>JAQSUU010000071.1:0-740968 GCA_038087645.1 Saccharum hybrid cultivar R570 | reverse complement strand
GCATAGTCATCGTGTGTCCACTGTAACTTAAGCCTCGGACGAGTCGCTTGGTGGTACCAAGCTTGGTACCGCCTGTAGTCTCTGTTCGTGTGCGGCTCGTCATTGTCGTTCACGTTCTCGTTGAACATCTCCCACTCGTCGATGTAGTCTCGGTGGTGCTGGGCCCAATCAAAGATTTTCCCGTTTTTCTTACGATCGAGCCTACAAAACACGTACACAAGTTAGTCAACATCATATGACTATAACATGCATGTATGCCAAAGTTAAAAATTTCGATAGAGTTTCCTTTGTTTGTTGAAGCAAACCACACATATATGCATTCCATAGACATACAAACATACCAATAATTATTTTATCCATCTTATTCGACATAAATCATGTGGTAATAATATAAGTGCAACTTTAGAAAAAAGGTCCAATTACAAAGAAGAGAACACTTACTTGTGCAAGTCAACATCGGTCGACACTAGAGATGGTGGACAACGCTGCCTTGCTCCAAACTGGCGTGCAACTCGATGTGGAAGGTGGTACTCGACAGCATAGAAGCAGATAAGAGGGCACCTCACCCTGTAGAGCTCGCTGTCGCTGGCACACACGTTGCTCACCACAAAAGGAAGTACGGCCTCGTCCGCGTACGGCTCCCAAGTAACCTGCAACGTGTCCAAACAAGAAGTTAGATAGCATAATAAATAATTTCTTCGAACCAACATGTATAATAATTTGTACTTACACTAGAGGCCATTAGGCTGTCTAGCTCATCCGTGTACTCTTTGTACGCATGCTCCATCCTCGCGTGAGGAACTATCACCTGGTCCTACAGGTACGCCCACATCGGTTGTAGACGTGCGTTCTGCACTGAGAACCAGTCACGAGGAGCCAGCACCACGGAACGAGCAACTGGAAGCCGCGACCACATCCACAGCTGGAGTAGGTACACCCACCCACCAAGTGAGGCTGACTGTGAAGACCGCCGACACGTCTCGCAAAGCTGAAAGTAAAGGAAAGCTAACACTGCAGAGCCCCAGCTGTAGTGACCCGCCTGGTCCCAGTCTGTGAGGCAGTGGATCCACATCCACGACGCAGTGTCTCCCGTTCCGTCGGAGAAGAGAACATAGCCAAACAAGTGTAGGATCCACGCCCTACAGTAGTACTGAACTGTCTGCGCATCTGCCCCTAGAGGACACTGTGCGAACTCAGCCCGAAGCTAGGAGAGAAGAACACCAGAAGTGCGCTCTCCTTGCTCACCCACCTCACGTCCAAGGACGGCCTCCACCCGAGCTCTCCAACCCTCTGACCTACACTGCCCTATCACTGCCCTCCCACGAATCCTTAGACCTAGCATCTTCTGACAGTCCTGTAGCGTGACTGTCATCTCCCCAAACGCCATGTGAAAGCTGTGAGTCTCAGGTCGCCACCTATAATTTTAGCAAAATAAAAATGCTCCTCAGAAATATAATGGCGTGAACAAATGATTATTAATACAACCTATGTGTTCATAAAATACCTGTCACCCAACGAAGTCAAGCCCGCTGAGTTGAACAAAGGCAGGCCACGACGAACCTAGAAAGATATGACGTCTAGGCCAACTCTCGATAGGTAAGATGTGTACCTGTCATCGTACTGCATTTCCAAGAACCCTCCATGTACTCTAGAATGAAGGAGCGGAAGGTCCTGCATTTAAACGAAATACAAATGTTACTTGACACACACATATGCACTTATAATTCGAAGTATGTGATATGGGAGTGTAAAATCTTACCTGCCCCGATGCTACGAGACGTCCTCGGTAGGTCTCGTCGTACACCAGGTCCAGAAGGTGGAATTGCGCCATCCTACAAAAAGAATATAGTCAGTAAGTTATAAAATAAATATGTATTTAAACATAAAACAAGAATTGTACAATCAATACGATAGGTATTAAATAATAGAAACAACTACAAGTCGCACCTCACTATTTTGCCAATGAGAAAAAGTCTAATTGACCCCCCAACTATTGGGGGTGGTCTAGTTTACCCCCTCAACTATGAAATGGTCTAATTTACCCCCTGAACTTTGTAAAACCGGCCAAATCACCACTCGAGCGGTTTTGGACGGTGGTTTTGCTACAGTAACAACGGTTTGCTACAGTAACAGTGCTTTTGTCCTTTTATTTTTCATTTATTTCGTCTGAATCTTTGAAAAATCATAGTAAATCACAAAAAAATCATAAAATGGAAAATCTAATTTTGTTGGACTCCACATGAGTATATCTACACAGTAAATATATAATATAATATGCTTTAGTACAAAGTTTTTGTTGTATGAATTATTCAAATTAATTACAGAAAAAAAAATAGATCAAAATTTACAGCAAAAACTTTGTACTAAAACATACTATATTATATGTTCACTGTGTAGATCTACTCATGTGGAGTCTAAAAAAATTGAATTTTTTATTTTGTGTTTTTTTGTGATTTACTATGATTTTTTAAAGATTCAGACGAAATAAATAAAAAGAAAAGGGCAAAACTACTGTTACTGTAGCAAAATCGTTGTTACTGTAGCAAAACCACCGTCCAAAACCGTTCATAGTTGAGAGAATAAACTAGACCACCCCCAATAGTTGGGGGTCAATTAGACTTTTTTCTTTGCCAATAGCAAGTGCGAAAATTGTGGCCAAGGCTACCGCACTTGCCACACTCGTACTGCTCTAGGTCATTAAGAAATGGCATCGCTCTCCCATGTCGCGTTCTACCGGGTATCTGATCCATAACCATTCTGTGCCTCATCCTCTTTCTAGAGCCCCGCTTGTCCCAACGGTAAGCTGGATCTGCAACGTATATTGGACCGTCGTATGGAGGCCACTCTCTAGGGTCCTGGAAAGGCACGAAGTTGGGCCTCCATGTTTGGACAAGCGTGGCGACACTGAACTCGTGAGGTATCCTAGCCTCAATATCATAGTTGCGATGCCTAACAGCTGCTACAAGGTGAGAACATACAAAGTGATACTGCCTTGATTTCCCACAAGTGCATGAGAAATCTTGGAGGACTACCACATGAATCCTCGACTCTCGGACCTCACCATCAGATGTAGTACCACTGGTATGCTTCACCTCATATCTTCCTGTGATGTGGTCAAAACATGTGACCTCATGTGTGCCAGCCCTTTCCTTCGCCTTGTCTAGATGTGCCTATGGTGTTGGAGCCCAAATCTTACCTTCACTCTGCAACTGCAATGCATGGGCGTGCCGATCGTTGAACCAGGCAACAAGCTTGTAGAATGTGAATTGAACGATAGCGTTCCTTGTAGAATGTGATCTTCCACTTTTCGGAGATCTTTTACTTCCTTGCACAAACCCTCCATGGACAACGTTCCTTGTCACACACAACCATGTAACGCCGCTCCACATAGGAATGCAGGACCTTGTACAGTCTCTTGCGTATCACTGCAAACACCTGCAACCACCTCTTCAATGCAGGGAGGTCATTGAAAACCCTCCCCTTCTCTATCTCCATACCAGGACCAGCCTCTAGAGCTTCCTGCAGCTCATCATCACGTCCTTTGGCAAACGCCTGATCTGAATGAGTAAGATCACTGAACTCAAGAACCATAGGATCACGGCGGCCGGGAAAAATACGCCTCAGCATCTCAACGTCACTCTCCGTGAGCTCTCCAACGGGACGATCATCATTAGAATCAACAGCCCTTGCGATCTCATATGGCTCTGAATCATTCATAATTTTAACACTATTGGAGGCACGAATTCCATCTCTAATCTGGACTTGAGCATCAGCAGGAGGAGCGCCCTCATTATCGGGAATGTCTCCTGCAACATAGCCACAAATAAGAGGAGATGATAAGAAGAGTGAATGAAAAGAAGAGACTTAAGCTACAAAGATAAAATGATACCTAATTGACACTTACTCGGATGATTCTGTGTTAAAGGGATCTCCTGAGGAGGATGTGCCACATCATTGGGGGTAGATTGCGCATCGAGAACGGTAAGCGGAACCTCCGTATCCACATCACGTTCCGGGACGGGAGGTTCAAAGTATGTCTGCTCACCTATTGGCGGGGACAACCCAAGAGGGATGGGATCAATGAGCACCCGATGCATAACCACGTTCAAACTTTGGAACTGGCTTTTCATAGCTGATCTCACATAGTTGTCCCACTGATCTGCACACCCTATTGAGATCATCTTTCTTAGCATGTTGGGAGGGAAACCTAGGTGAAGTACACCCTCAACTATGATGTCATCATCTTCATGGCAATGTACCTCCTCACGAGCCCTTGCAGTCAACTCACTAAATGATGGCTTCTCATTGAATAGCACAGGCACACTTTGCATGTCAACAAACTCAACATATCCATAGCGATCTCGTTCCACAGTTCCTCCATGATATATACTCACTAGGTTGTCCATCTAGTTCCAAAACATAACGAAGCACAATTGCTTTACTCCAATATAAATGAAACATACTAAGTACTATGTCTCTAATACATAAAAAGTAAATACTAAGTACTACTAACTCCTAAGTATTCATAACTAATAACTACTACTAACTGCTCAGTACTACTAACTAACTATGTCAAGTAACTATCTATGTAATTAACTATATAACTATTTAACTAACTAAATAACTAAGTACCTATATAAAGTATCCATCAATCTACATATCTATCTAAACATCTTTCTTCAAATCTTAATCTATAATACACTAACTAACTAACTAGCTACCTAACTAACTAACTATTGTTAAGTAAGAACAACAAAGTATTTTACCTTGTAGGAGAAGCGAAGATGCCGGCGCTTGGCAATGGAGGGAGGGGTAGCAGCACGCGGCCTCACCGGCGGCGGAGGGCGGGCGGACGGGCGGCGGCGGCCGGCTGGGTGTGCGGGCGGGCGGCGTTCTTCTCCAACGCCAGTGAAGGGCAGCGGGGCGGGCGACGGCGGGCGGGCGGGCGGGCGGCGGAGATGGAAGAAAGAAAGAGAGGAAGGAAGATAGGAAGAAGAAAGAAAAAAGGAAACGGTTTATTACAGGGGGCATGACGCCAAGATCCATGGCGCCAGGATCCATGGCGCCAAGATCCTCCGTGCTAGGTAGCCACGTCAGCGCCACGACGGCAGGGTCTTGGCGCCAATGACCCTGGCGTCATGCCGTTATATCTTGGCGCCGACGACTATGGCACCAAGATAAGGGTCTATTTTTTAAAATCTTTCCGCAAGGGGCATATTTGAGAGAATCTTTCGAAAAAGGGCTAAAAACAAAAAAGACGGTAGCCGGGTAGACAAACAATATGGGTTTGGACTTTGGAGGGTCCGCGCTCACGTAGGCCAACATGCTGTCTTCTGGTACACAACAATTGCTGCGATGTCATGTGTGGAATGGAAATGGTTCATATAAGCCATCTGATCGAGGATATATTGACATAAAACAGTCGTCGAAATTATCGAATGGACATTGTTAGTAGAACATCTCTTCCCTTATCCATCCTGATTACTGATTACATATGCATAGTAAACTACACCACTCTACAATACGAAGAAAATAAACGCCCAAACTTATGGCTAAACAGTGTTTTCTCCCTTAAGGCCCCCTTTGGAATGGGAGGAATGAAAAAACACATGAATAGAAAAAGTACAAGAATTTTGTAGGATTGCAAGTGCAAAACATAGGAATGGAAAACATAGGAAACTTGTATGCTAGGATGTTTAGATGGGCATAGGAAATTTAGAGGAATAGAAATCATAGGATTGGTTTAACTAACAATGTGACAACATGTTTTTTAAAGAGGAAAAACATCATCTAGGGTGCGTTTGATTCGAGGATGAAGTTGGATGCGTGAACCAATGAAACAAAGAGGTTGCAGTGGATGTTTCTTTCCCACGAAAATCCCATGAAAACATAGGGTACCAATAGTATTCCTGTGGATTTCCTAAGAGCCTTTCCTGTGAACCAAAGACATCTACATTACCTGTACCTTAGGATTGCTCAATCTTTTGTAGTTTTGTTTTTCCTTTGAAAACCCTCCAATCCAAAGGAGGCCTAATTAGTTCGAGATTTAACTTCATCTCTGAACTTTTAAAATAGCAATTTCAACCCTTTAACTTTATTTTATGGGCTTAATTTTATCTCTAAACTACCAAAGTGGCCGTTTTAGTCCTCAAAATTTGATTTTAGAGCGTAATTCCATCCATGAACTATTAAAATGGTTGTCTCGGTCCTTAAACTTTTCTTTTCAGCATGACCTCATACCTCATCATGTGTGACACGCCACCCTGTCACACCTCGTCAATTTTGGTACCACCATCGACCAGAGATAGATGTGGTCGTCTCGTTAAATGCTGGTGCTGAGAGAACATAATGCTAGTGGTTACCCTATGGACTATGGTTGTCATTGCAACTATACAACCCTCAAAGTAATCTCAGGTTCATCCTTCTTTGGGAGGCCAATGTTGCAGTAATAGTGGTCATTCCTAGGGTCGTTCCATGACATGTAGTCGCAAGTCGTGTGTCACTTCGAATGCAGTTGACACCCAAGCATGGTGGCTACAAGTGGAAATCATCACATGCATCACATGCGGTCATCGACCCAGTAATATGTCACCCATGCATATCCCATTCTCCCGGTTCAAATCAGCCCACGGTTCTCTCAAGGGGGACCGTCCATCTCTAGTCACGAGCAGTGTTAGAACTAACGAGGCACGATAACACGGTGTGTCATGTAGGACAAGAGGCCATGAGTTTGAGCCGAAAAAGGGTTTGAAAATTGTAACGACCACTTTGATAGTTCGTGATTTGGGGTCCAATGCAAAAGGTAAAATTCGAGGATAGAAAATGGTCATTTTGATAGTTCTAAGATAAAATTAAGATAAAAAATAAAGTTTGCGGGTTTACCTGGTCTTTTATAAGTTCACGAACGAAATTAAGGCTCGAGTTCAGTTAATATGAGAGACAAAATGACCATTCCGCCAACTTAGACCATGCATGGTTTAGAGAAGTATAGTAAAAGACTATAAGTGGGTTGTATGCTGAGATGGAGGAGAGAGGAAAGGAAGAGAGAGGAGAAGCAGGATGTAAGTTTACAGGTGGCTTAGACATAAGAACCAATTTTTTTATGGAGACAAGGAGACCATGTATTAATAGTGAAGAACTAACGCTATATGGTCCTTTAAGTTGTTTTAATTAATTTTTCAAATTTAAATTTCTCTAATGTTAGTAAATTATATACTATATACCAAATAAATACCTATCAAAACATATACATGGTAGATTTAATGATATTATTTAGATGTTGTAGATGTACATGTACTTTTCTATAAGCTTATCTGTTAAGGTTAGAATAAAGTTTTGAGTTAGACTCTTGTGGCTTTTCTTTTTTATATTGTATCTTTTGGTCTGATTCTCTTGGTTTCAAGAGATGAAGCCAGGTTCGTTTCCTTAATCTGTTAAGGTTAATTAGAATTGTTTAATTTAATTATATGAAACTAAAACGATTTATATTTTGAAACAGAGAGTAATGATCAATGTTGTAAAAAGAGTGCTACGTGCTAGAGATAGGCATTCAGGGCTCTAGTACTCTCTAGGCGTGTGTACTTTTTAACAAATTAATATATATAAGGGAAATCTCGTTACAACACAGTTTACAATGTTTATTACTAGGTACAACAGAAAAAAGCCTGATGAAACGGTTAGCACTAATAAGCGAGAGGTTTCTTCGTCTAGCACTAAGTAGAGAGATACTAATAAACATGAATAATTTTCAAAACAAGGCAACAATTTCGCACCAATGGGGAGGAAATGCAGAGCTAGGAGACGTCATCCTATAGCATCATGGAGGCCTAGTTGACATGTTGGACAAAACAAAAGCTAATGTCAATTGAACCAATCCCTCTGGTCGGAACCACAGCACATATATCCGATCCCAAGGAGTGTATATATACACCCTCGCCCTGCTTCCAGTAACTCACAACAATCCTGCTAATTTCTTGCTACGTGCACCACGAACACCTGTAGTCTCGATTCTGTGCTTCCACATCCAGCAGAGAGCAGACAGCAGCTGGCCAGCTGAGGAACGTCGACAAGATGGGGTTCGTTTACCGGATCGCGAGCCCGTCGGAGTACCTGGCGATCACTGGGTACGGCATCAACGACGTGAAGCTGGCGAAGAAGGCGTGGATCGCGCCGGGGCAGCGCTGCACGCGCTTCGACATCTCCCCCGTCAACTACACGTTCGAGGTGCAGGCCATGAGCGCCGAGAAGCTGCCCTTCATCCTGCCGGCCGTCTTCACCATCGGCCCCCGCGCCGACGACGAGGAGTGCCTCCTCCGCTACGCCAAGCTCATCTCCCCGCACGACAAGCTGTCGCACCACGTGAACGAGCTGGTGAAGGGCGTGATCGAGGGCGAGACCCGCGTGCTGGCGGCGTCCATGACCATGGAGGAGATCTTCCGCGGCACCAAGTCGTTCAAGCAGGCCGTGTTCGAGAACGTGCAGCTGGAGCTCAACCAGTTCGGCCTCATCATCTACAACGCCAACGTGAAGCAGCTCGTCGACGTGCCGGGCCACGAGTACTTCTCCTACCTGGGCCAGAAGACGCAGCAGGAGGCGGTGAACCAGGCCAAGGTGGACGTCGCCGAGGCGAGGATGAAGGGCGAGGTCGGCGCCAAGGAGCGGGACGGCACCACGCGCCAGAACGCCGCCAAGGTGGACGCCGAGACCAGGGTGTACACGGTGAAGCGGCAGGGCGAGGGGGCCAAGGAGGAGGCCAGGGTCAAGGCCGAGGTGAAGGTGTTCGAGAACGAGAGGGAGGCGGAGGTGGCGGCGGCCAACTCGGAGCTCGCCATGAAGAAGGCCGGCTGGGAGCAGCAGGCACGGGTGGCTGAGGTCGAGGCGGCCAAGGCGGTCGCCATTAGGGACGCCGAGCTGCAGGTGGAGGTGGAGCGCCGGAACGCGGCTAGGCAGACGGAGAAACTCAAGGCCGAACACCTCAGCAAGGCCGTCGTTGACTACGAGATGAAGGTACGTACGTACGTAGCCGCATATGCCGACCCTGTGCATTTTGTACTTACGTATACGTATATGTACGGTGTGGACATTTCTCGTTGAACATGGAAATTGTCATGTATAATTTAGTTATAGATTTATTTATATTTAACAAGCATAAACTTAAACATAAACCTAAATAAATCTATAACTAAGTTATATATGATCCCATGAGTATAAAATTTTTACTATAGTTCAAGCATATAATAATAACTCTATCATAAAAATTTCAGCACAATTAGACCATAAAAGCTGTAGCTATCAATTATTCCAATTAATTACAGACAAAATTTGATTTTCTAACTAATTTAAAGTTACAGAAAAAATTTATACTAAAGCATACTATATTATATGTTTATTGTATAGATCTACTCATGTGGAGTCCAACAAAATTAGATTTTCTATTTTATGTTTTTTGTGATTTACTATGATTTTTCAAAGATTCAACGAAAAATAAATAGAAAAAGAAAAAGTCAAAACCGACGTTACTATAGCAAAACCATGGTTACTGTAGCAAGACCGTCGTCCAAAACCGTTCTAGGGTGTACTTTGAACGGTTTTGAAAAATTCATGGTGTAAAACAGACGGTTTTATAGTTGGGGGTGTAGGTTAGACACTAACTGATAGTTCAGGGGGTTAAGTAGACTTTTTCCTTAAAACAAATATGTTCACTAAGTATATCAAATTTATAATATATAAAAATTATGCTAAAAACTAACATCATAGACACAAGTACATCTACTCAATCAAAAGATAGAATGCATCTAGCACCACTACAACAAAGCTTGAAAAAACATAGATTTAAAATAACAATGAAAACATGTTATATTTATGGTCATGACAACAAAAAATCTAACAAAACTATGAGATGTGGGGAATACTATGGAACAACATATTTGGATCGTAAATTAAGCATGATCAAGTTACTTTAAGTTGCAATGACCATTAAATAACATATTCATTTTTCATAGAACCAAAATTTACATTAATAAAATCGAAACAAAATAAATTAACCATGGCTAGCTCTTAAACAATCATAGGATAAAAAATGGATTAGAAGAACAGAATGTATGCACAGCTAACATATAAAAGCAAATCATATATTCAATTTCAAAATAATAATGGAACATTAACATATTTTCTTAGAAATCATTAAGCTTTAGATTTCTATTGCGATGGCCAACGACCTCCACGGCGTACAAGAAACAAAACTACACTTCCCTTCAAAGTTTAGATTAATGTATAATCTATTTAAAATAAATACTCATTACTTACTGTTTAAGACATAAAAATATAGGAGAAAGAAGTTTGTAAAAAGATTTATTAACTTCTAGAAATGTAGCTTATAAGACACAAAGTAGCTAATTAAACTTTTACAATAAGCAAGTTACATACACATATAAACTATAAATTCAGCAATTTGTAGTTAGATTATGACGGACATATACAAATTACATACACATATAAAATAAGTCAACAACAACGATGGACATCCTTTGTAACTCGCACAAACTTTAATAGAAAAAAGTTCAGATATACACTAACAACAATCCTTATATACTTTAATAAATGGAAATTTTAGTAATAATGATTTAGTGTATGACATGAAACTAAATGCACTTAAAACAAGAAAAAGCACATAACGAGCATTAATCATTTTTTTTAGAAAAGAAGCATTAATGATATGCAACATCAAATCCGTAGAACCAAGCAAAATGAAATCATTGAAAATCAAAGGTAAAACCTTAAACCTTGAGAGGGAAATGGAGAAGGATGGACATGACAAAGCATGATGGGCAAGGGCTCCTTACTATTATTTGAGAGAGAGAAAATAGAGAAATAGGGGGGATGAGAGACGAGCATTAACAAAAAGAAATACAACCTCATTATAACAAAAAGAAAATGCAACTCCATTGTAATAAAAAGAAAAATATAACAACAAAACACACATATAGTAAAGCATATGCAATGGTATAACATCTGATTTGTCTCGTAAAAGTCGCGTGAGAGATAAATTGCAATTGTCCTTTTTAAGAGTTTGTATATTTAAATATAATTAGATTTACCATCAAATATATGCAACTACATTAGATCGAATTTAGGATAATTTGACTTAGAATAAAACTAGAAATGCATTTTTAAAGGATGGAAGCAGTAAAAACACGGAAAAACTGTACGTGAAATCAGTGGCGGATCCCGGACAAAATTCTAGGGGGGCTAAACTTTATGGCTGGCTCGACCTTGGCCTTCAACTTCTGTCTAGTGTCCAACGCCTCCTTCCTAAGCTCCAATGACAGAACTTTCATGGGACTCAGGGGGGCTGGTCTCTTCTTCTTCCTCTCTTTCTCTCTATTTTTCTTCTTTTTTCCACCTCTTCTTCTCCCTCACCATTCCCATTTTCCATTGATGCACCGGCTCCCCTTAGATCCGCCCCTGCGTGAAATCGATCTTATGCACATAATATATGTGTAGGTGCAACAAGCAAACTGGGAGCTGTACAACCGGCAGAAGGCCGCGGAGGCACGTCTGTTCGAGCAGGAGAAGGAGGCGGAGGCACGCCGGGCGGTCGCCGAAGCGGCCTTCTTCGCGCGGCAGCGCGAGGCCGAGGCGGAGCTGTACGCGAAGCAGAAGGAGGCCGAGGGGCTGGCGGCCATGGGCCAGGCCCAGAGCGCCTACCTCTCCGCCATGCTCGGCGCGCTGGGCGGCAGCTACGGCGCGCTGCGGGACTACCTCATGATCAGCTCGGGCGTGTACCAGGAGATGGCCCGCATCAACGCCGACGCCATCAAGGGGCTCGAGCCCAAGATCAGCGTGTGGAGCAGTGGCGCCGGCGCCGGCGGCGGAGAGGCCGGCGATGCCAGCGGTGGCGCGATGAAGGAGATGGCTAGTGTGTACAAGATGCTGCCGCCGCTGCTGACCACGGTGCACGAGCAGACCGGGATGCTGCCGCCTGCGTGGATGGGCACTCTGACGGACCGCCCGTAGACGTCTAGCTGAGCTGAGCTAGATGTGAAGCTTTGCACGCGTTTGCCAGGCGACTTTGCTAAATATACATCTTCGATCGATTATCCGTTTGTGTGAAGTTTAATTCGATGTGCTGAATCAGAAACCTCGTCTCCCGTCATTAGCTGTGTTTTAACTGTACGTATGTGTAATGTGTGCTTTCTACATTCGCTTGTACAAGATGTAGTGCGAGGGCTTGTAACTTGTACATGGTCTCCTTGGGTTTGACATTACTTTTAAATGTGCGTGGACATTTTTATGTCAAAATAAAATCATTTGAGCCTCCTTAACGTGGTGCATGTAATTGTACAATTGTTACGAAGCAGGAAGTACATTTTTAAAGTTAACTTAAATAGAAGTTCATATACAATAATCACACACAATAAGAACCTCACAGAAACAGAAGGTCGCACGACTGACTATGGACATGTTCCATCACACAAAAATCACAGAAAACATATATAAGGCTCCTAAGAACAGATTTATTTTCACAGAAACTGTATAGGAATTTCACGGGAATAGATTTATTTTCCTAAGAACAGCGTAGGAAATAGAAAAAAATATTCACGGTGTTCCATAAAAAGCCTAAATGATGGAAGACTTAAATTCAAGTGAACAAGTTCCATAAAAAATATAACAAGCCGAGTTATCCTCAGTTTAGTATTTGACCATTTTTAATTGGTAGTTGAACATTTTTATATGCTATTTTTTCTAATAAACCTACAGGAAAGCTACATGTTATATTAAAAAGTAGACAATCCAAAGAAGGGTACGAGAACGACTCACACACTGAAGAAGGCATTCCAAGTTCTTTGCTCCTGTCGTTATACAGAGTTGCGCTTCTTTGATTTTTTTAGCACTCTACACTACTACATAAACAATTTTCAAATATCTTCTTTTTTTCTAGAGGAGTCTGCATAAAAACCACCACTAAAGGCCCCAGATGATGGATAGTTTCTCTGGAAAAGACCTCCCGTTCCTAGGGGCATTGATCGCCGCCCCTGGAAATGAGTTTCCAAGAGGATGTGGCCCATTATATAAGCATCCACACTTCTTCCTCCAAACAAAAACTGTAGCCCAAAGAGGAAAACAAAGAGTTTACAAGAGCACAACTCTAAAATTGAAAATCTAAGGAATGAAGGTTTTGCAAATCTAGAACTGCAACAAATGTAGCAAGGACTATACTACCACTTAAATCGCGTCAAGGAGAATAGGCAACAGGGAAGCACAACTCGTGAGTCCAAATTTCTGACATAGGTGACATTCTCAAAGAAACCGCTATTTTCTCTCAAATCAATATGTAAGACTTACCCTAGAACATGAATTGTATGAAAGGATCAATCTCTTGGAGTTCACAGGTAGCAAAGCCTCAACTCAGTGCGGGATTAGAGCATCTCTTGAGTTTTCAAAATCCATTTCCAATCGATTTTTGACCAGATAAAAAAACGCTCTTTGAGAGCCGGGACCCGGCGTGCCCCGACCGGAGCACCCGTCCGCCTACCCCAGCGCCCCCATCTGCATCCCCCTCGGCGCGACACACGCACAGTACGCTTGCAACCCCCCCGACTCACCTTCGGGCAAACAACATAAAATACTTCCAACATGAAAATAAATTGATGCAACATACGTCTTAAAACAGATAAAACACTTAGAACATGCACTTGCAACATGTGTGTGGAACACATGACCCAAAAAATAACATTTGCAACATGAAACCACTTGCTGCAACATAAGACTGAAAATAGCTGAAACATTTTAGAACATACTGTTGCAACATATATGTGAAACATATATAACATCCAGATTAAAAATAATTGGAACATACGTCTGGAAACAGATGAAACATTTTGAACTAACGCTTGCAATATGCATCTGAAACAAGCAACATATGCAATATGTGATGTAACACCTCTGGGTGTTAAACATGCATTCACATCCTAAATCATGAGCATTTGCATTTCATACGTGATCATCATCACATGTAAGTTAAGTTAGAATTTATTTAAAACTGTGATAATCATGTTTGAGCTCTGAATTGGTAAAAGTCCCAGGTAAAAGTGGTAAAAAAATTTGTGGAGCTATAACTTTAAATAACTTAGAAATAATTAGCATGATTTTTGGAGCAAGTTTTGTATTCAAAATCTTCCCAAATTGTGCTTCTAAAAATATTTCAGAAAATTGAGTTTTCATTTAAAAATTTGACTTTAAATCCCTAATTCAAAATCTGTTTAGAATTTTGAAAAGTGTCCTAAATGAAAGTTGCAGAGAATAAAATTTTGAACAACTTTTGTTTTGAGGGCAATTTGTGAAAATGTCTTTTTCATCTTCAAAATTTGAATTTGAATCAAATAATAAAATCTGGAATTTTATTCAGAAAAAAACGGTTTCTTACCTTAACGGGCCGCCGCCCCACTTCCGGCCCAGCGGCCGAAGCCGGCCCGCGCCCGCGCCCGCCCGCGCGCGCTCGCCGCACCAGCGCACCGGACGCGGTCAGGAGCCGCCCGCCCCGTGGCCGCCGGCGTACGGCTCCGCCGATGCGTGGCCGCAGTGGCCCCCACCGCTGCGCCACACCTCCAAAACGGCCGGCCCGAGCGCTGCTCTCGCCATCCTCGCCATTTCCGCTCCCCACTGCTCGCGTTCGCCTCCCGCAGCTCAGCTCGCCGCGGTAGCCGCCGTGCCATCGCCGCCGCCGTTTCGCCCTCGCTGCTCCACCTCTCTTCGATTCGCCACACCCCCGTCTCCGCCTCGCCTTCGGCTTTCCCAGACGCGAACCGTCTCCGCGGCTCGTGCTCAGGTGAGGGCCAATTTGGCCGCGCTCCTCCTCCGCTGCCGCCGTTGGCCGGCGCTCGTGGCCGGAGCTCCTCCGTCGTTCTTCTCCCTCCATTTTTCCCTTGTCACGACCGCCTCCACCTCGCGGATCTCGTGCGCGCCTCATCGGCCACCACCGTGGCCTGCACCGGCCGGCCACCGTGCGACCGCACTGCCGCCGCGCCATGCGCATCGACGAGCTCAATGCCGAGCTCGTCTGGCCACATGCTAGGCACCATTGGTTTCGCCTCTCTGCAGGGAAGCTGCTGGTGGTGATCTCACCGCTGGCGAGCTCACCGGCGGCGAGAATCGCGCAGCCAGCGTCTCCCTCTCCTCTATGTGGCTGACATGTGGGGTCACGGGCCCACCTGTCTGCCTCCTCTCGCGCTCGTGTGTGCACTGCACCGGGTGCACCCAGCATTTTCAGCGACTGATGATAAATCGATTTTTGAAAATGATTTTTCAGAAATTGTTAAAAGGGTTTCTAAAATCCATAACTTGCTCATTTTAGCTCCAAAAATTGTGAAACATATTTTGTAGTGTTTCTCTTGACTAGATCTACAGTTTAAAAATATTGCATGTCAAGTTTGAAATACTTTTCTGTAGAGTTTTTATTTAATCACTAGAACTGCTGTTTTCTTGTTAAATATGTAGTAAATCACAGAAAGCTCAAAAAAATATGGTTCCACTTGCAATAATTTTCTTTGGTGATGCACTTTCTAGGAAAAATATATGTCATGCATGTTCTGTAGAAAAATCTTGAGGTGTAGTACAAGTGTTGAATATTGCTAATAATTGTTATTTTTGCTAGAGAGAAAATTATGAATAAAACATGCATGTAACAATTTTTATATGGTGATTATTTATTGTGAAGAATGTAGGAAAAATGTTAAATCTGTTGTTTGATACTTTTCATAGCATAAAGTATTTTTATGCTCATTTTTAGGCCCTAGCTTGTTATTTTTGGGTAGACAGTTCTAGTAATTCAAATACAATGAAATTTTTGTGGTATGCTAGATTAGATGATAGAAAGCTACTGTAATTTTCTCAGATTTTTCTGTGCTACTAAAATAGGTGTTGCTGTTCAAATCTAGTTGCAATTAGGGTTTTATTTAACCTTGTTAATGCATGACTAGTTAATAAAATTTGCTTTGGTGTATCTTTAAAGCATTTAATAAGATATGTTGACTTAGCACAATAGTAGTGGAAGAGAATGCAGTAGATGACATGTGTTTGTAGTCTGTATTCTCAGATGATGTTGACTACCTTGTAGAAGAAATGTATTCCTACTTTATGAAATAAAGTGAACCTAATTATCTATATTTCATTCATCATGACCATTACATATCATTTCCACAATGCACCTAGGCATAAGCACTTATACGGTTGCATCATACAGGATCGCAGGAAGTAACGCCGGTAGCAGTTCCCGAGGAGCCGGAAGAGCAGCCCGAGGAGCAGGAAGTGCCCGAAGCCGACGAGGTCGGTGAGGATCTTCCAGAGTGCCCAGACCACCGTCCGAGCTCTTTCGAGAGAGGCAAGCCTCGGAGCATTTCTCTCCTCTGGTTTGTAAATATTTTATTAATGCTTTACTTTAACTGCTGCTTTATGTTTAGGAGTTGTTTGCAACCGTTGCTGCATTATACCTTGTTTACTCTGTTCTACTCTATCCTTGTCACCTTGTCATTCGTAGTCAAGTAGTTGCTTAGCTTGCTTAGACCGGTAGAAGTCGGGTGATTTCCTATCACCTGCGAGCTATAGGTGGTTACCTGGATCTGTTTGAGGAAAGTTGTCATCGGAAAAAAATAACTAAGTGTTAATATGAAGTTGAGACCAGACAAAAACTTCAGGGTTACGGACTATAGTGTTTTCCGTCTGTGTCGATTAAGGACCGACCGTTGTTGGGCCTCGAGTCATATTGAACGCATGCCTTATATTTAGCTAGCCGAATAATGTACCTTTCGACCGCGAAGCTAGGAGATTATTCGGGCCGAGTGGATTGCCCGCAACGCACTGTATCGGAGCAGTAGTGGCAGGATACGGGGGCAAGTAATGTTGATGGAACACTTGGACAGTTATACGAAATATGACATGAGGAAAGTTGTTAATGATCATTGGTTATCATTATCTGTTTAATTACATGTTACTTTAGTACAGGTGCAAATGTAGTTGGCAGGTTAATAAAGATTTAACTTGATACAAAGCTTTGGAAAGATTCTTTAAATGCTAAAAATACATTTTTGCAAATGCCTATCATGATTCCTTGGTGTCTTTTATTTTTGGTTCTGTCGGGTAAGTCTAGCTGAGTACCTTCTCGTACTCAGGGCTTTATTCCCACTTGTTGCAGATGGGCAGATGTATTACGGCTACTGTATCAACTGCCTTTATCCTGCAATGGGAGAAGCTTAGGACCATGGGCAATGATCATTCACTACATCTCGTCTGATGCTTTTGATGGAAGATGATCCTGAACTGACACTTTATTTTGAACTCTGTGTGCGTGTGTGATTTGAACTAAATGCTTCCGCTACTTTCTTTCGAAACTGGTTTGTAATAACTATGTTTAAACTCCGATGTATTTGTCACGTGAACTTTTATGTAACTTGTGATGGTGACTGCTGAACTTATTACGATCTTGGTTGGTATGTAATTTGGTTTGAAATATATCGTGATTTCACGGACTACCGGGTTATACGGGCTTAAGTTTGCTAAATCGTCTGCTCGGTGGATGATTTTCTTACTTAATCTCGTATAATTGGTCGGTTCTGTTACAGCTGGTATCGGAGCATGGTTTAACGTGTTTACTGTTCATAAGTGTATTTAAAATAAAAATGTGTTTGAAAAACATGATTTACAAACTAAGAGTGTGCCAGTGGTCATATCCTTTATGCCCAGTAAGGACTCTAGGTGGCTTAATTAAGTACTGACTTGGGGGTTCTTGCACCATATTTCTCTTTCGTCGCTCATACGGCGTGCTATTGTATGAGTGCCACTTACTTGAGTGGTAATATATGGATCAGTTGCCTCTACGCCTCGGTAAGTGTGAGATGTGAGAGCATGATCGGATACACCGCCGATCTAGGAAGAGTGCTTATATGATACTGGAGTACTTACATGTTTTACGTATGTTTTTATAAAAGTGTCGCATGTGTGGTTGTTCCGTCCATTGAGGCGATGCCGTCAATAGGACGATGTTTTGGGTGGTTACTACCGTTGTACGCGTATCTGGAGATTCGTGTAGAGTGTGTAGGTAGATTTACTGCTTTCATACATGCATGGGGTTTTGAGCTGAAATGAATTTTCTACAGGTACATAACAGCGTTTCTCGGGTAGAACGTATTAGTTACGTATATGAGAGATCGTCTGTATGCCACCGAATTCATCGCTAGATATCATTTATTTCGTAAGTTTGTGAGAACGTAAGAAACGTGCATGCATCATGTTGCTTGTGCATTTCATTCATGCTATGCATTTCTCCCCTTATAAATTGATTATCCCCTTTCGATGAAAATTGTACCAACTTAAAATATATCCTCACCGGATAATTAAAACTTTTGGTACAGATGGCCCACACGAAGCAGACTGCCCACAAGTCCACAGGTGGAAGAGCACCCCGACGCCAGTTGGCCCCGCGGGAGCGCCGCAGCACGAACACCTTTCTGAGCGAGTTTGGCATGCCAACTTTACTTTGGAGAGTGCTCCATGATGTGGGGTACCCGAAGGGTCAGGAGCCGGTGTACTCTTGGAGTGAGAACCAGTTGGCAGAGGATGGACTGGCAGTAGTAGAGATCACTGTTCTTGCTCTTGGTGATGCTCCAGAGTGGGATGGTTGGCACTTGGAGTTTGAAGGACGCACTCCGGTTGAGGGTGCAGAGGGAGCAGCTTTCCGTGTCATCCGGGACATAATGAGCAGATTTTCTAATGAGCTGGCAGTAGCCTTGGCTGGCACTTTTCCGAGAGATGATCCTCGTGATGCTATTTGAGTGTAGCCGCAAGGAAGTGCTTTAGTCAGAGGCCCAAACAAAGGACAGGCTAGCGACAACCACGCTATGAGTGCGATGTATGCAGCTATCAGAGCATACCAGAGTCTGGAGTGCACCTATTGGACTTTGACTGGTTTGCGTGGTGATGATCGGCTCAAAGCAAGAAAACAAAAGAAGAAGCAGGCACGTGCTATCGCTAGTTTACAGGAGCAGTTGGCTGACATGAGCTTGCAGCGAGACCAAGCTCTAGAGAGAGGTGATAGTTCTCTACAGCGGGTGCATACGTTGACTCAGGCCAACAATAATGCAGACCACATGATTGGATAGTTGGTTCAGGAAAGGAATGAAGCCTGGAACGAGAGGAACCTCCTGAGGCAGAGGGTCGAGGAGCTAGAGGAGTACAATGTCAACTTGCATGAGGAGTTTCATGCGCTCTACAACAGGATTGGCCTGTATGCTCCTCCAGAAGCCACCGATATGGATGTCGACGACGACGAGGACGAGCCCGCAGCCGCACCTGCTGATGACGACGTTGCTACTGATGGTAGCAATGGTGACGTCTTCGACCCCGATGATAGCCCCAAGGAGTAGGCTAGTTGCTTTGTGTTAGCTCATAGGCCCTGTCACGATGACCTTTTTTTTGGTTTCATGTATCTTGATGTATCTCGTTTGAACCTTGAGACTTGATGGAATGTTGGATCTTGGTTGTTCATGCGATACCTGAGCGCATAAAGTCCAGTGTGTGTATGCTGGCAACGTGGTTGTATTGGACGCGATGTTGCATTTGAAGTAATTTAATTAGTGGTGTTGTTTTAATTGGAATGCGATTATTGTGCCTCTGTTTTATTGTATGACTTTGTTCTCTCTAATAAATTCAGTACGGCATAATTTTTCATTCACTCACAATTACTACAACTTCGCTTAATCATTACTTGTTGCTGAAATATGCAGATAGCAAATACTCGACGCGCCACGTATGAGGCTGCTGAAACTGGTGGAAATGGTGCCGGGGCAGGTGGAAGTGGTGCAAACAACGCCAACCATAACGAGCCACACCCGGAACCGCATTTGCTGCCTCCTCCACCGCTCACTGCAGAGGTGTTCTTTGCACAGTTTCTGGGAAGTCAGCGCAATGCCGAGCAGTCACAGAAGAATATGGAAGATTTCCTGCGTACCATTGCCAACAACATGCAACGTGGTAACAACCAAGGTGGTGGCAATGGAGTGAATCAGTACATCAATTTCAAGGATTTCATGGACACTAGGCCGCCAATTTTCAAGAAAGCAACCGAGCCACTTGACGCTGAAGAATGGATCAACACTATGGAAGATAAGTTCCGTGTGTTAAGGCTGACAGAAGTACTAAAGACAGAGTATGCTGCACATCAGTTACAAGGACCAGCAGGGATGTGGTGGAAGCATCACCGCACTGGTGGAAGCATCACCGCGCCACCTTCCCTCCAAATGCTCAGATCTCATGGAGAGAGTTCACCGAAGCCTTCCGTGGAATATATATTCCATCAAGGCTAGTTGAGATGAGGTTGGAAGAGTTCTTGGATTTAAATCAGGGCACCAAAATCGTAACACAGTATTTGCATGCCTTCAACAACTTATGTCGTTATGCTCCCGACATGGTTGACACAGATGCTAAAAAAATTGCTAGCTTCAAGAGAGGGTTAGGTCCGAAGATGATGAAGCATGTGGGTACCAATACCCGCGCCAGATTTAATGACTTCATCAGTGATTGTCTAAAACAAGAGAAGAACAACAACACGTACACAGCATCCAAAACTCGAAAGAGAGCCTTTGAGTCAGGACCATCACAGTCAAGAGTTATCACTGCTAATTGTTCGAGCTATCGTCCGTCTGCACCTGGTGCAAGGTTTAGGCCACCGCAGCATAAGACCCAGAACTACAAGGGACCGCAGAAGCCATACAAGATGGCAGTGCCGCCAGCAAGGACAGCCGCAACCGCAGGACAAGATAACTCGAAGGGAGCTATCGGATCTACTGGTACAGTAAAGGGACCTTGCTATAACTGTGATTAGCCAGGACACTTTTCCAAGTTCTGCCCTTATCCGCCCCGAAAGAAGCAACAGACTTATAATGCTCGAGTGCACCACACCACTATGGAAGAGATTCCTGAGGGAGAGCTCGTAACTACTGGTAAGTTTCCTATTAACCAAAACCCTGTAGTTGTTCTATTTGATTCTGGATCATCGCATTCTTTCATGAGTCAAGCATTTGCACGGAAACATGAACAACTATGCACAAACTTAAGTTATGGTTACCGTATAAGTTTAGTAGAGGCTGATGTTTTAACCAATCAGATGGTTAGAGGGGCAACCCTTGAGTTAGGTAGTCAAAAGTTTCGAGTAAACCTGATAGTTATGCCTGGACTAGTTCTGGATATCATCGTAGGGATGAATTGGATGAAAGAATGGGGAGCAGTTATAGATACAGGAAGTCAGGTACTTACCCTGAAGGATCCCTAGGGAGAGGGTACTTTTCAGGTACCATTGCCCAAAAGAACAGACCTTATGAGTATGACATGTGCTATGGAAGTCATTCCGATTTATCAGATTCCGGTCGTGTGTGAGTTTCTGGATGTGTTTCCAGATGAGTTACCTGGTCTTCCGCCGGATAGAGATGTGGAGTTTGGAATTGAGTTGATCCCCGGGACAGCTCCAATTTTAAGGAGACCTTATAGGATGCCTCCGGATGAGTTAGCTGAGTTGAAGAAGCAACTAGAGGAGTTGTTGAACAAGGGGTTTATCCGGCCAAGTAAGTCTGAATGGGGATGTCCTGCTTTGTTTGTGAAGAAAAAGAAAGAGGGTACTTTGAGAATGTGTGTAGATTATAGGCCTCTTAATGCTGTAACTATCAAGAATAAGTATCCCTTACCTCATATTGATGTTTTGTTCGATCAGTTAGCCAAAGCCAGAGTGTTATCCAAGATAGATTTAAGATCAGGTTATCGTTAGATAAAGATTAGACCATAAGATATATCGAAAACCGCTTTCTCTACCAGATACGGGTTGTACGAGTATCTTGTTATGTCCTGTGGCTTAACAAATGCTCCTGCATACTTTATGTATCTGATGAATATAGTCTTCATGCTAGAGTTGGACAAGTTTATGGTTGTGTTCATTGATGATATTCTCGTATACTCTGAAAATAAGAAAGATCATAAAGAGCATCTGAGAATTGTCTTAACCAGATTGAGAGATCATAAGTTATATGCTAAGTTTAGCAAGTGTGAATTTTAGTTGAAGAAAGTTCCTTTTCTTGGTCACAATCTGTCAGAGAATGGAGTATCTGTGGATCCGAGTAAAGTGCAAGAGGTTATGGATTGGAAGACACCAATCACAGTTTCGGAAGTCAGAAGTTTCTTGGGTTTAGCTGGTTACTATCGTCGTTTTATCCCAGATTTCTCAAAGATTGTCAAACCAATGACAAGTCTGCTACAGAAAGATCATAAGTTTGTATGGACAGAGGAGTGTGAGACAGCTTTCCACACCTTGCGGAAACTGTTGACCACTGCCCCAGTTCTAGCGCACCGGACATTGAGAAACCTTTTGATGTGTTTTGCGATGCATCAAAAACAGGATTAGGTTGTGTTCTTATGCAAGAAGGAAGAGTCATTGCTTATGCCTCCCGTCAGTTGAGAAAGCATGAGATCAACTATCCGACGCATGATCTTGAACTTGCTGTCGTAGTGTATGCATTAAAAATTTGGAGACATTACTTACTTAGTAATGTGTGTAATATTTTCACCGATCATAAGAGTCTCAAGTATATCTTCACCCAACCTGAATTGAACATGAGACAGCGAAGATGGTTAGAATTGATCAAATATTACAATTTGAATGTGCAATATCATCCTGGAAAGGCCAATGTGGTGGCAGATGCCTTGAGTAGAAAGTCACATTGCTTGAATGCGCAACCTTTGCTCGAAGATGGTTTTGATCTACTGCATCCTGCAGTGTTACACAGTATTCAGATTAGTTGTTCTTTGGAGAGTAAGATAATAGAAGGCCAGAAAACTGACAAAGAGATATTCCATATCAAAGAAAAGATTAAAGAAGAACCATCCAAGCACTTTAGATTGGATGAACATGACGTGTTATGGTATGACGACCGTCTTGTTGTTCCCAAGGATGGAGAGCTTAAGAATAAACTTATGGATGAGGCTCACCTTTCAAAGTTATCTATCCATCACGGAAGTAACAAAATGTACCAAGAACTAAGACCTTATTTTTGGTGGACCAAGATGAAGAAAGAGATTGCAGCGTATGTAGCCAGATGTGACACATGTTGCAGGGTAAAGGATATTCATATGAGACCTGCCGGATTGTTGCAACCTTTGTCTATACCTAGTTGGAAGTGGGATGATATAAGTATGAATTTTATCACAGGTTTGCCCACTACTCAAAAAGACATGATTCGATTTGGGTGATTGTGGATCGCCTTACAAAGATAGCTCACTTTTTACCTGTCAAGACAGATTATAGACCACCTCAATATGCCGAGAAGTATATTGCCGA
The DNA here is from genome assembly GCA_038087645.1 of Saccharum hybrid cultivar R570. Lineage (NCBI taxonomy): Eukaryota > Viridiplantae > Streptophyta > Magnoliopsida > Poales > Poaceae > Saccharum > Saccharum hybrid cultivar. The sequence continues at coordinate 717,597 of JAQSUU010000071.1, read as the reverse complement.
GATTGTGAGATTGCATGGCATACCGAAGAATATCGTGTCTGACAGAGGGTCACAGTTCACTGCTCACTTTTGGGAGCACTTGCATAAAGGTTTGGGGACGAGTTTAATTCGTAGTACTGCTTATCATCCTCAAACAGATGGTCAGACCGAAAGAGTTAATGCTGTTCTGGAAGATATGTTGAGAGCCTGTGTGTTATCTTCCAGAGGTTCATGAGAGTCATGGTTACCTTTAGCAGAGTTCGCTTACAATAATAGTTATTAAGAAAGTATCAAGATGGCACCATTCGAAGCTTTGTATGGCAGAAAGTGTAGAACACCACTTAACTGGATTGAGCCAGGAGAAAGAAGATACTACAGTATTGACTTCGTAGAAGAAGCTGAGAAGAAAGTTCATATTATTCAACAAAATATGAAAGCCGCTCAATCCCGTCAGAAAAGCTATGCAGATCGAAGAAGGAGACCATTTATGTTCGAGGTTGGTGACTATGTTTATCTGAAAGTCACGTCAATGAAAAAGAAACAGTTTGGAGTACGCAGAAAGCTTGCAGCCAGATTTGTGGGACCATATAAGATCTTGGAAAGAAAAGGTCCAGTTGCTTATAAGTTAGAGTTACCTGAGATAATGGGTGCTATATTCCCAGTTTTTCATGTATCACGTCTTAAGAAGTGTTTGCGTATTCCAGACGAAAGAATTGAACCTCGAGGCATAAAGCTCAAGTCAGATTTGGTATATCGTGAGCAACCGGTTCAATTGTTGGACTCTAAAGAAAGAGTTACTCGGAACAGTGTGGTGAAAACATATAAGATACAATGGAGTCATCATGTTGAAAGAGATGCAACTTGGGAAACGGGTGAATATCTATAAAAAGCTTATGAGGATTTTTATAAAAAATGGTTTGTAACCCAAAATCTCGGGACGAGATTCTTATAAGGGGAGAGGGCTATAACACCTCTGGGTGTTAAGCATGCATTTACATCCTAAATCATGAGCATTTGCATTTCATACGTGATCATCATCACATGTAAGTTAAGTTAGAATTTATTTAAAACTGTAATAATCATGTTTGAGCTCTGAATTGGTAAAAGTCCCAAGTAAAAGTGGTAAAAAAAATTTGTGGAGCTATAACTTTAAATAACTTAGAAATAATTAGCATGATTTTTGGAGCAAGTTTTGTATTCAAAATCTTCCCAAATTGTGCTTCTAAAAATATTTTAGAAAATTGAGTTTTCATTTAAAAATTTGACTTTAAATCCCTAATTCAAAATATGTTTAGAATTTTGAAAAGTGTCCTAAATGAAAGTTGCAGAGAATAAAATTTTGAACAACTTTTGTTTTGGGGGCAATTTACGAAAATGTCTTTTTCATCTTCAAAATTTGAATTTGAATAAAATAATAAAATCTGGAATTTTATTTAGAAAAAAAACGGTTCCTTACCATAACGGGTCGCCGCCCCACTTCCGGCCCAGCGGCCGAAGCCGGCCCGTGCCCGCGCCCGCCCGCGCGTGCTCGCCGCACCAGCGCACCGGACGCGGTCAGGAGCCGCCCGCCCCGTGGCCGCCGGCGTATGGCTCCGCCCGACGCGTGGCCGCAGTGGCCCCCACGGCTGCGCCACGCCTCCAAAACGGCCGGCCCGAGCGCTTCTCTCGCCATCCTCGCCATTTCTGCTCCCCACTGCTCGCATTCGCCTCCCGCAGCTCAGCTCGCCGCGGCAGCCGTCGTGCCATCGCCGCCGCCGTTCCGCCCTCGCTGCTCTACCTCTCTTCGATTCGCCACACCCCTGGCTCCGCCTCGCCTTCGGCTTTCCCAGACACGAACCGTCTTCGCGGCTCGTGCTCAGGTGAGGGCCAATTTGGCCGCGCTCCTCCTCCGCTGCCGCCATGGCCGCCGTTGGCCGGCGCTCGTGGCCGGAGCTCCTCCGTCGTTCTTCTTCCTCCATTTTTCCCTTGTCACGACCGCCTCCACCTCGCGGATCTCGTGCGCGCCTCATCGGCCACCACCGTGGCCTGCACCGACCGGCCACCGTGCGACCGCCCCGCCGCCCCGCCATGCGCGCCGGCGAGCTCAATGCCGAGCTCGTCTGGCCACATGCTAGGCACCATTAGTTTTGCCTCTCTGCAGGGAAGCTGCTGGTGGTGATCTCACCGCCGACGAGCTCACCGGCGGCGAGAATCGCGCAACCAGCGTCTCCCTCTCCTTTGTGTGGCTGACATGTGGGGTCACGGGCCCACCTGTCTGCCTCCTCTCGTGCTCGCGTGTGCACTGCACCGGGTGCACCCAGCATTTTCAGCGACTGATGATAAATGGATTTTTTAAAATGATTTTTTCAGAAATTATTAAAAGGATTTCTAAAATCCATAACTTGCTCATTTTAGCTCCAAAAAATTGTGAAACAAATTTTGTAGTGTTTCTCTTGACTAGATCTACAGTTTAAAAATATTGCATATCAAGTTTGAAATACTTTTCTGTAGAGTTTTTATTTAATCACTAAAACTGCTTTTTTCTTGTTAAATATGTAGTTAATCACAGAAAGCTCAGAAAAATATGGTTCCACTTGCAATAATTTTCTTTGGTGATGTACTTTCTAGGAAAAATATATGCCATGCATGTTCTGTAGAAAAATCTTGAGGTGTAGTACAAGTGTTGAATATTGCTAATAATTGTTATTTTTGCTAGAGAGAAAATTATGAATAAAACATGCATGTAATAATTTTAATATGGTGATTATTTATTGTGAAGAATATAGGAAAAATATTAAATCTGTTGTTTGATACTTTTCATAGTATAAAGTATTTTATGCTTATTTTTAGGCCCTAGCTTGTTATTTTTGGGTAGACAGTTCTAGTAATTCAAATGCAATAAAATTTTTGTGGTATGCTAGATTAGATGATAGAAAGCTACTGTAATTTTCTCAAATTTTTCTGTGCTACTAAAATAGTTGTTGCTGTTCAAACCTAGTTGCAATTAGGGTTTTTTTAACCTTGTTAATGCATGACTAGTTAATAAGATTTGCATTGGTGTATCTTTGAAGCATTTAATAAGATATGTTGACTTAGCACAATAGTAGTGGAAGAGAATGTAGTAGATGACATGTGTTTGTAGTCCGTATTCTCAGATGATGTTGACTACGTTGTAGAAGAAATGTATTCCTACTTTATGAAATAAAGTGAACCTAATTATCTACATTTCATTCATCATGACCATTACATGTCATTTCCGCAATGCACCTAGGCATAAGCACTTATACGGTTGCATCATACAGGATCGCAGGAAGTAACGCTGGTAGCAGTTCCCGAGGAGCCGGAAGAGCAGCCCGAGGAGCAGGAAGTGCCCGAAGCCGACGAGGAGGTCGGTGAGGATCTTCCAGAGTGCCAAGACCACCGTCCGAGCTCTTTCGAGAGAGGCAAGCCCCGGAACATTTCTCTCTCCCGGTTTGCAAATATTTTATTAATGCTTTACTTTAACTGCTGCATTATGTTTAGGAGTTGTTTACAACCATTGCTGCATTATACCTTGTTTACTCTGTTCTACTCTATCCTTGTCACCTTGTCATTCGCTGTTAAGTAATTGCTTAGCTTGCTTAGACCGGTAGAAGTCGGGTAATTTCCTGTCACCTGCGAGCTATAGGTGGTTACCTGGATCTGTTTGAGGAAAGATGTCATCGGAAAAAAATAACTAATTGTTAATATGAAGTTGAGACCGGACGAAAAGTTGCAGGGTTACGGACTGTAGTGTTTTCCGTCTGTGTCGATTGAGGACCGACCATTGTTGGGCCTCGAGTCATGTTGAACGCATGCCTTACATTTAGCTGGCCGAATAATGTACCTTTCGACTGTGAAGCTAGGAGATTATTCGGGCCGAGTGGATTGCCCGCAACGCACTGTATCGGAGCAGTAGTGGCAGGATACGGGGGCGCGATGATAAGGCCAAAGAGCATTCGGACGGCCCCCGGGTACATGTGGTTCCTGGCACGCTCGCGACTTTACCTGAATGGTTAACTCGGTGACCAACACCTCACTTTAGCGGGTGAGTGAGGTTTGTGTGAGGAATAAATTACCAGCTGGTTAATAATCGATTCGAATCGCCATCGTTCACTGGATAGTGAGCACTTGACTTGAGCAACTTCATCGTAGTAATGTTGATGGAACACTTGGACAGTTATACGAAATATGTCATGAGGAAAGTTGTTAATGATCATTGGTTATCATTATCTGTTTAATTACATGTTACTTTAGTATAGGTGCAAATGTAGTTGGCAGGTTAATAAAGATTTAACTTGATGCAAAGCTTTGGAAAGATTCTTTAAATGCTAAAAATGCCTTTTTGCAAATGAGTCAGCTACCCCACCAGAAAGCCTATCATGATTCCTTAGTGTCTTTTATTTTTGGTTCTATCGGGTAAGTCTAGCTGAGTACCTTTTCGTACTCAGGGCTTTGTTCCCACTTGTTGCAGATGGGCAGATGTATTACGGCTACTGTATCAACTGCCTTTATCCTGCAATGGGAGAAGCTTAGGACCATGGGCAATGGTCATTCACTATATCTCGTCTGATGGTTTGGATGGAAGATGATCCTGAACTGGCACTTTATTTTGAACTCTGTGTGCGTATGTGATTTGAACTAAATGCTTTCGCTACTTTCTTTCGAAACTGGTTTGTAATAACTATGTTTAAACTCCGATGTATTTGTGACGTGAACTTTTATGTAACTTGTGATGGTGACCGCTGAACTTATTACGATCTTGGCTGGTATGTAATTTGGTTTGAAATCCGTCGTGATTTCACGGACTACCGGGTTATACGGGCTTAAGTTTGCTAAATCGTCTGCTCGGTGGATGATTTTCTTACTTAATCTCGTATAATTGGTCGGTTCTGTTACATGTGCAACATCCCTCGATCTACTTTTGCAACATCAAAATAAAACAATTGTAACATATACATATGAAACGTTTGAAACAATTAAAACCTACATATGCAACATAGGGGAGAAGGGAAGGCTAGGGCCGGTCCATTCCAGCCGTCGGGGTCAGGGTCGGAGCTGGCAGGGAGTGGCGGCGCGAGAGCACCACCGCCACCAACAACGGGCTTGGCTGGGCCGGACGGGCACACTAGCACCAGCGGCGCACGTGCGCACCGCCTCCACCAACACCGGTCTTCGGTCGGCCGAGCGACGCGCGCTCCGCCGAGCACAATGGGCGAAGCGAACACCACCAACACCATCACGCGCGACGGGAGGGGGTGAGAAGCGCTCACCACGGGACGGACGGAGTGGCAACCGCAATGTGCTGTGGTGGAGAGGAGGGAGCGGAAGTGATAAGATCGGGCGGACGGTGTACCCAGCATTACGTATCTGACGAGATTGTCTCGACACACAGCACTCGAACTCACTACCGCGCTACGGGTACAGTGCAGGCTTTTTCCACACCAGCTAGGCAGCTAGCAGCTAGGTTACCAGTTCCATGCAGGCGCTTTTCACGTGCCAAGCCTGCCGGAGTGCCCGTAGGAGGGGCTTTTACGGTGCAAGGCCATGGGACGACGGTGAAAAACAGTCAACACAGCTAGAGACACCCTAACCCGGATACACTGGCATAGCAAGCATCTGTGTGCCCACTGCCCAGGAACGAGAGGCACAGGGGCACAAGCCCGGATACGGAGCAGCAACTCACCAGCAGCAAGCCATAGCCAGCAACACCAACACACAAAAAGCACAGCGCCAGTTGCCGGCCGCAGCAACACACAAAAGCACAGCGCCGCGTGTTGATCGGTACAAATAGCACGTTTACCCCAAGCTATTTTTGCTTGGAGCATCTGAACATAGATTCTGAGAAATAAGATGCAATTCAACTAGTAGCACCAGCAGCAGGAATATAGAAGAGAAAATATCACAACCAGCATTAACCGAGTTCACAGAACACCCATTAGAGGTTCCAGATAGATGATGCATCTAACTAGTATATGTCATGTCACTTAACCCCAACCAAACTTCACGAACTGACTCGAAAATGACCAATCAATAACTTAACCCTAACCAACCTTCACGGACGACTACTAAACGACCAATCAGGAGACGCTAATAAGATAACCAATGCCACATCAGCCATGTAGCGCACCAGTACTAGCCGACTCAGTTGGCCTCGTCCTTGGGCAGCGCGCCCATCCACGCGGGCGGGAGCATCCCCGTTTGCTCGTAGGGATGAAAACGGAACAGAAATATTCCGAATTGACCGTTTTCGTTTTCTATATTATGAACCGTTTTTTAACATGAAAAATTGTCAGTTTCAATTGGTTTCACAACCATTTTCAACCATTTTTTGTACTCTTTAATTGCTAAATGTAGAAATATCCCGAACCGACCGCTTTCGTTTTTCTATATCGTAAGTCCGTTTTCGACCGTTTCCGACCGTTTTCATCCTTATTTGCTCGTGCACCGTCGAGAGCAGCGGCGGCGGCGGGAGCATCTTGTAGACGCCGGCCACCTGCTGCATCGCGGCGCCACCGCTGCTGCTGGCGCCGACGTCGCCGCCCGCGCCCGCGCCGTCCGCGCCGGTCCAGATGCTTATCTTGGGCTGCATCCCGCTCACGGCGCCGGCGTTGATGCGCGCCATCTCCTGGTACAGGCCTCCGTCGATCATCAGGTAGTCGCGGAGCGCGTGGTAGTTGCCGCCCAGCTTCTGCAGCATCGCCGCCACGTAGTCCGCCTTCGCCTTGCCCACCGTGGCCAGCGACTCCGCCTCCTTCTGCTTGGCGTACAGCTTGGCATCCTCGGCCAGCTTCTGCTCGAAGAATTGCGTGTCCGCCTGCGCCTTGCGGGCCTCCGCGGCCCTCTGCTGCTCGTACAGCTTGGCCTCCGCGGACTTCTGCCGGCTATAGAGCGCGGCGTTAGAGTCTTGCGCCTGTTGGAATTGATATGATATGGGCCCTGATCGGGGGTGCCCAGCCCATAGACGGCTGGTGGGCTCCCGTCGCACAACGCCATAAATAAGAGGTGGGGGTCAGGGCACAAAGGGCAAGGTTCACCGCCGCCATTCCCCACTGTCCGATGCCCTGATCCGATCACGAGGGTGGCACTGCCAGCGACGGGAAACACCACCAGCTTCTCCACCATCGTCACCGCCACCGGGACCACACCGCCACTGTACTGCTACCTCGCCGATTGCATCACCGATGCCGCCGACTCCTCTCCACCTCCAAGCCCGATGGTATGCACCTCTATCTCTCTCACTCTCCCTCTGGTTCTCCAAGTTCATCTCATACAAGAGTTTATACCCGCTGATCTTCACCTAGTTGATTCGATAGATTTAACAATGGTACCGGAGCTGGGGTAACTAGGGTGTAGGTCTAGATCGGGGTTAGTAGAAAAGGAAAAGAAATGAAACGGTTTTTTGATTCGGATGAACACCCCAAACCCTAACCCTAATGACAAAGGGGAAAGAAAAGAAGTAGAAGAGGACGGACTCGTGGAATCCCTACCTAAACTCGCCGTCGTTACCGCAACACGCGGGAAGAACCGCTGGCGTGCGGGAAGAGAAGACGAAGCCGTGTTGTCGCCTCGCCGGCGTGCGATGAGGAAGTAGAGCCGCCGCTCGTCACGGCGCGCGGAATCAGGCCGCTAAGGGCCCCACCGCGGTGCCGCTCGACGGCGCCGCGCGCAGCTCCGGCCGCACGCGCGCTCCGACGAGCGGTGCCGCAGCGGCACCACCATTTCCTCTCTCAGCACTCAGTGCGGCAGGGGCAACGAACACCCTCTCGTGGTGGCGCATGGAGGAGAAAGGAAAAGAAGAGAAGAGAATAGAAAGAGCCGAGGAGGGGAGCCGATTGGGCTTGCCTGGCGGCGCTCTCCCGCCGTCGGCCACCATGGCCGCGGTCGTGGCATCCGTTTTCGGGCGCCGTCGGCCAGAGAGAGTAGAGAAAAGAAAGGAAAGTGAAAGGGAGATGTCGCGGCACTGCTCTGGGGCTCCATCCTCTCTCCACCACCACGGGTGGCCGCCGTCGGCCGCCGCGCTGCTTGTCAGGTGGCGCTGCGAGTTGAGCAAGAGAATGGGAAAGGGGAGGCCGTTGTTTGCTTGCTCCGGCGGCCCACACCGTCTCACTGCCGTCGGCGTCGGTGAGGAAAGGAAAGAAGGATGGAAATGAACCTAGGGTTCAGGGGGAGGACGCCGGCGCCCAGTTTTTGATCAGCCGAGATCGAAGGATGACCGTCCGATGCCGATCAACGGCCAGAGCTGACCGGACCGGCTCCAGGCCCAGGCGAGTTCGCCATTTCCCGGCCCAGGCCCAGGTTGTGGCCTGGTGAAAGTCCCTAGTTTGGTTTTGGTTAATTGATGAAACCTAGGACTAACCTTTGTATCTAAGTGGATGATTTAGATAAAGGTGGTCATTGCATATGAGACATGACATTGACTCATGTGACCAAGATGATGAAGACCAAGATGAGGCTTGGCTCGATGGACCGGTTGTGAAGGTGAAGGGCAAGTCGAGGCTTCGAAGCGAAGGACCACGCGATGGTGAAGCTTGAGCAAGACTTAGCGCCGACGGACTGATGCAACGGTGAAGAGCAAGTGAAGTCAAGGTCGATGGATCGAGACGGTCATGTGATGATATGAAGTGGATCATATCATTTGGAGAAACAAAATGGGCTCAAGGCAAAGGTATAACCATAGGGCCATTTTGTTTTACACTCAAGACACCATAGAGGGTGTGAGTGGTTTAGGATCGATAGCCGAACTATTAAGAGGGGAAGTCTTATCGGTTATTCGATGCACGGGTGCCACTAGGTGAATTCATGAAGTGCATTGCATGTAGGGCCTAGTGAGCTAATTGGAAAACCTTTGAAAATGATTGAGGAAAAGCTAACACACAAGCACATGGAGATGTACACTTGATGGTGTTGGCACATTTGCAAAGGTGGCGTTGGTCACGCTGTGGTTTGCGGGTAGAGAGGGGTTTGGGTTCCTCTCTCCCTCCCGCCGAGCGTGCGAGCGCGGGATTCAGGCGATTTCGGAGAAGTGAAATACCTATTTTACACTACGCCGGAAGTTCGGAAAAGAAACGGAGGCGAACGGAGGTCACAGAGGTGACCGGACGCTGCACCGGACGCTGCACCGGACGCGGTCATGGAATGACCGGACGCGTCCGGTGAGTGTTCGGTGTCTGCGCGTATTTCAGTTTGATGATCGGACGCGAGGCGCGTCCGGTCACTGATGATCGGACGCGTCCGGTGGTTCAGGGAGCTTACTGGACTCTCACCGGACGCTGTCACTGTCGCGTCCGGTCATGTTCTTCAGCGCGTCCGGTCCTTGTTTCGTTGAGCGCTGCTCAGACGACCAGCGCGTCCGGTCCTTCACGGGACCAGCGCGTCCGGTCGTTCCCGGCGCGTCCGGTCGTTTGGACCAGCGCGTCCGGTCCTTGTTTCGCAGATAGCCGTTGAGCGACCAGCGCGTCCGGTCAGTTGGACCAGCGCGTCCGGTCATCGGGACCGGCGCGTCCGGTCGTTTTGAGAAGCGCGTCCGGTCGTTGTTTTGACCGTTGGGGTCAGTGACCGTTGGAGCATCGGACGCGGCTGAGCGCGTCCGGTCAGTTTCGACCGGCGCGTCCGGTCGTCCCGAAAAAACGGTCAGTGGAGTTGCAACGGCTCTATTTGTTTGGGGTGCTTATAAATACTCGTTGGCCGGCCCTTAGGGAGGTCTCTTGGCATTTCTAACACTCTTGTGCATCCTTTGAGCTAGAGCTACTCCTCCCACTCATCTCTCTTGCTTGATTGCAAATCAAAAGTGAGATTGAGTGATCCCAAAGTGCATTGCATAGCTTGAGGGCATCTAGTGGCACTTGTGGGTGGTTTAGCCGGTGGATTTCTTGTTACTCTTGGAGAGTACCGCTCCTAGCCGGCTTGGAGATTGTTGGAGGCGTTGGCAAGAGAAGGTGATTGTTCTTGGCCACCTCCGGTTGTTTGTGAGAGGTTCTTGTGCTTTCCTCGGCGGGACGCCAAAAGCAACTCTATTGGATTGCGCGTGTCATTGAGTTACCTCACTTGAGAGTGGAGTCTTGCGGTGCCTTGCGGGGCGTGCCTTGAGGGGCAAGTGACTTGAGGGTCACACCGAGGAACCATCTAAGTGTTGGTCGACACAACCGGTGACGTAGCTTGTCGGTGCACAAGTGAACACCGGGTGAACAAAAATATTATGTCTCTTGTCTCCCGGTGATTGGTCTACATTTTGTGTTGTTGTCAATATTAATTGATTGTATATCATCTTGGTGATTGGCAACATCTTCACTCCACCGTCGGTATAAGATTCACAATCCTATCTCTTGCACTTATCTTTACTAGTTTATCTTGTGTTGCTCTAGTAGTAACTTGGCTAGTAGTGTTGTTAGCTTGTTCTCTAGTGTAAAATTAGTGACATAGCTCTTGTGTGAACTAGAGATCATAATCTACTAGACTTGTGGATAGGAGGCTTGCATCACAACCTTTGGCTAAGCAAAACTCGCTTTACGCCGTTTGTTATTCTAACAAGTTTGCTTAGTGGTGCTTGTAGAATTTTTATAGGCTATTCACCCCCCCCTCTAGCCATCTAGGACCTTACAAGTGGTATCGGAGCCGTGGTCACCGATTTAATCAAGGCTTAACATCCTTCGGTGTGAAAAATGGCTCAAATTGTGTTCAATCATGTTGGGGGCAAGCCACCGTTCTTTGATGGTATTAGTTCTTTTGCTCATTGGAAGAGAAAGATGACAATGTACCTTGGTTCTATTCATGAGAGAGTATTGCAAGTCACCGAGAATGATTTTGCTATCATTGATCCCAATCATCTCACCGATGAAGATAGAGCAAATAGAACATGCAATAGAATGGCTCTCAATACACTCTATAATGGTATTGACACAAAAGTGTTTGAGGGCATCAAAGATTTGGAATTGGCTAGTGAAGTATGGACAAGGTTGAGTGAGACATATGAAGGCACTAAGGTTGTGAAGAGTGCCAAGCTATATGGGCTCAAGAGTGAGTTTGAGAACTTCAAGAAAAAGGATGATGAAACAATCATTGAAATGTTTCATAGATTGCAAGTGATAGTCAATGATCTCAAGAGCTTAGGGCACAAGACTTAAGATCAAGATTTTTGTCACAAGTTCTTATTGAGCTTACCTAGAAGATTCAAGATGTTGATCATGATGTTGCAAAGAGATGGGCTTGAAGCAATGAAGCCTAATGATTTGCTTGGTGAAGTATTAACCTATGACAAATATGATCAAGATGTTGATGACAAGGAGAAGGTGGAAGATGAAAAGAAGAAGAAGACCGTGGCGTTCAAGGCCATCTCCTCCAAGGGCAAAGCTACCATCATTGAAGAAGAAGACAATAGTGAAGATGAAGATTATGAAATTGATGATGAGGCATTTGCTTTTATAGTCAAGAAAATGGGTCACATGTTCATTAAGAGAAGAGGCTTCAAAAAGAGAAATGACAACTTCAAGAGCAATGAGCAACAAAGGAGGTGCTTCAATTGTGATAGCACCGAGCATCTTCAAGCCGAATGTCCCTATGATAAGAAGAAGAACAACAAGAGGGGCAAGTTTGAGAAGAAAAAGAAAGAAGCCAAGATAACATTCAAGAAAGGCAAGAATGGAGTCTATGTGGCCACTTGGGAAAGTGATGATGATGAAGAAGAAGAAGAGTCATCCAACAAGGCTTTTGCTTCCATTGCTATTAACAAGAAGCCTTTACTATTTGATTCATCCTCTTCATGCTTCATGGCCAAAGAAGCTAAGGTATTATATGATGAAAGTGATGATGAAAGTGAAATGGAATATGTTCATGATAGTGATAATGATAAATATGATAATGAAAATGATGATGATGATGAACCAACTAAAGAACAACTATATGACTTGTTGCAACAAACTAGAGACATAGCTATTGCCAAGAACAAGGAGTGCAAGAAGCTTTCAATAAAAGTAGCAATACTTGAGAAAGTTCTTGGTGAGCTTAAGACCACTCATGAGAATCTAGTGGAAGACCATGAGGATCTTGGTAAGGCTCATTCCAAGCTTGAAAAGGCTCACTCATTGCAACTTGAGCAACAAGAAAAGAAGGAGGTTGTTGTATCATGTGATATAGGTATTACATGTGATATAATTGATGAATCCTTTAATGAACCTATCATCATGTCAAATACTAACCCTTCTTGTAGCTCTTCATCCACCACCACCAACTCTACCTCTACTACTAGTGATGGTTTCACTTGTGATGCCTCACTAATGATTGAGAATGAGACTCTCAAGAGAGAGGTGGATGAGCTCACTCACGCCCTAGGCAAGGCCTATGGTGGTGAGGCCCGCTTGCTTAAGTGCTTGGGTAGCCAAAGGTTCTCTCTTAACAAAGAGGGATTGGGCTATACCCCCAAGAAAGGCAAGTCGGCCTTTGCAACTCCAAAGCCTAGCTTTGTGAAGAGCAATGGTCGGTTTTGCAATAGATGCAAGCAAGTTGGGCACCTAGAGCAAAATTGCAATAAAAAGAACCAAAGCAAGAAATTCGTTAATGCTATACCTTTTGATTCTTGCTATGTGCTTACCAAGGGTGTGAAGGGTGTGCAAGCTAAGTTTGTTGGTACACCAATTGTGGGCCCAAAGAAGAAGGCTATTTGGGTACCAAAGAGCTTAGTTACTAACCTACAAGGACCCAAGCAAAAATGGGTACCTAAGCTTCATTGATTTGCTTGTAGGTCAATTACAAAGCCGGAGGAAGGCATTGGATTATTGATAGTGGGTGCACTCAACACATGACCGGTACATCAAGAATGTTTGACTCAATCAATGACAATAATAGTGGTGTTGATTCTATCACATTTGGCAATAACAAGAAAGGCAAGGTTATTGGCTTGGGCAAGATTGCAATATCAAATGACATGAGTATCTCAAATGTGTTGCTAGTTGAAAGTTTGGATTTCAATCTTCTATCCGTGGCACAAATATGTGATCTAGGCTACAAATGCATCTTTGGGGTTGATGATGTGGAAGTTATTAGTGTGGATGGTTCAAATGTGGCATTTAAGGGCTTTAGATATGAGAATCTCTACCTAGTTGACTTCAATGCTAGAGAAACTTCTTTGACAACTTGCTTAGTCTCCAAATCAAGTATGGGTTGGCTTTGGCATAGAAGGCTTGGTCATGTTGGCATGAAACAATTGAAGAAGCTTACAACTCACAATCTTGTCAATGGTTTGAAAGATGTTGAATTTGAGAAGAATAAGCTTTGTAGTGCATGTCAAGCCGGGAAGCAAGTTGGAAGCTCACATCCAAAGAAGAGTACAATGAGCACATGCAAAGCATTTGAGTTGATGCACATGGATCTATTTGGACCAACAACATATACAAGCATAGGCGGTAACAAGTATGGCTTTGTTATAGTGGATGACTTCACAAGATTCACATGGGTATTCTTTCTTAGTGACAAAAGTGAAGTGTTTGACACCTTCAAGACATTTCTCACTAGAGTTCACAATGAGTTTGAGATTAGAATCAAGAAAGTGAGAAGTGACAATGGAAGTGAGTTCAAGAATACAAGAATTGAAGAACTTTGTGATCATTATGGTATTGGACATCAATTCTCGGCCAAGTACACTCCACAATCAAATGGCCTAGTTGAGAGGAAGAATAGAACATTGCTTGATATGGCTAGATCAATGCTTCATGAGTACAATGTGAGTCAATCTTTTTGGGATGAAGCAATCAATACCGCTTGCTACTACATCAATAGACTATATTGTCATCCATTGCTAGAAAAGACCCCATATGAGTTACTTCATGGAAGAAAGCCCAATATTTCTTACTTTAGGGTGTTTGGTTGCAAATGCTATATCTTGAAGAAGGGCACTAGATTGGGAAAGTTTGACAAAAGATGTGATGAGGGGTTCCTACTTGGTTATTCAACTACAAGCAAAGCTTATAGAGTTTGGAACAACTCAAGTGGGATTCTAGAAGAAGTCCATGATGTGCAATTTGATGAAACCAATGGGTCACAGGATGAAGAAGAGAATCTAGATGATGTTAGTGGAACTCTATTGGTGGAAGCAATGAAGAACATGGACATTGGGGACATTAGAGCAAAGCAAGTTATTGATATTCAAGATGATGATAAAGACCAAGTGCTCAATTCTCCATTCAAGCTAGCTAGTGACTCTCAAGTGCAAGATCAAGGTGCTAGTTCATCTCATCAAGATACATCAAGTGATCAACCAAGCTCAAGCAATCAAGTGCAAGTACTCCAACCACAACATGTTGCAAGAGATCACCCCATTAATAGTATTATTGGTGATATTAGAAGTGGTGTGCAAACAAGATCAAGATTGACTATGTTTTGTGAGCATGCATCATTTGTGTCAACCATAGAACCAAAGAAGATAGAAGAAGCTTTGAGGGATGCCGATTGGATTATGGCTATGCAAGAAGAACTAAACAATTTCACAAGAAATGATGTTTGGGAATTGGTAGAAAGGCCAAATGACTACAATGTGATCGGAACCAAGTGGGTGTTTAAAAACAAGCAAGATCAAGATGGCATTGTAGTGAGAAACAAAGCAAGACTAGTTGCTAAAGGTTACACTCAAGTTGAAGGTCTTGACTATGATGAGACATATGCTCCCGTGGCAAGATTGGAGGCAATAAGGATTCTATTGGCTTATGCTTGTGCACACAATATCAAACTATATCAAATGGATGTCAAAAGTGCATTTCTCAATGGGATCATCAATGAGTTAGTATTTGTTGAGCAACCGCCCGGATTTGAAGATGACAAGAAACCCAACCATGTCTACAAGTTGAAGAAGGCTTTATATGGCTTAAAGCAAGCACCTAGAGCATGGTATGAGAGGCTAAGGGATTTCCTTCTCTCTAAGGGATTCAAAATGGGCAAGGTTGATACTACTCTATTCACCAAGAAGATTGGAAATGATCTATTCATAGTGCAAATATATGTTGATGACATCATCTTTGGATCAACCGATCAAGCTTATTGTGAAGAATTTGGTGCTATGATGGCCAAAGAGTTTGAAATGTCTATGATTGGTGAACTTAGCTACTTCCTTGGTCTCCAAGTCAAGCAATTGAAGAATGGAACATTTGTGAGTCAAGGGAAATACATAAGGGACATGTTGAAGAAATTTGGAATGCAAGATGCAAAACCAATTTCAACTCCAATGGGTACAAATGGAAATTTGGATAGTGATCTTGATGGCAAAATGGTGAATCAAAAGGAATATCGGTCTTTGATTGGAAGTCTACTCTATGTCACCGCATCAAGGCCGGATGTCATGTTTAGTGTTTGCATGTGTGCTAGATATCAAGCCTCACCTAGAGAAAGTCATCTCACGGCCGCAAAGAGAATATTGAGGTACTTGAAGCAAACAAGAGATGTTGGACTATGGTATCCCAAGGGGTCAAAGTTTGAATTGATTGGATATTCGGACTCCGACTATGGGGGTTGCAAGATCAATAGAAAGAGCACAAGTGGCACATGTCAATTACTTGGAAGATCACTTGTGTCATGGTCCTCAAAGAAACAAAATAGTGTGGCAATCTCTACCGCCGAAGCCGAATATGTGAGTGCGGGGAGTTGTTGTGCACAATTGCTATGGATGAAATCAACTTTGAAGGATTATGGCCTCAACTTCAAGAATGTGCCGTTGCTATGTGATAATGAGAGTGCAATCAAGATGATACAAAACCCGGTTCAACATGGAAGAACAAAGCATATTGACATAAGACACCATTTCATTAGAGATCATCAACAAAAGGGAGATATTGCCATTGAAAGTGTTGGCACCGATGATCAACTTGCCGATATTCTCACTAAGCCACTTGATGAAAAGAGGTTTTGCAAGCTAAGGAATGAATTGAACATTCTTGATTTCTCAAACATGAGTTGAATAAACCCCACCCACTTATTGACATGCTCTCCTTCGACATTGCAAGGTAAAATTGATTGACATGTCATTCATCCTATGCTAAGGACTTGCTAGAGCATATAGACATATTAAGTGGTATGCATGAGCATTCATGATAAATCAAATGAATTTTATGGATATATGTTACCACTATTGCCTCTTTGTTTGTTTTGATCTAGTGGTGGCATATGATATGTTTGTGAGCTTGTAAACCTAGTGTTGAATCTAGAAGAGTTGCTATAAGTGTTTAATTCAACATAGGCAAGATAACCCTGATTTTGAGGAGTGAAGAAGCTTGTCTTTGGTTCAAATCGAATTAAATATCTTTGGCAAGTATTCTAGGTTAAACCAAATTTAATAATTTTTTTTTAACCTTACATGTGGTATCGAATTAATTTCAGTCTACTCCATCAAACACTTTTCCTTCTCTCCACAATTTGATTCCCTTTTTGGGTAAGTTGTTGACAAAGGGGGAGAGAAAAAGATGATTTGACTTGATAAAGGGGTAAATAAAATTTGTTGATGCACACAAATAGGGGGAGCAAGCTCATAAACAAAGTTGTTGCATTTGTTTGTGCATTCTCATATGACTTGCTCATTGCACATGTATTTAAATTCAATATACATGCTTGTGTGGTGCAATGCTAGTATAGAAATTGGATGATGAAATGATCTACTAGCATGCATAGGAATAGTTTACATGTGGTATCTAGACTTGCCTAAAGCTTTACAAGTGGTTAGCCTTACAAGTGGTCCAAGAACCTTTTCATATAATGTTGATCTCACGGGGTTCTTGAGTTTTGATGGATGTCTAGTTACTTCATGATGCTAAGGATGGTGTAAAAGGCAACTCCGATTGGTATCACGCTTCAAAGGTCCATTTCTTACACCATAGCATCATATTGGTAGAATTACTCTCCCAACACTTCTATCCATGCATATGTGCAAAGCTTTCAATCCAAACTCTATGCACATATGTAGGGGGAGCTAATGCTACCAAAACCGAGCTTGTGATAATTGTCCAAACTTTACTTATGAGCAAAATGATTGGACAAGCATGACAAGTTCAAAACTTTTATTATCAAAATCATCTTTGTGAGGGTTGTCATCAATTACCAAAAAGGGGGAGATTGAAAGTCCCTAGTTTGGTTTTGGTTAATTGATGAAACCTAGGACTAACCTTTGTATCTAAGTGGATGATTTAGATAAAGGTGGTCATTGCATATGAGACATGACATTGACTCATGTGACCAAGATGAGGCTTGGCTCGATGGACCGGTTGTGAAGGTGAAGGGCAAGTCGAGGCTTCGAAGCGAAGGACCACGCGATGGTGAAGCTTGAGCAAGACTTAGCGCCGACGGACTGATGCAACGGTGAAGAGCAAGTGAAGTCAAGGTCGATGGATCGAGACGGTCATGTGATGATATGAAGTGGATCATATCATTTGGAGAAACAAAATGGGCTCAAGGCAAAGGTATAACCATAGGGCCATTTTGTTTTACACTCAAGACACCATAGAGGGTGTGAGTGGTTTAGGATCGATAGCCGAACTATTAAGAGGGGAAGTCTTATCGGTTATTCGATGCACGGGTGCCACTAGGTGAATTCATGAAGTGCATTGCATGTAGGGCCTAGTGAGCTAATTGGAAAACCTTTGAAAATGATTGAGGAAAAGCTAACACACAAGCACATGGAGATGTACACTTGATGGTGTTGGCACATTTGCAAAGGTGGCGTTGGTCACGCTGTGGTTTGCGGGTAGAGAGGGGTTTGGGTTCCTCTCTCCCTCCCGCCGAGCGTGCGAGCGCGGGATTCAGGCGATTTCGGAGAAGTGAAATACCTATTTTACACTACGCCGGAAGTTCGGAAAAGAAACGGAGGCGAACGGAGGTCACAGAGGTGACCGGACGCTGCACCGGACGCTGCACCGGACGCGGTCATGGAATGACCGGACGCGTTCGGTGAGTGTTCGGTGTCTGCGCGTATTTCAGTTTGATGATCGGACGCGAGGCGCGTCCGGTCACTGATGATCGGACGCGTCCGGTGGTTCAGGGAGCTTACTGGACTCTCACCGGACGCTGTCACTGTCGCGTCCGGTCATGTTCTTCAGCGCGTCCGGTCCTTGTTTCGTTGAGCGCTGCTCAGACGACCAGCGCGTCCGGTCCTTCACGGGACCAGCGCGTCCGGTCGTTCCCGGCGCGTCCGGTCGTTTGGACCAGCGCGTCCGGTCCTTGTTTCGCAGATAGCCGTTGAGCGACCAGCGCGTCCGGTCAGTTGGACCAGCGCGTCCGGTCATCGGGACCGGCGCGTCCGGTCGTTTTGAGAAGCGCGTCCGGTCGTTGTTTTGACCGTTGGGGTCAGTGACCGTTGGAGCATCGGACGCGGCTGAGCGCGTCCGGTCAGTTTCGACCGGCGCGTCCGGTCGTCCCGAAAAAACGGTCAGTGGAGTTGCAACGGCTCTATTTGTTTGGGGTGCTTATAAATACTCGTTGGCCGGCCCTTAGGGAGGTCTCTTGGCATTTCTAACACTCTTGTGCATCCTTTGAGCTAGAGCTACTCCTCCCACTCATCTCTCTTGCTTGATTGCAAATCAAAAGTGAGATTGAGTGATCCCAAAGTGCATTGCATAGCTTGAGGGCATCTAGTGGCACTTGTGGGTGGTTTAGCCGGTGGATTTCTTGTTACTCTTGGAGAGTACCGCTCCTAGCCGGCTTGGAGATTGTTGGAGGCGTTGGCAAGAGAAGGTGATTGTTCTTGGCCACCTCCGGTTGTTTGTGAGAGGTTCTTGTGCTTTCCTCGGCGGGACGCCAAAAGCAACTCTATTGGATTGCGCGTGTCATTGAGTTACCTCACTTGAGAGTGGAGTCTTGCGGTGCCTTGCGGGGCGTGCCTTGAGGGGCAAGTGACTTGAGGGTCACACCGAGGAACCATCTAAGTGTTGGTCGACACAACCGGTGACGTAGCTTGTCGGTGCACAAGTGAACACCGGGTGAACAAAAATATTATGTCTCTTGTCTCCCGGTGATTGGTCTACATTTTGTGTTGTTGTCAATATTAATTGATTGTATATCATCTTGGTGATTGGCAACATCTTCACTCCACCGTCGGTATAAGATTCACAATCCTATCTCTTGCACTTATCTTTACTAGTTTATCTTGTGTTGCTCTAGTAGTAACTTGGCTAGTAGTGTTGTTAGCTTGTTCTCTAGTGTAAAATTAGTGACATAGCTCTTGTGTGAACTAGAGATCATAATCTACTAGACTTGTGGATAGGAGGCTTGCATCACAACCTTTGGCTAAGCAAAACTCGCTTTACGCCGTTTGTTATTCTAACAAGTTTGCTTAGTGGTGCTTGTAGAATTTTTATAGGCTATTCACCCCCCCCCCTCTAGCCATCTAGGACCTTACACCTGGGCGCGGGTGTGTGTCGCGCGCGCCTGCGGAATGGGCCTGCTGGGCCGTCGTGCTGGGCGCCGGGAGAGCAGATGGGCCGCGCGCGCGAGTGATGGCTGGGCTGCGCCGTTTTTTTTTCGCTGCTGAGTCTTGTGCGTGCGCCGCGGGAAATGGGCCGCCGTGAGCGAGTCCAGCAGCTGGGCTGCACGCTGCTGAAAATGAAGAACACGCCTGCGAGCTGGGCTTTCAGGCCGAAAATGCACTAAAACAGTTTTACTCAGTTTTTCTATTTTCCAGAAACAGTTTTGATGCAATTTTATCCATCGATAATTTTGTTCAAAATAGTAAAGTATTGTGAAGTGTTTCTGGAAAATAGAATTAAAAGTTTTATTTTTGATGTTTCCGCTGCAAAGTTAAAGATCATTATCTTCTCATTAAATCCGAACTAACGGGAGGATTTAATTTGAAGAGCAGTTATAGTTATTCAGTAAATGATGAAAAGTTTCATCCTCTAGTTAAATTGGAACCAACGGGAAAATTTAATTAGAGGAGTAGAAAGATATTTGTTTAAAGTTAATTATGATATTGTTATTTTCTGACCAACGTTGATGATAACAATATTATAATCCTATGAGTTTTATGTTTAAAGTTTAAATCTCTGATGAATTTTGCATCAAAGTGACCAATTTTTCAGAGAATAGATAAGAGACAATAGATGCTCCAGAGCGAGCAGAATGTAATGTATTTTCATGTTTCCGCTGCAATGATGATGATGATCTTCAAAATTAAATTCGAACAAACGGGAGAATTTAGTTTTGAAGAGGGTTATAAGATAATTGAGTTTTCATATGTTAATTCCATTTCTGCCCAATGGTGATGTGGAATTGATGTATAAGATTGATGATTTTGTTCTATTTCTGCCAAACGGTGATATAGAATAGAACTTAAAGTTTTAAAAGTTTAATGTGCATGTCTTTAACCCGACCAATGTAGGGTTATTTTCATGCTTATTATTATTGATTATTAATTAATATTTTCATACAAAGAACTTCATGCCTTTATTCTTGAAGGGTGAAAAGGAAATGAGTTGGGTACCTGTGACTCAGAAGATAAAAAGTGCAATTTTTGCAGAAAGAAGACCATTGTGTAAGGGATTGCAGTCTCTTTAAAGAATGACTTCAGAAGAAAAGAATTCTAGGATATTGATCCAAGCAAAGAAACAGAACAATAAGAGCTTAGTTTAAGAGATGTCTTTTATGTACTCTTTAAAATAATAATAATAAGTAATATAATTTTAGTCTTAATCATCATGATATGAAATGTAATAAGTGACATACATTTTTAATTTGACCAACGTCGGATTAAGCATGTGTGTTAAAGAGTATTTGGTTTTATTTCTAAATTTTATGATTGAATATGAGCCAATATTGACATTTATGTCTCTTCAAGAAAATTATCTCGCATGGCGGGAAAAAGTTTGAGAAAATACCCGCATGGCGGGGTAAAGTTGGCATAGTACTTGTATTAATCAATCCTGCATGGCAGGAGAAGTTTGACATAGTACTTATTCAGCACGGCAGGAAAAAGTTGTGATGACTCATATGCTTGACAGTGCTCTTCTATTGTGTCATAGTAATTAAGCACTCCATGAGTTTAAGGAGAACAGAAAGTTACAGATGAACCTCGAGATAAAAATGACATGCAAGTGTGACTTGCGAAAGTATTGATGATAAAAGACTCTGTTGAGTTTTTGAAGTGAAATGAGGAAAAATACTTCCATACGAATTAAGAAATAATTTTATTTGCATGATGTAATCATGTGGGTGAAGTAAGTAATCAAAGTTTTCTTATTCACAAGAGTTCTAAACAATTTTTTTAAATTATGATAGAAAAGTTCATACCACATTTCGAGGGGGAGAAGTATGAGATCAATTAAGAAAGACAATTAAAAAAGATATTTCTCCATACTTCAGACAATGCGATGCATACTAAAGTGATCAAAAAATGAATGTGATCCTCGGGGGAGTAAGACGGTCATAATAATGATACCCCTAAAGTAAAGAAATATCTAAATTCATGGACCTTTTACAGTTCCAATAGAAAGATAGCATAGTCGGCCAGTATTCATACTGGACGCGTTCAGAGTTATTAAGGCGGTGCTAAATGTGCCATATGAGTTTTAGCAGATTAAACCCAAAATACGAAAGTTTGAAGATGGGACAATCTGGGGGAACATGTTACAAAAGTACCTAACTCCGCAAGGAGAATGAATAATGTAAACAATGATCTTATTACATAGGACCTTGTAGAATCAATTATCTTTTGGCAATAAAGGTCAAGAAATGCTAGTAACTGAGGCCCTAGAAAGTCTCAAAGAATAAGAAAATCAGATATTTCTGATGACTATAAAGTCTATGTTAGCGAAATTCAAATGGAGGGAAATCCCACCTAATTTGAAGAAGCCATGAGAGGCGTTCACTCGTCCAAGTGGCAAGAAGCAAAGAAAGATGAAATGGAATCGATAATACCAATAATATTTTAGAATCTAGAATAAATCCCTAAGGAGCCAAAATAGTAGACTGTGATGGGTCTACAAGACAAAATGTGACTCCAAAGGGAATATGTAAAGATGTAGAGCGTGACTTGAATCAAAAGATTTTACGCGAAACGAATGAATAGATTACAATGAGTGCTAGTGGCACGTCATGATCTGAGTTACATCAGATGAAAGTAAAGATAGCATTTCTTAATAAGATTTGTATGAAAATGGTTACATGGCACAACCCAGAGGTTTTGTCATGGAAAGAAAAGAAGAGATGCCACCTGTAGAAATATCTGATGGACTAGAGCAAATCTCTAGACAGTGGCATTTAAAGTTGAAGAGTCAATTAGAAAATTTGGGTTAAAGAGAATGAGAGGACAATTGCGTTTGTACAAAGTTATAGAATGAGAAATTTATTTTCTAATCCTGTATATGTGAATGACATCTTACTTGTTAGTAGTGATGTCAATCTGCTGCATGAGAAGAAGTTCTTTTCCTCAAGGTTCGATAAGAAAGTTCTTGGTGAAATGTCTCTCGTTATAAGAATTGAAATTCATCGAGATAGAAGAAAAGGGATATTCGGACTATCGCATGGGCATGCTAAGAAAAGTTTATAAAGAAATAATGTACATATGTGGATAAATCTACGCCTGTTCCCATAGTCAAGGGTAATAGTTTTAATAACTTTAGTGTTCCAAAAGGCAATGTGAGATTGTTATAGATGGACGTCCTACATGCTTCAGCTATTGGAAGCTTAATGAATACAAAGATGAGACCTTACCCTGACACAGTTCACGTATCCGGGTTGTTTTGGCAAAAGTCCAGTCCAGATATAGATCACTGGAATGGAGTAAAAATATCAGCCTCATGCTAAGAAGAAAGAACAAGCACTCTCAAGTAGTTATGGGTACAATGTTAAAATTTTGGCGAGATGTTTAGTGAAACCCACATAGTAGCTAACACTCGCAGTTGGAGTTTTATTGTGGAAAAGCTCCAAAGAAACAATTTTAGTATCATCAGTGATGCAATGTTATAGTATAGCATGATATAAGGCTGCGGGACAGGCAAAATGATTAAGTGAACTTATACCCGGAATTAATAATGGTTGTCAACAGCAATGACCATTTAAGTAGTTTGCTCCTATAACAACGAGTCAAGTGTGCTGCCAAACACATTGACATTAAAGTTATACATTGTTAAGGAGAAAGTCCGGAATCATACTAAAAGGTATTGAACATATAAGTAACAAGAAAGTGCTTGCGGATCCGCTTACCAAAGGCTTACCACCCAGTGTGTTCAGAGAACACACCGTCGACATGGGTTTATGGTATAGCCTATGATTTCCGGACAATAAAAGGGCCCAAAATTAAAGAATCTGTTTCAGATCAGAGATGTGTATTGTAGCTGTTAAATCTATCGGCGACTGACCGTGACGATGAGGCATGCTCTATACACTAATTTGTGATGAAACAAATAAAAGTGAAAGCAATTAAAGTCAAAGTTTAAAGTTAAAGTATAAGATGAGATCAAGGGGGAGAATGTTGGAATTGATCTCCACCATGGCCAACTGGGCCCTTGACATGCGCCCTGATCGGGGGTGCCCAGCCCATAGACGGCTGGTGAGCCCCCCGTCCCACATCGCCATAAATAGGAGGTGGAGGCCAGGACACAAAGGGCGAGGTTCACCACCGCCATTCTCCACTGTCCGATGCCCTGATCCGATCACGAGGGCGGCACTGCCAGCGACGGAAAACACCACCAGCTTCTCCACTGCCGTCACCGCCACCGGGACCACACCGCCACTGTACTGCTACCTCACCGATTGCATCACCGATGCCGCCGACTCCTCTCCACCTCCAAGCCCGATGGTATGCACCTCTATCTCTCTTGCTCTCCCTCTGGTTCTCCAAGTTCATCTCAGACAGTGGTTTATACCCGCTGATCTTCACCTAGTTGATTCGATAGATTTAACAGCACCTGCAACCATCACAACCACAAGAGGAGGGAATTGATTTGATTGTTTCTACGTGAGTTTAAAAAATAGCAATGCAGGTTCGTTCAAAAATCGCAATGCAGGTTCGTATTGAGAGCAAGATACGACGGCGGGACGAACGGTACCTGCATGTCGTACTGGACCGTGGCCTTGCTCAGCTGCTCCGCCTTTAGTTTCTCCGTGAGGCGCAGCGCGTTCTTCTGCTCCACCTCCATCTAGAGCTCGGCCTCTCTGATGGCGACAGCCTTGGAAGCCTCGACCTCGGCGACCTTGGTTTGTCTGTCCCACGCCGCCTTCTTGGTGGCGAGATCCGCCTTGGCGGCGGCGACGACGACCTCCCTCTCGTTCTCTAACACCTTGACCTCTGCCTCCACCTTAGCCTGCTCCTTGATCCCGATAGCCTCCTGGCGCACGCGGAACACTTTCGTCTGCGCGTCGACCTCGGCAGCCTTCTGCAGTGTGGTGCCCTCGCGCGCCATGGCGCCGACGGCGCCTAGCATCCTCGCCTCGGCGACGTCAACCTTGGCCTGGTTCGCCGCGCCCTGCTGCGTCTTCTGGCCCAGGTACGAGAAGTACTCCTGGCCCGGCACGTCGACGAGCTGCTTGATGTTGGCGTTGTAGATGTAGAGGCCGAACTGTTTGAGCTCCACCTGCACGTTCTCGAACACCGCCTGGCACCTGCTTGAACGACTTGGTGCCCTGGAAGATCTGCTCCATGGTCATGGAGGCCGCCAGCACGCGGGTCTCGCCCTCGATGACGCCCCGGACGAGCTCGCGGACGTGGGACGAGTTCTTGTCGTGCGGCGCGATGAGCTTGGCGTAGAGCAGCAGCGACGCCCTGTGGCTCCCGTCCTCGCTGATCTTGGGCCCGATGGTGAAGACGGCGGGCAGGATGAATGGCAGCTTCTCCGAGCTCATGGCGTGCACCTCGAACTCGTAGTTGACGGGGGTGATGTCGAACTTCTTGCACTGCTGCCCCACGAACACCCACGCCTTCTTGGCCAGCTTCACGTCGTCGATGCCCCAGCCCGTGATGGCCAGGTACTCCGACGCGTCGGCGACCCTGAAGCTCGCTATCTCACACGATCGGCGCGGGAGGGGAGGGGATTGGATCGATCTGCTGGAGACGAGACACGAGCTGTTGTTGCACGATTGGAACAGAAGACGAGGGTTTGTTTGGGTAGATCTAACAGCAATTGGGGAGGCGCAGCAGATATATAGGCTGGGAAGGGAGGTTGAGATTTGGGAAGGAGGAAGGAGATCGAATTGGGGTTTTAGCCGGCTCGGCGGCGGCGGCGGAGGGCCAAGGATCTGGGCTGGCTCTGTTTAGTTGCTGTGCCGTGTGGCCGTGGTCCAGGTCGAGTCCTGAGGAATAGGCAGAGATGACGACGGGTATCCGAAACCCGAGAACCCAACGGGTATTACCCGATAAAGAGACGGGTATGGAATAAATTTTCTACCTGTGGGTACGTTATTGGGCAAAATCCTATACCCATCGGGTATGACGGGTACGGATGCGGGTGTATATTACCCATACCCGCATACCCGCGGGTAAGACATACTCGCAAAAATAACTAGCCAACCTCAGTTATTTTAGCGCATATAATAAGTTATGAATTTGGCCCATTGAGACATCCACTATATTTCTAGTAGATTATCTTTGTTCTAATGATGCTAATAATGTTTGTTAGCATATTTGTAACTTGTTGGAAGCTTAGAATGATTTATTTTTGCATGTGACTATTTGATATTTTTAAGGTAATTTTTGGGTATGCTATCGGGTACGGGTTACCCGTCGGGTGAGAATTACCCGGCGGGTACGGGTATGGAACTATTTTTTTTACCCGCATGCGGGTACGGGTAACCCGACGGGTAAAATTTTGCGGGTGTGGGTACGGGTGGGCACTACCTGTCGGGTATGTACCCGTTGCCATCTCTAGGAATAGGGATGAAAACGATCGGAAACGATGGATAGGAGGCCAAATCACTTTCATTTTCATAGTTTTTTTTTCTCGAAAACGAAATCAATACGATATTGTCGGAAACGAATACGGCACCGATATTCCGGTAATTTCGAAAACGATAGTAGTCGATCGGAATATACATCGATAACGATCGGAATCCATGAGAACGATATCCTCAAAAACGATAAACACGTTAAATTGTAGAACATGAGAAGATCCATATAGTTTGACCCATCTCATATGACAATAATAAATAAAGCCACAATTCACAAAATCACAAGCTGAAACCACACAGTTCACACCATTTTAGGTGCAGGCGCTCGCCGCCCGAGTCCGTTCGCGTTCGTGGCTAGTGGGTGCAGCAAGTGATTGGGTGATTGGCTGATTGCCTTCTTATTATACAAATGAAATACTTCCGTATAGATAGTTCGTTTCAAAAAAAATATTTATCTTATTTGCTTGTGTGTGCAGATGGGTTCCTTTCAAAAAAAATATTTATCTTATTAGTCTATAAATAAATTAGGATTCATTAATTAAAGGTCTTTGAATCGGTAATTACCGACGGTAAATTACCGGTTAAATACGGAAATCTTCGAAAACGATCGGAAGAGGGCAAAATCATTTTCGCTTTTGTTTTCGATTATTTTTATCATTATCGTTTTCGTTTTCGTTTTTTCGATTACTGCTACCGTTTCCGTTTAGGCCTGAAAATCGAAAAAAACTCGAAAACGATTTTCGAAAATCGAAGATTATCATTTTCGTTTTCATCCCTACTCGAGGAAGCAACAACACGGGGTTCGTGACCGTCGATCTCGATCGTGGGGTGGTCCCTATGCCGTACGTAAATCTTTGCGATTCATCCGGTAATACGTGAAAAGGAAATTATTACTTGTTTGCAATTGCAAAAAGGGATTTATCTGTTTCCTCGTAACAAAACAAGCTATGAGGAGATCGCATTGTAATTTTGTACTACGTTCCCACACTTTCCAGTTCTCCCAACCTCTCCCCCGTCCCGGAGAAGGGCTGTAACGGAAGGCATCTTCCTCGCACGATGCACGCTACAAGTCCCTCATGGTTATTTGGAGCGGAGGTGCGCGTCCGCTAGTCCTCTCATAGTCTCATCTCATCCTGTGACGTCCACTACTGTCCACAACAGATCTGCATGTGCTGCGACTAAAGATGGCCATCGGTCCGGCCCGGTCCGGCACGGCCCGAGCACGAGGTAGGCACGGCCCGAAGGCTATCGGACCGGTACGGCCCGACGTGCCTCTCAGGCCGTGCCTTTAACAGGCCTCATGCTTCATTTTCAGCCTAGGCACGGCCCTTCGGGCAAAAAAAACATGCCATGCCGCCCGAGCAGTCCGGTCAAAATCTGCGGGCCGTACCGGCCCATAGCCCACTAAAAGAAAACAGCCACAATTTGGCCAACTTCTTGGCAAATTTTGACAAGTTCACAGAATCACAATTCACAAGTTCACAAAATTCACAGAATTCACAACCAGAGACAAGATGTAAAAGATAATAATATTGAGTTGTTTGTGCAATGCTGCTTCATTAAAAACCTTTGTAGGTAAAACTCACCCTTGTGAGAAACCCTACGAAGAAAAAGAGTACAACACAGCTCATAAGTTCATAGGTTCATAGGTTCACAAAGTTAAAGAGTACATCACAGTCATACAAATAATGAGAGATCACTCTCAAGGCTCCCACAACTCTCACAAATTCATTAAGTGCCAAAAACAGAAGCCACACAAGGAGTCCCAGTCAGGCCGCTGTCAGGCTGTTGCCTTTTTCTCGAGCGGGGCCGTGCCAGCCCACGGGCTCAGAGGTCAGCCAAGCACGATCTGAGCTCGGGCCGGGCCAGCCTGGGCCCGCGCGTCTTTGGGCCGGTCCATGGTGTCTCGGCCTGCATGGAAATCTTTAGCTGCGACGGAGCCGCGCTGCGACTCCTGTCCTATGCCTGTGCAGTTTGTATAGGCCGCGCGCCGGCTCTTCTCTCAATGCCAGACGTACTGTTACTACTCCTACTAGTAGCGATGATCTAGTGTGCTATCAACGGAGATCATTTGTGCTTTCGAGGCTACCATTGCGATAATTTGATGCTGTCCAAACTTCAAACTGAGAAACTGAACGTGTACGTAGTTCAT
The DNA here is from genome assembly GCA_038087645.1 of Saccharum hybrid cultivar R570. NCBI lineage: Eukaryota > Viridiplantae > Streptophyta > Magnoliopsida > Poales > Poaceae > Saccharum > Saccharum hybrid cultivar. The sequence continues at coordinate 689,627 of JAQSUU010000071.1, read as the reverse complement.
CAACTCTTTTAATTCGACCTTATGCGTTCCCCCTATCTATACCTAATAATAAAGAGACAAAATTTCCGCGTAAGATATAAATAAGACTCCTACTCAACTAATAAGATTTTTTAATTAATAATAAAGAGGCAAAATTTTCGCGTAAGATGTAAGTAAGACTCCTACTCAACTAAGATTACATGTAAGATGTAAGAGGCAAAATTTTCGCGTAAGATGTAAGTAAAACTCCTACTCAACTAAGATTACATGTAAGATATAAGACTCCTCCTAAATTTATATACAAAAATCCTAACTGGATACAACATGACCTCCCTAGAAGGCACGTAATTTTCTCTCGGTTACAAATTAAAATATTCTAAATCTATTTTATTTGGCCATGTAAATGAAGAGGTACGGAATATACGAGTCCAAAAGCATGGCTGCTTCTTGCTCGACCGGCCAAATAATCTGCACACGCACACATGTGCATATATATTTCCTTTCATTATGTTCCCTTGCTTGCATCTTCACCACGTCATCAACCAAGATACATTAATCAATTTGCTTTCCTCCAATGAATCATGTGCATGCAAAGCCTCTGCTTTCCTTTAATTTTCCAATCACGTGATCTGCTTTTGTCTTTTACGTGAAAAATGAAACAAAAAAAAGGAATATGTGGCAGGTCCGAAACAAAAAAAACCACGGCAAAATAAAAAACAAAAAAACAAAATTTAAAAAGCTCTCCGTGGTAATAAGATATATAATATTAAAAATTAAGATAAGATTCATATTTGAACTCATTTTTTATTTTAAAATACCCCAGTGTCCTTTTGTACTGGCGGACTCCATATGCGTGCCGCAGATATAGAAGTTAGAAATCAACTAAAATAAGAAGGCAGGAAATAATCAAACTTACTAACAAAATAAAAAAAACTCCAGATCAAAACCAAAATGGGGCACCTATGTCATACTTGCTCAGCTCGTTCTTCATTCGGATTGGCTTATGTTTCTATAATTGAACTCGCATATGCTTACAACCCCATAAATTTGTTTGCTACAACGGTCATTGCCGCATTGCCGAGCGCATACCATTATGTTGTTCAATCGGAAGAAGAGGATCTCGCCGCCGATTCATTCCATAGTCAGGTCTCACCGATTGAGATGCTACATGGGTCCCACTGCTGTCGCGAGTGCCGAGTCCAGATACCGTATAGCAACTTCACCGACATGTGCGAGCTCTGACTCCACCTCCGCTATTTACAATAGTGCTACTGCGCATTGCTCGGACGGCTGGGATTTGAGGAGTTCCTGCCGTCCCGAAACCCTTGTTCATCGGCGCATGTCGGCCATCACCTTTCTTCACCAAGATGACCAGTGTTCTTTGTCACACCACTATGTCGTCGTTGCTGGAGATTCCGTGCCAGAACCCAATTGAAGTGCCTGGACATGAACTGCTTGTCGTCCAAGGTGCCAGAACGGTCCGCACACCAGACACATGCAGCGAGAATTTGAGTCGCCATCGGGCATGGACGTGGCGATGCTAGGGCCATCTGGCCAGAATGGTTGAACTGCTAGGCCCGTGCATGTCTTTGCCACTAGCACTAGAGGTACGGACCTTGTCGCCCAAACCCGAGTCTCCGGATGTCCCATGGCTATAGCCCTAGTTGTATTATGTGCTTTTTCGATGTCTTGGCAGAGCGCAACCAGACTCACCTGGGTTGGAGCAATGTGGGTAGCAATAACCGCAAGAATTGCCGAGGAGATGGCATGGCGATGGAAGAAGTAAGTAGAAAAACAAGAAAAGTGTGATGCTCGAATTAGATTGACACGCTAACACGAAGAAAGAGAGATACAGAGACATGTTTATTAAATTTTATATAAAGAGCAAAACATAATTTCTCCCTGTTGCATCGCACGAGCACTTTTGCTAGTTAGAATAATAACGTAAAAGTGTTTGTCTTCTTTTGATTTGAAGGCAGCACGCGCTACAACAAAGAGGGGGGTACGGGGGTGTGAGGGGGTGTAAGAAAAAAAAACTTTGGCTGTGTAAAAAGGTGCAAAAGGTGTAAAAAAGTACTGTAGCATGTTTTGGCTTTATTTGGCAAATAGTGTCCAACCGTTGACTAATTAGGTTCAAAACGTTCGTCTCGCAAAGTATAACCAAGCTGTACAATTAGTTTTTTATTTTATCTACATTTAGTACTCCATGCATGTATCGCAAGTTTGATATGACGGGAATCTTTTGTTTGCACAGTACTTTTTTTTTTGAGGAAGTAAACACAGCCTTTGAACAAATTGTTTAGTGGAAACGAGCGACGTACGTACGTGTGAACGGAAAGAAAGGTTCACGTCTCAAGCTAGGTTGGTGATCGTGACAAGGGACCAAGCTCGTCAGCACCGCAAATCGTAAACTTGTGGCACAGAAACCAAAAGTGACAGATATTATGGGACGGAGGGGTATTTGCAAGCCTATAGTTGGCCAACGGGCCGGCACGGCACGGCACGGCACGGCACAGCACCCGGCCGGCCCGGCACGGCACACGTCGTGCCGCGACAGGCCGTCGTGCCTGACGGGCCGTGCCTGACCGTGCTTCGTGCCTGGCCTTCGGCCCAGGCACGGGCCCGTGGGCCATTTTTCGTGCCGTGCCGGCCCGTAAAGCACGACACGATGAGCGTGTCGGGCCAGCCCATCAGCACGTCAGGCAAAAAACACCTCAGTCAACAGATCACAAATTCTCAATTATCATCATTTTGACAAGATCAGCATAAGTTCACAACTTCACATATCAGATCACAATTCAAAAGTTCTAGATGATGATAACATGAACATCATCGCTGAGGAGCTCATCGTTGTCGTTGCCGGAGAGGGGATCCGGCATGGCGACCCCCCAGCAGATGACGGCTCACGATGACCCCGTCCTCCAGCACCGTTCCTCGACGGAGCGCGAGGGCGCCTGGCCATTTCTATGCCAGAGGAGGAAGAAGCGGCATCAGCAGCAGCAGGCGCCGACCTGCTCAAGCAGCGGAGAAGCAGGGGAGGGGAAGGGGACACACAGAGGAAAGATTAAGCTCGAGTGTGAAGGAAGACAAATCAAAATCAAAGATCTAGGGTTAGGGTTTACGTACCTGCGCTACCGGAGCCCGGTGCCGGAGATGACGAGGGTCACCAAGGTCCAAGAGCAAGACGACAGAGAGACAGACACCGATTAGATTCAACGGCGACGGCGAGCGGCGGAGGAGGGACTGGACAGTGACAACAACTCACATATTTCACCGCGAGCGAGAGGAGAGGAAGGGAGGGAGAGACGGGAGGGAGGAGAAAGGGCGAGATGGGAAGCGCCGAGCGCCGGAGCGGCGGGTGGATCGAGATCATCGGAGTCGAAGACGACGGAGTACGGCGCGAGCGAGAGCGACTAGCGAGTGAGCGAGAGTGACTGAGAGAGCGGCAGGCGGATTGGGGATTTAGGGTTTCTGAGGAGGGGGTCGCCGCCGCGGCCGTCATTTATATGACGGGGCACGGGGAGGGGGGCGGAGGCGCCGTTGGCAGGCCAGGCCGCGCACCCGGCCGACCCTTGTGGTCGTGCCGTGCCATGCCGTGCCATGGGCCTGGGGTCAGCCCAGGCACGGCCTGGTGGCCCGTGCCGTGCCAGCCCGCGCCCGTTGGCCACCGGGCCGGGCCGTGCTCGGGCCGGGCCAAATGACCGGGCTTCGTGCCGGGCCAACGGGCTCGGGCTGCATGGCCAAGCAAAGCCATATCAACCGGAAGCTTGAGGAAGGTGCATATGCTATCTCTTCTTTCTCTCCCGTTCACAGGTGTCAGTCTGAATCTGAAGACATAAAAAGGACGGATGGCCCGTACGTACTGCATCTTACCATTTTCGGAAGGTTGTGTGCGAGTCCATTGCGAATTGCCTCCTTGTGAGTGGTGAGCTGGTGTCTTGGTGACTCGTGAGCCGTGACCGGCCGGCCGATCAATCATCCGGAGCCAAGGCGGTCAGTCCACATGCAAGCTTTACGGTGTCATCTTCTCCTTTACTAGGATGTAACTGCTCGCGTGCTCCGTGAGCCTTGGTATCTGCTGCATGATTCCCCGTCTTTGCGTACTTGCACATTTGCCCTTTACTAATACAGTGTCCGTGCTAACGTTACGACTACATTTAGACGTATGCAAATTATAATGAAATATATATATATCTATACCTAATAATAAAGAGGCAAAATTTTGCGTAAGATGTAAGTAAGACTCCTACTCAACTAAGATTACATGTAAGACTATGGTGATACTAATCCAAATAGATCAAACTCCAACTCGAGTAAAACTCCTATTCAACTAAGATTACATGTAAGACTAGGTTGATACTAATCCAAATCTATACCTATACATATATATATAACAATAAAAAGGCAAAATTTCTCACCCCTGATTTTGGTTTGGTCTGGACCCCTCTGATCCTATTTGATATGGCTTTTCGAGTAACCTGCAGGAGTCCTAATCCGGTTTTCTCTTCTCTCACGTGGCTATTTCATCTTTTTCTATCCGTGTTCCGTTCCAACTCATGATAATCATAGATGAGGTAGGCCTGGCATGTGTACACACAAAGAGGAATTTGTTTGGTGTTTTGCTACTACTTGAATTCGATCACCTCCAGGAACATAACTATATATACACATGAGAGGCCGAGAGGGCAAACGTCACCTAGCGAGGAGGCCTGGTGTAGGCGTGTATCGGCGACGGCCTCAAGGACGTGAACCATCATTGGCAGGCTCGCCCGCTCGATCGCTGGCCACCGGATCGCTGGCCACCATGCTTAATTTGCTGCTGCGCATCGCCGCCCGTGTGAGATCCATGAATGCAGCCACTTCAGCAATCATTACTGGACGGTCAGGAGCATGCAACAACGAAGCAGATTAGAACCATGGAGCGTGAGTACAACCTGAACGTCAGGGAGCATAACTCACCGACGTGATCCACCGCTTCTGCTGGTACTACTCGCTCTTCTCCACAAAGAAGACCGCGGCGACGCCCCCGGACAGCCCGCTGCACATGAGCGTGGTGAAGCCAGCATAGCGGAAGGGCAGGAGCGTCACTGGCTGGCCGTCTCGCATGCCGACGCGAGGGATCTCCGGTGGTCTTTGGTTGGTCGCCATCTCGGTGGCGGCTATGGTCGCGAGGAAACGTGGATCAGCTGCGACTTTGGCACCTAAAACAGTGCCGTCACACTACATATATGTTTCATCTTTTCAAAGTTGACTCCGTTGCCATTTTATTCTTTTTACGATTAATCATCCGTTTTTTGTCACGTTTGAAAAAATACATAAATAGCCATATTTATTTATATCTACTTTTCTACTTTAATCTTATCTATGTATATCTATATCTATTTGTTCTACACCTGTATACCTAATAATTAAAGAGAGTTTTTTTTGTTCCAACTTGTTTTTTCATCCTACTTTTTTTTTACTTCGTAAACTGGTCTCGCTCCTGTCGTATCCCATACGCGACTCAAACCTATAACTCGTGATCTACGGTTTATGTAACTAGATTCCAAAACGTATTGGGTCACGTCTTTCGTATCTCTACCGGAACTCATATAACTCAGGCTCATACAAATTAGAATAACTTGCGTCTAACGACAATACAAAGTTTGATTCCTGTATGTAAGATCTTGTTGCAACGTACGGGCATGTTTGAATTATAAAAGGATAAAACATAAGTAGATATGTACCATTCATCTCATCATTTTGCATGAATGCTTGATAGTTTTTTTTTCTCCCGTTACAACGCACGAGCATATTTACTTGCAAACTAAAAGAACCAAAAGATGGTTCCGTATGCAAGACTTGGCCATTACAGATCAACACGTCACAATGCAAACCAATAGTACGATTTGGGAAATCCTTTTTTGAACAATCCCAATATCTTCCTTTTTAAACAATTACATTGTAACTCCACTGCCAAATATATAATTGGAAATATATATTAATATTATAGCTTCTAAAATTCTTTTCGTCTAAATTGATCTGTAGTTTCTTGAAAGAGTAAAATGATGGCAGCCACTGTACACCTTGATATTTTTTTCCGGTGCAAAGCACACAAACAAACATTTTAGACACGGATAAAAAAGGTAGTATTTTTCTACGCACGAGCCCACACGGCCTCCCCCACCTCTCCCTTCAGCATGGCCATTCTGGGCCCAGCCCCCACGACAAGCCCACCGGCCTAGCCGGCCACCCACTCTCTTCCCTCTCCCTCTTGGGCCTGAAGTTCCATCACAGATCAAAGAATATATGTGTTCCATCACTTGCTATTTGCATCAGAGAGATTAAAAACAAAGTAGCTGTGTTTTGTTGCTTTGATGATTATCCAAGTTGGTGCTTATTGCCAAAAGGTGCCAGCAGCAAAAATAGAGATATGCACTGAATAAATGGGAACAAAGAAGTATGAATATTCAGATTTTGATTAGTTAGAAACTGAATACCTTGAAGGATTTGATTGACTATCAAATTTTCAATTTGGGATAGGTGCAAAAAAAAACGGCCTCTCCTTGACTTTTAGTAAAGATACAAAATTATTAAAAGTGTCCATATGCTTCAACAAGCAATCAGACTGATGCAGAAACACAACAATTTCATGAATTTGGTCATTTGATACAGATTGGATATGATTTTTTTTTCAAGAACGTGCAATAGCACGTATTTCATTAAGCAGAAAACAGAGTTTTTTTGTTACAGACAGGGTAAACTTACGGTAATCCGAAGATTACCGAAAATCGTACCCCACACCCTTACGACACTCGCACGAGGTTGTAATTACATAGAACTATAACGACGAAGGTGCCAGTGCCGATGGGCTAGTTGTCCTCGTCGTCCAACCTAATCATGTTCAGCTCCATGGCCACTGGGTCAAACTCCCCACCAAGAAAAAGCTGTAGCGCGTCATGGGTGGAGTCTGAAAGCGGCTCCCGGAAGGCTGCCTTGTATTTGCGCACTGTGTCGGAGGCAACATTGGGGGATGGAGCCTCCAATTCTAGCTTGTTCATGAGAACACGCTGAGCCTGTTTGGTGAAGTCTGCCTCGCGCGGTTGGGCGGCAATGCGCTCACTGCACCGCAACGACGTAACCGGAGCTAGTGTTCGAGGTCTGCGCAACCTCGGCGGCCCTTGGATGAGGGGCGTCTGGAAAGGAAGACAGAGCCGCTCCTCCAAACTCTCCTCAAACGACAACGCGGCCGCAGCGACAGCCGGCATGGCTGGAGGGGCTCTCCCCGCCAATACCGTAGCCGAGGAAGTTTCGCCCGAGCCACATATGTCCGGGCCTGAAGGGCAGAGATCCATAGCCAAGGCCGCCTCCGACATGGCAAGAACCGCATCGCCAGCCTCGATGTCGAGCCGACCTGTGTCATTGACGTGCGACGAGGGGGCCTCAGCCTCCACCCCCGACGCCTCAGCATCAGCAAAGTTGAGGTGAACCATCGGTGGTGACGAACGGACGTCCACCAACCTAGCCTGAGCTCCTAGAGGGGCCGCAGGTGTGGCGGAATCGCCCAGTTTAGCACGCTTTCATGGCGCTTGCCTTCCACTAGGCACTAAGAGCCCTGAAAGTGAGCTACACCAGATGATTCCGTCGAGCACACCCGACGGGAGAACTCGAACGCTCCACATTTTACACCCAGGATCCAATAATGAGTACAAACTTACAATACTTAGGCCATTTCATACAACACAGAGTCTTGAAACGGTTATTACAATATCAGAGGTTCAGAGTACAATAATTAACAGCGGAAATAAAATAACATCTAGCGGAACCGATGAGAATCCGTCTGTGCCCATCAGAAGAATCCTCCACACAAGACAAACCTGCTCAAAGTGCACCTGCAACAGGGGTAAAAATAAACCCTGAGTACACAATGTACTCGCAAGACTTACCCGACTGGGGATTATATTTCCCGACTCTTCAAGGATCATGATAGGCTTTATGACTTGTGGGTTTCTTGTATGCGGAAAGCAGCACTAAGAGTGTATCCTTAATTTCTTAACTTTTAGAAGCCGTATTTTATTCATTAACCGATAGTCTATGTGAGCACCTATGCTATAATCAAGCAAGAGTTGAGCAAAACAAGATCGTTTCTCCCTCTTTCAATTGCCAATTCTTACTACGATGCCAGAGCGTAGTCAAGCCGTACCGTCATGTAGAAACGGCGATTCACGAATCAATGTGCCCAGCTGGGTGCCCCAAAAACACACGTCTTGCTTATACCCCAGGCACAAGCAAGACCAACCCGTTCCACTCCTATCAAGGGGTCCAGGTCCCCGTCCAAGCTCGGACTCTAAGCCCCCAACACTGCAGGCCTGGCCTCAGTATGGTGCTTAGACCTCCTCAACCCAATATATATAACCACCCTAAGAAGCCGGTCCGGAAAGAGCCGGAACCCATGACAAGAGAGAAACAAGTCTTCCTAGCCCCCATCCGCTAGTATATGCTTGGGACAATAAATCTGTGACTTGACCAGGGTCCATGCAATGAACGGTCCTTAATTGACACAGGCGGAACAAATGCAACCAGAGCCCCGCTCTGTTGCCCAACTAGGTCCAAGTCCATCCAACCCATTCCGCCTGGTCTCCAATTATCCATATACATTTATATTTCATGTGATAGTAACATGATACTAATAGTAACAATATTATAATTCCTATCTCTCGCGAGTGACAGGCAATCACTCGACTTCTACCGGAGTCCTGTAGCATAGCATTCTACAAGATCCTGTCATACTAGTAAGACTCATGGGATCAAGATATATATGCAAGTGGGTTTCATTTAACTCCTTAAAACTTAATGCACAAGCAAAGAATAAAGTACAGAATAATAGGGGTTATGCACCGGGGCTTGCCTTGGGCAGGTGCACAGTCAGAGGTGTCAGTAGCGGGAGGCTCCTGGAACTCCTCAAGTACGAAGATTTCCTCCTCGTATTCCTCGATGACCTCCTCGTAGTCCGGCTCCTCCACGGCCACGTACTCGACTCCCTCGTGATCTACATGCATGCAATGATAGTACCACACTTAAAAGGTGACAACAGTAACTCCAAAAGCTAATATGCTAAGCTATCATTCTTTCTACTAACAAGGTTGACTTGATGCAAAACGACTCCAGCAACTAACAAGCGCACCACTTTCCGATTACCGATTTACTACCGGCACTACTTGGGGAAAATTAGCTACCCTAACAAACAAGCTATTTGATGGCCATAAAAATTACAGTAAGCATCTAATAAAATTAAGCATCTACTGTAAAAATTTTTAGAGCTAGGGCTATCCTCGATTTGCCACGAAAATTCCTACAAAAAGGTTGCAGTAAAAGAAACGTCGCTTTATGCATTAATTTAAACGACCGAGCAACACTACAGCACTGCACCAAAGAAAATTACTATCGGACAGAGCATGAATTTAGAAAGTCAACAAAAGTGGTTTCATGATTTTTGGACATTTACACAGGTCACTAAAATTCCTCAAAGTTGCTTCAAAAACTAAATTACAAAGTAATTCTAAAATCGCTAAAACAAGAAAACTGTTTTTCCCGGCGTGACCCAACTGCGCGGCCCACGCGCCCACGCACGCGGCCCACGCGGCACGACCCACGGTCGAGGGAGCCTGCGCGCTGGCAAACAAGCAGAAACCACCCCGAACTCCACCGAAAACAACCCGCGCCCCACGCTACTGTTTCTCCTCTCGGCGCTTTTGCACTAAAACCCACGGACTAACCCGTCTTCACCAAGACGGGTCCCTGGCTTGCCCCGCGCACACCGGTGCTGAGCGGCTACGCCGGCCCACGGAGAGCCTCTACCGCGCAGCTAAGGGGGGGACACTCACCTTGGAACCGACGCGGGACTAGGGGCAGAAACACACTCCCGAGGACGCGGCCAACGGACTCCTCCACGACGACGGACGACTGCAAGGGACGGCGTTGCTGTTTCGGTGAACTGCGGCCCAAGCAAACGGAACAAGAAGGACTACGAGCACGAGTAACTTACTCCGGACCCACTGAGGCGATGCTGAGCCAAGAGCCGCTCGGAGGCAAGCTGGCCACACGCGACCCGAGGGGTGCGGTGGCGCCCCGGACGGACATGGCCGTGTCACGGAAGGAACGGGAGCCCCACAGCTCCAACCAACGGGCCCACAGCGAAGAGAAGCTCAGGGCGAACCATTCGGAGCAACTAGACGAGTTCTCGAGAAGATGAGCGAACCGACCACAAAAAGGGGGAAAGATGCCCAGTAATGGCGTCGCCGGCCTACACCCCAAAATTGGGGACCGTGGGGGCTCCACCACTTCAATTCCGCGCACGGGGAGGTAGGCGGGATCAGTGCAAAGCTGCTGCCGCAAGGACACAGGGACGAGCACTGCAGGGAGAGCCCGGCAGTGGTCCATAGCCGGGCGGCAAGGGAAACAGGGGAGTTGCCACGGTGGCCGGCTCAGGCGGCAGGACAGTCCTGGGCTCTGAGTAGGTAACGCGGTGGTGGGACATTAAGGTGACGCGATGCTCGTTGACGGCCAAGCAAGGTGGGCGGTGGTCGGTGAGCTCCGCGCCACGGCAGCGTGCGCCTGCACGCAACCGCCCAGGCCCGCACGGGTTGCGGCGAGGGGGGGGCAACGGCAGAAGAGCCAGCTGCACACGCGATCAGCCAGGGAGGTCAACCGCAGCAGTGCGACGCTGAGGGGGGGCACCCACCGCGGCACGCACAGACCGAGCCGGCCGACCGCGCGGTGCCGCGACCGCGAGCGGTGACCGCGCTCCGGAAGCCAGAAAAACTAGCTAGCGAACTTACTTCGCCCCCGCACAGGTTGCAGCACTCCTTGAAAACGTTACTTCACAACTCGCTAAAGCGTTATATACAAGTTCTATAACAGTTTTGTTGAATAAAATTCGTTTTGAACCTTAATCGCTACAACACGGTTAACGCGGAAACCTTCAATTTAATATTTTCATTAGCTAATTCGATTTACTAAAATGATCCCACGAACAAGGCGCAAGCTAAAACACATAAATAAAATGCTCATGACATGTTTTATTGCAAAGTTACACACGGTAACACCGAGGATGTTACAGCTCTACCCCCCTAAAAGAAAATCTCGACCCGTGATTTCCCGTGCCTAGTGTGGGAAAAGAGGATAGGGAAAACTTCCAACTTAATGAGTTACCTTCAAAAGCTAGACAAGAGATGGGGATAGTGCTTCAAAATATAGCTCTCTAGTTCCCATGTTGCTTCATCTTCCGAATGATGTTGCCACTGGACCTTGTAAAATTTCACCACATTATTCCTGGTTACTCTTTCTTTTTCATCCAGGATTTTTACTGGATGTTCCTCATACGAGAGGTCCAGTTGAAAGGGAAGTCCTTCAAGCTCTACTGCCTCCGTAGGAACCCGCAAACACTTTTTCAACTGGGACACATGGAAGATATCGTGGACAGCTGACAAAATATTCGGGAGCTGAATGCGATAGGCCACGGGACCACGCTGAGCCAGAACCTTGTAGGGCCCAACATGGCGTGGGGCTAGCTTCCCACGGACACCAAAACGATGCACACCTTTCATGGGAGACACCTTGAGGTACACATAATCCCCAACTTCAAACTCCAAGGGTCTCCTTCTCTTGTCTGCATAGGTTTTCTGTCGGTTTTGCGCTGCCTTTAAATGACTCCGGATAATTCCAACCTTCTCCCTTGCTTCCGGCACAAAGTCAGGCCCGAAATAACCACGGTCTCCCACCTCAACCCAGTTGAGTGGGGTCCTGCATTTCTTGCCATACAAAGCCTCAAAAGGTGCCATCTGAATGCTCTCTTGATAGCTGTTATTATAAGAAAACTCGGCCAACTTCAAACATTTGTCCCACTTTTCAGGAAAAAAGATGACACAAGCTCGCAACATATCTTCAAGCACTTGATTCACCCTCTCTATCTGACCATCGGTCTGGGGATGATAGGCTGAACTTCTGAGAAGGCGAGTACCAAGGCATTCTTGGAGTTGTATCCAAAAACGCGACATGAAAACCGCTCCACGGTCAGAAACAATGGTAAGCGGAACTCCATGAAGGGTCACAATGCGGTCAAAGTACAGCTTGGCATACTGCGAGGCCGTATACCTAGTACCCACTGGAAGGAAATGAGCAGTCTTAGTGAGGCGATCCACAATGACCCAAATAGAATCATGACCCTTGGTAGTGCGAGGTAATCCGGTAATAAAATCCATGGAAATATCTTCCCACTTCCATACCGGAATAGGCAACGACTACAGAAAACCCGGCCTCCGCAGATGGTCTGCCTTAACTCTTCCACAAACATCACACTCAGCAATATACTTGGTGATATCCTGCTTCATGTATGACCACCAATACAGCTGACGTAGATCATGATACATTTTGTTACTCCCCAGGTGAATAGATAACTTGGATTGGTGGGCTTCCTCCAGAATCTTCCTTCTCAGCTCCTCATTACCGAGAACCACTAACCGGTTTTTGTACTTCACCACACCTTGCGCATCAATGCTAAAATGCGGACCACGTCCTTCAGCCATCAACTTCTTGATATGGGGAATCTCCAAGACATCATACCTTTGCTTCGCGATGATTTGCTCAAGTAATTCTGAGACTAAAGAAATCTGTGCTAACACTGCAGAGTGAGAGAGAGGCAAGGGTTCTTCGCCAGGCACATGTGACTTACGGCTCAAAGCATCAGCCACCACATTAGCTTTTCCCGGATGATAATGGACCTCTAAGCTGTAATCTTTAATCAACTCAAACCATCTCCTCTGCCTCAGATTCAACTCAGGTTGAGTAAAAATATACCTAAGGCTCTTATGGTCCGTAAAAATATGCACTTTATTCCCCAACAAGTAGTGTCTCCAAATTTTTAGAGCGTGCACCACTGCAGCTAGCTCTAAATCATGGGTTGGGTAATTCACTTCGTGCTTTTTCAGTTGGCGCGAAGCATATGCTATCACACGCCCCTCTTGCATAAGCACGCACCCAAGCCCAGTCCTGGAGGCATCACAATAAACATCAAAAGGCTTCTCAATATCCGGTTGAGCCAGAACAGGAGCTGAGGTAAGAAACTTCTTCAAGGCCTGAAAAGCTTCTTCACAAGCCGAACTCCATACAAACTTGGCATTCTTCTGAAGTAACTTGGTCATGGGTTGGGCTATTTTAGAGAAATCTAGAATAAAACGCCGATAGTATCCGGCAAGACCCAGAAACTGTCGGATCTGATGCACGGAGGTAGGAGACTTCCAATTCAACACATCCTGAACCTTGCTAGGATCTACAGACACACCCTCAGGGGTCAGAACATGTCCCAAGAACTGAACTCGATCCAACCAAAACTCACACTTGCTGAACTTAGCGTACAGCTTGTGCTCTCGCAACCGGGTCAGGACGGTGCGGAGATGCCGTGCATGCTCTTCTTCACTCTTGGAATAAATCAAGATGTCGTCGATGAAAACTACTACAAACTTATCTAACTCCGGCATAAAGACTGAATTCATGAAATACATAAAAAATGCAGGAGCATTTGTGAGACCGAACGACATCACTAAGTACTCATACAACCCATACCTAGTAGAAAAAGTTGTCTTTGGTATATCTTATGGCCGGATCTTTATCTGATGATACCCCGATCGAAGATCTATTTTAGAGAACACTTTTGCCCCAGCTAATTGATCAAACAAGGCATCAATACGAGGCAAAGGGTACTTGTTCTTAATGGTCACCGCATTGAGGGGGCGGTAATCCACACACATGCGAAGAGTGTCATCCTTCTTCTTCACAAAAATGGCAGGACAACCCCAAGGTGAAGAACTGGGACGATAAACCCTTTATTCCGCAATTCTTCTAACTGCTTCTTCATTTCAGCTAACTCCTTCGGTGCCATACGGTAGGGACGTCGGGAAATAGGAGCAGTGCCAGGCTCTAACTCAATGGTGAACTCCACATCTCTATCCGGTGGTAACCCCGGCAAATCATCAGGAAAAACATCTGGGAACTCACAGGCCACTGGAATAGAGGTGAGATCAGAAGAGACTTCCACATTTGCAGCAACTAGCGAAGTGAGTTTCGAGGGAATGAGAAGAGACATCCTATCCTCAGACCCAGGAAGCCGCAACTCAACAACTCTCCGCTTAAGGTCCAACACTACCTCGTAAACCTTCAGCCAGTTCATGCCCAGTATTACATCAATGCCATGCCTAGGTAGCAACATGAACTGAAGGCGATAACTGTGGGTGTCTAGCACTAAACTGACAGTATCCGTCCGGGTGTTGATAAACATGTTCGCACACAGAGTGCTAATTCTATAGGCCTTAGGGATGGCCATAATAGGTAGATTATGCCTTTCCGCATACCCCATGCTCATAAATGAATGTGATGCTCCAGAATCAAATAACACAAGTGCTGGGTGAGAGTTGATGGTGAACATACCAGCCATCACAGGTTGATCCTGTAATATTTCCTCAGCCTTCGTATAGTTCACCTGCCCCGAACGACTCACTGGGGCTTTCTTCTTGATAACCGTCCTCTTGATCAGCCGAGAGTTGGCAGACGGCTGGGCAGACTGAACAGGCCGGTTCTCGGGACACTCCCGAGCAAAGTGGCCCTCCTTGCCACACTTGAAACAGCCCGTAGACTTGACCATCTGTCCCTGACGAGGTGGAAACTGTTGTCCCTGTGGCTGTTGCACCTGCTGGGAAGGTGCACGGTACTGAGTCATCGGAGCCTGACGAGTCTGCTGAGGCTGCCGCGATGGCTGTCCACCAAGAGAATGGTAGGACATCCTCTTAACAGCCTGCATCTTCTGCGCCTGCTGGTGACCAGAGGACCCAGAAATCCCCCGCTTGCGCTTCCACTCGCCCTGAGTGTCACGCTGCAGACCCTCCATAGCAATGGCTGCATTCATCAGGGTGCCAAAAGTCTGGTAGTTCCCGGTGTACAGTTCCTTCTGCAGAACACAAGAGAGGCCACGGTAAAAGCGGTCCCTCTTCTTCTCATCTGTGTCCACATGAGTGCCAGCATACTGTGCCAAGTGGTTGAACTTGTTGACATAATCCATCACGGCCAAGCTTCCCTGCTTTAGGTCCAAGAACTCCGAGAGCTTCCTGTTCCGAACACCCACCGGAATGAAGTACTCTCGGAAAGCGGCAGTGAACTCCTGCCAGGTCACCCGGTGGTCCGCCTGCTGCATGGCGTTAAAGGTATCCCACCAAGCGCTGGCAGACCCCAGCAGCTACTGTGCGGCGAAGCGCACCTTCTGCTCATCAGTCACCGTGAGCAGCAGAAACTTTTGCTCCAGCACACGAAGCCAATGCTCCACGTCCAGAGGCTCTGCAGCCGGCGCGAACGTGGGCGGGTTAGTCTTCAAGAAGTCCTGATACGAACAGGGCCTCTCAAGACCACGGGCACCGCCCCTGTCCCCACCGTTGCCACCGGGACCCCCACGAGCGAGGCCACCGACAGCCTGTGCCATCAGCTCCAAGGCACGGGCCGTCTCACGGCGAGAAGCTAACAACTCCACCATCATCTCTGCTTGAGTCATCGGAGGCGGCGGTGGCGGTGGAAGAGGAGCCAGGCGTGGGGTGTCGTGACTCTCCCCGACATTCTCGCGACCATTCTCCGAGGCGTGGCCCTCCGGGTCACGGCCCGCTCCAGCACTGGTACTCCCGTGAACAGACCCAGCTGTCCCGCGACCGGACCTCAGGTTCATCTGTAACAGATAAGAACCAACCATTAGGGCACTTCTCCCGATTTAGAGAACAAGACTGAGACGATGATACGACCTTCGAAAGGATTAAAGCAATTCATTTTAATTCTTATTCTACCCTGTTACTATCTGTGATTATCGTGAAGGGGTTTTTAAAATAACCAGGTTTTTAACTTTGGGATGCATGCATCGCCTTACACGCTCACTCAAGCCGGAAATATAGCGGCCTTTCACTAAACTTTGGCACATCGTACACTCACTTCCGAAACTAGTGTTTCCTTACGCAACATAAGTTAGTGTACCTGCAGAAGATAGTTAGGAAAAACAGTGCCACTATCCTAGTAAACCATATTGCTAGGGCTTAATACTTAACTACGTCGACTTTACCGCATCCTAATTTTTATAAACCTTTTGTTGGTCAAATTTTTAAGCCTTTTGAAATAGGTGATTTAGCTTGTAAGCTCATTATTGGCTCTTGTACCACCTGTGGCGAAATCGCCCAGTTTAGCACGCTTTCAGGCGCTTGCCTTCCACTAGGAGTTTCGCCCGAGCCACATATGCCCGGGCCTGAAGGGCAGAGATCCACAGCCAAGGCCGCCTCCGACATGGCAAGAACCGCATCGCCAGCCTCGATGTTGAGCCGACCTGTGTCATTGACGTGCGACGAGGGGGCCTCAGCCTCCACCCCCGACGCCTCAGCATCAGCAAAGTTGAGGTGAACCATCGGTGGTGACGAACGGACGTCCACCAACCTAGCCTGAGCTCCTAGAGGGGCCGCAGGTGTGGCGGAATCGCCCAGTTTAGCACGCTTTCAGGGCGCTTGCCTTCCACTAGGCACTAAGAGCCCTGAAAGTGAGCTACACCAGATGATTCCGTCGAGCACACCCGACGGGAGAACTCGAACGCTCCACATTTTACACCCGGGATCCAATAATGAGTACAAACTTACAATACTTAGGCCATTTCATACAACACAGAGTCTTGAAACGGTTATTACAATACCAGAGGTTCAGAGTGTAATAATTAACAGCGGAAATAAAATAACATCTAGCGGAAGCGATGAGAATCCGTCTGTGCCCATCAGAAGAATCCTCCACACAAGACAAACCTGCTCAAAGTGCACCTACAACAGGGGTAAAAATAAACCCTGAGTACACAATGTACTCGCAAGACTTACCCGACTGGGGATTATATTTCCCGACTCTTCAAGGATCATGATAGGCTTTATGGCTTGTGGGTTTCTTGTATGCGGAAAGCAGCACTAAGAGTGTGTCCTTAATTTCTTAACTTTTAGAAGCCGTATTTTATTCATTAACCGATAGTCTATGTGAGCACCTATGCTATAATCAAGCAAGAGTTGAGCAAAACAAGATCGTTTCTCCCTCTTTCAATTGCCAATTCTTACTACGATGCCAGAGCGTAGTCAAGCCGTACCGTCACGCAGAAACAGCGATTCGTGAATCAATGTGCCCAGTTGGGTGCCCCAAAAACACACGTCTTGCTTATACCCCAGGCACAAGCAAGACCAACCCGTTCCACTCCTGTTAAGGGGTCTAGGTCCCCGTCCAAGCTCGGACTCTAAGCCCCCAACACTGCAGGCCTGGCCTCAGTATGGTGCTTAGACCTCCTCAACCCAATATATATAACCACCCTAAGAAGCCGGTCCGGAAAGAACCGGAACCCATGACAAGAGAGAAACAAGTCTTCCTAGCCCTCATCCGCTAGTATATACTCGGGACAATAAATCTATGACTTGACCAGGGTCCATGCAACGAACGGTCCTTAATTGACACAGGCGGAACAAATGCAACCAGAGCCCCGCTATGTTGCCCAACCAGGTCCAAGTCCATCGAACCCGTTCCGCCTGGTCTCCAATTATCCATATACATTTATATTCCATGTGATAGTAACATGATACTAATAGTAACAATATTATAATTCCTATCTCTCGCGAGTGACAGGCAATCACTCGACTTCTACCGGAGTCCTGTAGCATAGCATTCTACACGATCCTGTCATACTAGTAAGACTCATGGGATCAAGATATATATGCAAGTGGGTTTCATTCAACTCCTTAAAACTTAATGCACAAGCATAGAATAAAGTACAGAATAATAGGGGTTATGTACCGGGGCTTGCCTTGGGCAGGTGCACAGTCAGAGGTGTCAGTAGCGGGAGGCTCCTGGAACTCCTCAGGTACGAAGATTTCCTCCTCGTATTCCTCGATGACCTCCTCGTAGTCCGGCTCCTCCACGGCCACGTACTCGACTCCCTCATGATCTACATGCATGCAATGATAGGACCACACTTAAAAGGTGACAACAGTAACCCCAAAAGCTAATATGCTAAGCTATCATTCTTTCTACTAACAAGGTTGACTTGATGCAAAACGACTCCAGCAACTAACAAGCGCACCACTTTCCGATTACCGATTTACTACTGGCACTACTTGGGGAAAATTAGCTACCCTAACAAACAAGCTATTTGATGGCCATAAAAATTACAGTAAGCATCTAATAAAATTAAGCATCTATTGTAAAAATTTTTAGAGCTAGGGCTATCCTCGATTTGCCATGAAAATTCCTACAAAAAGGTTGCAGTAAAAGAAACGTCGCTTTATGCATTAATTTAAACGATCGAGCAACACTACAGCACTGCACCAAAGAAAATTACTATCGGACAGAGCATGAATTTAGAAAGTCAACAAAAGTGGTTTCATGATTTTTGGACATTTACACAGGTCACTAAAATTACTCAAAGTTGCTTCAAAAACTAAATTACAAAGTAATTCTAAAATCGCTAAAACAAGAAAACTGTTTTTCCCGGCGTGACCCAACTGCGCGGCCCACGCGCCCACGCACGCGGCCCACGCGGCACGACCCACGGTCGGGGGAGCCCGCGCGCTGGCAAACAAGCAGAAACCACCCCGAACTCCACCGAAAACAACCCGCGCCCCACGCTACTGTTTCTCCTCTCAGCGCTTTTGCACTAAAACCCACGGACTAACTCGTCTTCACCAAGATGGGTCCCTGGCTTGCCCCGCGCACACCGGCGCGCCGGAGACGGCGCTGAGCGGCTACGCCGGCCCACGGAGAGCCTCTACCGCGCAGCTAAGGGGGGGACACTCACCTTGGAACCGACGCGGGACTAGGGGCAGAAACACACTCCCGGGGACACGGCCAACGGACTCCTCCATGACGACGGACGACTGCAAGGGACAGCGTTGCTGTTCCGGTGAACTGCGGCCCAAGCAAACGGAACAAGAAGGACTATGAGCACGAGTAACTTACTCCGGACCCGCTGAGGCGATGCTGAGCCAAGAGCCGCTCGGAGGCAAGCTGGCCACACGCGACCCGAGGGGTGCGGTGGCGCCCCGGACGGACACGGCCGTGTCACGGAAGGAACGGGAGCCCCACAGCTCCAACCAACGGGCGCACAGCGAAGAGAAGCTCAGGGCGAACCGTTCGGAGCAACTAGATGAGTTCCCGAGAAGACGAGCGAACCGACCACAAAAAGGGGGAAAGACGCCCAGTAATGGCGTCGCCGGCCTACACCCCAAAATTGGGGACCGTGGGGGCTCCACCACTTCAATTCCGCGCACGGGGAGGTAGGCGGGATCAGTGCAAAGCTGCTGCCGCAAGGACACAGGGACGAGCACTGCAGGGTGAGCCCGGCAGTGGTCCACAGCCGGGCGGCAAGGGAAACAGGGGAGTCGCCACGGTGGCCGGCTCAAGCGGCAGGACAGTCCTAGGCTCTGAGTAGGTAACGCGGTGGTGAGACATTAAGGTGACGCGATGCTCGTTGACGGCCAAGCAAGGTGGGCGGTGGTCGGTGACCTCCGCGCCACGGCAGCGTGCGCCTGCACGCAACCGCCCAGGCCCGCACGGGTTGCGGCGAGGGGGGGGCAACGGCAGAAGAGCCAGCTGCACACGCGATCAGCCAGGGAGGTCAACCGCAGTAGTGCGACGCTGAGGGGGGGCACCCACCGCGGCGCGCACAGACCGAGCCGGCCGACCGCGCGGTGCCGCGACCGCGAGCGGTGACCGCGCTCCGGAAGCCAGAAAAACTAGCTAGCGAACTTACTTCGCCCCCGCACAGGTTGCAGCACTCCTCGAAAACGTTACTTCACAACTCGCTAAAGCGTTATATACAAGTTCTATAACAGTTTTGTTGAATAAAATTCGTTTTGAACCTTAATCGCTACAACACGGTTAACGCGGAAACCTTCAATTTAATATTTTCATTAGCTAATTCGATTTACTAAAATGATCCCACGAACAAGGCGCAAGCTAAAACACATAAATAAAATGCTCATGACATGTTTTAGTGCAAAGTTACACACGGTAACACCGAGGATGTTACAACAGGCGGAGTAGATGGGCCCCCAAGCGCCGAAGCACCCACCGACCAACTGGCGACAAGCGAAGCATCGAGTTTATCGAACATCGGGTCAACCCAAGCGGGAGGCCCAGTGTCCTCGCACGGCGCCGCTACAATCGGGACCACGACTGGGGCCTCCGAGGGAGGAGACGACAGGCGCTCGGAGGAGTTCCTCCCGTCGGGCCGACTGCTGGCGAGGGAGGCTGCAAATTCCTCCAACATCGGATCGTCCTCAATGTCGCGAGCATACGTAAAATCCGGGCGAATTGTCCACGCCAACGGGTCGGGTTGGGCGGAGCTCCTCCCTTTGTGCGTCTCGACAGTCCCCGGCGGCGCGGTGCCGACCGACGGTGCCTACGAGGTCTTCTTCGACCGTCCGCAGCGCCGCCTCCTCCTCTGGTGTCGACGCCGCCGATGCCGGCCAATGTCGACATCCGCCTCCGCCCTCGGCTTGGCCCCCCCTGCCGCGGCCGACGAGCCAGGGGAAGCCGGCTGGTTGGTGCCTGCGGCGGCAGCCCGATGGACAGCCGACCTAGGGTGCCCTGGCGGTTGTCGACGATGCGTTCCTAGACTGGGCGCCACCGCCGGCCCATCGGAGCGCCACCCGAGCCGGGGCGGGAGTGAGGTGCGCTCCCCGAGCTCCGAGAGCCCATGGGCCTCAGCCGCTTACAATCGCGCGTAGTGTGCTGAAACTCCCTGCAACGCAGACATCGCTGGGGGAGCTTGCAGGTGGCCACCCGGTGTGCGGATGAGAGGCAATTAAGGCACTTCCCGTGGAGATCAGCCGGGATGTGTCGTGGAGGACGACGAGGAGCCCCCTGGGCTGGTCCCCGGAGCACAGCCGAGGTATGATTCGTGCACAGCTCTACAACTTGAGCAACTGGAAATCATTGCCCCGGACAAAAAAAGAGGCAATGTCAATGCTTATCTGAAAATAGGAGAAACAGATATGATATCACCAAACTCACACAGAAATGTCTACCTTTCTGCTTTATATCTGAATCTTCAGAATCTGAAAACATTATAAAGGCAAGTGAGGATGCTCGAAAAAAAAAACAAACCCAATCCCTTTGCGTCACTGCCTGGTTTGGTAGGTTCTTGTACATTAATAATCATAGCATAAGGCACTGCTATAACTAAAATTTAAGAACTATAGCAACTAGTTCTTCCAGAAAATTTTGGTGCTGCCAACCAGTTGTATAAGAATTCTTGTCAACTGTTTACGTTATGATAGCTATCCATTCCTTGACTCTCACCCTCTATCTATATATAAGGGTACAGTCCGACCAATCAGATCACTACTCCCTGAGGAAGGAAGATTGAGACTAGGGAAGGAGGAAGGGGATCGTATTGGGGTTTTAGCCGACGGCGGCGGAGGGGGCCGGGAACGATCTGGGCTGGCTCTGTTTAGTTGTTGTGCCGGTGGTGGCCGTGGTCCACACATATGCCGTAAATCTGAACGATTCATCCGGTAATACGTGAAAGGAAATCATAATCTGTTTGCAAAAAGGGATTTTTATCTGTTTCCTCGTAACAAAACCAGATCGCACTGTAATTTTGTACGTGTTCCCACGCCGTCCCCGTCGGAGCCTACCGCTGTAATGGAAGGCATCTTCCTCCCACGATGCTACAACCCCGGGCCCCCGGCACGCCACTAGGACCATCGACGGTTATTTGGAGTTGAGGTGCGCGTCCGCTCATCCTGAGTTCGTGACGTGACGTCGTACGTCCACGACAGGTTGGGGACCCACATAACACATATGCATGTGCTGTGTGACTCCTGTCCTTTGCAGTGTGTATACATACTAGGCCGCACACCCTTCTCTCTTTGTCATCTTTTTTTTTTTTTGGTGATGGCCTGTTACCACTACTACTAGAGTAGTAGTGATGATCTAGTGTGCTACCAACGGAGAGATTTGTGCTTTCGAGCCTACCATTGCGTATTTTGCGTTTGATGATGCTCTTCAAACTGAGAAACTGAACATGTTTGTAGTTCAACTCGTTAATTCTTACACTATGTGTTTGCCCTTTTTTTTCCTTAACGTAAAGTGTTTTCCTTCTTTTGATTTGGTGAAGGCAGCGCTATAACGTGTGTGTACTAGCCAAGGTGTAAGAGTGTGCTATGCAGGCATCGATTTGCAGGGTTTTGTGTAAGAGTGTGCTATGCAGGCATCGATTTGCAGGTGCCAACAACCCCTGGGTCATGACTCGTCGTGTCATTGAGAGGGAACGAGAATGTGTGTGTCAGCCTGGTCACATTTCCAACGAAAACCGAACCGAACCGAAGTTTCGGTTTATTCGATCTTTGGTTCGGTTTTCGGTTTTAGCACCAACAAAGTTCGGGTGTTGGTTTCGGCTTCGGTTTCTAGGTGAAACCAAACCGACAAGCCGATGAACTGATCCTATATACGTAAGAGGCACTCAGGCACAGTGACCAGGCGACCAAAGCCGAGCACAAACACAGCGGCATCCGCTTAGGTCCAGCCTAGCAAGGCAGCGACAGCCCACCAGAGTCCACATAAACAGCAGACTTCACCCAGCCCCCAGCCGCACCACTCGTGACTCCTAACTCCTAACCCTATCCCTAAGCTTCAGGCGGCGGCGGCGTGCGGTGCCAGGCGAGTGGCGGCAGCGGCGGCCACCTTCCGGCGAATCGGCAGTCGACGCCGACACCAGCGGCTCGCTGGGCCAGGCGAATCGGTGGGGGCACGATCAGCAGCTGGGAGGTGAGAGTGGCGCGGTGGCACCTGCGAGGCGAGCGGCTCGCTTGGCTAGGCGAATTGGTAGCAGTGCTCGTCGTGAGCAGCACGCCAGCACCTGCGAACTCGAGTGGAGCAGGAGGACATCGGAGCGTGCGGCATCCGCGGAGCTCGGATTTGTCAATTTGCACTTCGTTGTTCTCCCCGTTGATTTGTACTTCGCTGTTCTCCCCGGGGATTTGTACTTCACCGTTCTCCCCGTCGATTTGTTCTCAGTTCTCGCCTCGGTTGGATTGATGGAACTGAGAAACCGAACCAACAAATCCGACACCGAACTCGTCGGTTTTTGGTTATGTAGAAAACTGAACGATTGTTGATTTCTGGAAATCGAAGTTTACAGCAACCGAACGAACCGAACCGATTCTAAAACCGAATTCCCCACCGTGATGCGTGTGAACGGAATGAAAGGTTCACGAGCCAAGTTCGTTGATCGTGACAAGCTAGGGCCCAGTGCAATGGCGCAAACCATGAGGCAGATTGGAGATAAGCAAGGCTAGTCACCATCAGCACCATGCTGCAAATTAAACAAGATCAAGCGCGTCCAGTTCTTCACCAATGGCCTATATACATGGCTACTGCTCTATATGCATGCCCAAAAGGCAAGCCATCAACCGGAAGCTTCCAGGAAGGTGCACTTGCTAGTACTATCTTCTTTTTCTCCCTTGTCCCTTCACACAGAGTTCACGGGTCAGTAATCTGAAGACATAAAGGACGGACGGCTAGTACTGCATCTTGCCATTTTCGGAAGGCCGTGCGCGAATCCAGTGCGAATTGCCGCCTTGTGAGTGGTGGTGAGTTGGTGTGGTGACCGGCCGGGAAGGCAGTCAGTCCACATGCATGCTTTACGGTGTCATCTTCTCCTTTACTACGATGTAACTGCCCGCGTGCTCTGTGAG
Organism: Saccharum hybrid cultivar R570; assembly: GCA_038087645.1. Classification (NCBI taxonomy): domain Eukaryota; kingdom Viridiplantae; phylum Streptophyta; class Magnoliopsida; order Poales; family Poaceae; genus Saccharum; species Saccharum hybrid cultivar. The sequence goes on along the minus strand of JAQSUU010000071.1, from coordinate 665,877 downwards.
CCTTCGTATATCTGCTGATTTAATTTCCCCCATCATATGGGTCTTCGCGTACTCGCAAATTTCCCCTTTATGAGATCATCTGCTTCTCTATGCATGGCTCGGATATGTTATTCATTCAAAAAAGAAAAGAAAAGAACATGGGCCTGTTTGGATCCACCAAGTAAACTTCTCGCTAAATTTTGTTGTTAAGATCAAACAGTCTAGCTAAAATTTAGCTTACTTCAACTCAGCTAAAGATTAGCTGAGTCTATTAGCTGGATAATCCAAAAACCTCCACTAAAGTTTAGCTGGGAGAACTTTTAGCTGGCTAAAGTTTAGCTTTGAAATTTTATCTAGCTAAATTTTAGTTAGGTGAATCCAAACAGACCCTATATCAGATGTGCTAAATCATATGTTTCTATCATGACATATATAGATGGAAGAAAATTCTCCGTGTGCCATAATAAAATTATAGCCGTCCTTTACACACTATCGAAAAAAATTGAAGGTCTCTTCATTGCCACTAAATTTTTTTTGCTCTCTTATTATATACCACTATCGTCATTTTCCAAAAGAAGTGAAAAGTTCGTTAAAATAGATGGACTTGCAATTTGTTCTCATATATACTATGCACTTAGATTAGATATATATATTAGGTGTAGTTATACATAGTATAAGCAAACGTATCTAGAAAAGACAAAACGTCTTGAAATTTGGAACAAAGGGAGTAACTTCTTTTCATTTGTATCCAATATTCCTCTAATTATATCTAAATATATGTATAAGCTATTATAAAAAATATTCAATAAGCATAAATTATGTTGTATATGTTTTTAATTTACACACCTCTACCATGTCAAATTAAACTAAAAGGAAGTATCAATGCTATGTTCCACCAAAGCCAAAAACACATGCATACATTAGGAAAAATATTTATTTTAATAGTTTGTCAATAGTCAAAAAATGTTCCCTTAATAAACAACATAACAATGATACAAGCAATTCAGGTTGAATTATATTACTAATACTTCTTGGGGAATAAATTTTATAAGTTGTCATTTTTACAAGGTCATAGATGTTGATAAAAACATTATGCAATATCAATGCTAGTAATATAATTTAAACTCTCTACATTTTTATAGCACAATATTACTACACATATAATTATTATACAATATAGCAAATTCAATATCTTAAATGAGGTTGAAAGGATTATTTATGCCATTACAGTAACGAAGAGTGTACTTTATGATCTCAAATAATTTTTTTAATAAAATACAAAAGGAATTTTTTTAATAAAACATATAATAATCATTAGAGATTTAACTTAATGCATGGATAAAAAGATACAACAACTAATAAGATAAAAAATGAGATACTATAGATTCATGATGTTGAAAAAAATGCAATAAGAAATGATATAAGATAAGCAGATTTTAACTAAATATACATTGAAGGGCCACATATGTGCAATGTAAAGATAAAAGGTTCCACATTAATCCTCACAAGATATGTTACAAAGAAATTGACCACCAGGGATTCTCATAATATTCACGAACATCTGATATTTGTAATTAGGTTCGCTCCAATTATCATAAAGAATAATAAACATTGGATCAAAAGTTAAAAGCCTAAGGTTTCAACTAAATATATATTAAAACCTACGTATGTGCAATGTGAATGATGAAATATATCCATAGAGATCAAGGAGTACCTAAATGGGTATTGCGCTAGAAAAGGAAAAGAGACTAAAGAGAACAAACTTTGATCAGTTGTATATACGAATTTATCAACAAAATTTTAATACTTAGGCCTTGTTTGCCCGGGCTTGGTTTCTCCTAAAGCGGTGACGGCAGGAAAAAAAAACACGTTTCAATGGCTTCATATTCTAGGCAAAAAAATAGCTTTGGCTTTAGGGAGAGACTAGCGCCCAGACGTCCGGACGCCGCGTCTGTCCAGATGCCCGCGCCTGCTGCCCACCCACACTCTGCTTGAATCAATCATAAAAGGTTAGTGGGCTTGAGTTTGACCGTGTGATCACAGCGACATCAAAGAACAAGGCATGCAACTTCTGCCTGCCCACGCGCTGCTGCTGCCGCGCATGCCGGCCTGGCCCCATCTACTGCAACATATGTGTATGGCCACTGCAACATATGCAACATCTAGATAAAACACTTGCAACATGCATTTGAAACAATTGAAACATTTGAAACATACAATTACAATATGAGTGTATAGCCAGCGCAACATATGAAACATCAAGATAAAAACACTTGCAACATACGTTTAAAACAACTGAAATATTTCAAACATACGCGTATAGCCATTGCAACATATGCAACACCGGATCTACTTTTGCAACATTCAAATAAAACATATACAACATACATTTGAAAACGCATAAAACATAAGGTTGCAACATGTGCTCATATACTTGCTATCCCCACAATGAAGGCTCGTTGATGCAGCACGGGGGAGCATAGCGCGAGGCGTGGGCGGCCGCGGCGCAAGGCACGGGCAGGGTGCGCGACACGAGGCGGATCCGGCGTGAGGCATGAGGTGCAAGACGGGTCTGGCTGCGAGGCGCAAGGGCGTGCAGCGCTAGGCGAGTCCATCTTGGCCGCAGTGAGCGAATTGGAAAGAGAAGCTTCGAGATTTTTTTGAGAGGCCATGAGGGGAGTTGGACCGATGAGACCAGGTCCGTAGGTCCAGCAAAGGCGCATGTCCGGCCGGCTGGATGCTCGATAGAGAGCATTAGCGTTGGCTTTACTGTGTTTGACTTCAGAAGCCACTCTTGTGTGTACACACTTGCAAGAGCTTTAGATTAGGTCCAACAAAAAAACACTACCAAAGAAAACCTTATATATAGGTAACAATAAGATTCTAAGAGGTGTTGAAGTAGTTCCCAACACTTATATGTGTTGGGCTTCCAGGTGAGGAAAAAACACTTTTGCAAGTGCAACATTTTTTTCTAGAAAACTTCGGTCGTTTTGCCTGCCATTCCGTGGAATATACTTGTAGCTAGTACTATTTATATTTGTCTCTTGGTTCCACATGGGCGATATCGTTTGGTTTCATCCCGTGAACTGCAAGTTCTTTCTTTCCACGGAAAACTTGCTGAACTTTCTGAAGGCTGAACTTTCTTCAGGGTACGAAAACAAGAGATGCTGAACAAGAAATCTGTATATAAAATTAAGATTTATTCCCCTTAATTTAACGAGCGTGGAAAGCCAACAGATCAGCTAGCTCCGAGAGCGAAGCCAACAACGACCTTCTTGCCGAGATCATACAGCACACTGTACGTCTTCTGCTGCGTGTTCCCGATTATTGACGTTGGATATGGTCCGAATCACACATCAGAAAAGGGTATTGAACGCCCGGGTGAAAGCCCAAGTTTGGTTTTGGTAATTAATGACACCAAGTTGCTACTGTCATGTGTTAAGTGTTTTGAGTTAGGCATAAGCAACACATGTGATGAAGGTGTATGTGGCAAGGAGTGGTGGCCACAAGATCACAAAGAGATGGTGCATGGACATAAAATGACGATCATGGTGAAGATAAACATAAAATGATGGACATGATGTTCAAGTGGAGGAGAAGGATCTAAGAGCGCAAGGCAAAGATATAACCATAGGGTTTTCCTTTTGCCAGTCTAAGATGAGTAGAGAAGTGATTGACCGAATTTAGTATACATAGCCGACTATCAAGAGGGGCAATCACGGTTAGCTCGGGAATCAAGTGCCACTATGAAAGGTCCTTGTTTGGTTTTGGTAATTGAGTGACAACTTATGTGGACTAATATGTGGTTATGTGAGATACACAGGAGATTAGTCCACATGTGATGGTGTCATGAAGGAGCTCATTGCATATGAGACATGACATGGAGTCATGTGACCAAGATGGAGAAGATCAAGATGAGGCTTGGCTCGAAGGACCGGTTGTGAAGGTGAAGGGCAAGTTGAGGCTTCGAAGCGAAGGACCATGCGATGGTGAAGCTTGGGCAAGACTTGCCGCCGACGGACCAATGCAACGGTGAAGAGCAAGTGAGGTCAAGATCGATGAACCAATACGGTCACGTGATGATATGAAGTGAATCATATCATTTGGTGATTGGTTGGTGCATGTGTTGCATCAATGTCGGAGGAGATGGAGTGGAATGCGCAAGGCTAAGGTATAACCTAGGGCATTTCTATTTCACCGGTCATAGGTGTGTAGAGAAGTTTATGACCGGGTTTAGGATAGATGGCCGTACTATCAAGAGGGGCAAACTTGTTTGCATATCGGTCATCTAGTGCCACTTGAGCGATCTAACTGTGCATACGTGTTAGGATCGAGTGGCAAGGCAAGTTGAGTGCCTAATTCCTTCGAAAATGATTATGAAAATGCTAACACACGTGCACAAGGTGGTGATCACTTGTTGGTGTTGGCATATTTGCGAAGGCGATGAAGTTTGAGCGGTAGAGAGGGTTTGGGTCTCTCTCTCCCTCCCGCCGAGCTTGCGAGCGCGGGATTCAGGCGTTTTCGAGGAGTTGAAAAGCCTATTTTCCACTACGCCGGAAGTTGGAAAAGAAACGGGAGCGAACGGAGGTCACAGAGGTGACCAGACGCTGCACCGGACGCGGTCTCGGTATGACCGGACGCGTCCGGTCAGTACAGCGCGGTATCGGGCGCGCGGGCTAGGGTTTGCAACCGGCGCGTCCGGTCACTCGTGGGACCGGCGCGTCAGGTCAAGTGCCCAGAAGAAACTACGGTTCGCAAGGACGATCGGACGCGGGGCGCGTCCGGTCACACGCGATCGGACGCGTCCGGTCATCGAGGGAGCTTACTGGACTCCGACCGGACGCTGGCACTGTCGCGTCCGGTCGTTGCGAGGAGCGCGTCCGGTCGTTGTTTCGCGGGCGTGGGTGCTGTGCGGATCGGCGCGTCCGGTCGTTGCGAGGAGCGCGTCCGGTCGTTGCTTCACGCGCGCGGTGCTGTGCGACCGGCGCGTCCGGTCGGTTGAGCAGCGCGTCCGGTCATAGCGTTTGACCGTTGGCGCGCAGTGACCGTTGAAGGATCTAACGGTCGCATTTGAAATTTGAGGGACACGTGGACGTCGCAGGGCGACCGGTGTTTTCTATCGATCTTTGGATAGTAGCATACTTTGTGAGATCATAGACTTCGAGTCCGCCCATGAAATTTGGGTGTTTCTAAATGAGAAATATGGGGTGATCTCCAATGATGATGAGCCCAAGGAAGAGGCGCATGAGGATGTTGAGCATGACCACAACAAGATGGTTGTGGAGGATTGCTCCACCTCACGGTCAAGTGATGACAAAGATGATCATATCACAAGATCACTTGACAAGAAGAATGATAATGCCACAAGTGATGCAAGCAATGATTCTACTCCATGCACACTTGATGGTGAAGATGATGGCTATGAGAGTGATGCTTCAACAAGCTCTTCAACATCACCACATTGTTCCATGTCACATGGTGACACTAAGGTATCTATTGGTGGTTTTGTTGTTGATTGTGATGGTCCAAATTTTGAGCTTCTATATAAACTCTCAAAGGCCCTAAGAAATGAGATGGCAAAAACAAGGAAATTGAAAAATGAAAACTCATTTCTAAAAACCACATGTGAACAACAAAACATCTACTTTATGTTGCTACTTGTTCACATGAGGAGCTAAAATTGGCTCATGAGGAACTTAGTGTTGCTCATGATAACTTGGCACAAGAACATGCTTTACTCACTAAGAAGCATTCTAATGAAGAAATCAAATCTAGTGAGAGCTCATCATTTGGGTCAAATGATCAATCATATATTACTAACCCTTGTGATGTAGGCAAGAAGCATGTATCCACCTTTTATGATGATTTATTAGATATGCCATGTTCTTCACAATTAAATGCTTGTTTTACTTCTATGTCTTGTGAGACTAACCTTTTGAAGGAGAACAATGAGCTTAAAAGTGAAGTGAAAAATTTGAGCAACAAGTTAGAGAAGTGCTACAACTCAAAAGTCACCTTTGAGCACATGATGAAGACTCAAAGAAACGTTGGTGACAAAAATGGCCTTGGCTTCAAGAAGAAAATGACAAGGGGCGAAAGAAAACAAGAAAAGAGGATGAAGAGGCTACTCCAAAAGAAGCTCTCGCATTCCATGTGCTATCGATGCCATGAAGCGGGACATCTTGCTAATGGATGCCCAAACATTGAGAAGCTCAAGAAGATGAAGGAAGAAGAGAGGCTCAAGCATGTCAAGTGCTTCAAGTGCCGCACTTGGGGTCATCTCACCTCAATGTGCCCAACCAAGCAATTGGTAAAGCAACAAGTAAAGCCTCAACCAAAGCCACTAGTTGAGCAAGAGAAGACACCCCAAGAGCAAATCAAGATCAACCATGAAGATGATGGTGACTTGATGAAGAAGAAGAAAACAAGAAGGGGTGTAAGAACAAGACATCCAATGCAAATTCAAGATGTCAAGATGATGAGCAAGAATTAAGATGAGAAGAAAGTACATGCTCACATCAAGTGCTTCAAATGTCGAGACATAGGACACTTCACCTCGGGGTGTCCTACCAAGCTTGAGAAGAAGGCTCAAGCAACTCATGAGAGGCAAGGGAATGAAGAGCATCATATGAGCAAAGAAGAAAAGGCTTAATCAAAGAGAAGATGCTACTCATGCCGGGAAAGGGGACACATGGCACATTCATGTCCCCTAGGTAACACTTCTAAGCATATTTCAATTGATGATACTAATGTGCTTAGAAAGGATGTAAATGGTACCTCCATGGTTGCTATTGCAAAACATCCCGCTACCCATACTAAGGCAATGCCTAAATATGTTGCACCTAACTTGAGAGGACCCAAACTTGTTTGGGTACCATCAAAGAGTGGATAATTATTTATAGGTACCATGGCATTGGAGGCTTGACTCAAATTGATTTCATATTTATCATTATATGTTGACTCAAGTATTGAAGCTTATTGCAATTCTATCCCAATGCCAAGTTAAAATGAGTGAAGTCCAAAGTACTACAACATACAAGTGTCATGATCAAGTTGTGGATGATTTATTGGAATTATTTGATGGCTTGCAAATATTCAAGTTGAAAGCTTGCTATGAATAATCATGAGCTAACCAAGGTATATCTCTTGTTGATTATTTCATTTGGGTGCATATGAGTTGATTGAATTGGATAAATGTGCAATGTTGCTTGCGATGAGATGATTGAATGGATTAAAAGCTTAGTGATCAAGTTTGGATTGGTTTGTGTTGGATAAATTCATAAGATGACATTTAGTAAGTGGATTGGATGGATATATGTCTTGTGAAAGTATTCAAACAAGTTAGTTTCAAGTTTGATTCATATTTGATGAAGTATTGCTCAATGTATTGAAATCTGTCCAAAATTTAAAATCTGAGCTAGCAGTGATCTTAGCCATGTTTGAGTGAACAAATCTATTTGGATTGGCTTGAAATTTGGTATACATGCTCTACACTTATGAAAGAAGATGCTGTAGAAATTTCACGATAAGTGGATAAGAGATGCTTCGGTTTTGGAGTACATCTTGTCAGCGATAGTGCAGCAGTTTTCAGCATGTAGCAGTTGTGGAAGATTTGAAATCTAGTAGCAATCTAGAAGTCAAAAGAAGTTCAAATTTTTACAGTTGCTAGATGACTTAGTGAAGCACATCTCCACCAAATTTCATGGCATTTAGATCCGTACATTGTGAGATATGAATTATTCTTTGAAGGGTACAGAATCTGTCAGAAAAGTGACAATCATTGGATTAATCTAGAGTCACTTTATTTGAAAGGTCCTCAAGTTGGAAACTTGTTTATAAGTGGTCGAGGTACCTAAGTTTGGTTTTGGATTGATCTAGAAGCATGAAAAGCAATGAGTATAAGAACATTTGATTATGGAATGTACTTGGTGTACTTATTTGGTACTCAATTTGAAGATCAAGATCAAACTTAAGATGAAGATGAAGTTTAAGTTCTAGTGATGATTAGAGATTATTTGGTAGAAAGAAAAGGACTTAAACAAGTAGAAAGAGTTGGACTCAAATGTAGATTCAAGGATTATTCATCAAGATTGAGTTCATCATTTGGATCAATGAAACTATACCATTTCAAGTGAGTATCAAGAGTGGTTCTTTGGAGAAAGGTCACTTCTCCCTAGTGAGGGGCTTGCCGCCGTGTGTAGGTGAAACCAAGTTTGGGACTTGGAAGGCTAACATGGAAGTGGTGATCCGAGGAACTTGTGATGCTTAGTTGAAGCAATCAAAAGGATTGATCTAAAGAGCAAGCAACACCCAAAAGAGAGTTAGTCATTGCAATTCAATTAATATTCTAAGTGATTCTCTCATGCAAGCAAAGATGATATAATGAAGCAAGCCAACCACAACAAGAAAGTGCACTTGATCATAAGTGGTTTTCATTTCATATGGGTGAAGAATAGATTTATCTATGATAATTGGTCTTCACCAATCTTATAAATTGGACTTCACATTGCTATTGGAGTAATGAATTGGAATCTATGTGACTATCCTCTACTCCAACATAGCAAAGGTATCATTGAAATGTGCATGATCATTTCATTCCTTACTAGTATGCGGTTAGTGCATATAGTACATGCTTATTAGGATCATGCATGACAAATGAAAATTTTAGACTCATTGCCTACCACTATTGCTTGATTATCTAAATGATCTAGTGGTATGAGTATGAATTTGTTCATGAGCTAGTGAACCTAAGTACTTGATCTAGTTTGGATTGCTAACAAGTGACAAGTACAACATTGGCAAGATAACCCTTAGCATGAGGTGTGAAGAAGCTTGTCATTGGATCAAACCGGACTTGGAATCTTAGGCAAATCAACTTAGTTCAAGTCAAATAAGAAGCTCATGACAATGATAAGAGTACACGCACAAGACAACAATGAAAATGGATATCTAGTTTGTTGCAAGTGGTATCTAGACTCAAATTGATCTTCCAAGTGGTATGTACAAGTGGTGTCTAGATAATGATCTACAAGCGATATCTTACAAATGGTACTCATGAAGATAGCAAATGTTCAAGAAGTGAATATTATTGCCAAATCCTTCAAAATGGATCCATACTAGAAAATTCTTTCAAATGGTATCACATTCCTACTTATGGTATCTTCACGTGGTATCATTCATGCAAGACGATGGTTTCACAAGTGATCCTCAACTTTAAGTGATCAAATCAAGCAATGCTACCCTCATCTTCAAGTGATATCTCAAGTGAATGACACATGCTATGACATAGGGGGAGAAGCCCCACCGATTGGTATCAAGGTCAAAGATCCTATGTGGAATCTCAAGAGCAACCATAAAGTTTGTCATTCCAACATATGTGGTAATGTCCATCAAAAATGCAATATTCAAGTCCGAACCATCTACCCCAATGCAAGCCTTTGTATCAATTGAGAAGATCACCTTTTATGGAAATTGATGACAAAGGGAGAGAAGTTGGACAAAGATATGAAAACTAGAACCATGCTTTGGGGAAAGATTGGAAACATTGGACATGGACATGGACAAAGAGGTAGTAACATTGAAGAATGTAAGGGGATCAAACATTCTTGTACAAAGAAAGCACACAAGTAGGGGGAGCAAGCTCATGAACTTTGATTGATTATATTTGATATGTGCATAATTCATGTGCTTGCTTGCATTGCATAAGTTCTTAAATTCAATATGCATGCTTGTGTGGTGTATGCTAGTTATAGAACTTGAATGATGATTTGATAACTAGCATGCATAGGATGTTAGCTAGACTTGTGATTATCATGCAAAAACTAGAACCATGCTTATAATGTGATCTCATGGGGTTTCTAGTGTTTTTGATGTCTAGCTACTCATGATGCTAAGGATGATGGCAAACTTGTGATTTTCAAATAGTATCAACCTACTAATTGGTATCAAGCTACAAAGGTTTATTCTATACACCTTAGCATCACTTAGTAGTGCTAACCCTCCCACAAATTTCATATTCATGCATATGTGTGAGCTTGAAACCAAACCATTTGAGCACATATGTAGGGGGAGCTATCACTACCAAGTCGGATTTTATGGTGCTTATCCAAATCTTGACATAGAGCTTAAAGTTGGATAAGTAACATTAAATCCAAAACAAGTTAGCAATTTACACTTTGTGTGAAGTGCTAGCTTGAAAAAGCTTAATTTCCATATCTTTGTAGAGTTGTCATCAATTACCAAAAAGGGGGAGATTGAAAGGTCCTTGTTTGGTTTTGGTAATTGAGTGACAACTTAGGTGGACTAATATGTGGTTATGTGAGATACACAGGAGATTAGTCCACATGTGATGGTGTCATGAAGGAGCTCATTGCATATGAGACATGACATGGAGTCATGTGACCAAGATGGAGAAGATCAAGATGAGGCTTGGCTCGAAGGACCGGTTGTGAAGGTGAAGGGCAAGTTGAGGCTTCGAAGCGAAGGACCATGCGATGGTGAAGCTTGGGCAAGACTTGCCGCCGACGGACCAATGCAACGGTGAAGAGCAAGTGAGGTCAAGATCGATGAACCAATACGGTCACGTGATGATATGAAGTGAATCATATCATTTGGTGATTGGTTGGTGCATGTGTTGCATCAATGTCGGAGGAGATGGAGTGGAATGCGCAAGGCTAAGGTATAACCTAGGGCATTTCCATTTCACCGGTCATAGGTGTGTAGAGAAGTTTATGACCGGGTTTAGGATAGATGGCCGTACTATCAAGAGGGGCAAACTTGTTTGCATATCGGTCATCTAGTGCCACTTGAGCGATCTAACTGTGCATACGTGTTAGGATCGAGTGGCGAGGCAAGTTGAGTGCCTAATTCCTTCGAAAATGATTATGAAAATGCTAACACACGTGCACAAGGTGGTGATCACTTGTTGGTGTTGGCACATTTGCGAAGGCGATGAAGTTTGAGCGGTAGAGAGGGTTTGGGTCTCTCTCTCCCTCCCGCCGAGCTTGCGAGCGCGGGATTCAGGCGTTTTCGAGGAGTTGAAAAGCCTATTTTCCACTACGCCGAAAGTTGGAAAAGAAACGGAAGCGAACGGAGGTCACAGAGGTGACCGGACGCTGCACCGGACGCGGTCTCCGTATGACCGGACGCGTCCGGTCAGTACAGCGCGGTATCGGGCGTGCGGGCTAGGGTTTGCAACCGGCGCGTCCGGTCACTCGCGGGACCGGCACGTCCGGTCAAGTGCCCAGAAGAAACTACGGTTCGCAAGGATGATCGGACGCGGGGCGCGTCTGGTCACACGCGATCGGACACGTCCGGTCGTCGAGGGAGCTTACTGGACTCCGACCGGACGCTGGCACTGTCGCGTCCGGTCGTTGCGAGGAGCGCGTCCGGTCGTTGTTTCGCGGGCGCGGGTGCTGTGCAGATCGGCGCGTCCGGTCGTTGCGAGGAGCGCGTCCGGTCGTTGCTTCGCGCGCGCGGTGCTGTGCGACCGGCGCGTCCGGTCGGTTGAGCAGCGCGTCTGGTCATAGTGTTTGACCGTTGGTGCGCAGTGACCGTTGGAGGATCTAACGGTCGCATTTGAAATTTGAGGGACACGTGGACGTCGCAGGGCGACCGGACGCGGTTGAGCGCGTCCGGTCAGTTACGACCGGCGCGTCCGGTCGTCCCGAAAAAGGACCCAGTGAAGGGGTAACGGCTCTATTTGACCGTGGGGTTATAAATAGATGCCTTGGCCGGCCGTGGCCGGGTGCTGAGCACACTATAGTCTTTGTGACTTGTGTGGTAGTGCTTGGGAGCCATCTAACTCACTCATGCTTGATAGTGTTCATCGGATCGAGTGAGAGAGCGATTCTAGTGCGTTGCTTTGAGAGATTGCATCGTGTGGCACTAGGTGATCGTGTTGCAAGCCGGTGGTGCTTGTTACTCTTGGAGGTTGCCACCTCCTAGACGGCTTGGTGGCTTGTGGCTCCGTCGAAGCTCGCAAGAAGATTGTGCGAGGTTTCGGAGAAGCTTTGTGAGGGGGATTGTGCTCACCCCGCGGGGATCGCGAAGAGCAACTCTAGTTGAGCGTGTCATTGAGTTACCTCACTTGAGAGTGGTGTCTTGCGGTGCCTTGCGGGGCATGCCTTGAGGGGCAAGTGACTTGAGGGTCACACCGAGGAACCATCTAAGTGTTGGTCGACACAACGGGGACATAGCTTGGTGGCAACCAAGTGAACCTCGGGAGAAAATCACCGTGTCAACTTTGTCTACTCTTCTCGGTGGTTTGCATTCATGCAACACAAGCTTGTATTTACTTTCATATATACTTGTGCTTGTGTAGTTGCTCTCGTAACTAGTTTGCTTGTGTAGCTTGCTAGTTATCTTCTTGCTTGTGTAGCTAGAAGCTCCCGCTTGCGTGACTAATTTGGTTTATGTAACCTTGTTAGTCACATTGCTTAGTTTGTGTAGCTAAGTGATTTACGCTCTCTAATTTGGCATTAGTTGCCTTGTTATTGAGGATTGCTAGTGAGCTTAGGCTTTGTGCGCTTTGCTTACTAGAATTGTGTAGGAGCTCCCTCTTGCTTGCAAAGTACTAGTGCATAGGTTTGTGTGACCTTGCTCAAGAATTAAATAGGAGAGCTCTTGCTAAGGAAAGCATCTTAGTTGCTTAATTAGGATCTTTGTGAGGTGCTTGTGAACTTAGTTAGAGGGGTGTAGTCTTGGCTAGACCGATAAGTTTAATTCCGCATTTGTTTTGGTTAGCCAACTCGTTTAAGTTTTAGAAAGGACTATTCACCCCCCCTCTAGTCCGCCATCTCGACCCTACACACTATATCAATGTCTTGAGCATATGCATTAGGATCTAGTAGAGAGCTAACATATCGCCTTGAAAATATTTATAAAATGTTAACACACATGCACATGGTAGTGTACACTTGGTGGTGTTAGCACATTTGCGAAGGCGGTGGAGTTTAAGCGGTAGAGAGGAGTTTGGGTTCCTCTCTCCCTCCCACCGAGCTTGCGAGGCAGGATTCGGCGCTTTTTGGGGAAGTGAAATGCCTATTTTCCACTATGCCGGAAGTCAGAAAAGAAACGGAGGCCACCAGGGCAATCGGACGCTGCACCGGACGCGGTCACGGATTGACCGGACGCGTCCGGTCTGTTCTTCGCAGCTGTCAGGCGCGCGGGTGTTAGGGTTTACAACCGGCGCGTCCGGTCCCTCATGGAACCGGAGCGTCCGGTCAGGCACCCAGAGGGGCAGAGCTGTACATAGAGCCGATCGGACGCGCGACGCGTCCAGTCACGTGCGATCGGACGCGTCCGGTCACGGTGGGAGCTCTCTGGACTCCGGCCGGACGCCGGGTGTAGCGTGTCCGGTTAAACGCTGAAGCGCGTCCGATCACGGCAACGGCTACTTCTGATACACACTGTTTTCGCTTGTCCTGTAGTGAACCCTGACTGGAGCGTCTGGTCAGCACGATTTGTACTGCGTCGTCCGGTAACGGCTAGCTGCGTACCCCTTCGCTATAAATAGAAGTTGGTCGGGGTTTGAGGATAACTCTTGCATATTTTGAGACCAAGAGACATCCTTTGAGCTAGAGAACAATCCCTCCACTCATCTCTTTGTATAGTTACACATCTTGAGTGAGATTGAGTGAGATTCAAGTGCATTGCTTGAGAGTTGCATTCTAGAGGCACTTGATCTTCGAGTTGTTGCGGATTTCTTGTTACTCTTCCGTGTTTCCGACACGGTAGACAGCTTGGAGCAGCGGAGGTGATTGAGCTCACAATTGAAGATTGTTGGAGCCCTCACCAAGTGTTGTAAGGGGTTCTTGATCCTTCCCCGCGGGAGTTCGCAAATTGGATACTCTAGTGGAGCTCGTGGCTTGGAGGATCTCCATCTTGTGTGTGGTTGTGCGGCGCTCGCCGAGGGCTCGACTCTTGATAGTCAATTAGCTCGCGGACCGACAAGTGGGTGTATCGCCACAACGGGGAGTAGCTTGCCGGGAAGCAAGTAAAGCTCAGGATAAATTCATGTGTCATTCTCTTCCCGAGGATTTCTCTTGTGTGAATGATTGGTACTTCTCATCTCTACACGCCGGTATAATCACTCAAAGCTCTTCTCTCGCATTACTTCTTGTTTCTAGCTTATAGTTGTTGTTGTGTTTAGTGGATAGTCTTGTACTAAACTTGTGTAGGTGGCTTGCTTAATTAGTTAGAGCTAGTGCATTTGCTTCGCCACCTTTCGTACTAACTTGTGGTTAAGTAATTCTTGTAGAAGTTTTAATTAGTCTATTCACCCCCCTCTAGCCTTGTACAAACCGCGGGAGTTCGTAAATTGGATACTCTAGTGGAGTTCATGGCTTGGAGGATCCCCATCTTGTGTGCGGTTGTACGGCGCCCGCCAAGGGCTTAACTTTTGATAGTCGATTATCTCGCGAACCGACAAGTGGGTGCATCACCACAACGAGGAGTAGCTTGCCGAAAAGCAAGTGAACCTCGGTAAAAATCTTGTGTCATCTCTTTGCCGAGGATTTCTCTTGTGGTTGATTATTGTGATTGATTCTTCGAGTGCATTACTTCTCTACATCGTTGGTATAAGAATCAAGTCACTTGCTCTTTACTTTCTTGTACTAATTCTAGTGTAGTTTACTTAGTGTAGCTTTTATCACATAGGAGTAAGTAGCTTAGTGACTTAGTCTTATTGGTGTGTATTAGAGATCATAGCCTTGCTTCACTAGAATTATATAGGTGACTTGCATAGTGTAGTTGAGCTAGTGCTAGAATTAGCTTAGCCATCTTTTATACTAACGTGTTTGTTTAGTGAAGCTTGTAGAATTTTAAATAGGCTATTCACCCCCTCCTCTAGCCATTTGGACCTTACATCGGGCCGCTACGGACCGAAGAACGCAGCAAGATATCACTTTTTCGTGGTGAAACACGTAGAGGTTTACAAGCAAACCACCAAAGGATAACCAATCGCGCTTACGTGACGAAGAACCGGCTAGTTTTCAGGCAAACTAACAAAGAAACCGTAGAAGCTCTCGTCCGAGAGGGACCCCGTCAGGACAAGGACGTCGCCGGGTTGCCCTAGGTTGGCCAGGAAGCCTATGACGTCATCCTTGGTCGTGGGTCAAGTAAGGATGGCAACGGGTCGGGTTCGGATCGGGTGGAGTCTCCGTGCACCAAAAACCAAAACCCGAAGTCGAAAGCCGAACCCGAACCGAACACCGATTCGGTTGGAAATCCAACACCAAAACCAAACCCGTAGATACTCGAAACCCGAACGGATACCCGAAACCCGAATGGATACCCGAAACCCACGGATAAATATACACATATTCACATGTATAAATAAGAGGCAACAAATAATAAATATTTTCATGAGTCAATTTTGAATAGATTTAATAATCTAAGTAAACAAGTTATTATTAGCCTATTATAAAACATGAGTTTTTATTCCAAATGATTTATTTCAGATATCCATTGGATATCCACGGGTGGAAAACCAAACCCGAAACCGAATCCAAAAACTGTGGGTGAGAAATCATCCCCAAATCCGAACCCGCAGGACCCGAAACCCGCGGATATCCGCCCCGAACCTGATCCGCTACCATCCTTAGGGTCAAGGGATGAACAGCATGGAGGTTAAAGGAGAAGAGAAAAGGGGTAAAATGAGTAGATTGATTTGTTTGTATGACGATTGAATAGATGAGAACTCAATCGGTCATGATCTTATCTCAGTAGGAAATCTCTTCAAGACTTATTTTTCAAGTTTTCCATGTTCAAAAGCCGATTTAGAAATAAATCGGTTCGAGATTTGAAAGTCAGATTTGGAATAAACACCTACCGGTATTTCCGGTCAAGCTCCATCGGAAGTTCCGGTCTCGGAGCAGAAGTATCGGTAGTTTATTTTCGCGTAAAACTGCGCCTTCCTCCGTCAGCCATCGGAAGTTCCGGTCCTCACCGGAAGTTCCGATCTCGGACCGGAAGTACGGACCGGAAGTACCGGTAGCCCAGACATATATTTTCTCGGAGGCATAACTCTCTCATCCGGACCCTAAATTAGACGTTTCATATATATTTTTCTAACTATCTCGACGAGAGAAACACCGTGGTGAAATCCGTTACACATTTTGACAACTTGACGAAATGAACGTTTTTACTTATCAACACCGATGATGGCCATGTCGGAGTCGTTGTTGTTAAGCGCGACCTTCCGGCACGCCTACGACGCGCTGACGACGTACAGGATCCCCGACGCGTCCACCTCCAGGCTCGCGCCGCCGTGGAACTCCAGCGACACCGCGGGGAGCGCCTTGGCCGTCTTGTCCAGGATCGAGACCGCGGGGGCCTTCTTGTAGCCCAGACCCTCCATGGCCTTGGCAAACGCGGACCGCAGTGGCGCGTAGGCCTTGGGGGTGGAAGGCGCGCGCGTGATCACCGTGCCGGAGTCCACGAGCGCGGCGGCGGCAGAGAAGATGGAGTCCGGCTGGGATGGACAGCTGGCGCCAGTCCACCTTGATGCCCGTGAGCCCCATGTAGTGGGACGTCGGCCCCTTGTCGGTCAGCATCGGCGCGAGGCGCGTTGGCCGCCGGCGCGCCTGGACCGATGTCCAGGAACCCAGTCCCGGACGACGTCGCCGGGAGGCAGTAGGAGAGCACGCCCATGTACTTGTCGAGTCGTACGCCTGCACCGTCAGCGACGTCTTGCCGCGGCCGAGGCCCGGCAGCCCCGCTGATCGGCCGAACAGCCCGCGGTTCTCCTCACCGCACCCAAATCGGAAAGTAGGACGACGAGCACGAGATGTTGGCATACGTGGACGACTTGGCCGGGCTGAAGAGCGGTTCCTTCTGCCGGTAGCAGTATGACTCGCACTGCACGGCTCACACCGCACCCACGTCGTGTCGCTGCCGGTGTCGAACACCACCGTCAGCCGCGCGCTCCTCGGGCGTGCCCAGCCCGATGGTCACCACGTAGTTTCCCGTGCCCAGGTCGAGACCGGACGACGCCGGACCGCAGCGAACACTCTGGGTACGGGCTTAGTTGGGCTGTGCATTGTTGCCTGACAACTGCCGTTCTGATGATTCTCTCACGGCCCAGATGAGCTAATTAAGCTGTTCAGTGAAGATAGATTACTCATGTGTTGATTCTATCACGGCCGTCGGGCTCTGCCTGTCCACTGCTCGCGGAGTAGGAAATTGTACAAACCACTGGATGGCTGAACAAGCTCATCAGGCGTGCCGTGACTTATTATGTTTGGTGCTACCAGTTCCGCAGATAGATCAAAATCACATGAACATCAGAACATGGGCAGAGGACCAGGGGAAAATCGAACCAGCAAACTGTTGACGCTGAACAAGAAATATTGAGAGGTAGAGCTTTCAGCACTTGTGTTTTCCTCTGGCAGACAGGCTCAAGCAATAGGATATACTGTACAGTATAATTTCTACTCCTACACTACTATTCCGTTGCTGGCAACCTGCATGATTCACATCGGCCACCTCATGCAGCAGCTGGAACCACCCGCGCAGACTCTGGTGGCCATGCACACCGCGGTCGGCGTGTCGTCGTAGAACCAGCCGCGGTCGGCCCTGTCGTCGTAGAACCAGCCGCGCCACGCCTCTTCGCGGGGCGTGGACGCGTTGGTGTCCGCGTACGACAAGAAGCAGCCGGCGCGCCAGACCGCCCCGCGGCGTCCGTGGCATCCGTCGGCGACGTCCTGGGCGGCGGCAGACAAGCAATTGAGGCAGTCGCTGGGGGAGGTGCCGCGACGACGCGCGCCGAAGCCGAAGCAGAACGCGCACGCGAAGGCGCGGTCGCCGACGACGGCGCCGCTGGACTGCGCGGCGGCGAAGCTCCCCGTGGGCGCGGCCGCGGCGGCGGCCGGCGGAAGCGCGCCGCGGAGCGCCAGGACGTTGCCGCGGAACGCTCTGAGGTTGTTAGAGGGCGCCGCACCCGCAGGGGCCGGAGCGCAGTACAGGAGAGGCGGTATGTGGCTTCTCGTGCCTGTCGGCTCCAGCTTCAAGGCGATCCCTGGTCCTGCGGCCATCACGTGGACGAGGAGGATCAGCAGCGCGGAAACGAGGGAGGGCTTTGGGCACTCCATCTTGGACGACGCGACGAAAAAACAGTGGCGGTGGCTCACAGAGTCTCACTCACAGCTGCGCGCCGGCGAGATCGGAGGAATCGGGTGCCCGAGTGAGCGGTGGCTAGCTAGCTTGATCAAGAATCCATCAGTGATCAGTGCGTGGCAAGGGGTCGGGTGGTCGAGCGACCCGTGGTCGGCCGCCAGGTGGTCTTCCGTGTCGCGACAACCTTCGTGGCAAAGGCAGTCGTCGATTCATGGAACTGGAAAAATGTTGGGCAACCCGTCTTTGATCTTTCAGTATAGCACGGTGTGGTTGCTGGGCCTAGGCATGTGCGCGGCATGATGTCTGGTGAGTGAGCCCTACGGCTACCTATACGGCTGTACCTTACCTTACCTTGCCTCTTCAGGCAACTCGCCATTTTCGCAAAGTAGGAGGAGCTAGGATGCACTACGGTTCCAAAGTCTGAGCGCGTAAACGGATCGAGGATGGATGCAGGCAGCTAAGCACGGCCGCGTGGAGGGGCCGGCCGACCCGCGCGAGCCTTCCGCGCGCGCAACAAGGCCTCTACGCTACGCCATTTCGTGGATTTCCCGGGGGAAAACGCGCTCCGACCGAAAAGATGCAACTGCGGCGCTCTGATTCCGGATGGAAGGTGTGCCGTGTTCTCCAACAGCATGACTGACCGTGCAAAGCATGCACGCACATGAGATGAGATGCAAGCAAGGCTTCTCCCCTGACGCATGCATGCATGCTATCGATCAGTCAAGCTAGCAAAACGGCGACCGTCGATGCACTCGTCCTTTGGACCAGGCAACCTGGGCCTGGCCGTCCACGATATCGTTCCCGCACGACAGCTCGAATATGTGCATGACGACGCAAATGCAGTCGAACCGGTTCAATTGGCCTTACACTGCTAGCATCAGTCTATCAGATCAGTCTCAAGTATCAGGACCAAAATACAGGTAGAGAGCTGTCATGACACTGCCGATATCACTGAGAATAGAACAAAAATCATACGGGGTACTTCTTTCCCTAAAGAACAGGCTGAACAGCAGAAATGCATATATATCATCAGACTCCAAAACGTTCTGCACCACTACTTCACCAAAAACGCATACACACTCTTCATTGCGGAAATTTCACGCCGACCAGAACAGTGCATTTCCCCAGAATGTATAAATCATATTAATCTACTCTTTCTTTCCTATCGGAGCAAAATCAACATTCACAACTCAAATAAAGAAATCTGCCCTTAACGACATGCCTTCAGCTGTTCAGCAGGAGAGAGATTCCTCCGATAGCGATGCACGTGGGGCATATTCTCTTTCTCTTGAGTACAAAATCAACGTTCATAATTCTATATACATGTTTAGACTTCTTTCTACTGAATAAGCTCAGTATGCTAATTGCATATATATGTGCGCGCGCGCTCTGTGATCCGTCCAACTGGCCATTAACGAACCGCTGATCCAACTGACTGCAGCTCCGAATGTATCGTGGCACTACCCCCAAGTTTCACCACTGTACGCACAAGTAGACTTCCCGGACGAATTCTGGTCAGACGTTCAGAGACCAGTCGTAGTTCATGTAGGAGATGTTGATCGGGCCGCCGTCGTTCAGGAGATGCGTCAGGAGCCCGGCTTTGGTCGGGTCGAGGTAGTTGAGGAGCCACCGGAGGATGTCCCTGTCCTGCCCAAAATCAGCGCTGTACCTGAGACAATCAAACAAGCCATTGCGATCTTGATCAGGGTCTCTTCTCGATTGAAACCACAATGAACTCACAAGCTGACCTAAAAACCAGTGAACAACTTCTGAAAGAGAAAGACTAACTGGTTGTGGCGTCTCAACATGCACCGAGGCAGGAAGCATGACCAGGTAACAGATACAGAGAGTAGAGAAGCAGAGAAGACAACTCACCATTTGATGATCCTGGTGAGGTGCACGGTCCGGCTCTCCAAGTCGATCTCCACGCCACCGTGGAGAAAGAACTCCCTGGCCGCGTGCCGGAGCTCCGGCTCCACGCCCTGCGTCGTGTAGAACCGCACGATCGGGCTCGACCGCGTCGCGTCGCACAGCGCGAAGTGCACCAGCGGGTTTGCGCGCCGCTGTGCCAGCTGCACGGGATTTTTTTTGGGTAAGGATCGTAAGCTATAGAAGAGCAGTGCGAAATTCCAGAGCCGACACTGACTGATCTGACATGTGCATACCTGGAGCCTCCTGTCATTGGAGCCGAACGGCTTGGCCAGCGTGTAGGGCTGCCGCCGGTTAGCCCTGAGGATACCGTTCCTGATCGCCGCGAGTGAATAGGGGTGCCCTCCCACGACGTACTGGAAGTCGGAGAAGAAGGGCCGGCGATCGACGGCGCCCGGCTGGCCGACTCGAATCACGGCGTGGATGGCCATGGCGTTGTGCAGGTTCAGGAAGAACGGCAGCCGCTCCTCCGCGGGGAGCTGGGTCATGTCCGCCCGCTGCAGTTCGTGAACCAGGTTCGCGTACCTGAGTGACGCACCAAAAAGAAAGGCAAGGTCGTTCGTTAGTGACTTGACATTCTGAGTAGTACGTGCAAGCAGGTGACGGCGTGTGTCGCCTGTGCTCCACCTTCTGAACTCCTCGCTGGCAGCGATGCGGCCGTAGTCGAGATGGCGGCGGTCGTCGGAGGCGTAGGCCTCCAGGATGGCGAGCATGATCTTGGTCATCCTCTGACCGACGGCCGCGGCAGGCTTGGGCTCGCCGTCGTTGGTGGAGCCTCGGAAGTTATAGTACTTGGGGACAGCGGGGTCGTGCTCCAAGAAACGGTACAGGTTCTGGGTCCCGTCTTCGAAGTCGTGCTCCCTGCACACCGCACGGCATCATGGACCCGTGAGCTAAAATGGCATTGCAAAAGCAGGTCGCGAGCTGAGCTGAATGTTTGGTACAGCATCTGGTATGGGGATGGTGCCACCGACCTGAAGACATGGTGGATCAAGTGCTTTCTTGCGAGCTCCTTGCCGATCTCCACAGCCTGCAACAACAGCTCCTAGGTCGTCAGTCAGTTATTTAAGTCTTGGAACGAGGGTGAAGGAACAGTGGGTTGTTTGATCCTAAACTCGTGATTTCATTTGAACGAAAATTTCATCATTTTTTTCGATAAGGGAAAATTTCACCATTTAGCACGGGAAAATGATATGCCTCAAGCAATGGTTAAATATAAGTTTAATTCGCTTCAACAAAAAGATGACCGAGCTCTTGGGCAGTTTCCGTGTCCTACTAATTTCATTTATGGAAAAAAAAACCGGCGCCTCATTTGGTTGAAAGGCACAATGGCGTTCTTCAGAGTTCAGACACCTTCAACCTGAGCACCAACGGTTGTTGTTATCCAAACCCAAATTAATAGAAAGAAACGAAAGTCAAACTGCACTAGAAAAGTTCTTTCGCCCCACCACGAGTCTGAAGCTGCACGCCGAAAAATCCATCAGGTACTGCTGCAATGTAACCATGACAGCGACTGTCTACGACAGGGACAGCAACATGAGGCGGAGTCAAATTTCGTGGAGGAAAATTAGGGAGGCGATCAATTGTTGGGTCGGTGGTGCTTAGCACCACTGAGTCAATGACCTCGCCCTATCCTTTCGGCACGCCCCTGCTAAGAACAAATCCTGAGGTTCCAAATTGGAACTTCCACCAACTTCTCTCAATTTTTTCCAAGACGACCGGGACACGACCGACCTCACGAAGTATGTTTCATTCATCTACTCAAAACAGCCCACTATGTTGGCGTGGGAGAAAAATATCCACCAGAGAGATGAGATCTGTGCCCCCGAATCAAATCTGACAGCATGCGGACCGGTCAGGGGTCGCGGCACACACGACGGTTGCGTTGAGCCCTCACCACCGCGGCGTGAGTCCGGTGCAGCTACGTGGTCGGCACAAAATTCTCACTCAGACAAGCAGGACCGGCTCAATTATCGAGTCAGAGTCAAGATTGCCTCCCAAACGGATTCCGATGGCGTGGCGACGAGTCGACGATTACTGGCCAAGGTCCCACCCTCGTACCCTGTCAATACTAGTACGCACGTAGCGCGTTCCGCTCATTGGTTCGTAGAAGAGTAGCGTACCGGCCTTGGACTCGTCAGTCTGGATCCGTTCCTCGACGACGACGATGAACAAAAACGGTTCAAAAAAAAAAAAGAAACTGCATGCACAATTCAAAAAATAAATTGAATGGATAATTGGGACCCGTATTGGCAGAAACGGTCAAGGCGTACGCGCAAGGCGCGGACGAGATGGACGGACCGGTTTCCTGTCGTGGGGCCTGGCTGCAACGAACTAACCAGCCGAACAAATCAAATCCGTCGTCACAACGTGCCGGCCCCCGCACCGTCGGAGTCCGCCTCTGCCCACCCCTTGCGGCGCGTGCGACGCGGGAAAACCAGGTCGAGCGGGCGGGGCGGGGCCGGTTCGGCACGGCAGCACGTAACGCTCCCCGCCTCCCCCACACGCCCGCCGCACGTGATGCTAGGGACGTTCTAATTTGCGTCCGGCCCCCTGCCTTTTTTTTCCCCCTGGAATCCATTCGTTTTGACCAAACAGTTTGCATCCCCCGCGTAGTTGCATTGCATTCAAGGAATCGTATTACTGTGATGAACCCTGATGGGATGATATTAGATCGATCCTCTAGGATTCCATACCATCTTCAGTCAAACAACGAAATGTTGAATCTGGTGGACACCATGCCAGCTTACTATTGTCGCGCGCCTTGATCTTACAAGGGAAATAAAACACTTTTTAGGGAAACCCGCCGTGATCTAGCTACCATATTTATGTTTTCTCTTAAAGGCATCAAACACACTCAATGTGTACAAAAGAGTCATTCTAAACTTGTTTAAACTAGTAAGCTCAAAACTAATGTTCATATCTTGTGAAATGGCTCGACAAAGATGAAATAAGAACACTCACTAACTGAAATTCTTAAGCTACTCATTTTTATCACACTACTAACACCCACGGTACTTTTGTCCATCCATATAAATGCGGCATCTAGTTGCCATATTAGCAGGAGCAAATGCATTCTCCTCCTACGCATCTAAACTATTTCCACAGCCACAGCCTTGAGTTAGTCAACAATCACTATTGAGTTAGTCAACAATCACTATTCATGCATGCATAGTATAAACAAAGATTAAAAGCAGCAAACAGCCAAGCACCGAAGCACCCAACGAGTAAGAAGTCAAACGATGGAGCAGCAACAGCAATGGCAAATCTCGTGCGACGACTCACCTTCTTCCTGCTGCAGTCCAGGTGGTTCACGATGCCGTCCACCATGTCTGTTCCGGAGAAGCAATTCTTGACGAGCTTCACCCTGACGAACCGGTCCTGGATTGGCAGCCGGTGGCGGAGCACCCTCACGATGCCCACCATGGCGTCCTCGGCCGCCTCCTCCCCCTTGCCGCCGCCGCCGGCGGCCCCGGCCTCGTCGTCGAACCCGTACACGGGCACCCGCGGCGCCGAGTCGGGGCACCGGCGGCCCGCGAGGTCGCGCACGCGGCGCTCGAACTCGCCGCTGTTACGCAGGGAGTTGAGCACCACGAGGCCGCCCAGGAGCTTCTCGTTGAGGAAGATCTGGGGCACGCGCGCCGCGGCGCCAGCGCGGGAGGCCAGCTCGGCCTCGCGCTCCGGGAACACGTCCAGGTTGATCTCCACGTAGGGCAGGCCGGACTGGCGGAAGAAGGCGCGCACGGCGGCGCAGTCGCGGCAGCCCGAGCGGGAGAAGAAGCTGACCCGGCCCTTGATGTGGCCGCCCGAGAAGGAGTACCCGACGTCGTCGTCCTCGGCGGCGATCGCGTCCTTGAGGCGCACCGTGACCTTGACGTTGGGCAGGTGGATCTCCTGCACGCCGTAGGTGTCGACGACCGCGGCCGCCTTCGCCGAGGGCGGCGACGAGGATTCCTTGAGCGACGAGATGCGGCGGGTTATGGCTGAGGACAGCACGTCGCGGCGGTCGCGGAAGAACCGCCCGATGGACACCACGTCGTCCACGATCGTACCAGCAGAGTTCGCGGAGGCCGACCGCTCCACAGGCCTCTTGTGCTGCTGCTGCCGCTCCTCCTCCTCCTCCTCTTCCTCTGCCGCGTAGTCGTGCGGCGCCGGCGTGGAGTGCGCCCTGGCCAGCCCCGGCGGCGCCTCTGGCTGCGGCAGGTGCGGCGGCGGCCGCAGCACCACGCCCTGAAGCATCTTGCGCGCGTAGTACACGCCCCCCTCTTCTCCGACGCCCGCCACGGCGGCGAGACCGGGCTGGGTCACCGACCGTGGGACTTGCGCCGGCGGCTCGCCGGCGACGCCGTCTGCGGGACGATGGTGATGATCCCCTTCCTCCTCCCCCTTATCCGCAGCAATTGGCGGCTGCGGCGGCGGCGGCGTGCGGGCGAGGTGGTGCGGGAGAGCGTCGAGGCGGGCCTGGTGGTGGTGGGGCGCGAGCGGCATGGCCACGAGGGTCTCTTCTCCCATGCCGCTCTTTGTCGCCCGCGCGCGGGGCTCCCGGGGCGGTCTGGGTTTACGAAGGGGGGAGGAGAGGGACCCGAACGCGACGGAACGGAACGCGAGGGCAGCGGGTAACTAGATTTGGGATTTGGTCTCAGCGGTGACCGGTGAGGACTGAGGAGGGACGGATGGAGCGCAGGCTCAGCAGGGGGTTTAAGAACCGCCGCGGGATGCGCGCCCCACGACGTGGTCCGAGGCGTGGACGCGGTGCGCGGGGCCACAGGGCGCTGACGTGCGGTGCCGGGAAAACCAGCGGCCGGGCGGGCGTGCGCTCCCGCGAAGTGTTCAACGTGGAAGGAGGGCTCACTAAACACTCGGTTGGTCAGTCAGGTCCGGAGCGTGAGGCTGAGACGAGTCGCCAAACCAAGTGCCGAACCGACACGGGTCGGCGATCTCGGCTGGTTTCTTTCGTTTTCCGGCCTACCGGCCGGGGCGTTTGGCGCCGCTGCCGCTGCCGCTGCCGCGTGGGGTCGATCGTTGCGGCCTGGAGTCCTCGAGCGGCGCCGGCACGGCGCGGGTTCTTCTTGGTCTTGCGGTGTCGCCCGTCTGGCCCGCCGCCGTACGCGGCGGGGATTGGAGCTACTGAGTACTGACTACGGTGACGGGTCTATACGCTTGACGCTTAAGGGCGTATGTACAGGCGATTGTACTCTGCCTGTGTGCATTCAAGTCAGACGCCGGCGCCTAGTACGGGCAAATCTTGGAGTCACAGATGGAGACGGAGGCTTCCTGGGGCCGTTCGATTGGGAATCAACGTCCCTGTATGGTCCGAGCTTCTGACGTTCGCGCTGGACCGGGCCGTTCCGAGGCCGCTCGACCCTCGAGCCACGGCTGGCTTGCACGTGTCAGCTCCACCACCCCTGAGAAACGGCCGGCGCATAGCAGCAGCCTAGCATACGTACCCGCCTGCGAACGATGGATAGGTCCGGCGAGGTGATGGGATATTTTTGTGTGGCATCGAAATCGTAAAATTCAAGCAGCTTCTCCCAGAGTTTCCCTGCCGGACGAAAGAGAGCCCGGTGTGCGAATGTGGATCCTGGTCGTTTTCACGCCACGCAGCGAGTTGCGCGCTACGGGACGATCTCTTCCGCGGTCTGCCTGCATCGGGTTCGCCGGACAAGTGCCAAGCAAGGCCTGAAAGCATCGACTCTTCCGACATCATAAGGATAAACAAATTTGTGCGATTGCAGAAAAGATAAACAAACGCGCCAACGTCAGGAAGCACATCATCCAGTTTCTTGTGCAATTTGGTCCCCGTTGAAACGGTGCTGACCCCTTCAAGTGCGCGCGCGCACGGCGCGCGGTCAATCATCGGTGAAGATATTCTTGCCATCTTATCAAAGAAAAAACAAGATATTCTTGCCAAAAAAAATAACATTTATCAGTAATTACCGTAGCTATGAACAACAAGTAGCTCGATCATTTCTTCCTTTTCTTTCCCTTCGAGTTGCGAGATTAGTTTGAAGAATTGGCAATTCTGCATCCTGTGACCGTGAGCCCTGGCTGACCGCTGACCTGACTCGCGCATCACATATACCAATTCAATGGATATATGTATATCTATTTAGCACTGTGCTGCCTCAGCTTCCTGCTTCGTCATATGCTCATGTGTTTGGCCTCATACTGAGGCCTTGTTCACTTCCCATGACAACCCAAAATATTTCCTCTTCCACCCATCACATCGAATCTTTCGACTCATGCATGGAGCATTAAATGTAGGTAAAAAAGATAACTAATTGCATAGTTTGTCTGTAAATGTCGGGACGAATCTTTTGAGCCTAGTTAGTCCATGATTGGACAAATTTTACCAAATAACAACGAAAAATGCTACAGTAACTTTTCACGTACTTTTCGCGAAGTGAACACACCCTGATCAGCACGCGTGTACCTGTCGCCATGTTACGCTCAGGGCAGGGAACTCGCCTAACACCCGGTTTAGGGCACACACGACCTTACTACTACGCTCAGAGTATTAAACAATGAAGCCGCCGAACTGGTTACCAAAACATCGAGAGCAGAGAACCTACTACTACTAAACACATCATGTCGCCACTTGGGAACGGTAGGTGCATGGACAAATACTGGATGGCAAGATCCGTCCGCCACCAGCCACGATTGGACACAGTTCGCCAGTCCTCACGGCACCGTTGCGGACTTGCGGTGTTGCCGGTGCCGGCCAGCGGCGGCCTACCTGATGTTTTCCCCCCAAATCCCCGCAGCAACGGGACGATCCCGGGAGGGGAGGAGGCCACCCCAATTGGTAACGTGGCCTGCCGGGCACCAAGGCAGCAAGTCAGCAACGAAAGACGAAAGTTTACCCCCGGATGATCATCCGGAACGGGCCTGAAAATGGGTGGGAATGGGCCTACACTTTCATATAGATCAGGCGTGTGGGCCGACAAGATAAGGGAGACTTTGCAAGTAGCTGTTCCTGCTGCTACACTCTGATCGCCAGTTTCCAACACTACTACAAGGCACAATAGCTTAGGCTAAGCAACAATGCCAACCCCATAGTTTCCAACACTACTACAAGGCCAAAGAGCTTAGGCTAAGCAACAATACCACAGTAAACAAGTAGCAGCTACTTGAAGCAGGTTCTAACATGACAAGCAGGTAAGCGTAACAGATGAAACACGAGAACATGAAATGATCATATATTTTCTACAGCTCAGGCAAATAAATGGCAGGTGAGAACTGATATCTGGTATTCATCTTCGTGAAGCATGGTACCTTGGTTTGGTTTAAGTGTGGCCTTTACCATTAACAAGACTTTTACCACACAAAAGCAAGGGAGATATGGGTGAAAAAAGAGAGGCGTACTTCATGTAAAATCCCACCAGCACATCCTACCAAATTCTCGTTCACGACATAACCGGACCACTGGCACAAATAAGGTAGGTCAGAGTTCTCAACAGGTCTCTTCTAATGGCAACGCTTCACTTATAACCCCCTTCACAACAGCAGGTCTGTAGCAAAATTATGATGACTCCTTTTTCTCTTCCGCGGCCTCCTCAAATGTCTCTCCAGGGACAAGCTCAGGAACATCGTCGTCATCGTCCTGAGCAGCACCTGTGCTGGCACCAGCCTCTGCACCAGAAGCACCAGAGGCCTGCTTCTGGAATTGCTCCGCAAGCCTCCGCAGGTTGTCCAAGTTGTCAGGACCTGAATAGGAGGTAAACCAAAATCATTTCTCGTACAGCATAGTTATGGAGCTCACAAGTCGTAACTACATATATGATTTCAGTAAATCTCCTATATGGATTTTGAAACAAAAAGGAACATATCTATAGTGTTATAGATTTTGAATTCAATAGGTATCCATGAGTAAAGAGAAACGTACCAAGCTGATTGATAATGGACGGAAGCAGATCTTGCAGCTCTGTTCAAATAAGAAAAATACTAACATAAGAATACTGTTATGCAAATCTAGCTCAAAGAAGTTTATAACTATTTTCTCCTTGAAAATTCAAATTGACAAAAGGCATGCGCAACACAAAGAACCAGCTGCCAATGTAGGACATCATTTAGAAAGCCAGCACACAACAGAATGAATAATATTAAGCCATTAAGAGCATCTTAACAGAAGCTAATTAAGCAGATAATGCAAGTCATGAGAACATACTCTTCGTCTGTGGAGTTCCACTGACCACCCATATATTAGCACCAATTGAAGCTTGCACTGCAGGGGAACCAAAAAACCATTGTTAGAAAAGAAGTGAAGTACTAATCTTGTTGAGTACTGGAGTATCTTACCTTTAGGATTCACAAACTGAATAACAACATCGTCCTTAAAGATGTTGACCTCTTCAATACCAGGAATGGTGTTCACTCCTATTCTTTTCAGGGTGCTCTGAAGCCTTTTGTCATCTGTGGTTGTAGTCTTGTGGACTGCCTTCTTCTTCCTGCCACCAATCAAAGCGAATTATAAGTACAGAATACAGGGCTTTCCTAGACCAGTACCATACATATGACAGCATTGGTACCATATATACGACAGCACCAGCACGAGTATGATTATGCACTAATTTAAAGCAAATTCTTGAGTAGAACATGATTTGAACTATAAAACATCATTTGACTACCATTTCAGCTCATAGCATATTACCAGGTAAAATTGCATAAGTCTGCAGACAGTACCATAAATAAGAAATTATTTTAGGCAAGTTCATGTACAAAAACAAAAACAGGCACACGTAAATAAACAAAGGTTGAGAAAAATGATCCTGTTAAATCAAAAGAGTAATTACTCCACATAAGTTAATATATGCACAGGTTGTGAGTGCAACAGAAATGTATTTGCTAACCAAGGTTATAAAAGGCGCTAGGCGCTCTCTAGGCGGTGACCCTCCGCCTAGAGCATAGGTGTGCCTAAGCGAGCCTAGGCGTTTTTCTAGGTGTAGCATTTACATATACATACAACAACAACAACAACAACAACAACAACAACAACATAGCCTTTTGTCCCAAGCAAGTTGGGGTAGGCTAGACATGAAACCCAAAAGAGACGAGAAACAGGGAGACACATAAAGGGACATAAAGGGCACAAGACAAAAAGAGGTCACGGTTCAGGCACGTTGATTGCCAATCTCCAAGCGCTCCTGTCCATAGCTAAATCCTTGGAGATATTCCACTCCTTAAGATCTCTCTTAACGGACTTGTCCCAAGTTAGTTTAGGTCGACCTCTACCGCTCTTTACATTATCGGCCCGCTTTAGAACTCCACTACGCACCAGCGCCTCAGGAGGCCTCCGTTGGACATGTCCAAACCATCTCAACCGATGTTGAATCAATTTCTCCGAATATCGTCGTTCCGGACTCTATCCCTCCTTGTGTGCCCACAACACCAACGCAACATACGCATCTCTGCTACACTCAATTGCTGGACATGTCGCCTTTTTGTAGGCCAACACTCAGCACCGTATAACATCGCCGGACGAATCGCCGTCCTATAGAACTTACCTTTCAGCTTCTGAGGCACCCTTTTGTCACAAAGAACGCCAGAAGCTTGACGCCATTTCAACCAGCCGGCTGAAATTCTATGTCTAACATCTTCATCAATGTCTCCATCCTTTTGTAGCATCGACCCTAAATACCGAAAAGTATCCTTCTTGGTCACCACTTGCCCATCGAGGCTAACGTCTCCCTCCTCGTGCCTAGTCGCACTGAAATCGCACCTCATGTACTCGGTCTTAGTCCTACTAAGTCTGAACCCTTTTGACTCTAACGTGTGCCTCCATAGTTCTAACTTCCTATTAACCCCCGCCCTAGTGTCGTCAACTAGCACCACATCATCAGCAAAAAGCATACACCAAGGGATATCACCTTGTATGTCCCTTGTGACCTCATCCATCACCAAAGCAAATAAATAAGGGCTCAAAGCTGACCCCTGATGTAGTCCTATTTTAATTGGAAAGTCACTGGTGTCGCCATCACATGTTCGGACAAACGTCACCACATCCCTGTACATATCCTTGATGAGGGTAACGTACTTATTTGGGACTTTGTGCTTTTCCAAGGCCCACCACATGACATTTCTCGGTACTTTGTCATATGCCTTCTCGAGGTCAATAAAGACCATGTGCAAGTTCTTCTTCTGCTCCCTATATCTCTCCATCAATTGTCGTAATAAGAAAATCGCCTCCATGGTCGACCTACCAGGCATGAACCCAAACTGATTTTGGGTCACATGTGTCACTCTCCTTAGGCGATGCTCGATAACCCTCTCCCAGAGCTTCATCGTATGGCTCATCAACTTAATCCCACGGTAGTTAGTACAACTTTGAACATCTCCCTTGTTCTTGAAGATAGGTACTAGCATTTACATATACATATATGTTTAAAAAAGAAAAGGAAATAAGAGATAAGTAGACTTTATTAAAGAGAAAGGCCTGTTAGGCCCCGACAAAGCAGGCTAAAAGAAGCCCAATAGCAGTATTTTCAGCCCAAGTCCAACACATTCACATATATATAGTGTGTAACCCTAAGTGCAAACGCTTCTCTCCCATCCCAGCTGCCAGACTCAGCTCAACCGCTTTCTTCCCGACGCTTCTCTTCTCTCCCGAAATCCCTTCCGATGGTTCTCCTGCCTCCGACGGCGGCAGCTCTTCCGCTCGCCCTTCGTTCTCCTCCCCCATGGTGACGCTGGCTTGCCCCCGTCCCGCTGCTGCTGCCTGCTGTGTCTCATCTTCCTCCCAGCCACGCCCCAGCCTCCGCCTGTCACATGCGTCCTCCTGGCTGCGTTCCCAGCCCGCCCTCCTCTCGGCCATGCCCGCGCTCACTGCTAGCCTCCTCCTGGTGTGCTCGCCGCCACCCGTTGTCCCTCCCGCAGGCAGCGCAGCCCTGGATCTGGGGGCACACCGCCTAACCTCCGCCTACCCCCTTAGGCGAGGTGGTGCCCCTCCTCCTAGCGCATAAGCGCGCGCAGGCGAGCGCTTAGTAGCGCCTTTTTGAACACTGGTGCTAACATAAAGCAAAAGCACTAAACAGAAAGTAAAACTCTGCAGAACTGTTGACACGTCATCTTGAATAAATACAGTAGAAGAATAAGCACCTGCGCATGCTACCCTTCCCCCCAGTGCGCACAGCACCTGCCATCTTCTTGAGCTTTTCAACATTCATCTGCATGAAACACAAAAGTCAGTACACAATTTGTTCAGTAAAGGCAGCAGACAAAACCAATATGTAGTACAGTTGTCCGAAAGAAGTAACCGAAAGCAAAAATTACAATGTCAAAGAAAACGTATTTGCACATAGAAAAGGAAAAGGTGCAATCAAACAATGAATGCCATAACATGGACTAAAAGTGCATGGAAGAAGTAAAAGAAAGTGGCAAAATACAACGTTGAGGCGCAGCATAAACAAGTAACCCAAGACAGAAACGGAAAATTTCCTAACCGCAACCAGTTCAGACAACCAATGGCATGCACCCTGGTCCCTGGCTATTTCAGCAAACCCTGGCTATTTCAGCAATAAAAATGAGCATGCACCCTGGCTACTTCAGCAATAAAAACAACATGGCAGAGGCAGTGCATAAGGTAAGCCACGCAGTAGACATCTCCTGAGCCACTAGTAAATCGGACTTAATCTAACTTCTCTGGAGCTAACTGCCCATTCATTTACTAGAACTATCCATGCAGCAGCTACCTATGACAAAATGCTACGAGTCTACCACAGTATCACTCAGAGTGTGAAAACTAAATCCATGACTTCTTATATCGTGCAACACTACGTAATCTAGCACGGCTGCTGCTATTAAACATCATATCAAGTGATCAATCAGGAACATGGTACATCTTCTCCCCGAGCACAATACCGCAAATCTAATAAAAATGGGATCTACTAAGCCCCAGTTCCTTCCTGCTAGCACCGACCACACATCAAACAACAAAACGGCCCAAGGATAGCCTCCGATTACAACTCAAATCGTCCAAACGCACATATACGTAACCGGGCCAAGCGTGCAGATCCAGCAGCTCCTAGGCCAAACAAAATCGCGCAAAACACCGCTACTCTATGCGAGAAGGAAGCTACTCACGCTACGGGACTGGAGATAGGAAGCTCACCTTGGCTCGGGGGAGGAGGGGAAGCCGCGGCGGCGGCGGCGCGGATGAGGAGAGGAGAGGATAGGAATGCGGGAGACCGGGAGGTGGGGAAAAGGATAGGGCTCGGGGAGGCTGGCTGCCACTGCGAGTCCCTTTCTAGCTTAGGGTTTTAACCCTGAGGGATTGTAGGCCGTCCGATTTGTGATGAACGGGTGCCGCGGGCTCTGTCCGTAGCTTGCGGGAGTGGAAGGCTCGTGCTCGCCTGTTCGTGGGGTTCAGGCGTTCAGCCGTTCAGGACTTCAGTTGCGTGGTGTCTACACGAGAAGTAGCTCCGAGAGCATCTCCGAGGAGCCCTTAAATTGGGATTTCTAGTTTTGATTAAGAGCCATAGGTCTTTAAATTACATTTTATTAGTAGACATTGATAAACATGCCTCAAATCAGGGCTCTCAAGCCTCGTTTCAATAGGCACTAGCATATGGGATCTCTTCTCATTTGGCCATATCCACCATTATTTCAATCTACTGAGCTACGAGGGTGTAAGAGAGAAGATGAGGATCACCAGTACTGCGGTGGGGGGCCCAAAGAGAGGAAGGAAAGAGCTCTAGTGTGCATTGCACGTGGAGTCGTGGAGGAGAGCCATGGCACCGATGTTTTTAAGGTGTCGCTTTGTCGTCGCTTTGGCGTCGCTTTGTCGCCAAGTCGTTCCGCGCGGGACGACACAACAGACGACTCGCCATAGTTTCGTATGTCGTCCGCCTTAGGACCATGGCGTCCGGAAGTCATCGATTTGGCGTCCGATTCATGCCTAATCGAGCGTGGCGGGTGACATACAGGGGTCCGATTCTGGGCGGCGGAAAAACGCGGAAGAAAGGGCGGGGAAAAGAGCGAGCACGCGCGGAGAGACACGCGGGAGAAATAGTGCGGAGAGAGGAGCGCGCGGGAGAAGCGGACCTACCAGCGAGCAGGAGAGCAGAGGAAGAACCGGAATCCACACCTCGGCCGCGCGGACGTGTTTTCCCACGCCGCCGGGAGAAGTCGCCCGCGGGGCCGCGGCCGCTGTTCTGGTCCTCTGCCTTTGCCGAGCCGCCTCCTCTGGTCCTCTATCGAGCTGCCTCTTCTGGTCCGCCCCTGCTCTGGTCCTCCGCCTCCTCTGGTCCTCTGTCGAGCTGCCTCTTCTGGTCCACCCCTGCTCTGGTCCTCTGCCTCCTCTGGTCTACCGAGCTGCCTCCTGAAGTCTTCTGTCGAGCCGCCTCCTCTGGTCAGCAGGTACTGATTGATTCCTCTGATCTGTATTTTTGTACTTGCATGTGGCCTCTTCTTTCGAGCAGCTTTCCAATTTATTTATATTTGTTTTGCTCCGTGCTTTGCTCACTTCTACTTTGTGTCTGGAATCTGGAGATCAATTTGTTTTCTATATATCAACCTGTCCAGTTGTCAATTATATAGTGTTTAGTGAACTAATGCTCAGTGCTAAGTGCTTAGTGTTAATTAATAATTACTTTGCTTGTCGTGTTTCACAGGAATCCGTCTAAATGGCAACACAAGGCACTGCAAAGTCTACAGAGTGAAGGCTAAGTCTAGTGATTCTGGGTTGAAGTATGGCTTGTGGCCACAAATTGGCAACAGAGATCTGGTTGAGTGTAGCCTTTGTGGAGTGAGAGTAAATTCTAGAATCAAGAGATTGAAGGAGCATCATGTAGGTGGATATGGAGATGCTGTCAAATGTCCTAAGACAACAACAGCAATTGCTGTTGAAATGGAAGCAGCACTAGTTAAGGGAAGAAGAAAGAGGGCACTGAACCTAGATGATGATGATGATGATGATGGTGTTCAAGTGGTGGAAGTGGTACCAAGTGAGAACCTGGTTCAAAACAATGCTACTGCTTCCTCTCAGTCATCAGGTGCTAGTGTGGTGCAACATCCAAGTTCAGGGACAACAGCCAAAAAGAAGCAATCTACTCTCAGATTTGCATCTCTACCACCTAAACCAAAAGAGAAGAAGTCAGTGATAACCATGCTTTGGAAAAAAAAAACCTGAAGAAGTGGTTGAGGAAAGGCATTCTAAGAATGGACCTGCACAAAGCAGTGTGGAGGGAAGGATCAGAACCAAGGAAGAAAGAGATGAAGTCAATATGCATGTGGCTAATTTCTTCTATGAGTGTAGAATACCACTCAATGCTATCAACTCAAGGAACCTTGAGATTATGTGTGAGGCCATTGGACAGTATGGACCTGGATATAGACCTCCTAGCTACCATGAGGTGAGGGTGCCATTGCTTGGAAAGGTTGTGGAACAGATCAACAAAATAAAGGAGAAGCATGAGGCTGCTTGGAAGCAATATGGCTGTACACTCATGTCAGATGGGTGGACAGATAGACGGGGCCACCACCTCATTAATTTCCTAGTCAATAGTCCAGAGGGGACTTTCTTCTTAAAGTCTATTGATGCATCAAGTGAAGTACATGATGCACCAATGTTGGCAGATTTACTACAGCAGAGAGATTGATCTCATTGGAAGAGACAAGGTTGTTCAAGTAGTCACTGACAATGGTGCTAACTATAAGGCAGCTTACAAGCTTCTTATGGAAAGGATTCCAACACTGTTTTGGACCCCATATGCTGCACACTGCTTTGACCTTATGCTAGAGGACATTGGCAAAATGAAGGAGTTTAGCAAGCCTATTGCACGTGCAAGACAAGTTACTACCTTTATTTATAGGCATGTGAGGCTTCTTGATGCAATGAGGGAGAAGATAGGAGGTAGAGATCTTGTTAGACCAGGAGTAACTCGTTTTGCTACTGCTTTCCTCACTTTGCGCAGCCTACATACTCATAGGGATGGTCTGAAATTCCTGTTTGTGAGTGATGACTGGACTAAGTCCAAATTGGCAAAAACAGAAGCAGGAAAGAAAGTGCATGACACCATCCTTTCAACCGAATTTTGGAACTCAATTGAGGACTGCCTGAGAGCATCATAGCCCCTTATTGTTTTGTTGAGGATAGTTGATGGGGATGAGAGGCCAGCAATGCCAGAGGTTCGATTGTTGTATGGAATATGCAAAGAAAAAGATTAAAGATAATTTCCCTATTAGGGGAAAGGCAGACTTGCTTAAGCGTATCTTGGCAATCATTGACAAGCGTTGGGAAGATCAAATGGACCAACCACTATATGGGGCAGCACTGTAGGGTCGAGATGGCGGACTAGAGGGGGGTGAATAGTCCTTTCTAAAACTTAAGCGTGTTGGCTAACCAAAAACAAATGCGGAATTAAACTTATCGGTCTAGCCAAGACTTCACCCCTCTAACTAAGTTCACAAGCACCTCACAAAGATCCTAATTAAGCAACTAAGGTGCTTTCCTTAGCAAGAGCTCTCCTATTTAATTCTAGAGCAAGGTCACACAAACCTATGCACTAGCACTTTGCAAGCAAGAGGGAGCTCCTACACAATTCTAGTAAGCAAAGCGCACAAAGCCTAAGCTCACTAGCAATGCTCAATAACAAGGCAACTAATGCCAAATTAGAGAGCGCAAATCACTTAGCTACACAAACTAAGCAATGTGACTAACAAGGTTACACAAACCAAATTAGTCACGCAAGCGGAAGCTTCTAGCTACACAAGCAAGAAGACAACTAGCAAGCTACACAAGCAAACTAGTTACGAGAGCAACTACACAAGCACAAGTATATATGAAAGTAAATACAAGCTTGTGTTGCATGAATGCAAACCACCGAGAAGAGTAGACAAAGTTGACACGGTGATTTTCTCCCGAGGTTCACTTGGTTGCCACCAAGCTACGTCCCCGTTGTGTCGACCAACACTTAGATGGTTCCTCGGTGTGACCCTCAAGTCACTTGCCCCTCAAGGCACGCCCCGCAAGGCACCGTAAGACACCACTCTCAAGTGAGGTAACTCAATGACACGCTCAACTAGAGTTGCTCTTCGCGATCCCCGCGGGGTGAGCACAATCCCCCTCACAAAGCTTCTCCGGAGCCTCGCACAATCTTCTTGCGAGCTTCGTCGGAGCCACAAGCCACCAAGCCGTCTAGGAGGTGGCAACCTCCAAGAGTAACAAGCACTACCGGCTTGCAACACGAACACCTAGTGCCACTCGATGCAACCTCACGATGCAATCGCACTAGAATCGCTCTCTCACTCGATCCGATGAACACTATCAAGCATGAGTGAGTTAGAGGGCTCCCAAGCACTACCACACAAGCCACCAAGGCTAAAGTGTGCTCCGCTACCGGCCACGGCCGGCCAAGGCATCTATTTATAACCCCACGGTCAAATAGAGCCGTTACCCCTTCACTGGGTCCTTTTTCGGGACGACCGGACGCGCCGGTCGTAACTTACCGGACGCGCTCAATCGCATCTGGTCGCCCTGCGACGTCCACGTGTCCCTCAGATTTCAAATGCGACCGTTAGATCCTCCAACGGTCACTGCGCCAACGGTCAAACCCTATGACCGGACGCGCTTCTCATAACGACCGGACACGCCGGTCCCGATGACCGGACGCGCCTGTCGAACGACCGGACGCGCCGATCGCACTGACCCACGCGCCCGCGACGCAACGACCGGATGCGCTCCTTGCGATGACCGGACGCGATAGTGCCCGCGTCCGGTTAGAGTCCAGTAAGCTCCTTCAACGATCGGACGCATCCGATCATGTGTGACCGGACGCGCCCCGCGTCCGATCGTCCTCTGTGAACCTCAGTTCCTTCTGGGCGCATGACCGGACGCGCCGGTCCCACGAGTGACCGGACGCGCCGGTTGCAAACCCTAGCACCCGCGCCTGCGCTGTACTGACCGGACGCGTCCGGTCATACCGAGACCGCGTCCGGTGCAGCGTCCGGTCACCTCAGTGACCCCGTTCGCCTCCGTTTCTTTTCCGACTTCCGGCGTAGTGGAAAATAGGCTTTTCAACTTCTCGAAAACGTCTGAATCCCGCGCTCGCAAGCTCGGCGGGAGGGAGAGAGAGACCCAAACCCTCTCTACCGCTCAAACTTCATCGCCTTCGCAAATGTGCCAACACCAACAAGTGATCACCACCTTGTGCACGTGTGTTAGCATTTTCATAATCATTTTCGAAGGAATTAGGCACTCAACTTGCCTCGCCACTCGATCCTAACACATATGCACAGTTAGATCGCTCAAGTGGCACTAGATGACCGATATGCAAACAAGTTTGCCCCTCTTGATAGTACGGCCATCTATCCTAAACCCGGTCATAAACTTCTCTACACACCTATGACCGGTGAAATGGAAATGCCCTAGGTTATACCTTAGCCTTGCGCATTCCACTCCATCTCCTCTGACATTGATGCAACACATGCACCAATCAATCACCAAATGATATGATTCACTTCATATCATCACGTGACCGTATTGGTTCATCGATCTTGACCTCACTTGCTCTTCACCGTTGCATTGGTCCGTCGGCGCCAAGTCTTGCCCAAGCTTCACCATCGCATGGTCCTTCGCTTCGAAGCCTCAACTTGCCCTTCACCTTCACAACCGGTCCTTCGAGCCAAGCCTCATCTTGATCTTCTCCATCTTGATCACATGACTCCATGTCATGTCTCATATGCAATGAGCTCCTTCATGACACCATCACATATGGACTAATCTCCTGTGTATCTCACATAACCACATATTAGTCCACCTAAGTTGTCACTCAATTACCAAAACCAAACAAGGACCTTTCAATCTCCCCCTTTTTGGTAATTGATGACAACTCTACAAAGATATGGAAATTATGCTTTTTCAAGCTAGCACTTCACACAAGTGTAAATTGCTAACTTGTTTTGGATTTAATGTTACTTATCCAACTTTTAAGCTCTATGTCAAGATTTGGATAAGCACCATAAAATCCGACTTGGTAGTGATAACTCCCCCTACATATGTGCTCAAATGGTTTGGTTTCAAGCTTGCCCATATGTATAAATAAGAAATTTGTGGAAGGGTTAGCACTACTAAGTGATGCTAAGGTGTATAGAATAAACCTTTGTAGCTTGATACCAATTAGTAGCTTGATACAATTTGAAAATCACAAGTTTGCCACCATCCTTAGCATCATGAGTAGCTAGACATCAAAAACACTAGAAACCTCGTGAGATCAACATTATAAGCAAGGTTCTAGTTTTTGCGTGATAATCATAAGTCTAGCTAACATCCTATGCATGCTAGTTATCAAATCATCATTCAAGTTCTATAACTAGCATACACCACACAAGCATGCATATTGAATTTAAGAACTTATGCAATGAAAGCAAGCACATGAATTATGCACATATCAAATGTAATCAATCAAAGTTCATGAGCTTGCTCCCCTTACTTGTGTGCTTTCTTTGTCCAAGAATGTTTGATCCCCTTACATTCTTCAATGTTACTCCCTCTTTGTCCATGTCCATGTCCAATCTTTCCAATCTCTCCCCAAAGCTCAAAAAGCTTTCATATCTTTGTCCAACTTCTCCCCCTTTGTCATCAATTTCCATAAAAGGTGTTCTTCTCAATTGATACAAAGGCTTGTATTGGGGTAGATGGTTGAGACTTGAATATTGCATTTTTGATGGACATTACCACATATGTTGGAATGACAAACTTTATGGTTGCTCTTGAGATTCCACATAGGATCTTTGACCTTGATACCAATCGGTGGGGCTCCTCCCCCTATGTCATAGCATGTGTCATTCACTTGAGATATCACTTGAAGATGAGGGTAGCATTTCTTGATTTGATCACTTAAGGTTGAGGATCACTTGTGAAACCATCGTCTTGCATGAATGATACCACGTGAAGCTACCATGAGTAGAAATGTGATACCTTTTGAAAGAATTTTCTTGTATGGATTCACTTTGAAGGATTTGACAATAATATTCACTTCTTGAACATTTGCTATCTTCATGAGTACTACTTGTAAGATATCACTTGTAGATTATTATCTAGACACCACTTGTGAATACCACTTGGAAGATCAATTTGAGTCTAGATACTACTTGAAACAAACTAGATATCCATTTTCATTGTTGTCTTGTGCTTGTACTCTTATCATTGTCATGAGCTTCTTGTATGACTTGAACTATGTTGATTTGCCTAAGATTCCAAGTCCGGTTTTGATCCAATGACAAGCTTCTTCACACCTTATGCTAAGGGTTATCTTGCCAATGTTGTACTTGTCATTTGTTAGCAATCCAAACTAGATCACGTACTTGGGTTCACTAGCTCATGAACAAATTCATACTCATACCACTAGATCATTTAGACAATCAAGCAATAGTGGTAGGCTATGAATCTAAAATTTTTGTTTGTCATGCATGATCCTAATAAGCATGTACTATATGCACTAGCCGCATACTAGTAAGGAATGAAATGATCATGCACATTACAATGATACCTTTGCTATGTTGGAGTAGAGGATAGTCACATAGATTCCAATTCATTACTCCAATAGCAATGTGAAGTCCAATTTATAAGCTTGGTGAAGACCAATCATCATAGATAAATCCATTCTTCACCCTATATGAAATAAAAATCACTTATGATCAAGTGCACTATCTCTTGAGTTGTGGTTGGCTTGCTTCATCCTTTTGATCAATGCTTGCATGAGAGAACTACTTAGAATACCACTTGAAATATATTACTAGCTCTCTTTTGGGTGTTGCTTGCTTTTCTTGATCAACCCTTTTGATTGCTTCAACTAAGCATCACAAGTTCCTTGGATCACCACTTCCATGTTAGCCTTCCAAGTCCCAAACTTGGTTTCACCTACACACGGTGGCAAACCCCTCACTAGGGAGAAGTGACCTTTCTCCAAAGAATCACTCTTGATACTCACTTGAAATGATATAGTTTGATTGATTCAAATGATGAACTCAATCTTGATGAATAATCCTTGAATCTACATTTGAGTCCAACTCTTTCTACTTGTTTAAGTCCTTTTCTTTCTACCAAATGATCTCTAATCATCACTAGAACTTAAACTTCATTTTCATCTTAAGTTTGATCTTGATCTTTAAATTGAGTACCAAATAAGTACACCAAGTACATTTCACAATACGAAAGTCTTGTACTCATTGCTCGTCATGCTTCTAGATCAATCCAAAACCAAACTTAGGTATCTTAACCACTTGTAAACATGTTTCCAACTTGAGGACCTTTCAATTAAAGTGACTCTAGATTAATCCAATGATTGTCACTTTTCTGGCAGATTCTGTACCCTTCAAAGAATAATTCATATCTTCCAATATACAGATCCAAATGCCATAAAATTTGGTGGAGATGTGATTCACTAAGTCATCTAGCATCTGTAAAAATTTGAGATTCATTTGACATCTAGATTGCTACCAGATTTCAAATCTTCCACCACTGCTACATGCTAAAAACTGCTGCACTATAGCTGACAAGATGTACTCCAAAGCCGAAGCATCTCTTATCCAATTCTCATGAAATTTGTACAGCATCTTATAACATAAGTCTAGAGCATGCATACCAAAATTCATGCCAATCCAAGTAGATTTGATCATCCAAACTCAGACTTGATCACTGCTAGCTCAGATTTTCAACTTTGAACAGATTTCAATACATTGAGCAATACTTCATCAAATATGAATCAAACTTGAAACTAACTTGTTTGAATACTTTCACAAGATATATATCCATTCAATCCACTTACTAAAGGTCATCTCATGAACTTATCCAACCCAAATCAATCCAAACTTGATTGCTAAGCATTTAATCCATTCAATCATCTCATAGCAAGCAACATTGCACATTTATCCAATTCAATCAACTCATATGCACCCAAATGAAATGATTAACAAGTGATATACCTTGGTTAGCTCATGATCATCCACATAGCTAGCTTTTACTCAAATAAATTGTAAGCCATCAAATAATTCCAATAAATCATCCACAACTTGATCATGACACTTGTATGTTGTAGCACTTGGACTTCACTTATTTTGACTTGGCATTGGGATTGGATATGCATTGAGCTTCATAACTTGACTCAATATATGATGAACAAAATGAAACCAATTGAATCAAGCCTCCAATGCCGATGGTACCTACAAACAATCATCCACTCTTTGATGGTACCCAAACAAGTTTGGGTCCTCTCAAGTTAGGAGCAACATACTTAGACAAAGCCTTAGTATGGATAGCGGGATGTTTTGCAATTGCAATCATAGAGGTACCATTGCCATCCTTTCTAAGCACATTAGTATCAACAATTGAAATGAGCTTAGAATTTTTACCTAGGGGACATGAATGAGCCATGTGTCCCCTTTCCCGGCATAAGTAGCACATTCTCTTTGCTTGAGCCTTTTCTTCCTTGCTTATATTGTGCTTCCCATTGCCTTGCCTCTCACGAGTTGCTTGAGCCTTCTTCTCAAGCTTGGTAGGACACCCCGAGGCGAAGTGTCCCATGTCTCCACATTTGAAGCACTTGATGTGAGCATGTACTTTCTTCTCATATTGATTCTTGCTCATCATCTTGACATCTTGAATTTGCATTGGATGTCTTGCTCTTCCACCCCTTCTTGTTTTCTTCTTCTTCATCAAGTCACCATCATCTTCATGGTTGATCTTGATTTGCTCTTGGGGTGTTTTCTCTTGCTCAACTAGTGGCTTTGGTTGAGGCTTTATTTGTTGCTTTACCAATTGCTTGGTTGGGCACATTGAGGTGAGATGACCCCAAGTGCGGCACTTGAAGCACTTGACATGCTTTAGCCTCTCTTCTTCTTTCATCTTCTTGAGCTTCTCAATGTTTGGGCAACCATTAGCAAGATGTCCTGCTTCATGGCATCGATAGCACATGGAATGCGAGAGCTTCTTTTGGAGTAGCCTCTTCATCCTTTTTTCTTGCTTTCTTTCACCCCTTGTTATTTTCTTCTTGAAGCCAAGGCCACTTTTGTCACCAACGTTTCTTTGAGTCTTCATCATGTGCTCAAAGGTGACTTTTGAGTTGTAGCACCTCTCTAACTTGTTGCTCAAATTCTTCACTTCACTTTTAAGCTCATTATTCTCCTTCAAAAGGTTAGTCTCACAAGACATAGAATTAAAACAAGCATTTAATTGTGAAGAACATGGCATATCTAATAAATCATCATAAGAGGTGGATGCATGCTTCTTGCCTACATCACAAGGGTTAGTCATATGTGATTGATCATTTGACCCAAATGATGAGCTCTCACTAGATTTGGTTTCTTCATTAGAAAGTTTCTTAGTGAGTAAAGCATGTTCTTGTACCAAGTTATCATGAGCAACACTAAGTTTCTCATGAGCCAATTTTAGCTCCTCATGTGAACAAGTAGTAACATAAAGTAGATGCTTTTGTTGTTCACATGTGGTTTTTAGAAATGAGTTTTCATTTTTTAATTTACTTGTTTTTGCCATCTCATTTCTTAGGAACTTTGAGAGTTTATATAGAAGCTCAAATTTTGGACCATCACAATCA
The DNA here is from genome assembly GCA_038087645.1 of Saccharum hybrid cultivar R570. Lineage (NCBI taxonomy): Eukaryota > Viridiplantae > Streptophyta > Magnoliopsida > Poales > Poaceae > Saccharum > Saccharum hybrid cultivar. Next base: position 623,305 of record JAQSUU010000071.1, on the reverse strand, counting down.
ACAACAAAACCACCAATAGATACCTTAGTGTCACCATGTGACATGGAACAATGTGGTGATGTTGAAGAGCTTGTTGAAGCATCACTCTCATAGCCATCATCTTCACCATCAAGTGTGCATGGAGTAGAATCATTGCTTGCATCACTTGTGGCATTATTATTTTTCTTGTCAAGTGATCTTGTGATATGATCATCTTTGTCATCACTTGACCGTGAGGTGGAGCAATCCTTCACAACTACCTTGTTGTGGTCATGCTCAACATCCTCATGCGTCTCTTTCTTGGGCTCATCATCATTGGAGATCACCCCATATTTCTCATTTAGAAACACCCAAATTTCATGGGCGGACTCGAAGTCTATGATCTCATGAAGTATGCTACTATCCATAGATCGATAAAAAACATTAGTAGCTTGGCTATCGAGATGTAGGCATTTACTTTGCGCTTGAGTTGCATTCTTTTTATCAATTGCAAAGGAAAAACCCACATCTACGATCCACCACAATTGAGGAGAAATAAACTTAAAATTGCATGTCATCCAATTTCTCCACCGTGCAAAGTGTGTGCCATAAAAAATGTGTGGACACTCAACATCTAGCCCATAAGCCGCCATCCTCTCGGGTCGGTGAAGACCACAAAAGAGAGACCCGGCTCCGATACCACTTGTAGGGTCGAGATGGCGGACTAGAGGGGGGGTGAATAGTCCTTTCTAAAACTTAAGCGTGTTGGCTAACCAAAAACAAATGCGGAATTAAACTTATCGGTCTAGCCAAGACTTCACCCCTCTAACTAAGTTCACAAGCACCTCACAAAGATCCTAATTAAGCAACTAAGGTGCTTTCCTTAGCAAGAGCTCTCCTATTTAATTCTAGAGCAAGGTCACACAAACCTATGCACTAGTACTTTGCAAGCAAGAGGGAGCTCCTACACAATTCTAGTAAGCAAAGCGCACAAAGCCTAAGCTCACTAGCAATGCTCAATAACAAGGCAACTAATGCTAAATTAGAGAGTGCAAATCACTTAGCTACACAAACTAAGCAATGTGACTAACAAGGTTACACAAACCAAATTAGTCACGCAAGCGGAAGCTTCTAGCTACACAAGCAAGAAGACAACTAGCAAGCTACACAAGCAAACTAGTTACGAGAGCAACTACACAAGCACAAGTATATATGAAAGTAAATACAAGCTTGTGTTGCATGAATGCAAACCACCGAGAAGAGTAGACAAAGTTGACACGGTGATTTTCTCCCGAGGTTCACTTGGTTGCCACCAAGCTACGTCCCCGTTGTGTCGACCAACACTTAGATGGTTCCTCGGTGTGACCCTCAAGTCACTTGCCCCTCAAGGCACGCCCCGCAAGGCACCGTAAGACACCACTCTCAAGTGAGGTAACTCAATGACACGCTCAACTAGAGTTGCTCTTCGCGATCCCCGCGGGGTGAGCACAATCCCCCTCACAAAGCTTCTCCGGAGCCTCGCACAATCTTCTTGCGAGCTTCGTCGGAGCCACAAGCCACCAAGCCGTCTAGGAGGTGGCAACCTCCAAGAGTAACAAGCACTACCGGCTTGCAACACGAACACCTAGTGCCACTCGATGCAACCTCACGATGCAATCGCACTAGAATCGCTCTCTCACTCGATCCGATGAACACTATCAAGCATGAGTGAGTTAGAGGGCTCCCAAGCACTACCACACAAGCCACCAAGGCTAAAGTGTGCTCCGCTACCGGCCACGGTCGGCCAAGGCATCTATTTATAACCCCACGGTCAAATAGAGCCGTTACCCCTTCACTGGGTCCTTTTTCGGGACGACCGGACGCACCGGTCGTAACTGACCGGACGCGCTCAACCGCATCCGGTCACCCTGCGACGTCCACGTGTCCCTCGGATTTCAAATGCGACCGTTAGATCCTCCAACGGTCACTGCGCCAACGGTCAAACCCTATGACCGGACGCGCTTCTCATAACGACCAGACGCGCCGGTCCCGATGACCGGACGCGCCTGTCGAACGACCGGACGCGCCGATCGCACTGACCCACGCGCCCGCGACGCAACGACCGGACGCGCTCCTTGCGATGACCGGACGCGATAGTGCCCGCGTCCGGTTAGAGTCCAGTAAGCTCCTTCAACGATCGGACGCGTCCGATCATGTGTGACCGGACGCGCCCCGCGTCCGATCGTCCTCTGTGAACCTCAGTTCCTTCTGGGCGCATGACCGGACGCGCCGGTCCCGCGAGTGACCGGACGCGCCGGTTGCAAACCCTAGCACCCGCGCCTGCGCTGTACTGACCGGACGCGTCCGGTCATACCGAGACCGCGTCCGGTGCAGCGTCCGGTCACCTCAGTGACCCCGTTCGCCTCCGTTTCTTTTCCGACTTCCGGCGTAGTGGAAAATAGGCTTTTCAACTCCTCGAAAACGCCTGAATCCCGCGCTCGCAAGCTCGGCGGGAGGGAGAGAGAGACCCAAACCCTCTCTACCGCTCAAACTTCATCGCCTTCGCAAATGTGCCAACACCAACAAGTGATCACCACCTTGTGCACGTGTGTTAGCATTTTCATAATCATTTTCGAAGGAATTAGGCACTCAACTTGCCTCGCCACTCGATCCTAACACATATGCACAGTTAGATCGCTCAAGTGGCACTAGATGACCGATATGCAAACAAGTTTGCCCCTCTTGATAGTACGGCCATCTATCCTAAACCCGGTCATAAACTTCTCTACACACCTATGACCGGTGAAATGGAAATGCCCTAGGTTATACCTTAGCCTTGCGCATTCCACTCCATCTCCTCTGACATTGATGCAACACATGCACCAATCAATCACCAAATGATATGATTCACTTCATATCATCACGTGACCGTATTGGTTCATCGATCTTGACCTCACTTGCTCTTCACCGTTGCATTGGTCCGTCGGCGCCAAGTCTTGCCCAAGCTTCACCATCGCATGGTCCTTCGCTTCGAAGCCTCAACTTGCCCTTCACCTTCACAACCGGTCCTTCGAGCCAAGCCTCATCTTGATCTTCTCCATCTTGGTCACATGACTCCATGTCATATCTCATATGCAATGAGCTCCTTCATGACACCATCACATGTGGACTAATCTCCTGTGTATCTCACATAACCACATATTAGTCCACCTAAGTTGTCACTCAATTACCAAAACCAAACAAGGACCTTTCAAGCACTATATTTGAATCCAAACAAGTATTTTGACCCAAAAACAGATGATGTTATGGCTGGTAAGCTAAGGTCTGCATTTACTGAGGTTCTTGCAAAAATGGTGTCTGACCAAGATCTTCAAAACAAGATTGATGACCAAGCTTTGGATTATGAGGACTTAAGGGGTAGCTTCAACAACAAAATTGCAATCAACAACATCAAAACCAAGTCTCTTAGTAAGTTATTCATTGACTATACAATTTGAATTTTTTAGTCTTTCGTAATTTCTAACATGAAAATGTTTCTTTGGTCACTTGATCTAGTTGAATGGTGACGTTCATATGGTGGCAAAGCCATAGAGCTTCAAAGATTTACAAAACGTGTTGTCGGGCTTTGTGTTTCGGCTTTAGTTTGTGAGCGTTGTTGGAGCACATTTGAGTCTTAAGTAATTTATCAATTACATAAGTATTCAATTAGCCCAGTTCAAGGAATAAATAAAATCTACTATCTATTAATGCTTGCTGAATATTTCTTTTGTTTGCATTTTTACCATTGCAGATTCATACTAAGAAAAAAACAGGTTAGAGTATAAAAGGCTTAATGATTTGGTCTATGTTCAGTACAACCAAAAGATGGTAGTGAGGTTTCAAAAGCAACATGAGAAAGGAGCAGACAACTTTGATCCTTTTTGTTTGGAAGACTTTGATTTGAACAATGAATGGGTTGATGTGGATGCTGAACCCGCCCATAATGGCCGTGGACTTGAAATTACATGGGATCAAGTTAATGAGGCTGTTGATGCATCCCAAATGTATCGTGGTCGTAATTTCCCTAGGGCAGCCCATGGCGATGCAACTAATGTTGATAGAACTTATACTCATAGGCGGTCTGCAGCAGCTGCTGCCCCAATTAGGAGGATTGATGAACCACATGAGGATGAAAGACATGGAAGATGATAACTCTAATGAAGAATATCTGGTTGATGATGTGGAAGTTGATGACTATGGTGAAATTGCACCTATTGTTGCTGACGAAAGTGATCAAGCTGCTGGTGGTGGTGGCAATTCAGATCCTTTTGTGATGGAGGATGACTTCTATTGACTTAATGATGCTTGAGAGTTTTGAGAGTATTTGTGCCAGACTATTTATGCACTAGTATTATAGTATTGTGGAATCTGCTCACTAAGCACTCCAGTTTATCTTATTTAGTGGACTATCTGTTGAACTACTTGTGTAATGGTTTTATTTGTGCCAGTGTGCTTATCCACTCGTTAATCTTTTACCTATCCCTCGACTAATTTCTATTTTTTGTTGGTGCCATATTCCCTATGAAATACCTAGATACTAACATGAATTGGCTCTCTATTGCAGTGTGTTGTTGGATGCACACTTGGGACTGCGGGCTGCACAGGAGAAGATAACACCAAGGTATGACATGCTTCCAGTTCTATAGTCTATACTACTATTGGATGGCCGTCAGGCGTCGCCTCGCCTTACGCCTTACTCGCTTTAGCGTATGGCGGTAGTTGGTCGCCTCGCCTCGCTTTTGAAAGCCCAAGTTTGGTTTTGGTAATTAATGACACCAAGTTGCTAATACCATGTGTTAAGTGTTTTGAGTTAGGCATAAGCAACACATGTGATGAAGGTGTATGTGGCAAGGAGTGGTGGCCACAAGATCACAAAGAGATGGTGCATGGACATAAAATGATGATCATGGTGGAGATACACATAAAAGGAAGGACATGATGATCAAGTGGAGGAGAAGGATCTAAGAGCGCAAGGCAAAGGTATAACCATATAGGGGTTTTCCTTTTGCTGGTCTAAGATGAGTAGAGAAGTGATTGACCGGGTTTAGGATACATAGTCGACTATCAAGAGGGGCAATCACGGTTAGCTTAGGAATCAAGTGCCACTAGATCGCTGTCTTGAGCATATGCATTAGGATCTAGTAAAGAGCTAACATAACGCCTTGAAAAATAATTGTGGAATGCTAACACACATGCATATGGTGGTGTACACTTGGTGGTGTTAGCACATTTGCGAAGGCGGTGGTGTTTGAGCGGTAGAGAGGGGTTTGGGTTCATCTCTCCCTCCCGCTGAGCTTGCGAGGCGGGATTCGGCGCTTTTTGGAGAAGTGAAATGCCTATTTTACACTACGCCGGAAGTCGGAAAAGAAACGGAGGCGAACGGAGGTCACAGAGGTGAACGGACGCTGCACCGGACGCGGTCATGGTATGACCAGATGCGTCCGGTCAGTTATCAGCAGTTTTCAACGCAGCGAGGGTATGTGATCGGACGCTGGTCTGGTCTGACCAGCGCGTCCGGTCAGTTCACCGGTGCGCAGAAGAAGAGAGCGCGCGACCGGCGCGTCCGGTCCCTCACGGAACCGACACGTCCGGTCAGGCGTCCAGAGGGGCAGAGCACAGCGGAGTGATGATCGGACGCGGGGCACGTCCGGTCATGTACGATCGGACGCGTCCGGTCGTGCTGGGAGCTTACTAGACTCCGACCGGACGCTAGGTGCGGCGAGTCCGGTCATACGCTAGGGCGCGTCCGGTCATACGCTAGGGCGCGTCCGGTCATTAGCTAGAGCGCGTCTGGTCATAGCAACGGTAACTTCTGACGCGTACTGTTCACGCTTGTCCTGTAGTGACCGGACGTGACCGGACGCGTGCCATCCGGTAACGGCTAGCTGCGTATCCCTTCGCTATAAATAGAGGATGTCCGGGATTTGAGGGAAACTCTTGCATATTTTGAGACCTAGAGACATCCTTTGAGCTAGAGAACAACCCCTCCACTCATCTCTTTGATTAGTTGCACATCTTAAGTGAGATTGAGTGAGATTCAAGTGCATTGCTTGAGAGTTGCATTCTAGAGGCACTTGATCTTCGAGTTGCTGCGGATTTCTTGTTACTCTTCCGTGTTTCCCGACACGGTAGACGGCTTGGAGCAGCGGAGGTGATTGAGCTCGCAATTGGAGATTGTTGGAGCCCTCACCAAGTGTTGTAAGGGGTTATTGATCCTTCCCCGCGGGAGTTCGCAAATTGGATACTCTAGTAGAGCTCGTGGCTTGGAGGATCCCTATCTTGTGTGCGGTTGTGCGGCGCCCGCCGAGGGCTCGACTTTTGATAGTCGATTAGCTCGCGAACCGACAAGTGAGTGTATCGCCACAACGAGGAGTAGCTTGCCGGGAAGCAAGTGAACCTCGGTAAAAATCTTGTGTCATCTCTTTGCCGATGATTTCTCTTGTGGTTGATCACTGTGATTGATTCTTCGAGTGCACTACTTCTCTACATCGTTGGTATAAGAATCAAGTCACTCGCTCTTTACTTTCTTGTACTAATCTTAGTGTAGCTTTTATCACATATGAGTAAGTAGCTTAGTGACTTAGTGTTGTTGGTGTGTATTAGAGATCATAGCCTTGCTTTACTAGAATTGTATAGGTGGCTTGCATAGTGTAGTTGAGCTAGTGTTAGAATTAGCTTAGCCATCTTTTATACTAACGTGGTTATTTAGTGAAGCTTGTAGATTTTTAATAGGCTATTCACCCCCTCTAGCCATTTGGACCTTACAGCTTTACCGCCTTAAAAACATTGCATGGCATGGTTGAGTGTCACGTCAGGAGGAGAGAAGTTGGCATCAACAAGTCAGGGACCGACAGGACGAACGCCAAAGGAGAGGAGAAGCAAACATCGACAAGCTAGGGGCTGGATGGGTGCCGAGAAGAGGAGCCACATGAGGCTGAGGTGCTCACCGAGCCATCGGGAGCTACGCCAAGGACTGCGACATGAGAGAGAGTTGGGACAAAAAAACACAAGTGAGTTGGTGTGGAGAAAATAACTTTCCGCGAAGAAGTAGAAGTTCCCTAAGCACATTTGAAAAACATGGTTGAGGGGGAGATTTGAGGACCACGTAAAGTAGGAACTTACTCCCTCCGTCCCTAAAAACATGTGAATCTCGGTTTTCAAGGCTAGCTTAGTGTCTATGTGAAATTACGCATGTGCCCTTCTCCCCACACGCCTTGGATGATTCTGGATGCAGGGAACAGAACGAGTGGGCGTGGTGCGAGCCTCTGGCCTTTCTCGATTGTTCTGATGCAGGGAGCGTTCTTTTTCCACCTGTGGGAGGCCTAGACCCCGGAGGCTGCCTTCAAAAATCACGGATGGTCACACACCTAGGTGACATCTGGCATGCGGTGCTTGGTTTTCTTACGTGATTGTTTTTTTAGTCTGTGGGACCCACACACAAAAAAAGCTGATCACCAGTTGGAATTCCATGTTTTTTGAGACGAGATTTGAACGCTAGATTTACATGATTTTTGAGACAGAGGGAGTAAGTTGTGGTCCTGTTGGATTTTTTTTTCTCTGGCATGAAAAAAAGACTAGGGGCTCTATTCATGACCCCATGAAGTTGTTGTAAATACTTTGACTTTAGGTCCTATTTGGAAATGCTCCGCTCTACCAAAACCAGCTTATCTCCACCAACTCCATCATAAACCTTTTGGATATCATTTTGTTAAAAATATTTCCAGTCTTGTTTACCCCTAAACTTTTAATTTAATTCGATTTAACCTCTCGAACATGTCGCCACGTAAGCAAAACTAGCCTTAAAACTGCCAAAAGTGTAAAAAGCAAATGGTTTTAAAAAGTTGAGGGGGTCAAAAACCGATTTTATAGATAAGAGAGAAAGTGGACGACCGAAAAAATTGAGTTTGAAGAGACCTTTGTCGTCTGGAAATATAAATAGCGCCCGGTTGGACTAGGTGCGAACAGACTGAGCTCCTGGCTTAGCATGGGCCAAATTCCCAGAAGGCTGGGCCGAAGGCTGTGTTTAGTTAAAAAAAAACACTGTGCAGAAAAAGATTCCCCGTCACATCAAACTTGCGATATATGCATGGAGTACTAAATGTAGATGAAATAAAAAACTAATTGTACAACTTGGTTCTACTTTGCGAGACGAACGTTTTGAACCTAATTAGTCAACGTTTGGACACTATTTGCCAAATAAAGCCAAAACGTGCTACAGTACTTTTTTTTACACCTTTTTACACCTTTTTACACATCTAAACACACCCGAAGTAGATTTTGTTCCTAGATTTCGTAGGGAGCACGGAAAATCGGCGTGTTCTTAGATTTCGTAAGGAGCACGGAAATCGGTCCTGTTAATTAATTTTGTTGGGCCAACGGGCCACGGCCTACGTCAGCAACAAGCACTTAGGGTGTGTTTAGATAGTTGTAAAGGGTGTGTAAAGTTTCTGTAACACTTTTCGTTGTTATTTGGTAAAATTTATCCAATCATGGACTAACTAGGCTCAAAAGATTCGTCTCGACATTTACAGACAAACTGTGCAATTAGTTATTTTTTACCTACATTTAATGCTTCATGCATGCGGCCAAAGATTTGATGTGACCGGAAATCTTGTAAAATTTTTGGAATTTTGAAGTAACTAAACAGCCCCTTATTTTTTTTTCTCCTCCGGGCACCCCGCCCAAACCCTATAGACAGACTATGGCGACCGGCGAGCGCCATATCCCGCGACGCCGCAGCCTCCGCTTAAATCCACTCTATGCTAGTGAGCCTCCGGCGAGGCCTCTCGCTTGTCCGGCAGCACACCTCCCGCGTCCTCCCCCCACTGTCTCTCCACCCTGCCCGCCTCTTCCTTCACCACTCCGCCGCCGACGCGATGGGTGAGGGTTCAGCTCCTGTTAAGGACGCGAAGGGGAAGGGGAAGGGGAAGGCCCCCGCCCCGGCTTCGGCGCTGGTGGCTCGCGACGACTCCTACCTGGAGGCCGTCACACAGAAGAGGATTCGCTTGTTCGAGGAGATCCAGGCAAGGCAGGCCGTCGAGCGGCTGAGTATCGGCGGCGAAGTTATCAAGTGAGTGCTCTAACGGTCTGCTTGCGAGGTTATTATCGAATTAGAGTCATGCAGGTGAATCATAATATCTGCACTTAAGTTTAGCTTATGATGAAATTCGTAATACGGCACCATGAAATTGAACTGCCGACTGTTTGTAGTTTTTGCTGTACCAACTGTTGTTTGCTTGCGAGGTTATTGTCGAGTTAGAGTCATGCAGGTGAATCAATGAATCATAATATCTCCACTGAAGTTTAGCTTGAAATTCATACTATGGCACCGTGAAATTGAACTGCCGACTGTTTGTAGTTTTTGTTGTACCAACTTTTGTTTGCTTGCTCGATAATGCTGATGGATTCTCACTCTGAACCATTGTTTGGGGCCATGTCCTCCAGGGTAACTCTGCCTGATGGCGCAATCAAAGAGGGGAAGAAATGGATTACAACCCCGATGGATATTGCTAAGGAGATATCAAGTGGATTCGCAGCTAGTTGTTTGATAGCTCAAGTGGACGAAACACTCTGGGATATGGGGAGGCCGCTGGAAGGTGACTGCAAATTGCAAATGTTCAAGTTTGATACCACTGAAGGCCGTGACACTTTCTGGCACTCAAGTGCTCATATTCTTGGAGAGGTGAGTTGGCATTTCGCTTGTTCATGTCTTTGAGCCTGTTTTTATTTAAACACTGCCATACTTTTTCATGCTATTTTGTTATTGAAGTGAGTTTCAGCATCTGTATGTGACAATTCATTTTCAACTCAGTTAGCACTAATTGTAGATGTAAATTTGCAGTCTCTTGAGAGAGCATATGGCTGCAAGCTGTGTATTGGGCCTTGCACCACAAGAGGGGAGGTATGAAAATGATCTGAGGATCGATCATCTTAAAGCTTAGTGAAGTTAACGTAGCCATCTTATCTGTTGTTGAACCGCTTTCTAATGTTTCCACTTGACATGTTAAGGGTTTCTACTATGATGCTTACTACAATGATCTGACATTAAATGAGGAGCACTTTGGTGTCATTGAAAACCAAGCTAAAAAGGCTGTTGCGGTATGCTTTGAATTTTCACTCATCATTTAGGCTTATTATGTGAAGTTGTTTTGTGGGCACTATCTACCTGGATGGCTTATTTCAATGCATTATATGTGGGTCACAAAGTACATGCAGTGATCCAGAATTTTGGAGTCGCTAATGATGTTTCCATGTCTTCCATTGTTTCTGTGACACATTGAAGCGCTCTAGCTAGATAATTGTGTTCTTACATGGTTAAATCCTACTTGGTGCAGGAAAAGCAACCATTTGAACGCATCGAGGTCAGCAGGGCAGAAGCTCTTGAAATGTTTGCTGAAAATAAATTCAAGGCAACCTTCCTTGCTCCTGTCTTGTTTGTTTCATTCCTCTATATTGTTTTGCTGCTTATGTTAAACATATGACCTCTATGCATTCTTACAAAAAAAATGAATTATATGTTCAGGTTGAAATCATTAATCAGTTGCCCGAGGACAAGACCATTACAGTATACAGGTGTGGTCCTTTAGTTGACCTATGCCGTGGGCCACACATCCCAAATACTTCCTTCGTCAAAGCTTTCGCTTGTCTGAAGGTAATGGTTCTTTGATTATGCGCTTATCTTCTGGTTCTCTTTATAGTGGAACTGGCTATTTCATATGTATACACGCATGTAAATATTCAGGCTTCATCATCATATTGGAGAGGAAAAGCAGACTGCGAAAGCCTGCAGAGAGTATATGGAATATCTTTCCCTGATTCTCGACGTCTCACGGTATAGAATATAATTTCTGCTTATGATGCTATCTCCGATGACGTGGACAATTGTAAACTGTTTACTAATCTAAAACCCTGCTGAACATGTCTGTTATGTTTGCACTTTAGATACTAGCATAAATTATTTGTTCATGATTCATGTGTTGCACCTGACTAGGCAGAAAGTTTCATACATGATGAAATGACATGCACTTTTCCCTGAATCAATACCTTAAAACCAGGTCTAAGATCTCTTTGCGATTTTCAGAATCTGTTGGTTAACATGGGTTATGGGGTTACGGATAATTTGCACATGTCTGTTATATTTGCACTTTAGATACTAGCATAAATTATTTGTTCATGATTCATGTGTTGCACCTGACTAGGCAGAAAGTTTCATACATGATGATATGACATGCACTTTTCCCTGAATCAATACCTTAAAACCATGTCTAAGATCTCTTTGCGGTTTTCAGAAACTGTTGGTTAACATGGGTTACGGGGTTAGGGATAATTTGCACTGCACTACACATTTGTGAAACTGTTAGTGAGCGTGTCTCTGAGGCACCGATAAGTTCAGCTAACCGTATAATTATGATTATCAAGATAGGATATGGCTTTCAGATCTGTGTTATCGTTATCTGTCCCTGAATGATATGCTTGCATTTTCTTTTGTTATTGTTCTCATCTTTTGCGGCTATGTGTATTACATGAAACTTTGCAGGAATATAAACATTTTCTAGAGGAAGCTAAGAAACGTGATCATAGGATACTAGGGAAAGCACAGGAACTCTTCTTTTTCCATGAACTTAGGTACCTTAGCACTCCTTTATGTTTCTTCTCTTGCTTTCATATCTCGATTGCGACATCTCTAGTTAATGGCGAATTGCTGATTGTATTTACAATTGTGCAGCCCTGGAAGCTGCTTCTTCCTTCCACACGGTGCTAGGATATATAACAAATTGATGGACTTTATGCGACAACAGTACAGAGATAGAGGATACCAAGAGGTTTACACTAGTTTGTTATTTACTCAATTGGATTAGATTATAGACATCGCTGTTCAATTCCACTGTTTTTGTTCCTTATATGCCTATCTTATAGGTGTTGAGCCCAAATATTTACAATATGCAACTTTGGGAAACTTCCGGACATGCTGCAAACTACAAGGAGAACATGTTTGTTTTTGAGGTATGTGCATTCACAGATTATACTGCAGAATCTATGTCAGTTTATTTTATATTACATGTGTCGTAGACTCATCAGTGAGTTACAACCTCTGCTGATTATTTGTTGGATCAATTCTTGTGCAGATTGAGAAACAGGAATTTGGGCTTAAGCCAATGAATTGTCCTGGACACTGTCTAATGTTTGCTAATAGGGTCCGGTCATACAGAGGTGAGTTTCTTCCTAATTATTGTATTCTAAATTGCTTTGTTTTAAGTGAAACTTTCTGCTTTCACAACAATAGCTTAAAGCGGTTGTGGAACTGTAAATCTCCATGCCTAGGGCCATTATCTAAGTGCCTAAACAACTCATGACAGGCCCACTTACTGATAGTCAACTACTTTACATTGGGTGTACAAAAGAACCAAATAGTTATTTAATCTATACTCACATTTAATCAACTACTTCACATTTGGAGTACTAGATAATGGTTCATAATCTTACAAGCAAAAAATGCAATACTACAGGTTAATTGGACGAGGGATCTCTTGTTAACAGGAGGTTGTGGCTTTATTACCCCATATGTCAGAACTTTTTGTCACTGATACTAACTCCAAATGGAACCGCTTGAGCAATTTAAGCTTGACTATTGCTGCTCCAATCATCCTTCTGTAGTATCTTCATTTTTGAGGGCCCCCTAAATTTTCTACCGTTATTGGACATTTGTTGGTTTGTCAAACCTTACGTGTAATGGTTGGCTTACCTTTTGCTACAGAGTTGCCTCTTCGCATGGCTGATTTCGGAGTGCTTCATAGAAATGAGCTTAGTGGCGCACTTACAGGTTTGACACGTGTTAGAAGATTCCAGCAGGTAAGGCTTCTATTCTGTGAGTTGTTTGTTTTTAGTCCAGTTATATTTAATGATAATTGTGTTCTCTCCATACTAACTAATCTTTTGATGTTTTATTATGTCTGGCAGGATGATGCTCATATCTTTTGCAGAGAGGACCAAGTAAGTTTTATTTGTGTAGACCATGCTTGTTTACTATCCTCTAGAATAGAATGAATCGTGCTGTACTTCCCTTAGTAATCATGACACTGCTACATAAAGTGTATGCTGTTATGATAGTTAGTTTTACGTGCTTAACACCAGCACCATGTATACATTCTAATTTGCATTAGCAAGTTGCATAGTATATTTACTGTTTCTTCCTTTTCTCTGATAGTATACGTACTCCTACCTTTTTTTAAAGTTTGTTTTGTTGCAGATCAAGGATGAGGTTAAGGCTGTTTTGGAATTCATCAATTATGTTTACGAGATATTTGGCTTCAAATATGAGTTGGAGTTGTCTACGGTATTATTCTGTTCTTTTTATCTTCTATACTGATGGCATTTCTGATAGGAACCATAATCTATGCTTAACAATTGGCATGAAATGATGACACCTTGGGGGCTGCTAGTTGCAGCTTTAGTATGCAGCATGAACTGCTTAACAATCACCTCTATGGACAGCCTTTTTTCCTTTTCCTTTTTGCTTTCTTATACTTACTATACTTGTGTGCTAACCACTGAGAACTCAAATCACTAGATCACCACTGAATCTGTGATATTTATGCAATTATGGGCATGTTATCACATACTTATTTTTTCAGAAATGTTATAAAATCTGGGCAGTCACACTAGTATTTGTTCATGGTTGCTAGTTGCTTGTTATTATCTCACTGGAATATATTTAGATAATGTAGTTTACGTTCTCGCAATCTCTCTTCTAGCATTTGATGTTCCGCATGTCTCCTTGACTCAGTAATTCCAAACAGCCTTATTGGATTGATATATCGTCGTCTGGTGATCCAAAAGACCAATTCTTTGAATAACTAATGAGAGTTTACATGTTACATTGTTACTGCCATTGCTTTTGCATCCTTGGTACTTTCCATTTTCGTATATTTGGGGGCAAAATGCTAAGATTTAATGAATTCTCTGAGCTTCAAAAGATATAACCTTGTGACAGTTTGATGGTTCTTAGTTAGTACTCTAACCTGATCATGATGCCATTTTCCAGAGACCAGAGAAGTATTTAGGTGAAATTGAAACTTGGAACAAAGCAGAGCAACAATTGACAGAAGCCTTGAATGAGTTTGGGAAGCCGTGGAAGGTACCTCCACGAATACTATGATAGCTCTTTTCCTTTGATGTTCCCATGCCTTTATGATGCTAGATTGCTAGACTAGATTTGCATTTGTACACAATATTCAGTATTTTTGGTGCAGTTAAAAGGGCTTTCACTCAATTATTCTGTCATTGTTAAATGTACCTGCACCGGCTCTGACTAAAATCACAGGATTTTGAGTGCTTGTGACAATCATTCCTCTGTTGCTCTATGAGGAAGTGCATATACATTTTGCAGCATTGTTCTGCCATGACATTGCCTTGTATTCAGAGGACTTATATAGATTCCTTCATGCAGATTAATGAAGGGGATGGTGCTTTCTACGGTCCAAAAATTGATATTGGTGTGTTTGATGCCCTTAAGAGGAAATTTCAATGTGCAACTTTACAGGTTCGCTTGAATGTTATTCTATCATTGTATAATTAAAATAACCATTTGTCTAACCTTATATTATCTGTCACAGCTGGATTTTCAGCTGCCCATTCGGTTCAAGCTGGCTTATTCTGCTGAGGATGAAGCAAAAATTGAAAGGCCTGTGATGATACACAGGGCAATCCTAGGTTCTGTTGAAAGGATGTTTGCCATTCTTTTGGAGCATTACAATGGTAAATGGCCCTTATGGCTAAGCCCTCGCCAGGCCATTGTTTGCTCGGTATCTTCTGGTTCAGTGGAATATGCAAAACAGGTAAATGGCCCTTATATCTAAAAACTGACTTGACTTAATAGTTCTCTGTGGTGGCTGGCATTAAAAAAACTTCTGTGGAGTTATATTCCACTTTGTGGTCCTCACCAGTTCTGTGGTGTTTTAGATGATCCTTTGCAGTTAGCGGTGTGAAATTGCTTAGTTTTTGTCTCTAATTCAAACAACAAATGTTTATTGACTTTGAGTTGGTTGATGAGTTCACATGTATGATGTATCCTTTAATGTAGCTCTGTTACCTTTGATAGCTTACCATACTATCCTTATGGATTCATGTTATATGTGTTCCCTTTTACCGCTTTAGGCAAAATTGGAGCTTGCTCTGATGATATTTTTGTTTCTGATACCAGGTTCTTGCCACGCTGCATGAAGCTGGTTTCCATGTTGATATTGACGTGAGTGACAGGACAATACAAAAGAAGGTACTTCCGGTTACCATGCTCTTTTAGGCCGTTTATTTTAAGTTCTTGTTCTTATGTTTGTTTGCTCGTCCTTTCTTATACAAAAATTCTCAATCACATCTGTCAAAAAAAATTTCTCAATCACAAAAGACGGAACTCCATGTAGCCAATCTGTGAGACTGTCATGTCATTTGTCTTGTTTTTGCTGTCTATTAAAGTAGCGTGGTCCATCCCAATAAATCTTCCAGGTACGGGAAGCCCAAGTAGCCCAATTCAACTACATTCTTGTCGTAGGTGCACAAGAGGCCGAGACTGGAAATGTAAGTCCTCTTTACCTCGCGCCATTTTTTCTTCTACTACACACCGTGTACTTGTGTACCAGTATCACCCTCAGATATTGATCCACGCAAAATAGATTTGATTCCTTGCGGTTTCACGTGGATCCTTTGTGTACTGCAGGTTTGCGTTAGGGTAAGAGACAATGCCGACCTGGCCACAATGAGCGTTGATGGCCTCATCACACGTTTCAGGGAGGAAATCGGAGCCTTCAGATGATTTTGATGCTGCATAATTTCCTAGTACTTCCCAATCGTTGACTGCTCATTTGTGATTTTGACT
This sequence comes from Saccharum hybrid cultivar R570, assembly GCA_038087645.1. Classification (NCBI taxonomy): domain Eukaryota; kingdom Viridiplantae; phylum Streptophyta; class Magnoliopsida; order Poales; family Poaceae; genus Saccharum; species Saccharum hybrid cultivar. The sequence continues at coordinate 607,461 of JAQSUU010000071.1, read as the reverse complement.
GAGTTTTTAGGGAACAGTACTGAGTTCCTCCAAGGTTCAAGTGTATTCTTGTTGGTATGGTTGGAAGCTACTAAAAGTTGTCTTTTTGTTATTAATTACAAGATGTGAAGTTAATTACTATCTATAGTAAAAACTACTTGTAGTGTCAAAACTACTTGTTGTATTTGACTTTGCATGGTCTTAAATATATATATTGACTAATTTCTTCTGTAATACTCCATTTGTTTCAAATTATAAGACGTTTTGGATTTTTTAGATTCATTGTTTTTACTACGCACCTAGATATATGTAATGTCAAGATACATAGTAAAAACTACAAATCTAGAATTACCAAAACGTCTAATTATTTGGGACAGGAAGTCCAATCTTAAAATGTTGAGACTCTGCAAGTATTTTAATTCAATTTGTAATATACAACTTACATGTTCTTAAACTGAATAATTTGTTTTTTGAAATATTGATGTTTGTACAGTTGTAAAGGTTTGATGGTATATAAAGTTTTCCTGACCGGAAGGAGTGTATTAGTTTCCTGACTGGAAGGAATATATTAGTTTTATGTTATATAAAATTATTTGTTTCTTTTATTTAGAAGGTATTATTATGTACTCCCTTTATTAATTTAGTTAAACTTAAGATAATTTGACTTTGATTATATTCTTTTGTTAGAACAGAGGTAGTATGATTGATTGATTCTATAATAACTATCGGCAACACTATTGGCAACTTGGATGCATTATGTATATTCCGTTTTCTAATTTCTTGCACAGCCATATCGCCATTCACTTTAATATATACGCGTCCTTCAAGGTGGATCAAAGATTTTAAAATATATCCTGCTGCGATGCAGTACCTGTACCGTTTACTAGCAGTTACGACTCGTAGATCCCAAGGCAACTATTTCGCAAACGTGAACCAAAAAACTCTGGCTTAACTCGAGATCGTCCAACATGGTACTATGCAGAAAGCTTCAAGTCTTTATAAATACCATTCTCCAATGTTTAGTCTACGCATCTAAGCGATTTCTTTTGAAACACGGCCTGTCCAATAATCTAAACTTTCATCCTACCCACTGTGAGCATCTCTAAGAGCGTAAAAAGAAGCCCAGAAACGTGGTTTTAGGTAGTTGTAATAAAGATGTATTGTGTGGGGAAAAAAATTAGTTCCTTCAATAGCATCGTAGAGTCCCTTTGACAGGGCTCCTCCGCACAAGCTCCGCCGACGGAGTCGGAACACTCGACTCGTAGCAAAAAAGAAAGCAGCTTCGCCTGGTCGAAATGGCTTCGGCTCCTCTTCCATGGGTGCAGAAGCGCTTCTTCAAGTCTCCGTTTGGCGTGGCTCTTCCGGCTCTGATGCCCCGTAGCATAACAATTCTGCTATCTCTGTCACTGTTGTCGTGCTCCAGAAATTTTGTCCAGCTCTGATGCTGCGTGCAACACATGCCCGACCGTTGTGTTCTTGTTGCATGCGAGCCTGTAGAAGTTCAACGCCATGTCCATTGGTGTTCCTCCATCAAACTAAGCTGATTGCGAGAAACTCGCTCTGCCCCCATCCCCAAGAGTGACGATGGTGTTGGCCTTGATGAGCTGCCTGTCAGCAGCATTACAGGGAGTGGCAGTGGCAACCCATGGCCTATCTGGGTCAGTCCATTCTGGCCATAACCATTAACCACCTTACCCTTGTTGTTCTTGGCCGAAGGCCTTCGAACACGGAACACCGGCTACCGCGCGAGCGGAATCAGGCACAAAAAACAGCGAATACGGGACACAAGCGAAATAAGTAGAATGCTCTTATTTCATTTGTCCTCTCCCCTTTACAATCCCTCGGTGAGGGTTATTTATACATGCACATAGGCTTTTCATGGGACACAAATGCCTTTACAACAACTCCATATTCGAGGAATATACCCCGCCGTCCGGGTCTGTTCGCCTTTTGAAGCTCCCGCCTGCCCTGGATGCCACCCGCCTAAGCTGATCCGACCGGCTCCAGGTGCCATGTCGCCCCCTTGTCCGACAGGGCGGGCCCTGGCCGTCAGAAACTGTCGGCCGTCTTCTGGCGGTTAGCTCCTTCAAAAAGCGAAACCTGCAAGGAAACTGATAAGTGCACCGTTGACATCTATTTGCCTAAGCGAATAGCTTGGCTCTGCCGAGCCCTTCCCCTGAACCAACGCCGCTCCTCTCGCCATGGTGAGTAGACACACAAAAGTAGACGATGTGAGCTATCGTCATCTCGCCAAGGCGATGAATGGATCGTGGTGCCAGCCCCATCCGAGCGGGGCCAGAGCTCAGGTTTTGCCCTTTCGCAAAGACGACGAGAAGGCCTTCATACGTTGTCTTAGGTCAGTCTCGGTGGGGGGTTTCATGGCCCAGTTTCCAACACACTTATATTTTGAAAACAGTGCAGAAGAGTTTCATCCCCATGAAACTTTTTCTACTCCCATGAAACTTTCATCATCCCTCTCTTCATCAATACAGTGTCATGTCAGCATATTTAATGCCTATGAAACTCTATGAAACTCCCATTGAGACTGACCTTATCTTCATTTCGCCCGTGCGAGACCTCTGGCTAGCGGAAGAGCCGCGTGGGGTGCCCAGCGGTGGGGCCTGCCCCCAACAACCCTTAAGCTCTGTGCAGATCCAGGTCTAACATTCTCAATCACCCCAAAATTTCAGCCTATTTTCCTTGGCCCATCTGACCAAGCGATGTCCACCATTTCTAACATTCTCAATCACCCCAAAATTTCAGCCTATTTTCCTTGGCCCATCTGACCAAGCGATGTCCACCATTTGCATCGGCCGATCGCCGGAGCTTTTCCAAAGGAAACCTCTTCTGATCCTGTCGAGTTTCTTGATTAACCATTTTTTCAGTGCACTGAGTTTAGCAGTTTCAGTCGACCAGCTTCGTTGAGAAGCTTCGCCTTCCAGATGGGCAGCTTGTCAGCCAATTTGTCGATGAGTGGCAATACGTCCGGTCGCCTCAGCCCTCAGATAGGTACACAGAAAGATCTTTTGGACACTAACCACTCCATAATGTCTTTCATGTTAAGGTCATCACATTTGATTGGACTTTTGCCTGTTTATTAGTAACCAGACCTCCCAAAGATAGACAACATATTCATTACCACTTCTATGAAGATGGCTGCATCATCAGCGTACATACTGATCCGTTGTTTTGCAGCACTGTAAATGATTGGGAACAGGACACTCTTAGCCGTGTCAGTGTCCAGCAACTTCTGCAAAGACTCCATGGCGAGTAAGGAGAGAGCGGGGCTCCATGCTTAATAACTCTACGATGTTTAAATCGCTTACCTCTAGTGCTGTTGAGGAACGCCGATACTACATACAGTCATACTTCAACCAGCAGAAAATGCAACACACATCCTTTATAGACGGGAATACCATCTAGCAACAGTGACAGAACATATACACATGGGCATGAGGTCTGGCTTACTAGATTTCAAAAGGCTAGCTTATTCACCAAAGACATAATTACATGTAAAAATAATGTCATGGGACGGGCATATTTACAGGGAACAGGACACGCTCAGAACCAGCAGATGCAATCTCATACGAATCACAATCTACCGCCCAATGCACATCTGATGCAGTCACATAAACAAGGCCACCTTATCTCTCAGGCTGCTCTTCTTCTTTGTCACGGGTTCACCTAGCTTTGGTAACTCGCTGCGCCAGTCTTTCTTCTCTGGCACATGATTTGTAGTCGTAGTCATTGATTCTACAGGCTCTGATTTCTTCACAGGTTCCTCCTGCCTTGGTACTTCGCTATGCCAGCCTTTCTCCTCTGGCACCTGATTTATAGTTCTAGTCATTGATTCTACAGGATCAGATTTCTTTGTGTTGCCAGCAGGTTTACTCAATAGATGTCCGAATAACAGGTTTATCATATCCTGAGCAACATCTTCTGTCGTTTTCATACTTGACGGACACTTCACCTCTTGATGGCTAGTGTTCTTGTCTTCTGTATACTCGATTGCTCTTGTATTTCTTGTGACTGTCGTGCACTGCATCAATCCTTTCACTGATCCATCATTTACTACTGACTGTCCTGTATCTGCCTCAGCGGAAATTGTAGAGCACGGAAGATGCTCTTTCTGTCTGGTAGCCTTCACAGTTTCAAGTTCACATTGTTTTTGTTTATCAGCATTAACAAACTGCAAACAAAAATGCATCAATATAAAATCACTTGTTAGAATAGTTTACACTCATCAATATAAAATCAATATAGTTTACACTCATTTTATTTGGTTGATGTCCCTTGTCTTCCTCTCGCGGATTCTAGCCATCCTATAAATGTCCTTCTCCCCTTCCTTCGTGCCTAGCCGCTGATGATGGCCTTTATCAGCGGCTAGGCACGAAGGAAGGGGAGAAGGACATTTATAGGATGGCTAGAATCCGCGAGAGGAAGACAAGGGACATCAACCAAATAAAATGCATCAAGGATGAGACAGATCGACTTCTGGTGAAAGATGAGGAGATCAAGGACAGATGGAGAGAGTACTTCCACAAGCTATTTAATGGGGAGAATGAAGGTCCTGCCCTTGAGTTGGACGACTCATTTGACGATACCAACAGACGCTTTGTGAGGAGAATTCAGGAGGCAGAGATCGGAGAGGCTTTGAAGAGGATGAAGGGAGGTAAAGCGATGGGCCCTGATGGTATCCCCATTGAGGTGTGGAGATACCTAGGCGCCAGAGCGATAGTATGGTTAACTAAACTTTTTAACCTTATTTTTCGGTCTAACAAGATGCCTGAAGAATGGAGGAGAAGTATATTAGTACCTATCTTCAAGAACAAGGGAGATGTTCAAAGTTGTACTAACTACCGTGGGATTAAGTTGATGAGCCATACGATGAAGCTCTGGGAGAGGGTTATCGAGCATCGCCTAAGGAGAGTAACACATGTGACCCAAAATCAGTTTGGGTTCATGCCTGGTAGATCGACCATGGAGGCGATTTTCTTATTACGACAATTGATGGAGAGATATAGGGAGCAGAAGAAGGACTTGCACATGGTCTTTATTGACCTCGAGAAGGCATATGACAAAGTACCGAGAAATGTCATGTGGTGGGCCTTGGAAAAGCACAAAGTCCCAACTAAGTACGTAACCCTCATCAAGGATATGTACAGGGATGTGGTGACGTTTGTCCGAACATGTGATGGCGACACCAGTGACTTTCCAATTAAAATAGGACTGCATCAGGGGTCAGCTTTGAGCCCTTATTTATTTTCTTTGGTAATGGATGAGGTCACAAGGGACATACAAGGTGATATCCCTTGGTGCATGCTCTTTGCTGATGATGTGGTGCTAGTTGACGACAGTAGGGCGGGGGTTAATAGGAAGTTAGAACTATGGAGGCACACGTTAGAGTCGAAAGGGTTCAGACTTAGTAGGACTAAGACCGAGTACATGAGGTGCGATTTCTGCGCGACTAGGCACGAGGAGGGAGACGTTAGCCTCGATGGGCAAGTGGTGGCCAAGAAGGATACTTTTCGGTATTTAGGGTCGATGCTACAAAAGGATGGAGACATTGATGAAGATGTTAGGCATAGAATTTCAGCCGGCTGGCTGAAATGGCGTCAAGCTTCTAGCGTTCTCTGTGACAAAAGGGTGCCTCAGAAGCTGAAAGGTAAGTTCTATAGAACGGCGATTCGTCCGGCGATGTTATACGGTGCTGAGTGTTGGCCTACAAAAAGGCGACATGTCCAGCAATTGAGTGTAGCAGAGATGCGTATGTTGCGTTGGTGTTGTGGGCACACAAGGAGGGATAGAGTCCGGAACGATGATATTCGGGATAGGGTTGGGGTGGCACCAATTGAGGAGAAATTGATTCAACATCGGTTGAGATGGTTTGGACATGTCCAACGGAGGCCCCCTGAGGCGCCGGTGCGTAGTGGAGTTCTAAAGCGGGCCGATAATGTAAAAAGCGGTAGAGGTCGACCTAAACTAACTTGGGACGAGTCCGTTAAGAGAGATCTTAAGGAGTGGAATATCTCCAAGGATTTAGCTATGGACAGGAGTGCTTGGAGATTGACAATCAACGTGCCTGAACCGTAACATCTTTTTGTCTTGTGCATTTATGTCCCTTTATGTGTCTCCCTGTTTCTCGTCTCTTTTGGGTTTCATCTGTAGCCTACCCCAACTTGCTTGGGACAAAAGGCTATGTTGTTGTTGTTGTACTCATCTTATTAGAAAGGGAAACGGCAAGGTTTAACTTATGACAAGATTAGCAGCTTAATAATTAGGCAAGCCAAGAAGGCTATACTGAAACAGTTTTCATTGTGACACTCAATATTAACACACAAAATAAGCCTCATACTCAGTATTACCAATGGTGTATCTTTAAAAACTACTACATAACACTCCAAGATGTAAAGTGTGAATTAGTGTCAAACCACTCACACAGTATGATTTACCTCTTCAGCTATGCTCACAAGATCCTCAACAGTAAGCTCTATGTCATCATCAGTTGATGCTGGTGATGATGGTTCTGAATTGGCATTATCCAGCTTCCTTTTCCTGCTATTCTTCGGAGCAGCTCTTCCACTCGCTTTTCTTACATTCTTACTCTTTACTTCCACATTTTCTTCAACTTCATCTTTGACAGCATCCTTGCTCTTTCTTCTGGCCTTTTCTCTACCCTCACATCGCCGCAAGACTCCCAGTTCACCAGAAGCCCCTGAATCCAAGCTTTTTAACGGCCTTCTGTTATTCCTTTTGATGGGCTTGCTCTGATTAAGAGCCCCAATTTGCTCATCAGATTCCAGTACCTGCTTATTCTGATCTTCGGTCTTTTCCACTTGATTACCTGAGGTTGCTTTCAACATCCATGCCGGGAGACTGCGCTTATTCTCAGAATTCGAAACAGTACATGATTCTGCCATATCATAAGACTAAAACAGAATGTGCCCACAGCCCAATCACGGAGCTTCCACTGCAAAATATAAACTGTCACAGATTTATGGCGTCTTGTAAAGACGTTACAAATTAGTCGGCCACCTGAACAGGAATTGTAGGACACGATTAATACCGAATCCCCAATCACAGAGGAAAGAACAATGGAAAAATAGCTTCTTGATAACCAGGGGCGGAGCCAGTAAAGGGACATGGATGTACACATGCACCGATGCACACTCGAATTTTTTTTTGCAGAAAGTTCGGAGTTGGGATCAAATAACCAAATAGCTTTAAGTTAGGGTTTGACTGTTTGGGTGCTCGCTTTCGCACAGCAGAAAGGTAAGGAATACCTGGTGGGTGCTCGCCGCAGGCTGAGAGACCGACGAAGGCCTCGGCACCTGGGGCCGCGGCGGCGGTAGCCCACCCAGGCGTCGCAGAGGGAAAGCGAGAGAGAGAGAGGGCACGCGCGGTGGATGTGAACCGTCGCCGGGGAAAGACCGACGAAGGCCTCGGCACATGGCGGCGGAGGGGGAGAGAGCGCACGCGGGCTTCTCCTGCGGGCTGGGCCGCTGGGGCCGTTTTTTTAATATGTTTTTCTTTTACAATTTCTCTTTTTATTTCTTTCTTTGATTTAGGTAAGGAATATTACGTTTTGGAGTTTAGGCGTCGGGAACGGTGGGCTTGCTTTTTTATTTTACTACTAGATAGAATAATATAGAAAATATGTCCTTGCATTGCTATGGATGAATGCCACACTGACATATTTTTTGAACTTAGAAAATATTGCGCGCAAATGCCAACATAGTCGGACACATAAGCCATAGACCAATCACTATTTGTGTATACAATATATTACTTTCTCCGTTCCAAATTATAAGTCACTTTGATTTTTTTGCTACATTTATTTTGCTATGCATCTAGATAATATAATATGTCTAGATATATAGCAAAATGGATGTACCAAAAAAGTCAAAGCGACGTATAATTTGGAACGAATGAAGTAGTTCTTTTTTTTACAAGGATGTTACAATTTTTTCATGAGAACATTATACTGGATCATAAGGGTTCCATGATGGTGCCCACAATCATGCCTCTCCATAATATCAGCAACAAAACATTTGTTTTTATAACTATTGAAGTTTTACAAGTCAACTAAATATGGACAGTGGTTTTGCAATCTCTGATGAGGCCCCGATAAGTAGCATCCGACGTTTATGTACGCAACCATTGCTTGCCACCTACACCCAACAGTAACGGAACCAGGGGGCTAGCAGGGGCCGTGGCCCCCAAGCACAGTAAGTTCCTTTTAATACCTATATAAATATATGAATTTACAGCTAAAAAATATTAATTTTCACCTATTTTTTATTCAAATATTATGATTTTGGTTATAAATAGTGTAAAATATTTAAAAAGTTGTTGAATCATATAATTACATATATTTTAGCACACTAAAAAAATATGATCATATTTGTTTGGCCCCCCTAATCAGAATTGCTGGTTCCGTCTCTGACACCCAACAACCACATCTCAGTTCTGCCAAAACGGTTTCAAAGCCATCAATTTATGTACGCGACCATGGCATGGAGCAGGAAGCGACGTCACCTCTGGTGAAGAAGTAGATGAGCTTGTCCCGTAGCTGGAAGATAATGAGATCAACAATGGCTGAGATAGTGCCACTAGTGATTCACACCACATTCCATACTTCTTCAAACTGCATGCGGTTCGGGGAACGACGGCGGCGTGGGGAGAAAGGAGTGACTTGGGTTATAGAAGGCGAGGGGGGACACAGGTGAGTGGGCTTGCAGTTGGGCCTGAAACAATGGGCTGGATTAAAAAATGATAGAATTTTGGCTCTTTAATATTAGTATTTGGAGTAAATTATTAGAAACTGCTGGTGATGAGATTAAAATATTACAAAACCAATTTTTTCAGATTATTCTTTGGTATGGTTGAGATGCTCTTAGACCCCTTTGGAAAAAGGATAATAATAATAATTTTAGAGGATTTTTGAATCCTATAAGAAAAATTGCAATATGTTCCTTTGAAACAAAGAATTAAATCCTATGAAGTTCCTTTGCATTCCAATAGGGCGTATTAAACTATAGGAATTTTGGAGGGAAATTAGTATAAGATTAGATCTCATGGAAACTTCTCTCTCTCTCTCTCTCTCAGAATTCCTACATTTTTCTTGTGCTGCATCCAAAGACCATAATATAAACTTTCATGTATTTTGAATTCATGTATGATTGTTAGTTTCATGCAACTTCAATCATGCGTTCTTCCCATTCATATATTTTGAGAACCCTGCGTTCCAAAGAGTCACATAGTGTGTTTGTTTCATTTTTATTTTAGTGGAAATGAGTAAGTCCATATAGGAGTGTTATCCTAAATGCTAAATGCTAAATATTTAGTCACTTGCCGTTTAGTTATATTATTCAGGCTAAACAGTCATTTAAACAAACAAGCCGGCCATTTAAACGAGATAAACGTACGGAGTACCACAATGTAGTATTTAAATGGTCGTGTATCATCCAAATTGTTTGAATTTGTAATTTTTAACAATATAATATTTCTTAGTTTGTACCTATAATTTGGAGTTATCATGCATGCTCCATAGTCTCAGCTGATATGATGCTTTTGATTGCATGCTTAGAAAGTGAAGGTGAAAAAGCAACTATAACAAGGAGAGGTTGATGTCTTTCACCCTGTTGTCTCGTATCACCGGGAAAATTATGATGTAGCGGCAATTGTTTTATCAGGCGGCCGCTGCAAGCGGGCCTCGTCTAGTAGATGTTTAGAGAGACCACTGTTGTTTATTCTGTGGATGCGTGGATTTGGAAACAGTCACAATAATGACTGTTTACACGGTCCTTGATGTACAATGACTGTCAATATACAAATAGTAGGAGAATGCATGGTTGCGCTTTACAACTTTACAAGCAACTTGACTAATAATGTCCAGGAACTTTTGAAGGAACCATACGCTTTCAAACTCCCTCGTGCGGAATGACTTTCAAATGTTCAGGTTTGTTTACATAACTATATACTGTATGTTGCTCCTATACTACTTATATTTTCTTCAAATCATATACACTGAAAGAAGAACTTTCAAACATTCTGGTTTGTTTACGTAACTATATATATGCTGCTTCTGTTACTTATATATTTTTTATTATAGTATAGACATAGATACTTATACATGTATATGCATACTCATTCTATCTTTATGAGCACTGCCAGAAAACTAAGTTGGAAAATCTCGAGATTAGCGAAGCCACCACATGTCCTTATGAGCACCTAAAAAAACTCAGTTGAAAAATCTCGAGATTGACAACAAAGTCACCGTATGCCCTTATGAGTGTTAAAGATAATGATGTCTAGGTTCATTGTATAGGATAGAGGCATCGTGGACTCAGGTTGTTAAGCCATGTGTCGATGGTTACGCATGTGTGCATGCAGATGGATGTAAATCTCGCTGAGAGTTTGTTGTAACAATCACCGTGTTGTAAGCGCCACGCAGGGGGCTTTTCCCTACCTATTTAACACGAACCTGAGAGCCCAAGATGGGTATCTCATTTCCCTCAACTTTACATGGTATCGGAGCCATTCTCCCTACGGATCTGATCCATGGCGCAGTCTTCCGATGCTATCGCTGCACTCTCCTTCGGCTTCCTTCCTCTGGTGACGGAGAAGCTCACTAGGGGGAACTACGGGATGTGGCACGCCCAAGTGTCGTCCACCCTAAAGGGAGCCCAACTCACGGGGTTCATCAAGTCCACCGCGAAGCCGCCGGCCGAGTTCCTTGAAGCCGACGACGCCGCCGCCGCCAAGGCGGCCATGAAGCAAGTCGATCCGCTTCCTAATCCAGAGTACAAGAAATGGGTGGCGAAGGACAGCCAGGTCCTTAGCTACTTGTTCTCATTTCTGTCCAAGGAGATTTTCTCTCAAGTGTGATCTGCGACAAGCGCGGCCGAGCTCTGGGCCACGATCTAGGGGTTGCACGCCTCGCAGTCCCGTGCACGCGTCATCGCCACGCGCATGGCGCTTGCCACGGCGTCCAAGGGGACGTCGACCATGGCGGAGTACTTTACGAAGATGAAGGGCCTCGTCGACGAGATGGCATCAGCGGGCTGCAAGCTGAGGACGAGGAGCTTGTCTCCTACATCCTCACCGGCCTCGACATCGACTTCAACCCCGTCATCTCGGCGGTCGCGGCGAGGGTCGAGCCGATCACCGTCCCCGAACTCTACGCCCAGCTGGTCTCCTTCGAGCAACGTATGGAGATGCAAAACGGAGGCTCTCAATCCTCCGCCAATATGGCAGCAAGGGGCGGTCGTGGCGGTGGAAGTGCAGGCAATTCCTGCGAGGCCCATGGTGGGCGTGGCGAATTTGTTCGTGGAGGCAAGGCAGGCCGTGGCGGCGACGGCGATGGCCGCGACAGCAATTTTCAGGCTAGCGTGTTCTGTCAGCTATGCGGCAAGGAGGAGCACGCAGTGGTCCGCCGCTTCAAGAGGTTTGACGCCTCCTTCACCGGCCCTCCTCAGAAGACCACGGCGTCGAGGACCTCCTATGGTGTGGACACCAACTGGTATATGGACACCGGTGCCACCGATCACATCACGGGAGAGCTAGAGAAGTTAACCATCCGCGACAAGTACACCGGCAATGAGCAAGTGCACGCCGCCAATGGGTCAGGTATGGATATCAGCTATGTTGGTCACACTACTTTGCATTCCCCACATAGTCAGATCCATCTAAGTAACATACTTCATGTACCACAAGCTAACAAAAGTCTTATTTCTGTGAATCGTTTAGCATGTGATAACAATGCTTTTCTAGAATTTCATCCCAATCATTTTTTTCATCAAGGAACAGGGGACCAAGAGAACACTCCCGCAAGGCAGATGTGAAGGAGGTCTCTACCCCCTCGAGTCATCATCCAATAAACAAGTCCTTGGTGTCTTCAAGTCGTCAGAGTCATTGTGGCATGCTAGGCTAGGACATGCATCTATTGTCGTGGTTAAGCAAGTTCTAAGCCACCACCATCTCCCTTTTGTTAGCAATTCGAATAAAAGTGCAATTTGTGATGCATGTCAGCGGCGCAGGAGTCATCTGCTGCCCTATCCTAGATCTACTAGTGTTTTGGCTAGTCCAATGGATTTAATTTTTTTTCTAATGTATGGGGTCCCGCACCTACTTCGGTCGGGAAGAATAATTATTATGTGTCCTTCATTGATGATCACACCAAGTTTACTTGGATTTATCTCTTGCGCCATAAATCTGAAGTTTTCTCATGTTTTCGCGTTTTTCAAAACCTTGTTGATCGACAATTTGGCCGCAAGATTTTGACTGTTCAAACCGATTGGGGTGGTGAATATCAAACCTTGAACTCATTTTTCAAGCGCATAGGGATAGAACATCATATCTCATGTCCGCATGCACATCAACAAAATGGCTCCGCCGAGCGCAAGCATAGACATATCGTGGAAGTAGGCCTTTCTTTGCTTGCTCATGCCGCTATGCCCTAAAGTTTTGGGATGAAGCTTTTCTCACCGCAGTTTTTCTTATTAATCATCTTCCCTCAAAAGTTATCAATGATGACACACCTTATGAACGTCTTTTTGGCCAAAAACTCGATTACACCTTCCTTCATACCTTTGGTCGTGCCTGTTGGCCCAATCTTCGCCCATACAACAATAAGAAGTTTCAATTCCGTTCAAAAAGGTGTGTGTTTCTCGGGTATAGCAATTCTCACAAAGGCTTCAAGTGTTTGGATCCCTCGGAAGGGCATGTTTATATTTCCAGAGGTATAGTTTTTGATGAGAATGTTTTTCCCTTCGCCCATCTTCATCCCAACGCAGGCACTCGGTTGCGCATGGAAATTGCTCTCCTTCCGGCCTCTCTTTTGCCTTCTTCTTCTACATTTGGGGATGCCATTTTACGTGACCAACATAGTCCTAATATTGTGCCTACTAACCCGCTGTCAAGTGCTTGTGCCTCTCCTCTGAACGCAGAAAAAAATCCGGTGCAAATTGGTGAAGGAATGGCGTTGAATGATCCACATTTCATGTGTGTTCCTGGTGGAAGCTGTCCTGGCACGAGACACAAAGACGATCTCCCTAGCGCCTCTGCTGGTTTAGGCGATGAATCAGCGCCGGGATCGGTGCCAAATTCCTCCCCGCACTCCAGGGTACCGACTTCGGGATCGTCTGTGGCCAGCGCGTCCCCCTCATCATAGCATGTCCCTACGGCTTTGGATGTGGCCGCATAGTCGGCTCCATCACCAGGGGGCAAGCGTGTCCGCTGATTCGGGTGTGGATGTGATGCCTGAGATCCTTGGCTCCGGATCCTCTGTGGCTGAGGTGGCTGTGTCTTCTCCTGTGACTTCTTCACCATAGCGGCCTACCACACGGCTCCAACAAGGGATCCGCAAGCCAAAGGTGTATACCGATGTATGCGATGGTGCATGTCCACTACTGTGTCTGAGGAGCCATCTACTATTGATGAAGCACTTCTAAACCCAAAGTGGAAAGCAGCTATGTGAAAGCATCTAGGCCCCGGTGTCGGTTTCAGCAATTGATGACAATGCATTATCACCATGACTAACGTGTGTTTTGCAGAAATAGTGGTAAGTTAGGTCATGGAGTTGATAACTACTTTGGGCACTATGGTATTCATGTCCCTTGATGGAAATCGTTTCGGTTTTCAAAGGATCAACGACAAGATTAAGGACGGTTAGTTCCGGATGTCAAGGTGTTGAGTTACATCTGGAATAGTCGTTAGGATCTTTGTTTCTTCCTTTGACCGTACTATAAAGAGGGGCATGAGCGAGTAGCTTGACCTAGGTGAGTCTTTTGTTTAGGTGTGGTGCACACTTGTCAAACTTAGCACTAGGTAGCTCTAGAATAGCTCAAAGTTCAGTTGGAAGCAACTTGGTTCAAGTTGCGTCGCGTTTAGAAGTCGTTTGAGCAGTTTACCCTTGACCGAACGCGGCCGGTCAGTACTAACAAGTCACTGCATCGTTAACTGACTGACCGGACGTGGTCCTTGAGAGGACCGGACGCGGTGGTCAGTCTAACACGTGTTCCAGAGGGTAAACAGTGTAATCAGACGCGACTGTGAAGTGATCGGCGCGTCCGGTCATGTTCCAGTAAGGTCCCAAGCTGACCTAACGCGTCCGGTCATCTATGATCGGACGCGGTCGATCGTCAGATCAGTTTCTAGTAAGGTTCTTGCATGATCGGACATGTCCGGTCATCCCTGATCGGCGCGTCCGGTCATCTCTGATCGGCGCGTCCGGTCATCTCAGACCGGCGCGTCCGGTCACTCAGCGCTAACTTTCGGTTTTCGACCGTTACACTTGACCGGCGCGTCCGGTCACGTCGACCAGCGCGTCCGGTCAGTGCGTGTTTTGCTGATTTGGCAGGTAACGGTTGGATTTGTCTGAGGGGTATATAAATACATCCCCTCCACCTCTTTTAGAGGTCTCTTGCTCATTTGTTTAGCTGAGAAACACCTTTGGAGTGCAAGGGAGTGCAAGACCCTAGTGAGGATAGTGATTTGAGAATCAAAGTTTGAGATTCCTCTCTAGTGACAAGAGTGTAGCAAGTGTGCATCCATCTTCTCATTAGGCTTGTTGTGGTCAAGTGAGAGTTCTAGCTTGTTACTCTTGGTGATCGCCATCACCTAGATGGTTTGGTGGTGATTGGGAGTTTGGTGATCATCCAACGATCTTGTGGGTGACCCAACTCATGTTGTGAGCGGTTTTGGGTGATTCGCCGCGACGGAGTATCGAAGAATCAACCCGTAGAGAGCACTTGATCCTTGCACGGATCAAGGGGGAGCTACACCCTTGCGCGGGTGCTCCAACGAGGACTAGTGGGGAGTGGCGACTCTCCGATACCTCGGCAAAACATCATCGTGTTCCTCACCCTTACTTTCAAGCATTTACATTCGTGCATCACTTTCATTGCTTGTTTACTTTCCTAGAATTGCCATGCTAGTCTAGGATTGGAACTTAGGGTGCAAAACTTTTATCGGTAAGAATCACAAGGAACACTAGTAGGCACTAGGGGTGAAGTTTGGCTTGTAGGATTTAATTCTTGCAATTAATTTTTAAAAAAGCCCAATTCACCCCCCTTTTGGGCATCTTGATCCTTTCAATTGGTATTAGAGCCGTGTTGCTCTTTATTTAGGGTTCACCGCCTAGAGTAAGATGTCTAATGGGGAAGGACCACCTCCTATTTTTGAGGGAGATAATTTTCCATATTGGAAAATTCGTATGGAGGCGTACCTCGAAGCCATAGATGTTGGGTGCCTTAGAGCCGCAACCGAAGGGCTTCCTCCTATAAGGGATCCCGCCAACCCAAGTGGTGACGAGGAGAAGTACGACCGGTGGAATGCAAAGGCAAAAAATGCACTCTACCGGGGCTTAGGCAAGGATATCTTCAATCGTGTGCGTAATGCCAAAAACGCTCATGAATTGTGGGAAAACCTTTGTGCTCTCCATGCGGGAACCAAGAGTGAGCGTGAGGAACGCTATCACATTGCTTTAAAGAAAATCAATTCTTTTGAGATGCTTCCCAAAAAAAGTGCTAATGAAATGTACACTCGATTGAATATTCTTGTAGAAGATCTCAATGCTCTTGGACTCACTCAAACAATGTTATCCTAAACACTAAACGCTAAACAGTCGGTCACCCTCTGTTTAGCGTTTAAACGGTTTAGACGGTGTTTAAACGGATTAAAACGGTCTAAACGGTTTTACATAATATTACCCAAATATGCATATTTTTTGATGTAAAATCAATTATTCTAGCATTTATAAATATTAATTCAAGTAAAAATCAATTATTTTAGTATGTATATATATTTATGCATGTGAAAAGAATCAAATGTACATATTTATGCATGCAACAAATCAAGTGTACATATTTATAAATATAATAAACTTAAGTATACAAATTTATACATGTAAAACTTAACTAGATTTACCTTGTGTTCACCTAAACACCCGTTTAAACCACTGTTTAGCCCGTTTAATACCGTTTATCCCCGTTCCGTTTAGGCCGTTTAGACCGTTTTCCCCGTTTTTTGACCGTTTAAACGGTCAACCGTTTAATTTTCCGTTTACCCCCTAAACAAAACAGTTTATCACCGTTTACCGTTTAGCGGCCGTTTAATCGGCCGTTTAGGCCGTTTAGGCGAACACTGCACTCAAATGAGTCAATCGGATGTTGCAAGAAGGATCTTGAGTGTTCTTCCCGTTGAGAAGTATGGACACATTGTCACCGTACTTCACCAAAGTGATCTCTCCGCCACAACACCGACTCAAGTATTGGAAAAGATCAATGCACATGAGATGTACATGCACATCACTCCGGAAGAGGGCTCATCATCTTCCAAGAAGAAAGACTTGGCCTTCAAAGCTAGCCATGAAAAGAAAAAGAAGAAGGGCCAAGCCATGATGGTGCAAGACAGCTCAAGTGAGAGTGATATTGATGATACATCACTTGCACTCATGGTGAGAAGAACCACAAAGATGCTAAAGAAGCTCAACAAGAGTGGCATCAAGTTCAATGGCAAGAAGAAGAAATTCTTCACAAGTAGCAAAAGGAAGCCAATATCCGAGATGAATTGCTTCAATTGTGGTGAACTTGGCCACTCAGCTCATCAATGCCCGAAGCCTCCAAAAGACAAGTACAAAAACAAGAACAAGGGCAAGAAAGATGATTCAAGTGATGAAGAAGATGAGAAAAAGAAGAACAAGCCATATAAAAAGAAAGATGACAAGAGAAGAGAGTTCTACAAGAAGAAGAAGGGAGGCAAAGCTTACATTGTTGGTGATTGGCTCACCGACATTGAGTCATCATGTGAGTCCTCCGGCGATGAGAGCGACGATGAGAAAGAGAAGGTCGCCGCATTTGTGATTGGGCCATCATCATCTTCACCGACATCTTCATCACCACCTTCACCGCCACCTTCACCATCATCTTCCACTACTCATCTATGCCTTATGGCTAAGGGTGATCGAAAGGTACAAAACAATGATAGTGACGATGATGATAGTGATAGTGATGATGAATATGATGCACCCTCTTATGATGAACTTGTAAAGGTGTTGAAGAAATATTCTAAAATCATAAGATGAACTAGAAATAAAAATGATGAGCTTCAAGATGAAAATGAATCACTCTCATCTAAGCTTGAGAATGCACATAAGACTAGTGATGAGCTCAAAGATCAAAATGAAACTATGTCTTCCTCTCTTAAGGAGCTCAAAACTTCTAACAAGGAGCTTAGAGATAAACATGATAAAATTGAGAAGAAGCATGGTCAACTCATCACTAGGCTCAACTTGCTAAAAGATGAATATACCACATTGAAAATCAACTATGATAGTCTTATTGTTGCTAATGAGCTTGCTCTTGAGACACATGATGCTACTAAGCAAGTTGTTAAGATTGATATAGCTACATCATGTGATGATTTGATTTTTGAGAACTTTGAGCAAGGCTCTAGCGACAAAGGCAAGAGTGTGGTTGAGTCCGACAACTATGATGAGTATGTCAAGCTCAAGAGTGAAAATGAGATGCTTAAGAATGAGAACAAGAAGTTGATGGCTCTTAAAAAGCAAGCTTCAAAGGAGTCACTTATTAAAGAAAACAAGAAGCTCAAGCAAGAAAAAGAGCATCTCAAGACCGGTCTAAGCAAGTTCACAAGAGGCCAATATTTGCAAAGTGAGCTACTCATGAACACCGTCATGAAGATGGATAGAAGTGGCATTGGTTACTTGGCAAATCAAGAGAAGAAGGTCAAATCTCAACAACAATAAAGCAAGTCAAAGCCCAAGTCAAAGAGATGTGTTGAGTGTGGACAAGAAGGCCATTTTGCTCATGAGTGCAAAACTCCACCACCACAACCCTTGTCCAAGCATGCTAGACCCTTTGCTTTCAATGCTCATTACATGCTTAGAAAAAATTCAAATGGAAAGATGAAAGTCATGTTCTTGGGTCCCCCTAACAAGAATAGGCCTAAGAAAATATGGGTTGCCAAGTCACTAGTTGAGAAAGTTAAGGGTCCCTCTCAAGTTTGGGTCCCTAAGCAAAATGCTTGATCTTTTGTGTGTAGGTGAACTACAAGACCGGTGGATCTCATTAGGTGATTGATAGTGGTTGCACACAACACATGACCGGTGATCCTCGTATGTTCACCTCACTTGAAGAGAATGGGGTATGTTAAGACAAGATCACATTTGGGGACAATTCAAAGAGCAAAGTCAAGGGTATAGGCAAGATTGCAATATCAAATGATCACTCTCTCTCAAATGTGCTCTATGTTGCTTCATTGAGTTTCAACTTACTATCCGTTGGGCAACTTTGTGACCTTGGCTACCAATGCTTGTTTACTCCAAATGAAGTGGTTGTTACTAAGATAGATGACAAGCAAGTGATTTTCAAGGGCTTTAGATACAATAATCTCTATCTTGTTGACTTCACCTCCGAAGATGCAAACTTGATGACATGTCTATTCACCAAAACTACACTTGGATGGCTTTGGCATAGGAGGCTTGTTCATGTTGGAATGAACACTCTCAACAAGCTATTGAAGAAAGAATTAGTGAGAGGGTTGAAGGATGTAAAGTTTGAGAAGGACAAACCTTGTAGTGCATGTCAAGCCGGCAAACAAGTTGCAAATACTCATCCAACCAAAGCTTACATGTCAACATCAAGAGTACTAGAACTTCTACACATGGATTTGTTTGGTCCTATAACTTACAAGAGCTTGGGTGAAATCTCTATTGCCTAGTGATTGTGGATGACTACTCAAGATACACTTGGACTTTCTTTCTTCATGACAAATCCGAAGTGGCAAATTGCTTCAAGAAGTTTGCAAAGAGAGCTCAAAATAAATTTGAAGTCAAGATAAAGAAAATTAGAAGTGACAATGGCAAAGAGTTTGACAACACCAACATTGAAGCTTATTGTGATGAAATTGGAATCAAGCATGAAGTTTCACCAACCTACACTCCTCAACAAAATGGTGTAGTTGAGAGAAAGAACCGGACCTTGATCACTCTTGCAAGAACAATGCTAGATGAGTACAACACACCGGAGAAATTGTGGGCTGAGGCAATCAACACCGCATGCTATGCTTCAAATCGCCTCTTCCTACAAAAGTTCCTTGGTAAGACCCCTTATGAGTTGCTAAATGGGAAGAAGCCGGACGTCTCATTCTTCTGGGTGTTTGGTTGCAAATGCTACATCTACAAGAAGCGTCAACACCTAGGGAAGTTCCAAAGACGTTGTGATATTGGTTTTCTTGTTGGTTACTCATCAAAGTCCAAAGCATATAGAGTATTTAACCATGCCACCGGTTTGGTTGAAGAAACATATGATGTGGAATTTGATGAATCTAACGGCTCCCAAGGAGTAATTGAGAATTGTGATGATGTAGGTGATGAACCATTGAGAGAGGCCATGAAGAACATGCCGGTGGGAGACATCTAGCCTAAAGATGATGAAGACGATGTACAAATTGTCAATCCACCATCTTCATCATATGTGCCTCAAGATGATGACAAGAATGAGAGAGTTGAAAATGAAGATATTCATGTCTCTCATCAACAAGCCGAGGCACAAGCTCAAGATGTTGATGCTTCCCATCCTACTCCTCAAATGGTTGATTGAAGAAACTCACCCCTACTTCAAGCATATCCACAAGATCTCATAATAGGGAGTCCTACAAAGGGTGTAATGACTCGATCTCAAAAGTTTACTTCTTTTGTTGAACATCACTCTTTTGTCTCTTGTCTTGAATCTAAGAATGTAGAAGAAGCTCTTCAAGATCCGGATTGGGTGAATGCCATGCATGATGAATTGAACAACTTCGCCCGCAATCAAGTTTGGACACTTGAAGAGCATCCAAAAGGCGCAAGAGTCATTGGAACCAAGTGGGTGTTCCGCAACAAGCAAGATGATCAAGGCGTAGTAGTAAGGAACAAGGCAAGACTAGTAGCAAAAGGGTTCTCTCAAGTTGAAGGTCTTGATTTTGGAGAGAGTTTTGCACCCGTTGCAAGACTTGAAGCCATTTGTATCCTTCTTGCATATGCATCACATCATGAAATGAAACTATATCAAATGAATATGAAAAGTGTTTTTTAAATGGCTTCATAAATGAACTAGTCTATGTTGAACAACCTCCCGGGTTTGAAGACCCTAGATATCCTAATCATGTTTATAGGTTGTCCAAGGCGTTATATGGGCTCAAGCAAGCCCCTAGAGCGTGGTATGAGCGCCTCTGGGACTTCCTCATTGAGAAGGGCTTCACTATTGGGAAGATTGACACCACACTATTCACCAAGAAGTTTAATGGAGAGATCTTCATTTGTCAAGTCTATGTTGATGATATTATCTTTGGGTCAACAAATGAAGATTATTGCAAGGAATTTGGTGAATTGATGTCGAAAGAGTTCGAGATGTCTATGAATGGTGAGCTAACATTCTTCCTTGGTTTTTAAGTCAAGCAAATGAGAGAAGGGATTTTTATCTCTCAAGAAAAGTATACCAAGGATCTTCTCAAAAGATTCAAGATGGAAGAATGCAAGCCAATCAAGACCCCAATGCCATCTAATGGACATCTCGACCTAGATGAGGGAGGTAAACCAATTGATCAAACTCTTTACCGTTCTATGATTGGTAGCTTGTTGTACCTTACCGCATCTAGGCCTGATATCATGTTTAGTGTGTGCATGTGTGCTCACTTTCAAGCGTGCCCAAAAGAACCTCACCTAAGTGCCGTAAAAAGAATCTTAAGATATCTTAAGTACACCCCAAGCATCGGTCTTTGGTACCCCAAAGGAGCTAGATTCCAACTAGTTGGCTATTCCGATTCGGATTATGCCGGTTGCAAAATTGATAGAAAAAGCACATCCGGAGGATGCCATTTGCTTGGGAGGTCCTTAGTATCTTGGTCATCTAAGAAGCAAAATAGTGTGGCTTTGTCCACCGCCGAGGCGGAATATATTGCCGTGGGGGCTTGTTGTGCACAAATCTTATACATGAAACAAACCCTCCTAGACTATGGAGTTGTTCTTGAAAAGATGCCGCTTTTTATGTGACAATGAAAATGCCGTTAAAATTGCTAATAATCCGGTACAACACTCTCGCACCAAGCACATTGATATCCGCCACCACTTTCTAAGAGATCATGTTGCTAAAAATGATATATCACTAGAAGGTGTAAGAAGTGAAAATCAATTAGCGGATATCTTCACTAAACCTTTAGATGAGGCTACCTTTTGTAGGTTGAGAAGTGAACTAAATGTGCTTGATTCTAGTAACTTTAAAAAATGAGCTTGTGTTGTCCCTTGCATTGCATTGTACATTATGTCATGTTTAAATTCCCGCAATGCATCTAGAACTTGTCTAACACGGTTACGATAACCCTCCTTTGGAGGAGTGGAGAAGCCTAACCGTGGATCAAACTTGACAAGCAACTAGCCTATCTTTCTCGTTTTGCATTGCATATGCATGGTTGTTGCTTTGTCGTTTCTTTTCGGTTTAGCTTTGAGTAACCTCTGTGTTCGTCCATGAATAGAGAGAGCATTTGAAGCTCCCAAGGGTTGATACACTCTATTGCATGGCCATACGTTGCTCCTCGGGTGTTTATTGAATATTTTCTTAAAAATAATACTAGCCTAAGGCAAAATATTTTGAAAAATTTGAGGGTTTGAGTGAGGTCACTCATATCAGGTTCCAATTGGTGTTTATTTGAGTCTTTTTGAATTAGAACTTGATTGGGAGAAGTCACGTCGAAAATCGGTTTGAAAAAAGGCGTTTTACAGCGACCGGACGCTGGACCGGACGCTGCATCGGACGCGGTTCTGCTTCACCACCGCGTCCGGTCCCAGTGTCCACCAGCGTGTCCGGTCATTCCCGAAGGTCTTCTCCAAGATCTATGACCGGACGCTGCATCGGGCGCGTCTCTGCCGACCACCACGTCCGGTCCCGGCCACCACCACCGCGTCCGGTCATCCATTTTAGTTTTCTAGGCAAAATATGACCGAACTCTGTCAGCGTCCGATTGTGCATAATCGGACGCGTCCGGTCGTTCTAGGAGCTTACTGGACTGTGACCGGACGTTGCCTCCACCGTGTCCGGTCATGTGACCACCGCGTCCGATCATCGCATAAAGAGCGGATCTCACCCTTTTAACCGTACGTTCGGATCTCGACCACCGTGTTCTAAAAATCCTTCACAGCTCCGAACCCTCGCCGCTCGCTGCAATCTCACCGCCGTCGCCGCAGTCTAGTGCAGCCGCTACCGAGCCGCCGTCCACGCCCGTGCTCGAGCGCCGCCGCACCTCGCCGTGCCCGCGCCCGCGCTTTCCTCGCCCGCGCCCGCGCCGTGCCGCCGCGCTGCGCTCCTGCGCCCGCGAGCTCGCCGTTCTGCCGCCGCAGCCGAGCCGCCGCGCCACCGCATGCCCATGCTCGCCACCTGAGCCTCCACCGCATGCCCACGTTCGCTGCCCGAGCGCCTCCGTAGCCGAGCCGTCTTGGCCGAGCAGCCTCCGTGCCCCAGAGACCTAACCCTAGCTGAGGCTTTTCGTGAGTTTTCGTCTCCGCGATCGTCTCTGTCTTTGCGATCGTCTCTGTCTCTGCAAGGTGACGTCTTTACCTTGGATTAGGGTTTACCATTGATTTTCTGGTGAATCACTAATACAATCTTTGATATCTCGGTACACTAGGGTTTCGATCGCCGTTTCCGGGTAACCCTAGCGCGTCGAGATCTTCTTCTGTTCATCGGATCTTCGCTCTTTCAAGGTAGCTATCGTCGTCCCTTCATATCTTATCTTAGGATCTTACTCATCTTTTAGATAATATATGTTGCTTATAGTAGATCCATCTATTCTATCATTTCAGTTTGTCCTGTCGGTGTTGTGTGTGTTAGGTGATCAGTTGTGAATCTGAGGCCAAGCCTGCGGATACGGATTGAGGCCAAGCCTCACGAGTGTCAGTTCATCATCTGTTACTTTCCAGTGTTTCTCAGTATAGCAGTTTGTCAGTATGGTTCGCTTCAAGAACGCTGGTGGTGCACCTAGTGACGAGGACGAGAGTCCTCCTAGGAGGACAGAGGTAGCTCACGGCAAGCGAGTGAAGATTGCTACCAAGAAGAGAAAGAGAACACTTACAGAGGCAGAAGTGGCTCAGGCAGTTGCAGATGCAGCAGAGGCAGCAGAGAGAGGTGGCAGGAGTAGTAGCATACGTATTGGCGAGAGTCGCTTTCACCTTGAAGGTCGACAGCTTGGTACAGAGGCCACAGAAGAGACAGTGGATGCACCTACAGAGCAGCCTACAGAGGATCTAGAGGAGACTGAGGAGCAGACTGTACACTCTCCACAGCGTCGTCGCTCAGGACGTACGCGGGCTCAGGTGACTCCCAGGCCAGAGGGTCAGCGTCGTGGAGGTCATCCACCTCCCAGGGCTCGAGGTCACCCCCCAGTTGAGCACTTTGACCTCAGAGGAGCCACAGCTAGACAGGTCCAGGCTCTCAGGTTCGTTGAGGTCACTCGGTGGTTCCCACCTCAGCGAGATCCCCGGGCTTCAGAGGGTTTCTACACTCCTCTACACGAGGACTTCTATAGGGCCTATGTCGACAGCGGGATTGCTTTCAGACCTCAGAGAGTCTGTCGGCTGGAGGCCTTAGTTGAGGTGGTTGGTGAGCAGCTTCATCTGCATCTGTCCTTTCTACCTGGATTGTCAGATCTTCTTGGACGGACTGGAGCATACTGCGGGACCTGGGTCAGAGAGTTCTATTCTTCACTTTGGATTGACCCAGCACATCAGTTTATACACTTTGCATTTAGAGGCCGTGACCGCAGACTCTACAGCACCAGGGTACAGGAGATTCTCAGACTCCCTGCTTTAGAGACAAAGATTCATCAGCTGTGTTTCGGACAGACTGCACCTCCGAGACGCCCTCACGGCACGACAGTGCCCCCTACGGATATGATCTGACCCTGTTTCCATGAGCCTTTTGGCGAGGGGTCTCGACGAACACCTGCCAGCCTGACACCCATAGCCAGAGTCCTTGATGCTATTGTAAGGAGGACTCTACTTCCGAGGCTTGGATACAGAGAGGGTTTGACTCGCATGCAGCTATGGGTAGTACATCACCTCATCTCACAGACCCCGTTTGACCTTTGGGATCTAATGCTATGTGAGATGGAGGACACCTTGGCAGAGAGATTCAAGGGTCACAGGTAGCTACCGTACGCTCATTGGATATGCTTCATCATCAGATCTGCCTGTGAGCTGTCTGCAGAGATTAGAGCAGAGATTTATGATACCACTACAGCCTTTCCAGAGTATGACATCCGATAGTTGTGGGCATCAGTTACTAGAGAGCAGGCACCTGACCTCGGACAGCGTCATAGGCCAGAGGTACCGGAGACAGCTGCTGAGCAGGACGAGACCGTTGAGGGTCTTGCTGAGGCAGAGCTAGCAGATCTAGATGCTCAGCCAGCTGATCCAGCCAAGGATGTTGCTACTGACAGCACAAATGAGAATTATCAGCCCATCCCCCGGTACCGCTCTCCTCGGCCTCACGACCATGAGGCCGGTGGCTCAGACTCAGCCTCCCGCTTAGACCCAGCCATGGTGGCTATTCTTGAGAGGCTACCCAGGCCCAGGAGAGACAGGAGGTTTAGATGCAAAGACAGGCTCAGGACACAGCTGCAACATTTGCTCAGATTCAGGCTCGTCAGGACGAGCTCCAGAGGCAGCAGCTAGAGTTCCAGAGACAACAGTTCGAGATGCAGAGGCAGCAGGCAGCCACTCAGCAGCAGTACCTAGAGCTCCTGCGCCACCTTGTCACGGTTGGGGTACCTCCACTACCGTCTGTCCTGACTCCAGCATTACAGTCTAGTAGACCTCAGAGTCAGGGACAGCCGAGTTTTCAGTACACCTCCCCCAGCAGCAGGTGCCTCAGACGTTTTAGTCTCCGAGTTTCACCCCTATCCAGATAGGGTTTACTCCACCAGCTCGGCTAGGACCTCACCTCCTCTCAGGCACTCCATTACCTGATTTTAGTGCCACCTACAGTGAGCTGACTGGACAGCCGACACCTTCGTACACCACTTTCGTGACTACCTCAGAGATGTCAGCTTCAGAGACTGCTGCACTTCCAGTGTCAGGAGCCGCCACTATAGAGACTCTGCCATCTTCAGTAGCATCGACAGATCCTCCTACTCTTGGTGTCTTTCAGGCTCAGACGATAGTGACTGCTCCTATAGTTGCTACTACACCTTCAGTTACTGCACCTGCTCTACCGACCCAGACTACTTCACTGCCACGTCTATCTACAGAGGGTCAGCCTAACAGTTCAGAGTCTAAGGAGGACACTTCGTAGTTTGTGATCACTCCACGCTCCTCGGCACCCGACACGACAGCTTCAGTTCCCCCGTCAGATCCTTAGTTTTTCTTTTTTGGCGTTTGATGCCAAAGGGGGAGAGAGAGCGTAGATTCAGGGGGAGTGTTGATAGAGGGTTTTGTTCTTCCATGTGTGCTACTTTTATGCATCATGTTTACTTTCTCGCCCTGCATTATGTGACTATGAGTTTGTGAGACTGTGTCTATGTCACTTATTTGTGTTTAGCTCATAAGGTTGTGCTTTCGTGCCTTACTCTGATTTCGTATGAGCTATGTTTTATGTGTACTAACTCTTTATGTTTTATCTTATGAGTACACTCAGTTGGCTTGGAACACATAAGCAATTTCTAACCCCTTGTGCTTACAGCTTTTTGCTTATGTGAACCAAGCATGATCGAAAACCTCAACTCTAATATCTTCTGAATCTAAGTATTGTCATCAATCACCAAAAAGGGGGAGATTGAAAGCATATAGGCCCTAGTGTTGGTTTCGACAATTGATGACAACGCATTATTACCATGACTAACGTGTGTGTTACAGAAATAGTGGTAAGTTAGGTCATGGAGTTGATAACTACTTTGGGCACTATGGTATTCATATCCCTTGATGGAAATCATTTCGGTTTTCAAAGGATCAACGACAAGATTAAGGACGGTTAATTTCAGATGTCAAGGTGTTGAGTTATATCTGGAATAGTCGTTAGGATCTTTGTTTCTTCCTTTGACCGTACTATAAAGGGGGGCATGAGCGAGTAGGTGTGGTGCACACTTATCAAACTTAGCACTAGGTAGCTCTAGAATAGCTCAAAGTTCAGTTGGAAGCAACTTTGTTCAAGTTGCGTCACGTTTAGAAGTCGTTTGAGCAGTTTACCCTTGACCGGACGCGGTCCTAGTCATGACCGGACGCGTCCGGTCAGTACTAACAAGTCACTGCGTCGTTAACTGACTGACCGGACGTGGTCCTTGAGAGGACCGGACGCGGTAGTCAGTCTGACACGTGTTCCAGAGGGTAAACAGTGTAATCGAACGCGACTATGAAGTGATCGGCGCGTCCGGTCATGTTCCAGTAAGGTCCTAAGCTGACTTGACGCGTCCGGTCATCTATGATCGGTCACAGTCGAGCATGAGATCAGTTTCCAGTAAGGTTCTTGCATGATTGGACGCGTCCGGTCGTCCCTGATTGGCGCGTCCGGTCATCTCTGATCGGCGCGTCCGGTCATCTCAGACCGGCGCGTCCGGTCACTCAGCGCTAACTTTCGGTTTTTGACCGTTACACTTGACCGGTGCGTCCGGTCACGTCGACCAGCGCGTCCGGTCAGTGCGCGTTTTACTAATTCGGCAGGTAATGGTTGGATTTGTCTGAGGGGTGTATAAATACATCCCCTCCACCTCTTTTAGAGGTCTCTTGCTCATTTGTTCAGCTGAGAAACACCTTTGGAGTGCAAGGGAGTGCAAGAGCCCTAGTGAGGATAGTGATTTGAGAATCAAAGTTTGAGATTCCTCTCTAGTGACAAGAGTGTAGCAAGTATGCATCCATCTTCTCATTAGGCTTGTTGTGGTCAAGTGAGAGTTCTAGCTTGTTACTCTTGGTGATCGCCATCACCTAGACGGTTTGGTGGTGATTGGGAGTTTGGTGATCATCCGACGAGCTTGTGGGTGACCCAACTCATGTTGTGAGCGGTTTTGGGTGATTCGCCGCGACGGAGTGTCGAAGAATCAACCCGTAGAGAGCACTTGATCCTTGCGCAGATCAAGGGGGAGCTACACCCTTGCGCGGGTGCTCCAACGAGGACTAGTGGGGAGTGGCGACTCTCTGATACGTCGGCAAAACATCGTCGTGTTCCTAACCCTTACTTTCAAGCATTTACATTCATGCATCACTTTCATTGCTTGTTTACTTTCCTAGAATTGCCATGCTAGTCTAGGATTGGAACTTAGGGTGCAAAACTTTTACCGGTAGAATCAGAAGGAACACTAGTAGGCACTAGGGGTGAAGTTTGGCTTGTAGGATTTAATTCTTGCAATTAATTTTTAGAAAAGCCCAATTCACCCCCCCTCTTGGGCATCTTGATCCTTTCACTATGGATGTCGAGTACAAGGCACTAATGAACAACAAGACATGGCGACTAGTACCTCCTCCACATGGCAAAAATATTATAGATTGCAAATAGGTGTACAAAATCAAAAGGAAAGCTGATGGCACCATAGATAGATACAAGGCCCGTTTGGTTGCCAAAGGTTTTCGTCAGCGCTATGGTATTGACTACGAGGACACATTCAGTCTAGTTGTCAAGGCAGCAACTATTCGTCTCATACTATCTGTTGCAGTGTCGAGAGGATGGTCTCTTCGTCAACTAGATGTACATAATGCCTTCTTGCATGGAATATTAGAGGAGGAGGTGTACATGAGATAGCCGTCGGGTTATGCAGATGCCAAAATTTGTGTGTAGACTTGATAAAGCACTCTATGGGCTTAAACAGGCACCTCGGGCCTGGTATGCTCGATTGTGTGGAAAATTGGAAGCTTTGGGCTTTGTACCCTCCAAGGCGGATACCTCACTATTTTATTATCACAAAGGTGGATTGTATATGTTGATGATATAATAGTGGCAAGCTCTTCACAAAAGGTGACAAATGCATTACTCAAAGATCTAGAGAAGGAATTTGCTCTAAAAGATCTGGGAGATCTCCACTACTTTTTGGGAATAGAGGTGAAGAAAATTGGTGATGGCCTGAAGCTCTCTCAAGAAAGGTATGCGGCTGATGTTATACAGCGAGCAGGTATGAGCAAGTGCAAGGCAATCAATACTCCTCTTTCCTTAGTAGAGAAACTAAGTGCTACTGAAGGACAGGCACTTGGAGTTGAAGATGCCACAAGGTACAAAAGCATAGTTGGGGCATTGCAATATCTCACATTGACTAGACTAGACATCTCTTTCTATGTAAACAAGGTATGCCAGTTTCTTCATGCACCGACCACTATACATTGGGGTGTTGTGAAGAGGATACTTAGGTATGTTCAAGGGACGCTAAATTTGGGAATGAAGTTTGGTCGGTCTGTGTCTACAATGGTGAGTGCCTTTTGTGATGCTGATTGGGCAGGGCGCCAGGATGACGGGAGATCCACCGGAGGTTTTGCAGTTTTTCTTGGGCTAAACCTGATCTCTTGGTGTGCAAAGAAGCAGGCAACTGTATCACGCTCTAGCACAGAAGCCGAGTACAAGTCCTTGGTGAATGCTACAACTGAGGTAATGTGGGTTCAAAAGTTGTTAGATGAATTGGGAATACAACAACCACATGCAGCTCGGCTTTGGTTTGACAACATTGGTGCTACCTATCTCTCAGCAAATCTTGTATTTCATGCTCGCACTAAACACATAGGAATATATTTTCATTTTGTTAGAGAGAGGGTAGCCCAAAGGTTGCTGGATATTCGATGGATTCATTCTGAGGATCAATTAGCAGATGCTTTCACTAAACCCATTGCTGCAGCCAAGATTGATAAGTTTAGATCCAATCTCAACCTAGTGGCCGGCTGAGATTGAGAGGGGATGTTAAAGATAATGATGTCTAGGTTCATTGTATAGGATAGAGGCATTGTGGATATAACATCCCGGATGTTAAAAACAATTAAAAATTTAATCATGTGCATAATTAGAGCATAAGCATCAGTTATCATATCAAACAAGCATTTCATGTCACATTATTACGTGTCAATGTTGCACATGTTTCATGCATAGCATGGTAAGTTTCTAATGTTGTTTATGTTTCAAATAAAGTACTTGAAATGTTTCACATGTTTCAATAGTAATCTGATAGGTTGTTTTTACTAGCATGCTTAATATGTTAATAATGTTATGTTGCTTATCACATGAAATAATGCTTTATTAGGGTTAAAAGGATTAATCAAGTTTTAGTTAAAAAGAATAATCAATTGAATTCAAAACCCTAAATTCCAAAACCCTGATTTTACCCCTTTTGAAATAATTCAAAATCTAAGCAAAATTTGGGAAAAAGTTTAAAACCAAGTTTGTAGAACTTTTCAAGGGCTACAACTTTGGCGTTTTGAGTTTTCAAAGTTTTAGTGTAAAGTGTAGAGTAATTTTGAAAAGAAGCAAATTTCAAATTTGACCCCTTTTCATCCCCAAACTCAAATTTTAAAATGGAGGCAGAATTTGCAAATAGTTTGAATAGCAAAGTTGTAGGTCTTACCTAGATGTACAACTTTGGTATTTTTGAGTTTTTGAAGTTTCAATATAAAATTCAAAGTAATTTTGAATTTTCAGATTTCCAGAAAATGTCCCCTTTCAAATTCAAATTCAAATTTCAAAATCTAGGCCGAATTGGAAAATGTTTATATTGAGAAAGTTGTAGAACTTTGAAAATTGAACAACTTTTGTTTTTACAGATTTTCAACTTTTATAGAAAATTTGAAAGTAATTTGCAAAATGGTGTTAGTGGCACTTTTGTAAATATTTCAAAATTGATCTCCAACCACCAGGCGCCACCTCCTGCTTGCCGCCGGTGGCCTTCGTCCAACTTCTAGGCGCTCCCGCGGTCGCCACCTCTTGCTCGGCTTGGGCAGCCGTCTCTGGCGTGTCGCTTCCCCATTGCCTCGTCTTGACTATAAAGCCCGCACAGCCGCCGTCATTTTTCCCTTCTCCTTTCTCTGTCTCTGCTGCCGCCGCCGTTGCCCTTTAACCGCCGACGTCTAGCGCCGTCCCTAAACCGTCCTCAGCCAAATTAAGAGCACCACCGCATTCGCCATATCCTTGCACAGCTATTGAGCTGCCTTGCAGTGTTCCGCACCGCCTGTGCCGCTAGGAAGCCGTCGTCTTCTCCACTGCCGATCACAAGCGCCATCACCACCGCCTCACTGTGGTCCGATCCCTCCGGTCCATCTCCACCTTCACCAAGCACGCCACGGTAAGCGTGGTGAGCTACTGGACCTTCCTATACCTTCAATTTGATCTCTACCGGCTTGTCTTGCCGAAGTATCGTGCGCCATCGCTGTCGTGCCGCCATGGCCTGGGTAAAGCTCCCTCCGGAGTGTCTGCGACCGAGTAGAGTGCATGGGGAAGTTCGTGGTGTCGTGTTGGTCATGGTGGTCGGATTATTTGGGTAGCGTCGAGTCACCGGCGTCGTGGCCATGGCCGACTGCCGTGCCGCCATGGCCGGCCCGTGGGAAGCAGGGAGGGAGAGGAGAACGGGGGAGGAAGGAGGTGTTGGGCCGGCTCGGCTTGTTGGGCTGAGCCACAACGAGAGAAAGGGAGAAGGTAGACGGGCGAGTGGGGGAAGGAAAAAGAAACGGCCCGTGTTGCCGGTTTTTGTTTTTTCTTTTTCAAAAATGTGAATAGTAACCGTTTTTGTTTATTTTGTTGTGAATTAATTATAGCACCAAAAATGATGAAATTTTTTGTGTAGCTTGTTCATAATGTTCTATGTCATGGAAAAATATGAAATGTCTAATTTGATTACTTTTTGAATGTCAATTAATTAGCTCCATTAATTAATAAATGATTTTCCCTAATTTTTCTAGGCTTATATAATTATTCAAAAATTGTGAAAATTGTTTTGCCACTTAGTTATGATGTAAGCTTCTAAAAATAAAAATTTGAGATTAATTGGATAACTCTGATTTTATGCTTAATTTATGCTTTATTAATTAATCAGTTAATCAAATGATTAGTGTTTAATCATTTAGGGTTTTGTGTGACTTTTGGATTGATTGTTGATCTTGGGTCATTAACATGTGATGATCCATGACATCTTATTGAGTTGCTTGAGCTCATGATTAACTTGTTAATTAAGTTTTGTTAATGATAGTTAATGTCAATAACTTAGGTCATTAGTAGTTAGTAACTTACTTATGTTAATACTTAGTGGTCTTGTGGTAGAATTACTTGTTATTAGATGCAACCTCTTGGGTAAAAACAAAGTTACAGTTAGTTAACCTTTAAATTAACCTTGTTAGCTTGCAACTGTACCGCGAAGGAAAGTTGTACTCAAGTAGATAACTAATGTTTATCCTTTCTAAATGTCTCTTGTATGCTATGCTTTGTTCATCATCATGCATCATGGCATGCATTCCATCCTATTAAGTTTCGCATCATTTATATACGTGTAGTTTATACGAGTGTTTTGGATCGTGTCGATCAAGCTTCGGAGAAAGTGATCCACCCGTGATGTTGGTGTCAAACTTGACTTCTACGAGAACTAACCACCGCTACAACGCAAGCAAGCCCCGGACATACAACCACTCTTCTGTTTTATAAATGCTTTATTACACCTTAAGTCTAGTGTAATGTGCATTATGTTAGTAGGAGTTGGTTGATACCGTTGCTGCATGATTACCTTGATCTACATTTATATTCAGATGATATCCCACAAGTATATATAGGTCGATCTCTTATGCTTAGTAATGCTTAGACTTCGGTAGGAGTCGAATAATATTTCTTTGATCACCAGAACAGGTTTATTTCTTGCTTCTCCTGACCTAATGATAGGTCATGAGAGCATGCGGAAATGAATATGAGAATGAACTTGAGACCGGACGGGGCATGTGAATTGTCTTTGGTGGTTGGTCCCGTCTATGTCGGTTAAGGACCGTTCGTTGTTGGTCCTCGAGTCAAGGAGTTTTTATTAGTACTAACCATGTACCCATGTCGGGTAAGCCTTACTTCGGTTATTCCATCACGAGAACGTCTAACCTCACACTGGGAGTGGAGAGATGGCGAGAGTAGCGTGTACCCTCGGGGCTAGAATCGGGCCGGGTTCGAGGAGTACTGTGCTCTCGGGTGGCGATGGGCACGTTCTGGTTTTGGGCGACCCAAGTAAGAGTTGATATATGCAGGTCAAGGACTTGCATATGTCGTGTGGTTAGGAAGCCCCAGCTGGGTAAATCAAGCGGTTCGAATCGTCGTTGCTCCACGAGAAAGGAGTCTTGACCTTGCACCAACATCGTAGCAACAACTGAAACATGGTTACTGTTGGACTTGAGATGGAAAAGAAATGAATAACAAGTGTGATGCTTATATTTATGATTGAGATAGATACAGGTGCAAAAGTTAGCTATAATTAGGCTATACTAAAACTGGAGCCAAAACTTAATTAAAAGTTTGAAAGCAAGGATGCACTGGTAGTAAGCTTTTCTGCAAAACTTCTCTTTTCTAGCTTCACTACTTCCCTTAAGCCAGCATATCCTTGGAGTCTTTTCTTTTCGTCGGGTAAGTCTTGCGGAGTACAATTGAGTACTCAGGGTTTGTTAACCCCTGTTGCAGGTACTGACTGGTACTGTTAACCGAGGTCATGTCGGTGGGCTCGATATGATCAGGTTGTCCTCTCCTGACTTAGGTGCTCTATCTAAGTTATGTTCTGTAGTTCTACTCAACTTCCGCAATACAAGTTAAGTTTGTAAAAAGTTAACTTAATCATGATTTATAAATTCATTGTTGTTATTCTTCCGTACTCTGATGTAAAGTTTTGTAACAAATGTTGTAATGTTGTAGTTACTCTTTTGTTGATCCTGGTATGAGTTGTCAAATGTAGTTGAATCGGGGTCCTGTGAGGGCACCCGACAGATCTTCTTAGGTTATCTGGTGTACATGCATAGCCGTCAGAGGTTTTATGGACAATGACAGGTGCATGTGGGCCATATAATTTAGGAGGTTCTGTGATAGTGGACTCAGGTTGTTGAGCCATGTGTCGATATGCATGTGTGCATGCGGATGGATGTAAATCTCGCTGAGAGTTTGCTGTAACAATCACCGTGTTGTAAGCACCACGTAGGGGGCTTTTCCCTGTGTATTTAACACGAACCCAAGAGCCTAAGATGGGTATCTCGTTTCCCTCAACTTTACAATGAGCATGCGCATTCGAAAGATTAAGCTGACAAATCTCGAGATTAACGAACTCATCACAGGCTTTTATAGATACTTCCAAAAACTGAGCTGGAGAATCTCAAGATTGACGAAGTCACCAATTTGACTACATAACTAGAAGTATATATGTTGCTTCTATTAATTATACTGTACCTTTTTTCGAATCACAGTATAGACACAGACTCGTACATGTACGCACCTTCACCATACCTTTATGAGCATCTTCAAAACACCAAATTGGCAAATCTCGAGATTAATAAAGTTAAATCTTAAAATAAATTTAGATAAATATAGATACCTGCGTCAAGAACTTAAAACCTATATAGACAAGTTTCATAAGAAAAAACCCAACTAACTGATACTCTCATTATTTGTTTCTGTTTTTTCTGGCTGTATGCATTTGTATTTTTCTATTTCTGTTTCTGTTCCTTTTTCTGTTTCTGTTTGGGCCATTTTAGCAGACTCTGCAGCATCTGGACGGTTGGATCGGACCTGGTCACCTGGGATCTCGGGCTGTCGGCCTTTGTGCACACAGACGGCCAGGCAGACAGGCACATGCTTGGGATGAAATGGCGCCCACGACCTGGGAGAAGTAACGCCCCGTTTGGTTTGAAGGAGTTAAAGTTTAACTCCCGTCACATCAATGTTCCCTCAAATGTATGGAGTACTAAATGTAGACTAATTGCATGCATATCGATACAGATTAGAAGTAATTTACGAGACGAATCTATTAAATCTAATTAGTTCAAGATTGAAAACTTTTTGTCAAATAAGACGAAAGTGCCACAGTATTTGTTAAACTTTAACATCCAAACCAAACGGGGCCTAAGCAAACTAGCAACTGACTCCTGACTTCCTGAGTCATGAGGCCTGAGCTAAGGAGCGTCGGATCCACGAGAGGGCTCTAACGGCAGTCCTAATGATATATTTATGGTATATTAATTGTTGACAAGGCAGTAGATTTATTATGAAAAGAGAAGAAAAAAAGAGAAACCGTTTCTTCAAGAGGATACCAAGTCTTCTCGTGAATCGATGGGCTATGAACAAGGTTTTAAATCTCCAGCTATAGCTATCGCTATAGCCCGCTATAGCTGTTTAAGAAAGATCAAGTTATTTGTGTCTATGTACAACTTAGCCGTTATAGCCCGCTATATCCCCATTTAGCTCCGCTATAGCTGTTTTTGAGGTCATCCGCTAAAATGTCTTAGCCGGAGATTTAAAACACTGGCTATCAAACGACGGAACCGGCGTTGGGAAGACTCTGCTCGTTTCTTCCTTCTCTTCCCCGGGATCCCTTGTGCCGCCGCCAGTTTCTCTCGCTCACGCGCTCCGGTTTCCTTCCCCTCCGGCTTCGCTCCTCCCCGCACGCGCTTTCCTTGCGACCAGGCCACGGCGTCCTCGCGCTTCGTCGTCGAACAGCACAGGGGATGTGAAGACGCAGATCATCGCCGACCAGGTCACGGCGTCCTCCTTTACTTTCCTTGCGAAACCGGAGATCATCGGCGACCAGGCCGTACCGCCGCCGCTGCAGGCACTGTGCTGGGCCATGCACCGCGCGCGGATGCTGACAGGGGATGTGAAGATGAGCTCCGACAGGGAGCCCCGGAGGACCATGAGCATCGCTTGGTGTCTCTAGAGATTACTCAGCTCCGCTCTCACGGCCTGTGGGCCTGTCATCATCCTGAATGATGGCCATGTTATTTATTAATACAAGCATATGCTTGCTACAGCTCTCACGGCCCCCTGTCCCAAGCACAGTGAAACATGGATTTCCCCTAGATAGATGTTTGTCACTGCTGATTGTTCTCAGTTTTTAATACATATACATCATACATGCTTCTTAAATGTAATTTTCCATAGAAACTGTTAGAAGAAAACTAACTATTGGGAGGAATTAGGTCTATACTAATTTATTGTTCTTGGAAACTAACTCTATCAACTGTTAGTCTGTTACTGCATTTAATGCCACCGTGTAGATGTGAGTAGGCGCTAGGAGATTTGTAGTTTGAAAAAGTCACGGTATCGAGGATGGATAGGTGGATTAGACTATCCGCACTCATGTACCTCTATATTCATCCTCTAAAAGGAATATTCTATCCTAGTCACCACAAAATATACAGTTTTTCTGCATCCATCCATCCTTTGTATCATCCTCTATCCACTGTGGGGTCCACTTGTTACTTTATCTAAATATATCCATGTGACATCTTGTTATGAAGAATTTATTGTCACGAATTTAATGGTGCAATCGGAATTTAATTTAGTGTTTTGATTTGTGAGTTATAATATTTTTTTATATGAGAAAAGATTGGACACGCTTTTCGAGGCAGACAATCTCTTTCACGCGCGTGCCCGCGCCGTGCTCTGGCGAACGCTACCGCGCTATATTTAGAGGGTATGCGATGGTAGCGGACCGTTTACAGTTTCCCGGTGCGGTGTCTTTTTACTCTATGTCGTACTCCATATTGGTTCAGGTTGGTTTACCGTATGCCGGTGCAGCTAGCCTTAGCACGTAAAAAGTTAGCTTTTTTCATTGTAGGTTAAGGCTGTAACATAATTGTTCGATTATTCTCTTTCCTTAAAGAGTCCATTTAAGCTTTCAAGGTTGTACACACCCTATTGGCACCCGCAATAGTAAGAGTTAGTTACTAGCTCTAAGACACAGTGGCGGATTTAGGATTTTAAACATGGGGCATAGACCTAAGCGATGCAATTCGCTAATAATATAATACGACGACCAAATAACGATACAATAGTTAGGTGTATATATATACCACAAGCCAAAATTGACCTAAAAAATACTGAGTACTACTGAACCATATTCAGTATCAGTCAGTACTACGCACAGTACCACAAAATACTGAATAATACTGAAACGCGACTACTGAACATTACTGAATTTTGTTCAGTATAACAACTCGGTGTAGAATAGTAGTCTACACCTAGGGTGTAGAATAACGCGTGTATATATATATCTATGGATAGAATTCATCAACATTCATACAGAGATAGTCATCGCCAAGGTCTTGATAAGCATATAGTTTCTTGGTGATTCAGAGTGGAAAAATAAATCTACTGTGCTTTATTGAGTGGTCCACAGAAAGCTAAATCACTGTTCCTCTTAATGCCATGACCGCTCTTAAAAAGTAAAACTAATTATTTATTGACTAGTGTACAAATGATTCTTTTTCAAACTTTACTGATTATTAAACAAGATCAAGACTCAAACTTCACAAAAAGAACTATAATGATGGTTTGGAAGGAAATCAACTTTACATATTTATCTTTCATATCTCATTCTGTCAACTTTATCTTGTGCTATGTGTGCATTGGTTAATTTAGGCTTCCGGCCTTTAGAAAAAGAGCTTAAGATATTGTTATTTGATATAAAGTGTTCTAGATATATACTATTTTATAGATATACATACTTCATATTTCTACAAAAATTTTGGGGGTACAACTGTACCCCATGCATCTGCACTACACCCACCCCTGCTAAGACAACCTCTCCAATAGTATTAACTTTTAGTAATAGCTTATAGTATAATTAGATCCACATGACAACCTCACGTGATCTTAAAATGTGCGTGTAAGACTAGCTCCTGATCAAGAGCCAGCTTTTCTCTCTCTTTTAATAAAATATAGAATAAATACTTAGAGGTAACTCATAAGTCATTGCTGGAGCTCAACATGACGTCGTGGCCGTTTGTTTCAGTGTCCACGTTTAACCTTCATATGAGTAGAATTGATCGCTCTGCAGATTGTTATAGGATCTTGCAGTACAGTAAGGGTGTGTTTAATTCGTGAATTTTTTTGACTTTGATTACTGTAGTACTTTTGTTTGTATTTATCAATTAGTGTCCAATTATGGATTAATTAGACTCTAAAGATTTGTCTCGTGGTTTTCTACAAAACTGTGTAATTAGTTTTTTTCGTCTACATTTAATGCTTCATGTATGTGTCTAAACATTCGATGTGACAGGGAATCTTGAAAATTTTTGGAAAGTAAACATGGCCTAAACTCTTTCAACCCCTGCCAAAGCCCAAAAGCTGCAGTTGCTTTTTTACTAGGCAGAACGCAGAGGGGAAAATGATCGCCTGTTGCTTGTTTGTCCTAGGCTAATGTTCTTAATTAGGGTGGTGTTTAAATCTAGGACTAAAGTTTAGGGGTGTCACATCGGATGTCATATGAGGGTGTTACATGAGAGTGTTCGGACAGTAATAATAAAACAAATTATAGAAGTCCTCAGGAATCAGTGAGACGAATTTATTAAGTCTAATTAGTCCGTCATTAGCATATGTTACTGTAGTACCACATTGTCAAATCATGGACTAATTAAGCTTAAAAAATTCGTCTCGCAAAGTAGTCGCAATCTGTGCAATTAGTTATTTTTTAGTCTATATTTAATACTCTATATATGTATCCTTTTTTTTTACGACGAAAGAAGAATTATATTATATGATAGCCGGGTACATCAACACATTACAAGCACTCTGGATTACAAAATAGTACCCAGGCTGTGAATAGCACAACTCAAAACCTAACCTGTTAGATGCTTTGCAGTATGGATGACCGCACAGGCAAACACTCGGCAAATGGCCTGAGAACAAATGCCCAACGAACAACGGCCAACATTCCTGTAGGCGGAATTGAGGAACTTCTTCTTTCTGGTGTCTTCCTTCTTCTTCTTTCTGCCACCGAAGAGTAAGGAAGACTGATCTGAAAATTATTCTCCCTAGTCCTTCATCGTGGCCAAATCTAACCACAACAAAACAGAGAAGAGACCGGAGAAAATTATTCCATGGCGGCGACATCATCTCCGCCTTGATGCCACCGTCCGGAAACAAAAGTCTCCATGTCGTCATGTCGATGAAGATGCTGACGCCGACGTTGTCACCCTCATCTTCAACGGAGCCGCCATGGAGAAAATGATTCCACCCTTCTCCTTCACCGTCGACAGAGATGAGGAGAAGGAGGAGATAAAACTCCAGTACCAGGTAATTTGGCATGGAGAGACACTAACCCTAATGACTCGATCTACTAGGAAAAACTTATTAAAAACAATGGATCCCCACTCCCTTCAGCCCCCGGCGAGATGCCGGAGGAGAAGGGAGGGGGACCAGCGGTGGTGGATGGCGGGAGCGGCTGCGGCGGTGGCGGCGGCGGCGCTAGGGCTCGCGCTAGCTGTGTTTTCAATCATCTGATGTGATAGAGACTAAACTTTAGCAGGGATAAATAAACTAGGCCGCTACGTGTAGCGAAAAGCTGTAATCCATACGGCAGTGGGGCTCTGCACTATTATATTTGATATACTATGCCTGCGCCTAGTTGATGCTCTACTAGGGCTTGGTGTATGTGGATCTTTCTTTTTCGTGAGACTACTGGATACTGTTAGCTTGCATTGCATTGCTGCTGCCCTTAGCTATAAGTAGAAGCTGAAAGAATTGTTTCTGGCAAAAGTATAAAAAGTCTATTTTTGAGAAACCAATTTTAGAAGTTACTACTTCCTTTAAGTAGAATAGATAGATGGCTTGTAAACTTACTTCTCAACAAAATTTTGGTTAATTTACACTGGTTTAAAATTCGTCAGAAGCTAACAAAAAAAAAACTCAAACAAACTACTACTACTACAAACTACGTAGGCCCTAGCCTCCCACGTCAACGTCCCACAACGCTCTGTTCATCCACGGGATTTTGTTGGCACGCTCCTACAGACTACAGTCCTACATTAGTTACTGCTGCGTCGCTCTCGTCTCCACATGGGCCTCACCCGCCGACGACCGACCCGCGCGTCAACGAGCCAGGTTGATCTCGACTTTTTTTTTGCGGTGTTTTCCATGGATTAGACCGAGAATTATTGTCCCTGTCATGACACGTATCATCTCGTCGTCTCACCGTCTGTAGGTATCACACGTTGCATTCCTGAATTAAATTCCACAACGACTTCTAACGACTTCGCCGACCGCGGGGTCAACTCCTCGATCATAGCCGCCACCGGAGCCTCTCTCTGAAGCGCAGAAGACCGCCTGCCCCGCCGCTGGATCAAGATCGTGCCGCCTCGGTGAGCTCTAAGCCTCTGACGCACCAGGTGCGGGCATGACGTCATGATGCGGATCATCTGGAGCACGCAAATAGTGCTCCGGTACAACTTTTTCCAAACGCATGAGTGTGATTGGTGAGTGGCGCGACGCACCCGGCACGGCACACGCGCTATCATGCCCTGCTCTTTTTCCAAACGCATGAGTGTGATTGGTGACCGTGATTCCGCGTTGTCAATTCGCATGGACTTTTGGTTCGGAAAAAATGGGCACAAGCATATATATGATTCTGCAGGATGTTGGATGTAATCGTTTGTAATCTGACTAAAAGCGTACTGTACGATGGAGTAGTCAGTTGTAGCTTATATAAACAAATATATTGTCGTAGCAAAAGAAAAGAAAAGGCATACTCCTTGTCCCTAAAAAACGTACTGTACTATGGAGTATTATTGTAGCCTAGTGCCACCAGTATTTTTAAACTATTTTGCCACATCGTGCCTGAATTTTTTACTATTTGACCTTTTTTTTTTGAAAAAAATTCACGTTTAGATCCTTGGGTGAAGTAAACTCAACTTTAGACCCTGGGGGTCGACGCCATGATTCATGGCGTCGAGATTACACGTCTCGACGCCGTGACTCACGGCGTCAAGCTTTGTGGTCCTATTTGACGTGGCAGATGATCTGGCAGACAGCTCGGCGCCGTAGATCACGGCGTCGAGCTCGGCGCCTTGATCTACGGCGTCGAGCCTAGATTCATCTGATTACTATTGATTGCACGTGGAAATCGTATTTCTGGGATCGATCGGACCACGCACGTACTTAACGTTAATTACTCACACACGCGCGCACTGCACGCATCCGCACGCACTTGACGTTTATTAATCAACTTGCATTTCTTTACGTATCAGGCTGCTGGTACAGTCACAAGACACAAAAAGCTATATATATATATATATATATATATATATATATATATAGCTATTACCCTGCAGCTAGCTATAAAATAACTTATTCTGTAGCCAGTTTGAGTTACGATAATTGCTATGCTAATTTACGAGATTATAGTAACTCCTTACTATGTGATTTACTATAACATTATGGTAAATATCCCCATGTGTTATAGTAATTCAACTATCGTAAATATATACTGACATTGTCGTAAATTAGTATATAAAATTATCGTAAATAGAGGTGGCTATAAAATAACTTATTTTGTAGCTAGCTATAGAGTATACTCTCCATATATATATATATATATATATATATATATATATATATATATATATATATATATATATATATATATATATATATATATATATATATATATATATATATATATATATCATGCCCGGCCGGGTGCGTGCATGGCGGCACATACGTCCGGCGGACGCATTTCCGCCGCAACGACGCCACCGGCCTATCGCCACGCGACATGTATGGCCTGCCCTGACGCGCACGCCGTGTCGTGTCGTCCTCCTCGTCGTCGTCGTCCCTGCGCAGGCCGAGTAGAGTAGTATTGTATGGCCATGGCTGGCCCCTGGCCGAGTAGAGTAGTACGTAGCGTGGAGTCGTAGGGCAGTGTATATGTATAGTACTATGATTGTACAGGTGTCGTCGGCTTCGACATATATGCCGGCCATGTACATCTGGGCATACGTGCTGGTGGCCGTCGTCCATCCGCAACAGTCTCAGCGCACAGTAACAGGGACCGGTGGTGCACCCACCCAGCCTAGCCAGCTAGGGCTAGCTCGCGGCCGGTACTGGTACACTGTGCCTAGCTAGAGGTGTACGTGCATGTAAGCATGGCGTGGCACGTCGGCCGACGTATACCGCTGTACGTACGTGCAAACAGAGTGACTATAGCGTCTTCGTCCTGGCCCTAACTTTTACCTATTCTACTTGTCGTTGTTTAGTACATACGTTTGGTAACTTTCTATAAAAGTTTGACGACAACGAACAAACGCCGGGATGTAATAAACATGACATGAGAAACAAAAAGAATCAAATCATATATTACATTAATATATAATTACTAAATTACTAGCTCCAGCATCGATAATCTCGTAAAATCATCCTAGTATTGTTGACTGTAGTAGGAGAGGCACTAGTTACAGGTGATGAAAGGACCAGGGGAAAGACTATTGTTTCCCAATGCAACTTAACACCAAACCCCCCTCATTTAATTAAATTGCAATCAAAATGGAGAAATACCGGCAAGTTAAAGAAAAGTTCTCTATGTATTGGAGGAAAAAGGGGGAACAAGTTGAAAAGCCGTTTTTTTACGGCTTCCGAACAGGCCATTATATTCACGTTCTATTTCTAACTAATTACCAACTAATTTTACAGCCTGGTCATATGGTAGCAGCTCAATGGATCACCACCACCCAACAACTATTGATTACTATTACAAATTGAGATGGCAGGGTTTGATCTAAAGTACTACTCCTATACACTACTAGCTAGTGAAGCCCCAGCAAAGTAATCAGATGAATCCAGGCTCGACGCCGTAGATCACGGCGCCGAGCTCGACGCCGAGATCTACGGCGTCGAGCTGGCTGAATTTTTTACTATTTGACCCTTTTTTTGAAAAAAATTCACGTTTAAACCCTTGGGCGAAGTAAACTCAACTTTGGACCCTGGGGGTCGACGCCATAATTCATGGCGTCGAGATTACACGTCTCGACGCTGTGACTCACGGCGTCGAGCTTCGTGGTCCTATTTGACGTGGTAGATGATCTGGCAGACAGCTCGGCGCCGTAGATCACGGCGTCGAGCTCGGCGCCGTGATCTACGGCGTCGAGCTCGGCGCCGTGATCTACGGCGTCGAGCCTAGATTCATCTGATTACTATTGATTGCATGTGGAAATCGTATTTCTAGGGATCGATCGGACCACGCACGTACTTAACGTTAATTACTCACACACGCGCGCACTGCACGCATCCGCACGCACTTGACGTTTATTAATCAACTTGCATTTCTTTACGTATCAGGCTGCTGGTACAGTCACATGACACAAAAAGATATATATATATATATAAAACTATTACCCTGCAGCTAGCTATAAAATAACTTATTCTGTAGCCACTTTGAGTTACGATTATTGCTATGCTAATTTACGAGATTATAGTAACTCCTTACTATGTGATTTACTATAACATTATGGTAAATATCCCATGTGTTATAGTAATTCAACTATCGTAAATATATACTGACATTGTCGTAAATTAGTATATAAAATTATCGTAAATAGAGGTGACTACAAAATAACTTATTTTGTAGTTAGCTATAGAGTATACTCTCCCTATATATATATATATATATATATATATATATATATATATATATATATATCATGCCCGGCCGGGTGCGTGCATGGCGGCACATACGTCCGGCGGACGCATTTCCGCCGCGACAACGCCACCGGCCTATCGCCACGCGACATGCATGGCCTGCCCTGACGCGCACGCCGTGTCGTGTCGTCCTCCTCGTCGTCGTCCCTGCGCAGGCCGAGTAGAGTAGTATTGTATGGCCCTGGCTGGCCCCTGGCCGAGTAGAGTAGTACGTAGCGTGGAGTCGTAGGGCAGTGTATATGTATAGTACTATGATTGTACAGGTGTCATCGGCTTCGACATATATGCCGGCCATGTACATCTGGGCATATGTGCTGGTGGCCGTCGTCCATCCGCAACAGTCTCAGCACACAGTAACAGGGACCGGTGGTGCACCCACCCAGCCTAGCCAGCTAGGGCTAGCTTGCGGCCGGTACTGGTACACTGCGCCTAGCTAGAGGTGTACGTGCATGTAAGCATGGCGTGGCACGTCGGCCGACGTATACCGCTGTACGTACGTGCAAACAGAGTGACTATAGCGTCTTCGTCCTGGCCCTAACTTTTACCTATTCTACTTGTCGTTGTTTAGTACATACGTTTGGTAACTTTCTATAAAAGTTTGACGACAACGAACGAACGCCGGGATGTAATAAACATGACATGAGAAACAAAAAGAATCAAATCATATATTACATTAATATATAATTACTAAATTACTAGCTCCAGCATCGATAATCTCGTAAAATCATCCTAGTATTGTTGGCTGTAGTAGGAGAGGCACTAGTTACAGGTGATGAAAGGACCATGGGAAAGACTATTGTTTCCCAATGCAACTTAACACCAAACCCCCCCACATTTAATTAAATTGCAATCAAAATGGAGAAATACCGGCAAGTTAAAGAAAAGTTCTCTATGTGTTGGAGGAAAAAGGGGGAACAAGTTGAAAAGCCGTTTTTTTACGGCTTCCGAACAGGCCATTATATTCACGTTCTATTTCTAACTAATTACCAACTAATTTTACAGCCTGGTGATATGGTAGCAGCTCAATAGATCACCACCACCCAACAACTATTGATTACTATTACAAATTGAGATGGCAGGGTTTGATCTAAAGTACTACTCCTATACACTACTAGCTAGTGAAGCCCCCAGCAA
The DNA here is from genome assembly GCA_038087645.1 of Saccharum hybrid cultivar R570. Taxonomy (NCBI): domain Eukaryota; kingdom Viridiplantae; phylum Streptophyta; class Magnoliopsida; order Poales; family Poaceae; genus Saccharum; species Saccharum hybrid cultivar. Next base: position 563,710 of record JAQSUU010000071.1, on the reverse strand, counting down.
AGTAATCAGATGAATCCAGGCTCGACGCCGTAGATCACGGCGCCGAGCTCGACGCCGTGATCTACGGCGTCGAGCTGTCTGTCAGATCATCTGCCACGTCAAATAGGACCACGAAGCTCGACGCCGTGAGTCACGGCGTCGAGACGTGTAACCTCGACGCCATGAATCATGGCGTCGACCCCCAGGGTCCAAAGTTGAGTTTACTTCGCCCAGGGGTCTAAACGTGAATTTTTTTTCAGAAAAAGGGCCGAATAGTAAAAAATTCAGTCAAATAGGACCACGAAGCTCGACGGACGTGTAACCTCGACGCCATGAATCATGGCGTCGACCCCCAGGGTCCAAAGTTGAGTTTACTTCGCCCAGGGGTCTAAACGTGAATTTTTTTTTTCAGAAAAAGGGCCGAATAGTAAAAAAATTCAGACATCGTGCTCGTAAGTCGTCGTAACTTTACCGATGATCATTACTTCCAATGCTGCACCTTGGCGGCTCAGACCATGCATGCTTTGACTTTCGTTGCTCGGCGGTCGGCATACGGCACGGCATGCAGCCGTTCCTAGTAATTGGATCCGTCTATGCGTCCACGACTAAAAATTTCACACGCACATTACCTGTTCATTAAGGGCGTTTTCACCTAAATTTTTGCCATGTCAGTTAACCACAATTTAAGTGGGCAGTGTTTGGTTCCTGTGCTAGAGCCAATCTGTTCAACTTTTTAACTATCTAACTCATGTATTATTGGCTCTGGTTTCTTGCCTAACTTTCTACTCCATCCGTTCATGAAAGAATGCAATTCTCACTTTTCTCGAGGAGTCGAACAATTTGAAGTTTTCGAGTCAAGCAATCTGGAGTTCAACCAAAGTTATATAAAAAAGTATCATTAAATTTATAATACAGAGTATTAAGTATCATTAAATTGATTATTAAATATATCTTCGTAGTAAACCTGGTTGGAGACACTATAAACTTAGTCAAACCTAACTTGCACACAAATTCTATAGTTACATCTTTTTATGGACAGAGGGAGTATAAGCTTAGATAGCTATTTTTCTTATCCAATAATGTGGAAAGGCTAAGGTTAGCTACCTTTGCTAATAGTGTGTGGCAACATTAGTTACAACAACAACAAAAAATGTCCAGGCCATCTCCAAGGGGGACCCTAAACAGGGTTTCTATTCTACTTTTTGAGCCAGACAAAAAAAAAGTCCAATAGGTTTTCAACTTGAGTACCTACTTTATGAAGGCCCCAAAACTTTACCATAAGCTCCATCTCCAAGGGGTATGTAGGACCTCCCTACTCTACAGTTTTTTTCCTGTGAAGTTTTTCCTTTTTTTTTGTTTCTCCACGCCAACTTCCTCCCACGCTGTGTTTTTTTTTTCATGCCACCGCCCCACTCCCTCCCGTTGCGTCACCGCTTCCAATCCTTAGTCTAAAACCTTTGGTACCCACCTATATAGTAGGGCAAAGGCATTCAAGAGGGCACACAACTACAGTCATTAGGAGGCCATTCAGTTGTCCACCTCAAAGGAGAGCATTATTAGCACAGGTCTTATCACTACCAATGAGCAGCCATGAAAGGATCATTGGAACAGGATTGTTGATCGCTTTCATGTCCATATGAACATCGAGATGATCTCGTGGAGTATTTGTGGGCACTTCATAACGCTAGCTAGTATGATTTGTTGTAGCTTTATCATAACTTATTGCTATACGTAGGCCTGGGCTTTCGGGTTACCCGATTTTTTTTAGGTCGGGTAATTCAAAATTCAGGTAATGAAAACTGCTACCCGATATTAATCATAAAAAAACACTACATGTAATTTCGGGTACCCGATAATTCGGGTTCGGGTTCGGGTATTCCTGAATTTACAAAAAAACAGCAAACTACACAAATATTTAGTAGCAATTTATATATAATTTAAGCAGCAATTTATATTGAATTTCAATAGCATTTTGTAGAGAATAATGTATTACAGTCACTTGTTTAAATAGAGAAAATTATATTCTAATAAAGCGATAAGTTCAAGTGTTCAACTAACATCACATGATAAATACAAAGACAAAGACAAATGTTTGGGTAGTTCGAGTAGTTTGGGTACTAGGGGATATTACCCGAATTACCCAAACTAATTTCGGGTAATCAAAATCGCTATACGAATTTGGGATCGGGAACCTCGGGTCCGAGTTCGGGTAATTTGGGTATGGGTAATGGGTATCGGGTATTTTGCCCAGGCTTAGCTATCTGGTGTGAGAGACAATTCCACGTTCTTCTGGACGGACTCTTGGCTTCACGGCTCCTCTCTCGAGCGCTTGGTGCCCACGGTTTTCGCGGCGGTGCGGCCGCGTAAGCGGAGGGCCACGGTCGCGGACGCCTTGGCCGGCGATGCTTGGGTGCGCCACCTCGCGGGTGCCTTCTCCCTGCAGTTCTTCGTCGAGTTTGCCGACCTTTGCGACCGCCTGGAGGAGGTCCATCTCTCGGAGTAGCCTGACACTTTTGTGTGGGGGCTGACTGCGGACGGCTCATACACCGCGGCATCGGCTTACGGGGGTATGTTCTTCGGCTCCTCGACCCCTACCGGCGCACAGTTGCTGTGGAAGACGGCGGCGCCGCCGCACGTGCGATTCTTCTTCTGGCTGGTGATGCACGACCGTTGCTGGACGGCCGCGCGGCGCTTCCGGCACGGGCTGCAGGACTCCGACGTCTGCATCCTTTGTGACCAAGCTTCGGAGACCATGGACCACCTTCTCCTTGGATGTGTGTACAGCCGGGAGGTTTGGCATCTCTGCCTGGCCCGGTTTCACTTGCACCACGTCATTCCCGATGATGGCTCCACTGTCATGGAGTGGTGGACCGTCAACAGGAAACTGGTGCCCAAGCTGCTGCGGCGGGGGTTCGACTCGCTCTTCTTCCTCGCCGGATGGTGCATCTGGAAAGAGAGGAACGCCAGGACGTTCTGCGCGACCTCCACTTGTGCTCTGGACTAGGCGTCTGTCATATTCGACGAGTTCGATCAGTGGTGCTTGGCTGGGAATCGGCACCTGCGCGCGCTGGAGGCAGTCCTCGGATAACCTCGCCCGTCTGCTTGGTTGTAGCAAATTCACTCCAATGTAGTCGTCTTTGTGCGGGCCGTGGGTGGTGGGTGGCGAGGGTCTGGTAACCTTGGTTACCGGCCCTCGGTCGGGTGTATTATTTGTTTGAACTCTTCTACTTAATGAAAAACGCGTAACGACGCGGTCTAAAAAAACTTTTATGTTTGAAAAATTGGATTTAAATTCAAACTATCTTATCTAAAATCATGAATCTGAATACAATTCATTGCATGGTTTATAAATATTTAAGTTTGGATTATATATAATGGTGGATACGAAGGACATACATGGAGATTATATTAAATTTGAATATGAAAAAAAGATAAAATATGAGCTTAGATGTAGGGACCCTTGCTAGAGTAAGGTGCTAAAAACATAGTCCAAAAATTAGAGACATCCCCTACTCAAAAAGTAGGGACTCTATTTTAGGGGAGGGGCACCGTTGAAGATGCTCTAAGCCACTAAGGTTAGTCTTGCTATATTCTTGCAAAAAGAAATTTGACCACCTATATGTAAGTGGTTTTTGTCATCGACAATAATTATGGGGTTATGTATGCCTAATGACAACAATATGATTGTGTACTGAATCGAGAGCTCGGTGGTAACACAAGAACATAGTTATATAGGTTTCTGACCTTAATGGTGAGGTAATACTGTAATGCCCTAGTCCTTAGTTAATAGATCGTATTGATATATATGGATCTATCATGTATGGTGTCTAGAAGGCATAAAGTGTCCAGTTATCCGTGGATGTTGACTAACCGTTCTTGGTCTGGGGTATCAATTAATGTGGAGGGATCCATTGACTCTAGTTAGTGTTGATATAGGGACGACTTTTATATAGTCCGTAGGGGATCTATTGACTCCTCATATGGAATACGTAGTACATTTCTTATACTTTCGTCCTCACTTTATATGAAAAGATTACCAGAGTTGCTAGCTTTAGAGCAACAAAAATTATAAGCTACCCCTTACTTTTCTAAACTTCCAAAGTGATACTAACATCAACTACAACCACACATGAGCCAGCTTTACTATTACTATAGGCTTCTAACGGGATGGGGTATTACACTCTTCCACCCTTGCCATGAGGTCAACAAGGGAGAACAAGATAGTGGCGCCACTATCTTGTTTAGTAGGAGGGCTTTTGAATCCACCTGCTAGATATTGAGTTGAAGGTGCAAATGAACTATTAGCACATATTAGCAACTCCAAACTAACTAATAAAACTAATAATATTAGCAGTAATAATTAGCTGATTTATTAGCACGTTTATTTGGATCCACTAATACTAATTTTAGCTGCTAACCTTAAGTGCTAATGGATCTAAACAAACCCTTACTTGCTTTGCTTCTTTGTGAAGTATATTGTACACTACCGGGTCTTGTTCATGATAATATCGTGCTGTAGAACTATCGGCATTCTGTTCATGTTTCATTATCATTCCTTCCGAAATCACTATTGCAAAAGCATCACACGAGTGGAGTCTATCTGCACACACAACCAAAAAATTGAGAAGTCGTTGCTATATGCGGACTACAATCTCTCTCTGTAAAAGATACTGGAGTACATACTAAGTTTCTCGTAGTTAATACTCTCTTCGTCTATAAAATAAATATAATTCTAACGTAAGTTAAAGTTTTTTGACCTTTACTATCTATAAATAAAATATCAATATTTATAGAATCTAATAAGTAGCATTAAATTTATCATGAGATATGTTTCTTACTATACTTAGTTGGTGTCATATGTATTAATATTTTGACCTAAATTTTGGTAAAATTTTAGACATGAGAATTAAAAATACATATAAAATTGCATTCTTTTGTCGACGGAGATAGTATAGTCTTTGCATGAAACGTAGAAGTAATATATACTACTAGTAGAACTTCCAGATATTTTGTTGGGACCAACTACTAGTCCTATCTCATCGAATAGCAGTAGGTTCTTAGAGCAAGACTAATAATACAACATGCTGTCGGCTGTATGTAATTCTTATAACCAATCTATGTGTCTACTTAGGGTCTGGTTGGAATAGAGGAATTAAAAACATAGGAACGGTAGGAAGTGAAGGAAAAGGGTTGGATGAAATTGGTAAAACAGAGGAATCGAAAAACACAGGAAAATCAACGAAGAAGTGTTTGGATCATAGGAACCAAAGATGTAGGAGCTGAAATAATATATAATTTAATAAAACTAAACATAGCAAATTAATTAATTAATTAATCAACCAAAACAAGTTAGGTTCAACAACGAGTGGACAAAAAAGGGCATGGCCCACCCGGAACTCACAGAATTTTTGCCTAGGATCTATGATGTCAAAAAACCACGTCACTAAAAAAAAATTAGCAGCGGTCTGGGTTAGCTTACTTTGTCTCTCCTCTGTTTTCTCTCTGGCGCATGCATTATGTCTCGGACTTCATGAAAACTTTTTTTTTGACAACAACTTCGTGAAAACTTTGAGTCGGAGTGCATGTTTTGCTTCCTGTGTTTCGTGGACGAGAGGAAGACTTTCTGGAGAAACGGTAAAGATCATTCATTTGATCCAAAACACTGCATGACATCAGCAAGGTAAAGGAATCGTGTTCCTGTAGAATTCCTTCGCCAATCCTCCATTCCAAACGCACGCTTAGATGAAGGGTAGTTAGCCCACTTACAGTCTACTTATTTGTTTCATGAGATTTCTTCTTGTGTATAAGTTGACTGTAACTTACAACCCACTTCTTTTCTTTCTTTTTTTTTCACTTTAGCATACGGTTCACTTACCATCTCTTAGGGCCTGTTTTGGTTCGGCTACTGTAGCACTGTTCGTTTTATTTGCCAATTTGTGTCCGATTATGGACTAATTAGGCTCAAAAGATTTGTCTCGTGATTTACAACTAAACATGCTCTTACATTATTCTTGTAATCCTTCTGCAGGCGCACGCATCAAATTTGAGCGACACGTGGAGCCCACAGCTCAATGTCTGCTTAAACAAGCGACAAGAGAAGGACTTCATGGCCGCCTGCAGCTGAAACGCAGGAAATACCGTGTCCTAGTGGAGGTTTTCTCTACCGGTATTTTAAAAATCTCGGTCGTCACTGATAAACAGAAATATCGGATATATCGGAAATTTATTAGCGATAGAAATAAAATTTCGAAAGAAATTTAGATAAAAAATGACTCATTTTGTTCAGGAAAGCACGTAGATCATTTCTAAACAATCTAACATAAAAAATTAAATAAAACATATTATTAATTGCTTATTCAATGAGAAGGGCAGTGATATGGCTGGAGTCTGCTGAGTGTGTTGTGACGGTGACAACTCGAACTTAGAAGAGAAGGGGAGAGAAAATTAAACATGGATTAAGGTTAGAGTATTGGGTAGGCTTTGACATCTATATGGATGATAAAATTTTTAAAATATGAAAATTTCGGATGATAGAGGAAAAATTTCGGACCCAACCGATAAATAGGATATCTTTACCAGCCGATATTTTTTCCCTGGTCCTGGTACGAGCTACGGCCCCATCAAGCGGCTATTTATACCTTCTCGAACCAATCGATCACCCCAGCTCCAGGGTACGCCTCCTGTCCACACTCCCCAGTTCCAATCCGATACCCATCAGGGCCATCGTCAGTACCAACTACCGCGCCGTGCCGCGCGCCGCCTCAACGGCGGCGGACGGCGGTGCCTTTACGCCTCATCCCTTCTCCTACCCGTGCACTCACCGGCGTTGGCTATGCACCATCGCATGGGTGGCTTCCTGCTCTTGCCGGCTTTAGCCTTGGCTGTTGCGTCCGCGTGGGCCCCGGTCACCTTCGGCGACCCGCAGGCCACGCTGCTCAACCTGGGGTGCAGCCAGTACAACGCCACGCCCGCGTCCGCCTTCATCGCCGCCCTCAACTCCACATTCGCCAGCCTCCGCGCCAACCTCTCCGCTGCAGGCGGCGGCGGCTTCGCCACCGCCGCGGAACCGCGCGCCGCGGCCCCGGCGTTCGCGATGGCTCAGTGCCGCCCGTACGTCGCGGGCCGTGACTGTGTCGCCTGCTTCGACGCGGCCGCCGCGCGCCTCCGCGCCGCCTGCAGCGCCGCCGCCAACGGCGGGCGCGCCATCCTCGACGGCTGCATGCTCCGGTACGAGAGCGCGGCCTTCTTCGACCAGTCCACGCTCCCGGGCAACACGCAGGTCTGCAACGGCTCCGCCGTGGAAGCCGCCGGCTTCGCGGACGCGGCGCGGGCGCTGGTCGCCGACCTCGCGGCGGCCGTGCCTCGCGTCCCTGGGCTCGCCGCGGCGGCCGCGAGCGGCGGCGTGTACGCGGCGGCGCAGTGCGTGGAGACGGTCGGGGAAGGCGGTTGCGCGCAGTGCCTCAACGTGGCGGTGGCGAACATCGATGGGTGCCCACCCAACTCCGACGGCCGTGCCGTGGACGCCGGCTGCTTCATGAGATACTCTGATAAGTCTTTCTACCCAGCGAACTCGACCGTGGACCTCGCCGTATATTTGCGCTCCGGTGAGTTCATCTTTGTTTACGTATCATGTGTTTTTGCGTGGGTTATCAACCTAGGCTTCCATGTAGTAGATACTGGCTGCTCCGTGTTACTTGGACAAGTTTTGTTAGTGTTATATACCGGGCCATGTTCCCCGATGTTTCTCACTCGCACCAGTAGTATTATGGATTAAGCCACCAATTCCCAATGATTCGTTGCTGATCTGCATTCTCGTTTAAAATTTGCGATTATGACATTACCAGTTCAGCAAATCACTTCTAGTAAGACTAAAAGTTAATCACACTGCTTTGCTGTGGGGGGTATTTCATCCCAGGTAGAAGCAACTCTATAATGCTCAAATAAATTTCCTTTTATCATACATACATGTGCAAAATTTCAGGAAATCCAATGTTTCAGATGATTTTTCAGGAAGTTAGGATCAGTTTATGTGCTCCAGGGATTGGTCTTGCTCGAAATTAGCTTGTAATGGATATTCAAATAGAAAGTTTAAAAAAAAAGTAACAAGTTCCACAAATAGAACGAACGAAATATTATGTCTCCAGTCAAAGTTTTTTCAGTTTAGAGTTCTCAAATGCATGATTGCTTGCAGTTTTTTTTTCAGTTTGGAGTTCTTCAATGCATGATTGCTTGCAGGGAAATCGAGCCAAAAAGGAGCGATCATAGGAGGCATTGTGGGAGGTGTAGCCTTCCTGTTTCTTGTTGGCCTCTTGACTTTCTTATTGGTACGGCGTTCTAGAAAGACAAAGCCTCGTAGAGGTAAATGTTGTGAAGTCTAGCATTTATCAGACTTGCAGTGTTGTGATTTTTGTCTAATTTTCCAATGGAAGTATAAACTATGTCAGATATTTCTGTTGTTTGCCATGAAATTCTCTTACAGGGTTTCAAGTAAAGTAAAATATCACGTGTCAAAAGTTTCTTTCATGAGAACACTGCCCAATGCTATGCCCCTATTGTTTTGTGTTGCATGTCGCATGTTTAGCTTTATAACCAATGGTTGTCAATCATATTATTGATACAAACTAAACTTGGCTGGCTATTCCTATCTTATGAAACTTGCTGAAAGATAATGGCTTAAGAAGTTAGGTTAGTACATTAACGACTAAAAGTAGAAATTTATTTTTTCTTTTACATAACCATAGGTCCACCGTACACATGTTTTCGGCTCACCATACGCTGGTTTCTTCCTGAAATTAAATTTGTGTCCATTTATGTTTGCTGACTTGGAGTCTTCAGTACTTTTGTGCTTTATTTGTTTTAGCCTGAGCAATGTCTTACACTTTACTTTATACGGCTATTGTAGAACCACAGTAAAGTAAAAGCCAATTTGATACATGATCTAGGTAAATATTGAGTTTGTCCATTTTTGCTCACAACAACATGGCAACTTGCAGATTTTCTTAGTCTCAAGATATATTATGTATAAAATGTGTTGGAGTTTATTCAAGATCCATTTATATCTGTTTTATATGCAAAAAGTATAATCAAGTCCTTTTTAAAAATGAAAAAATAGTTTCATCTCTGTATTTTGTAATTACATTAGTTTGCAGAAAGTCAATTGGAAAAACTGATCAAACACTATATTGTTTCTGCATTTCCATGTCTGAATGTATTATCTTTTAGGAGATATACTTGGCGCAACAGAATTACAAGGTCCAACAAGTTTCTACTATCATGATCTTAAGGCTGCAACCAATAATTTCAATGAGAAAAGTAAACTCGGCGAAGGAGGTTTTGGAGATGTATATAAGGTATGCTGATCATCTAATTTTCATCCTCCATCGAAATTTGCTGATTGTATGCAGCTTTAGAGAACTGGAAAACTTATAATTAAGAAAATTTTAGAAGCAGTGCTTTCATTTCTGACAGGGTTTGCTGAAAAATGGGAAAACAGTTGCAGTAAAAAGGTTAATAGTAATGGAAACTAGCCGGGCCAAAGCTGATTTTGAAAGTGAAGTGACGTTGATCAGCAATGTTCATCATCGGAATCTTGTCCGGCTTCTTGGTTGTTCTCGGAAGGGCTCTGAGTTCTTACTTGTCTATGAATACATGGCAAATGGCAGCCTGGACAAGTTCCTCTTCGGTATGTTACTCGGATCTATGATTCTCAGGCATTTGATGCTTCATACATTATTTTCTTTGGTTTTCAGGGCACTTTGTGACATATTGAGAAAATTCATTTTATTGATGTGTCTATTAGTGCACGTTTGCTTGTGCTAGATGGCCCCATTTGTTTTATCTGAATACCACATCCACACCTATAACTAGACTAAATCCACTCCAATTGTTTGTTTATTTGAGAGGATGATTGCTTTGCATTGGCTAACATAACATTTCTGACATGCACTCTGTGCAATGGTCTCATTTTGGTATCACAGGTGATAGGCGTGGAACCCTTAATTGGAGGCAGAGATTTAACATTATTGTTGGCATGGCTCGTGGTCTTGCATACCTTCATCAAGAGTTTCACGTTTGTATCATACACCGTGATATTAAATCTAGCAATGTTCTTCTTGATGATGACTTTCAGCCTAAAATCGCTGATTTTGGTTTGGCGAGACTTCTACCTGATGATCAGAGTCATTTGAGTACAAAATTTGCAGGAACATTGTAAGTTTAAATATGCAAATATGGCATGTAGTAATATGCACTTGACTAATTTTTTAATTATATTTTTCTTTTGATCAGGGGCTACACTGCTCCAGAGTATGCAATTCATGGCCAACTATCAGAGAAGGTTGACACATACAGCTTTGGTGTTGTCGTCTTGGAAATATTAAGTGGTCGGAAGAGCAATGATACAAGACTTGAGCCTGAAACACAGTACCTGCTTGAATGGGTATCCATCATTCTTCTGAAACCTCCCTCTTCTTGGTGCCTGCATTACCCCATATTGCTGCCAATATCTCATATTTTTCATGCATGGTTTTATAAGTCTGTAATTTATGCTTACGGTTTTATTTTAGTTTCATACTAACTGAGTGAGATGAACACTCCACTGGATTTTCACTATATGCTTCTGAAGGTTTAACAAGCAATTGACAAAGTTCCAGCACACAGCACAGCCTTCTAGTGTTTTCTTATTAGTTTTCATCAGGATGGCTTGGATACTTTCACCAGTTCTTTTTTTTAATCTTTGACATAAAAAGAAAAACCATTAGCAGTGCTGCATGTTCCACATCTGTATCGAATGTAACTAATATTTTGTTCTCTACGAACACATGTGGTGCCTAGATCCTTTTTTTGATCATCCCCTATGGTTGCACAGGCCTGGAAGCTATATGAAAGTGACAACTTAATGGCCTTGCTGGATGAGTCACTAGATCCTGAAGAATATAGACCGGACGAGGTAAAAAGGATAATGGAGATAGCCCTTCTCTGCACTCAATCAGCTGTTGCTGCAAGACCAATGATGTCAGAAGTGGTTGTGTTGTTGTTGACAAAAAATGATCCAGAGATCCAGCCCACAAGGCCCACTTTTATTGATGCAACAAGTAGAGTGCGAGGCGAAACATCCTCCAGTTCATCTTCTGCCTCGAAGGCGACCATATCAGTTTCTCAGTTTTCGGCCAGGTAAAAAGCATTGTATATGACTTTCCTTCTTTTTTCTGTAGTAACAACATTTGTAATCAGTATATGTACATATAGGATATATCTATATAGCAGGGAGTGACTGATTACTTGTCAGCATATATGACAGCAGTGTAAATCATTTGAAATTTCCCTTTTGTTCTTGTACTATGTAACTATCCATATGCGTATGTGGTTCACATGCATGTTTTATATATGTGCTTTCTATACATGGCATTGTCTATCTGAGAGCATTTTGTGTCCCAAGTTGTATGCATATTGCATTGCAGTTACTGTATTTAAATTTCTAGCAAGAACTACAAAGTGCATTAACTGGTTGCTAAGCTACCATAGACCACCAGCTGATTTCTCAGTTGTAGTTGATACAGTGAACAGCCTTATAATTTAGTTCTAGTAGCTGTTCAACTAGTTTAAGAAAGGCAACATGAGCAACTTGAGATTCCAACAACTGAAACTTATCCACCTGGCAGAAATCCTCATTTGGAAAAGCTCCCTGACAAGCCCTTTCTGTGTCACAATTTAGAAAGAGAAGTCTATAATAAAGATATCCCTTTAAATACATTCTTCTAGTCGAATACCTTCAGGAAGCCCCTGGGGACTGATTCACTGGCCAAGGCAATGGTCTATTGTGCAGTTCAGCTTTCATTAGTGTCCTGGTGGGTACCCAGAAAGTAAGCTGTGGTACTTTAACTCTGAAGTCGTCCTTTCTAACAAAGTTTTAAGGAAACTAATAAAATTCAGTTTAAATACCAGAAGTGTCTCCCCCTCCCATAACTGCATATCTTATTTCTTGAATTGTCAAATGTGAAACTATTGTTGTGTTGTTTGTTTGGGAAAATGGAACAGTATTCTGTCTAATAAGTTAGGGTGAGTATGAAGAGACCTGATAATGGAAACAGCAAAGCAGTGGTCAGTTGATAAAAGCTAACAGAGCGAAAGGGCCTCTAGCTGAGGCCCTGTTCATCTGGCTTATAATCCGTCTTATTCGGCTTGTTTTTTCAGCCGGAACAGTATTTTTCTCTCACAAAAAAACAGCCAACAGTGTTTTTCAGCCGGCTTACAAAAAAACAGAGTTGGTTAGGTGGCTTAAGTAACACTCCTCAGGTCCTGAGTTCGACTCCCCATGGGAGCGAATTTCAAGCTGGGGTTAAAAAATATCTCCTCGTCTGTCCCATTGCCAAAGCACAGGACTAAGGCCCGGCCCCGGTCTTGGTTGTTCTCACATGGGCGAGCGAATTTCAGGCTGGGGTTAAAAAATATCTCCTCGTCTGTCCTATTGCCAAAGCATAGGACTAAGGCCCGGCCCCGGTCTTGGTCATTCTCACATGGGCTACGGTGCCGCTGTGTATGGGTGAGGCAGGGCTTCGAGGGTTTTCTCGACCTGCGTGAGAAGGTCTTCTTAATGCAATGTCCGGGGGGTGTCTTACCCCACAGGTTGAGCTTTTTTCTTAATAAAAGCTAACAGACAGGCTATGTGGTTCCACAAGAACTGTGAGTGCCTTTTGGTATGAAACTATGAATCACACTTTGTAATATTCAGGATCTGTCAGAATGCTGCAAATGCTGTGATCAGATTGTTGAAATTGTCAAAAGCTGCCATCAATGTAAGGATTAATTTATTAGCATATGCGGAACTAATACTTGTCCTTTTTATCATATATGTAGCGAGGAATAGTTGCCTTAATTTTTTCTATGTTCTAGACTTCTAGTGGATGACTGTTGACCCCAGAGATTTTTGTAATCTATCATTGCATATTTTATCCTAGGAAATGGTGTAACACTATGGATTATTTTACTTGTTTGCTTCCCCCACATGAGTGTGTGCCACATAAGCTGACTTTACCAGACAACATAAAGAAAACTGGCTGCGTTCAACTTGTTGCAGAACACTATAATTGATTTCACATTGCTGTTTGATAGAGATGATTCGTCGACTGTGACTGTTTTCACATTGTAGCTTTGATATGGACAGACCGGCTCTCATACTGATTCCCCTTCTATTGTGTAAACAAATTGCATCATAAGGCAATTGTCATGCAGTTTGGTCTAATCTATCATATAGTCACCTTCTTATTTGGGATATAGAAAAAAAAACTAGCATATTTGGCATCTCCTATTGAACATTATATAAAAATAGGATACTGCAACCTGCTCCTGTATTCCTAATCTATCATATAACCACACTGCTTGACAGCTTGCTTTTTATTCTAATTCTGTACTAGGTTGTTGAGGGTATAAACTCTGAACATTAGAGTTAAGTCCACTCTAGTTCTGATCTGTGAGTTTCAGATTTGACAGGCTATCTTACTATCATTTAGACAGTATGTTGTAAATCTTGGGTATTGAGAGACGGAACACAACCTTCTCCTGTATGCCTTTCTGGGTTCTTTGTATTGGAAAACACACTGTTTATAATGCTTCACCATTTTGTTGCATGCTTTGTATTTTTTTAAGATGGTGTTTTCCGCTATGTACAGCATCATTTAAATATGTCTGTATTACAATACATTCTCCCTCAAATCAAAATAAGTACTGCTTTGATTGACAACCTCAATAACATAACTTCGACCACCACATTCTATTCTAGAATATCAGTATAACTTTAATAAAACTACTAGTATAGGAAGTACTTTTCAAGACAAATATATTCATGTGGCTGATCAAACTTAAGATAATTTGTTTGCACCTACCCTCTGTCCTAGCTATGCTTCTTTTTATGGTTACATTCTGCATAGGGGACATGAGAACAAATCTGTGATATTTTTTTTAATGTAAAAAAAATCTGTGATAATTGAATATGATGCAGACCATGGATGATGTAAGTGCCTCATTAATCTGTATTGCTGCACTTTGTATTGCCCTTTTTTTGCGTAATGGATGATAAGTTTGCCCTCCTATGCATTCTTGAAAAATATTTAAATGGTCTAGTAGTTAACCTTAAAACAAGATTGTGTACCCACAAAATGTCCCTATATAGCTAAATGCGATTTATGATTTATCATTGGCTCATTAACGTTTTAAATAATTAAAATGCTCGCCACATATAGTATATATGAAACATATTTAATATTTCTAATCCTTCGATAGTGTGGGCATTTGCTATTTGGTGAAAATATTTGAGCAAGGTAAAATAGGTAATTTGTACGTAAACTTTAGCAGGCAAAGTTCTGGTGCTACAATGATGCAGAGTGTGATAAATATAAAAGACGACCTGGGTGGAAAGCCTATCCTACCTGTGTTCTCTCGTTATGTACAGTCCATACTCCATAGTTTTAGGGGCTGTTTAGTTGGTAAATTTTTTGGCGAAACGCTACTGTAGCAGTTTCGTTGTTATTTGGTAAATATTGTCCAATCATGGTCTAATTAGGCTTAAAAGATTTGTCTCGTCCATTTCGTCTAAACTGTGTAATTAGTTTTATTTTTTATCTATATTTAATGCTTCATGCATGTGTTCAAAGATTCGATGTGACGGGGAATCTGAAAATTTTGGTAAAATTTTTGGCATCTAAACGGTGCCTTAACTCATCTTTCTGCTTCCATTTCGCCAACAGCTCTGACAACATTTGTAGTCAAACATACAGAACAATAGTTACTTCTTGAATAGTTCAGTAGGATATATTTCAGGCAAACTTTGCTGATCCTTTTTTAGTTGCTTCTGAGCTGTCCGTGTCCTGTGTCCAAACCTAGCCAAGCAAAATCAAGCATAACCACTTAGCATCTGGAACCAAGTTTAGGAAGTCCGTGCACTGATCTTCCATGGACTCAGCTTGAATCCACTGGAGTTGATGAGCGTGCATATAATTCCTGCTTTTATTGTCTTATTAGGAAAGTGATTTTAGACCCTTGACTTCTCCAGAGATAGTTTAGTAGTTTACAGTTGCACCTGGAACAGAAAGACGTTAGTTATATGTTTTCTCGAAAATGCAGGAGAGCTGCGCTTCATTATATTAAGAAGAAAATACGGGATAAGAACCCAAACGCCCACAAACATACACACTCTACACATGCCAAACTAAAGTTTTAGATTACATTTTTGCCTGCTAAACATAAAAGGACGACCACAAAAACCAAACAACCAGGTCACTCTAAGGCAAAGGTGCCGGTGTAGTCAAGGAAGAGAGGTTTTGTGCGCCTGCTATCTCCCAAAGACGCCTTTCCTCGCTGGTAACGTTAAGAGCCCTTGCAATGCTAGGAGCAGCTCTGTCAAAAACAATAGTTATATGTTCGCTCAAAATAACTGGACAGCGAAATGATTTCCAAAGGTTGTCCTTGAACTTAAATGAACGTGGCCAAAAGATGGACATGCAAGAGCAAAGCTACTTGGTTAATTGGTTGTTACTTATTGCACATTAGGTTATCATCATTATCTCTCGAATTTTGAATTAAAAAGCACTCCATAGATTGTTTTTTTTCCTAAAACGAAGAGCATATGTTTTTAAAATAAGCGAACTGTAGTACCAAGTAATCTTTCAAGTCTCAATGTTTCCTGCAATGATTAACTTGACTGTTAGTGATAGTAATATAGTAAGATCTTTATGGGTTATTAGACATTGCTACCACTATCAACAAGTTTGGTGTGCTAAAGTGACGCTTGCATGCGTAAGGATTGGCCACTAGTAAAAATTTGACAGCAACCTGGAGCACAATGCCTGCATATGAAGATAAAATTTCAGGATCAGATTGCAGCACCTCCACATAATTGCTTATGCAATGGAAATGTATGATTTGCCCTGTGATGTTGATACCGAATTACTTAAACTGAGGCAGATTAGGACAGCTTTTCTTTTAGTAGAAAATACAGCTTGTAGAGGATGTAGGATGATGCAAACTATATTGGGACAGAGGGACATAAGGCACTCGTCTCTCTGCAAGGTCCATTCTTATCTTACATGCAAATCTGACAGTTTATGACAATGCAGATTTTTAGCATGTATTTCTGATGTTCATGTCCTCACGAAGCACAGAAAGAATTGCCCATTTCGATCAGTAATTTGAGGTGACTAGACTGGGGCCTGGGCACTGAGCCACCGAGTCATGCTGATGGATCTTAGTTGAGCCGCCCACTGGATAATCTATCATCTACAATATGGAACATAAACTGATGAACAGCAGGTAAATAGACCAGTTGTAGATTTAAGGCATCCTATGTTACAGTAGCTGTTAATGATTAAGAAATGGTAGTTCTAATTAAAGTTACATGTCACACTCTGTTTTAAGAACAAGATAGAATGCATATATATTACGTGCGCCCTAGGAACAGTTGCACACATAAGTCAACAAATTATAGGAAGTATGATCACATTGTATCTTACGTCACTTTTAATACAACACTTAGTCTTTACACACAAGCGGAAATTAAAAAGATAACTCTCAGACGTGGTAGCTCCAACACAGGGACGATCAACTGGTTGACTCAAACCTAGAAGTCCTCTAGGTAATCCTCATACCAACTGTCATCTGTTACACATTCATGATTTTTATCCAAAAATAGAAAATGAACAAGCGTGAGTACATTTCGTACTCCACAAGCATAACATAGGGATTCATGAGGCTCAAAAGGTAGACACGGTTTACTACATTTAGCATTTTAGTAAGTCAATATTTTATCCTTCATTAGCATCAAGTTATGCTTAAGCTCCCTAATTAATCCACATGATCATATACTAGAATCAAATAGAGTCATTGAACATCATTATAACATCATCATCATCATCATGAGTTAACAACATAACAAATATCCATTTATTCTGTGAGTTTTTCGGGCCGCTCGTGACCGTGAGCACGGCTGTTATAACAGTTTTTAACACTCTGCAGAGGTTGTGCATCTTTACCCGTAAGTCGTGTTGCCCAAATGCCTAGGGCCCGTCGACCCCCTAACACTCCCAAGGCGAGAATGTAGGGTACACTATGAAGCCTTCTATAGGTCTCTCTAACATGTTAGGGCCGCGAGGTTTTCTCGGCAGGCAGATGTAGGAACCCCTTTCTATGGCACAAATCTTTCGCGGCTATACATATAAGAACAGGGGCAGTCCTATACCCAAAATGGCAAGCCCCTCTTGCACCATAAAGATAACCTCTAACAAGCTAGAAGAGATCCTATTACTGAGCTAAAGTCAGAGCCATGTGACTCTCACGGTTGCACTGTCAATCCCAGTTTTTGCCGACAGATAAATCCATACGGAGGGTTTAGGACAACATGATCAAAGTCATTTGCACCTTCACCCTATGGATCAGTTGTCATAAAGCATGTTTTACCCTTTGTTCCATAGAACCATTAACTATTGTATAGATCATATTCAGTTAGAGCACTAGCAATCTATCCATGTGCAATTAATCCATATGAGTCAAGGGGCATGTCATCAAATACTAGAAAGTCCTTATGGTGGTCAAAATTAGACACATGCAAAATGAGTAGATGATTAAAATGGATAGGACATCAAGGTAGGCCCATGCTATACTTGCCTTGGTTCACAGTCCACCTGGTCTTGCTGTTCTTCGAAGAAATCCGGGTTCCCGAAGTACTCCTCACCGTCTGAACTCGATCAACACGAACTAACAATACGCATTCCGAAGACAATCATACAAGCAAAACAATCCTATGGTTAGAATAGTACACTAGCAGTAAATAAAACAAGATAAAAAATTTATGAAAATCATCTACGTCTCGCTACGATCACATAGACACGAAGTTCACGAAAAAAGGAGCTCGAACGCAAAAGTTACGAATTAAACAAGATTCCTATAGCGAGTTCATTAACTTAACCTAATCAAGAAATTTAAAAGTTGCTAACCCATCTACCAGTAGCATTAACTGGTAGATTATGAAATTACGAACCTAATGCAAGTTGAACGGATCAGATCGGAGCTAAAACGGAGTTTTTATGAGCAAAACAGTGTAGTGGCAATTCTGTAAATAGATGAAACTATTTTTGAATTTAAATAAATAATCAAAATTGGGATTTTCATTTGACCGAGGACCGCGGTTTGGATTACACAAGAACTGGGGGTCTTTTTAAGAAAAAGGCCCGTGAATGGGTACAGTTGATCTTGGGCGGTCGGACGGCTCGGATTCGATGGAGGGGAGGAAGGGCGGCGTGGCTCGCCGGAGTAGGCGGCTAGGGCGCTACAGGCCTCGTCTCGCCAATCTGAGAGCACCGGAAGAGAGCGGGGGTGAAGGCGAAGCCGTCCCGAGGCAAAACGCGACCGGAGGACGGCCCGCGCAGCGTGTGTGCCATGGCCGACGGCGAGGAGCTCGCCGGCGCACGCAGATTCGCCCCTAGAGACCACTATTCATGACGACAATGGCTCGAGGAGAGAGAGGGGCATGGGGAAGCTCACCACGGCGAAACCGAAGGCGGGGAGGGAGCGAGTGTGGGGGACCATGGCGTGCTTCCTCGGCGGTTTTGCGAGCTCGAGCGGAGGGGAAGAACTGCAACGGGGCAACAGGGAGGGCGGCGTCGGGTGCGGCTTCCTTTTAAAGGGTCGGGGCGCGGGGGACGCTCCCACGACGCGAGTGGGCGCGGGGCCGCGGCAGTTGCGCCATGACGCCGTGCGATACGGGAGGTTGGGGGAGGAGCTGATGGGCGGGCCCGGGCTGCAGCGTCAGAGAGAAGGGGGAAGGAGGCAGCGGTTGCCCACTCGAGCTGGGCCGGCCCAGGAAGAGAAAGGAGAGGAGGGGGAGAAAGGAAGGGCGCGCGGGCCGGCGGGAACTGGGCTAGCAGGCCGAAAGTGAGGAAAGGAGAAGGGGAAAAGAATTTGCTTTTCTTTTTCCAAAACAATTTTCCAAATTCATTTTCAAAGGATTTTTAAACCCTTTTGAGTTTTGGATCAAAACCAAACATCCCAATAGATAAAATGCAACAACATGAGTGCATAAACATGTATCTATCCCTATGATTGATTTTAAATTCATAAAAATTATTATTCCCTATATTTGAATGCACACATAATTGTATAAACAAATCAAATTTAACTATTTTCGAAGAATGTAAATTTTAGGGTGTTACACTACACTTAGGGTAATGCATCTTCTCTTAGATTTCAGACTTAATTGTTGCTACTACGTGCTGATATTTTCTGTTGAGATCGGATCAATGATGTTCCTACGTGCTAACAGTTCTTATAAACCTTAGGATGTCTGGGTGTGAAGCCTTCGCATGTTCCCTTTACTTTCAGTAACCAGCTATCAGTTGCAATATATAAAATAAGATATGGCCATGATAGAACCATCTTTAAAAGACAACCTTGTGCTAAGTTTGTAAATCATAGGCTGGCATCATAAACTCAATCAAGTACAACGACAAATGTACCTTGGTACGAATTAGCACAGATGTGTTTCATATGTCAATAAAATATGAAACGGAAATAAACTATGCATTGCCTTTAACACCCATTGTTTATTAGGGCTGGTTTAGATCCGAAAATTTTTGTAAAATGGTACTGTAGCAAGTTTCGTTGTTATTTGACAATTAGTGTCCAATCATGGTCTAATTAGGCTTAAAAGATTTGTCTCGTCCATTTCGTCTAAACTGTGTAATTAGTTTTATTTTTTATCTATATTTAATGCTTCATACATGTGTTCAAAGATTCGATGTGACGAGAAATCTGAAAAATTTTGCAAAATTTTTGGAAAACTAAACAGGGCCTTATTTAATCTGAGAAGGTAACAACTATCTGTGTTCTGTACTTCCTGACAAAATAAACCTTATCTTCCTTTCCTTTGCCCTCATAATTCCAGGCTGTTCCATGTCCATCTGGAGACAATCTTTGTCTTCCTTCTTTCTTTGTACTTTGTGTGCTTTATAAGAGTAAGAACATAAGTGTGTAAACATAGCAATATGCCAATATACTACACTCTCCAATATGCATTGTTGGGAACATGTATCCTGTCAACAGTTTAATATCAGTTTATCACCATTAGCAGGTCATTATTTTAATATGCATTATTAGCGGCTCGCCAGTGCCCCAAAGCAGACATAGGAAAGACTGCCCTTTCAGATTAAGGAGAGATAAGCAAATTAATACGAATAATTTAGTGAGAAAACAGCATGCAAGAAACAAACGTGGCTCTAGTATTCTAGAAAAAGGGTGGAAACACATACAACTAAGCATGATATAAGACACCAACTAATCTAAATGAATAAATTAGAAGTTGATAAGACAGGACGGGACCATCTGATGAAGTATGTGACAGCATCTGTTGTTTAATCATGCGAGTGGTGAACATGTCACCAAAAAGAAGTGTGCCCATTTGGAAATACTCCTGTTCTGCTCTGCTTTCTTCCCCTCGCTACTTGTACATAGTGTTGTGCTTGCTTGGAAAGGGATTTGGCCTGAAGCGGCCGCGGACGCCTGTGCTGAATTTGGAGGCTATGGAGCTTGAGCTGTTGAGGCCAAGTCGCGGGTCATCGGCTGACGACGAAGGCCACAACGCTCAACCTCCATCGGCTGATGTGTCACTATTGGCACAATTGGGGGCACGGCTGTGCATCCCGCTTGAGACCCCGTTGATCAGCAAGCAAAGGCTGAGGAGGTCCACGACACCTGCAACGGTGATGTCGGTGCGTCGGAGTGGGAAACTGGCTGCTAAGACCAAGACCTCTAACCCGACTGTCCAGGCACAGAATGTGCTGAAGCAAAAGCTAGGGATCGCCGAGGCACAAGGTCCGGACCCTCCGGATTTGGATAGCATCAAGGCCTTCTTCGTGGCGCCGTTGTCGCCCTCCAAATAGGAGGCCCTTCAGGTGCTCTTCGCTCCAGATTTTGATCCGGTGGCCATGGAGCTGAACCTCACTGGCTTCGAGCACGACGCTTTTTAGCCACTGAGTTCAGGGCTTGCTGTGTTTGTCCCTAGGCTTGATCCCCCTCATAGTCGCTAAGTTGTTTTCTTTTGTAAACACTAATGTGTGAGATCTGTCGGTGTTTGGCTCAGTAATCACAAATTACCGTTACAACTCTAATTTGTGAAACTTTTCTTCTGCTTAATGAATACCGTGTCAATGGCACGTTCGAGAAAAAAGTATACCTATGGAATAACGGGGGACTTTTCTTCCCTGATCAGATATATAGCGTATAGCAGATGTGTTATATATCTGCGATTGTCTTTAGTAAACGCTACGTGGGCCAAAAAAATACTTCTTTTCTAACTGATAATCTAACATTCACGTGCTGATCAACAATTCACAAGAAAAAAGTGCCTTTTCCCAACTTTTTTGCCCCTTTGTGTTCCTATTACCGAGTAGTTCTATGATGGTCCTAACTTACAGACCACTAAAACCGAGAAAAATTATGCCTAGTTTTCTGTGACATCATTGGCATATCTTTGCCATGGAATTTGCTTCATTCTAATTCTAATGTACTGTATGATATATAAGGATCTGTCCACATGCTCCAGTAAGGGAATCATTGTGCACTTGGAAATTCGGACTTCAGGTATGGAACTGTTTAGCAAACTGTTTCACATTTTCATTTCATAATTTTGTACTTACCAGTCATATAATGTTTGTTTCTTGAAGCATACTTCTTTCCGGCCCTTATGCTTTTACCTTCTAAATAAGCCTAAGTGCGCATGCTTTTGTTTTCATAAATAGTGTGGTAATAGTATTATCGTTTGCCCTGAAGTAAGCCTCAGTATCTATATACAAAACTTTCTTTGGTGTGAGAGTGTATATTCTGTTGGGTTTGGACTTCCTTTTCCTTCTTGCTAATATACACGTCTCCCCTAGTCCCCTTCGTGTTCGAGAAAACAAAAAGAACATGCCATTATCTCACTATCAATATCAATATACGGTACTCTCTCCATTCCAAATTATAAGTCGTTTTAACTTGTCTAGATACATAGTTTTTACAATGTATCTAGACATAATATATGTCTAGGTGTATAGCAAAAACTATGTATCTGGAAAAGCTAGAACAACTTAAATTTGGAATGGAGGGAGTATTTCTATGGCAAACATATTACTATCAATTTCGCTTGGTCTTGAAATATATTTGCTCATATTATTTGTCAAAATTTAGACACCATCTAACATTGTCCAAAATAGCACGTTTACATTGGTGATTTGGAGTACAATAGCCTAGTAAATCTTTGACCACTCATTTCTTTGAGAACCAATAACTCAGTCGCCTGTCACCACCGAATTGCATCGGTGCATTTTCCTCACTTGTATACACAACCCACTATAGAGGACTAAGGGCACCTCCAATGGCTACCTCTAAGCTAGCATTAGATGCCACATGGAGAAGAGGGAGGCTAAAGACCTTTGAGCTAGTGAGGAGAGAAGATCTAAGCTCTTTGCGTGCCCCAAATGCATGGGACACGTACCTCTATCTCTCTTGAAAGGCGAACGAATATATAAATAAAGAACCCTTACATGTGGGACATATAGGATGTATGACATCTAATAGTCAATCGGAGGTGCCCTAAGGGAATCTCCATTGGCGACTTATGAGCTAGCTCTAAGCATATTATTTTATATTTTAATAGAAGAGAAAAAATTATTTCATATTTCAAAGAGGAAAAAACTATCTCTTGATCAAGAGCTAGTCTCATGCTCATACTCCAAGATCATGTGAGGTTGTCATGTGGGGTTATTCATATTATGGGCTATAAAATAGTTACTAGCTCTAAGATAATTTTTCCAATCGTATTAACGTTTAGCACATAGCTCATAATATGAAAAACCCAACATGACATAAATCACATGAGGTATGTGCATAAGACTAGCTTTTTCTTAGAGTTTTAGACCAGGACCCGTCTTTTAACTATTGCTAAAAGACACAACATTCGTTATAGCTTAGCTGTGGTATTCCACCGGTAAACAAGTCCCAAAGTAACCTAGCTGACACCTCAACCTAGACAATACAACTGAACACAATAGGAGATACACTAAGGTCAGTCTCGGTGGGAGTTTCTTCCACATTTAATAAGCTGTCACGTAGGCATTTTTTATTATGTAGCACCATAATTAAAGAGAGAGAGAAGAAATAAGTTTCATGGAGATGAAACTCTCCTAGAACAGTTACCAACTCGCAACGAGTCATTGAATTAAATGGTTATGAAACTATCGAATGAAACTATACATTGAGAGTGATTGTTTCATTCAAGTTTCATTGCATTTTATTTGGTGTGGCATTTTTGGAAACAACACTATGAAATTCTTCACTGAGACTGACCTAATAAGACTAACTTTTCATCAAGAGATAGTTTTTCTCACTCTTTCTTTTGAAAAATTATAAAATAATATGCTTAGAGCTAACTTGGAGGTGAGAAACCAAGCATTGATTGTTCTCTCTTGGCATAAAAACTTATAGAGCCGAAGTAGGGCAGGACCACCATTGTACTCTACCAGCCATATATAATGATGTGCTTGGTGAGAGTGTCGTGAGGCTATAAAGCCCGAATCTCCTTGGGCCCAGCCACGCCATGGCTTTCCATCGCCCCAATACCAGGTAGTTCCAAAAACTAAAGGGGGGCTCAGTGGAAAGGTTGTGCCTGCTCTTTTCCATACAGATTTGCGTTCATCAATGGCAGAGGGGATCTCATGAGGTCATTGGGTTCTTGCAAGTTGGGAGGAAAAGGGAGATCTAGGAAAGACTTAGTGGCCCACCTTTCCCTCTTTCCCCACAAGGACGAGATAATGGATTAGAGTAGGAAAGTGATTCTGAATTGGTCTCAAATCTTGGCGAAGATTACACTGTGTACTCTCCACTCGATCGGCAATGAGGCATTTTGTTATTGAATGATGGCACCCCCCTGGCCTTGCATTGCCGTTCAAAGGACAAGATTGGTCAATAGGATATGGATGTCATGAGGCATGTGGTATATATTATTGTTTTATCTGTGTCGTTGAGTATTCAGTTAGTATTCCAGTTTATATATGGTCGCCCATTTGTGAGTTTTGAGGTATATATTGCAGGCCTGCAATGCAACCCATTTCATATGCTTGTCTTTTCAAGGAACTTTCTATGCCATCTAATAGACGTTAGGTTTATATCAAAATTAAGCTCGTGGCATACTTTATGCAGAAACATGGACAAGGAGGACGTCGTTTCTTATGTGAGAGCACATCTTGGTAAGGATTTCGCAAAAGAATAACTTTAGTCCTCTACTGACTTTGTGTTTGTGTGATCTCGTGATTTGAAACCTGTGGTGGTGTACCAAGGCAGCATATTGGAAGGTATCTCTGTTGATATTGCATCCATCCGTGCACAAATTTTTTGATATCGCATACTGTTCTTGGATTCTATTCTTGGAATTGCTAATGATCTAACTAGATTATATTCTCTTGTAGCCTATTGCTTCCATACGAAGAAAACCCAACATAAGAACTTAATATATATAAAATCATTTGTGAGCTTAGGCAATTCATTTTGGAAAAAATTCAAATTACTACCTCCAAGTATTGCTTATGTCCAGATAACCCCTTAAACTATCGTTTAGTTCGGTTAACCCCCTTAACTATTTTAGTTGGTCTAATTTACCCCTTATCAAGATTTGTGCTTTTTATTTCTCTACGTACAAGTTAAATTTTAATTTAAAAATTTGCCGAACCAAACAATAGTTTAGGGGGTTACGTGGACATAGTCCATACTTGAGGGTAGTATTTTGGACTTTTTCCATTCATTTTTATGCATGATGAATATATAATCTTACCTAGCCTATTATTGATACAAATTGGGAGGGTATAAAATGGTACTCTCTCTATTCCAAATTAGAAGATGTTTTGGCGTTTCTAAATACATATGTTTTACTATGCATTTAGATATACACTATGTCTAGAATCTAGATGCATGGTAAAATATATCTAGAAAAGCCAAAACATTTTATAATTTAGAATGGAGGAAGTATTATACTCCGTATTAGATAAACAGTGCTCGGACACCATTAAAATTTTCCTGTGTCATCCTAAGATCAGCAAAAGTTTGTGTCTTCTTTTGTTTTCTGAACAACTAGATGGCAATATATTTATTATCAGTCGAGATCCTTCAGAAAGAAGAAAAAAAAGGGGGGGGACTTTGTTTTCGTTTAGATCTTTTGGTCTCTGATTTCCTTCCTGAAACAAATGGAGTAGGTCCTCAATCCTCACCCTTGCCTGTTAGTTGCATGCGAGCTCATGGTTTTCAGCCACACAATCCATGGGCTCCTTCTCCTTGGCCTTAAGTGGTGGCCAATCATCATAAGTGAGTCTAGGGCCCTCTGAACAGTATTACACAACAGTAACCCTGCCAAAGATTTGGTATCTAGAGTGAGCCATATTGTGCCCAGCTAGTGATGGATGTCAAGTGCAGCAGGAGGACCCAGGACCCAGGAGTATAGTATAGGCTCTCCTTAAAAGACTGTTCAGATGGATTAGAGCAACGGGGCAGCGAAAAAAATGATTGGTTCTGCTTTCCTCTTGCTCCCCGGGTTCATAAATCTGAGAACGATATTTTGCTTCATTTCCATTTCCTATATGTGTGATGCGTCATAAATGGATATTATTGAATGCATACTTAAACCTTTTTTTTTGGTCCATTGAGCTCAATACTTGAGAGTTGATAGTGAGAGGAGTGAGACAGCTGATCACATGGACCTCCATTTGTTTGAGGACAGTTCCTCTTCCGAAACAGAAAAGAGAATGCAGTGACCAGTGTGGCCTGTATTGTCTTTGCCCTTGTCCTTTGGCAGGGACAGGGAGCCTCAGGCTTGTCCTCTTTTATCTACTTCACCTCCATTTATATTGCGCCGGTTGTTTCAGCTGCTCGCCTGCTTCAGCGTCAGAGCTTCCCCTTCTCACTTCTCAGAGAGAGAGAGAGAGAGAGAGAGAGAGAGAGAGAGAGAGCGCGCTAGCCCTCCACTGCCCTGCCCTGCCCTGCCCTCAGGCATTCTTTGTCACAGGAGGCGAGGGGAGAGGGACAGAGAGGGCTGAAGATCACACGGTGGCCTTTTTTTGGGTATGTGACAGCTTCTGTCTTTGGTCTTTTGCTTCCTTTTCTCTCCTCATGACATGAAACCCCTTTTAAAACCTCAAATCACCACCTCATCGGCTGATCAGTGAGTGCCTTCTGCTCCTTTAAGAGCCCTCAACCTTGCCCTCGTTTTTCTTCATCCCTGGCCTTTGCCCAAAGGGGAAGATCAAAGCAATATGATCATCTGATCTCCTCCCACCGCCATCACAATCCTACACGTTGTGGTGACAACACAAAGTAATAAACGCATCCCCTCAGGCTCTGCTTCTACCACCCTCTACCTCTATATTGCTTGCTGCAAGAAGCAGCTCCAGGAATTGCTCACTCCATCTCCATGGAGGTTGCCATGGTGAGCACAAGAGCCAGCCTGCTCATCCTCATCCTCTCCCTCTGCTCTCCATACAAATTCATACAAAGCCCCATGGACTTCGGCCCCTTGAACCTTCTCCCCACCACCACCACCGCGTCCAGCGATTTCGGCAGGATACTCTTCCACTCTCCAGCCGCAGTGCTGAGGCCCCAGTCGTCAGGGGACATCTCCATGCTTCTCAGCTTCCTCTCCGGTTCGTCTCTGAGCAAGGTCACGGTGGCAGCCAGGGGAGCAGGCCACTCCATCCATGGGCAGGCTCAGGCTCTAGATGGCATTGTGGTGGAGATGCGCTCCTTGCCTGCCGAGATGGAATTCCACAGAGGAGAAGGACAGGTTTCCTACGCCGATGTGGGCGGTGGGGTTATGTGGATAGAGCTCCTGGAGCAGAGCCTTAAGCTCGGGCTGGCTCCGAGGTCATGGACTGACTACCTCTATCTCACCGTTGGCGGAACGCTGTCCAATGCTGGCATCAGCGGGCAGACATTTAAGCACGGGCCTCAGATCAGCAACGTTCTACAGCTGGAGGTAGTCACAGGTGAGACACATCACACATACATGCATGGTGAAAGAAACAAAAGGATCAGACTTTGTGTTTGCCTTTTTGGCCGTGTCTTTCTTGACCAACCTCTTTTTAACTGATGGGCAGTAGTTTTTTTTCCCTTCTGTTACTCTCTCTCGGTTTCACAGGACGAGGGGAGATTGTGAAATGCTCACCCAGCAAGGATGCCGATCTGTTCAATGCCGTTCTGGGAGGCCTTGGCCAGTTCGGCATCATAACCAGGGCCAGGATCCTGTTGCAGGATGCTCCACAGAAAGTATGCTTCCTGCCTTGTCTTACAACTGATCCGTACATCTTAGTTAATTAGTATGACATACGTATTATTACTAGTATTGCATTAGTTGTGTATGTCAAGACTCTGATGTCTGCTATAATAATAACTGAACAACTTTTGAATAAATATATATAGGTGACGTGGGTGAGGGCCTTCTATGATGATTTCAGCATCTTCACCAGGGACCAGGAGTTGCTGGTGTCGATTCCGGATTTGGTGGACTACGTGGAAGGTTTCATCGTCTTGAATGAACTATCCCTTCACAGCTCCTCCATCGCCTTCCCTGCTAGCGTGGACTTCAACCCAGATTTTGGCACCAAGAACAGCCCTAAGATCTACTACTGCATAGAGTTTGCAGTCCATGATTACCAGCACAAGAACACTAATGTGCACCATGTAAGTAAGCTCCCAAAAATGGTAGTCAAGAATTATTAGGGATGCTTTTATACTAATGTAATATGCATATCTGTTTCAGGTTGTGGAAGTTATCTCAAGGCAGATGAGCCACATGGTGTCCCAGTTGTACAGTGTGGAGGTGTCCTACTTCGATTTCCTGAATCGGGTCAGGATGGAGGAGATGAGCCTGAGGAGCGTGGGGCTATGGGAGGTACACCACCCATGGCTCAACATGTTTGTGCCAAAGGCCGGGGTTGCTGACTTCAGGGATCTGCTCATGGACAACATTTCACCGGACAGCTTTGAGGGCCTCATCCTCATCTACCCACTCCTCAGAGACAAGTAAGTAGTATCACTCTTCTTAACCACAACACAAAGTTACAGATACTACATCCTTGAAGATACGCCTACTTTCGGCTTTCCTGAAAGCATTATCTGTTTTATTATTCCCTCTTTCATGCTCACTTCATTAGCTTCCAAGAAGTCCAAGCTGGACAAGCATTTCTTTGCATTATCCAGCAAGTTGCCTCCTTGTGCTACAGTAGTAACAGGCTATTTTAGATGATGAAGTGATGAGAAAAGTGATCTGTGTGGGCTCATCGTGCATTAGGGATAATCCGTTTTGCTTAGCATGTTGGTGTATTTTTTCTATGACCAGCAATAGACAATGGTAGGCCGTACACATATTTCAGTGTGGAGGCACCGCCTTCGTGGTCTTCTATTCTTTCTATGGGTCATTTATCATTTGCCTTTGTATTCAGCTCTGCTGAGAGCAGGGCCAACGGGTGTCGACGTCACCGGCTTACCTCTGACGTGGAGGTGAGCGAGCCTGTATATTATACAAAAGTTGAAACGTAAAACGCTAGCGAGTGATTTGTAGCTTGTCTTGCATGCTTCCAAAGGCGCTCGTGGGACCCACGTCATATAGAAGCTGGGAGTAGGACGGAGACTGGGAGAGTGAGCAACAAAACGAAAAACACTGAATGAAAAAAAGTTCTTACACGTGGGATACACGATGAATCGGCACTCAAATAGGTACTACCTCTATTCCAAAATAAATTAAGTTCTAGGGTTTCCTTAAGTTAAACTATTCTAAATTTAATTAAATGTATAGAAAAAAGCATAAATATTTATGACACTAAATTAGTATCACTAGACGTATCAATAAAACATTTTTTTATAATATATTTATTTGATATCATAGCCGATGTTACTCTTTTTTAAAATTTGGCCAAACTTAAAATAGTTTTATAAATTGATTTATTTTATTAAGACAGAGGCTGTTGTAGTTAGCTCTATTGTTAAGGTTGCTCTAATGTTCTGAGGAAGAGAACATATAGTCTCATAAAATGAAGCCTGCCCCACTTAAGATCTAAAGCAGCTATTCATCAGCATTCCTTTGTTGGTCCCACTCTGTTCTTGCGGTAAGAAATCGAAGTTGTTGTGGGGTGGGTGTAGTAGAGGCTTGAAGTTCAGTGCAGCAGATATGCTGCAGCCTTGCTTCCAGCACACGTTTGACGCAAGAATGAGAATATGAGAGCAGTTGTTTATTGCCCTTGTTACCTTTTTCTTTTTTTGGAGAGTTCTGTCCACAACATTTTTGTTGCTAAGTCCACGGCTACAGTGTCTTCATACTAGTTGATTGCCACGAATGGTTATTTGTATCATGTTTTTACTTGTGGTCCCTCAAACAGAATCGCATCTGTCATCAGCGTTGTATGATTATTCAACTAAAACTATAGAACTCAATCAGTAGCATCTATTTTTTTTTATTAAGTGAAACCTTGAACTATGCGGTACTAGCAACAGGGAAATTATAAAAATAGTAGCTCATCTTTGGAATCTTGATTTTTTTATTTCCATATTAAAAGTATTTTTTGTGTGCGCATTGTTTATATATGTGAAGATAAGTTTTGCTTATTCCATTGCGCAATAAATAGTTACATGTGTCCAGATGGAACATCATAAACTTATATTTGACTTAGCACATGTTATTCAATTGGGAAGATGCAAAACGCTGCTCACATTTCTAAAGGCAGTGGTTGGGTATGGGAAAGAAACGTTACATGATTTCATTCCTGCATTGACCTCAGATGCTAGCGTTTTGTTATACATATGTCCATATATCCTCCGAATAAATTTTGAATAGTTTACATGCATGCAAAAGGGGTTTAAATATGTATGTCCTAGATTGCATCCCAGTGTCAACTCTGAACTGATTGAGCTTTAACAAAAAATCAAAGTCGTGACCTAAAGATCCATGCATGTTCACCGCACTGGCCTAGTATAGTTTATAGGCCCAACGGAGACTTCTGACTTCTCTCAAAAAAAACCACTAAAACAAATAAAAGTCTTTCGAGTCAGAATACACTGAACTGCAGAATGTCAGCTACATATATGATTTTCAGCTCCTGTTTTAAATTCATTCATTCATGATGTCTCATCAGCACAGTACTAGGTCCTAATAAGTTCTCCATTATATATTAGTAAGGTTTAAAAATCGTTGCTGTCTTCTTCCTCCTTGGGACAGGTGGGACACCAACACCTCAGTGGTGATGCCGGATTCCGGGTCCACGGACCGGGTGATGTACGTGGTTGGCATCCTCCGCTCCGCGAACCCTGAGCCCGAAGATGGCTGCTCCCACCACTGCCTCCA
Organism: Saccharum hybrid cultivar R570; assembly: GCA_038087645.1. Lineage (NCBI taxonomy): Eukaryota > Viridiplantae > Streptophyta > Magnoliopsida > Poales > Poaceae > Saccharum > Saccharum hybrid cultivar. The sequence continues at coordinate 533,337 of JAQSUU010000071.1, read as the reverse complement.
AGAGCTTCTCCGCCGCCACCGCCGGATCGCCGACGCCGCGGGAGCACGCCTCGGCGCGAAGCAGTACCTGGCTCACCACCCGTCCCCGGCCGGCTGGCACCAGCACTTCGGCCGGCGGTGGGAGCGGTTCGCGGAGCGCAAGGCCCGGTTCGACCCGCTACGCATCCTGGGGCCCGGCCAAGGCATATTCCCTCGGACCCAGGCTGCTGCTGCGTCTGGGAGCTACTAGCATATAGCCGGCAGTCAGTGTGGGCATTCGGTTCTTCGGTTCGGTTCGGTTCGGTTCCTCGGTTCCTGAAGAAATTCGGTTCTCAGAAAATAGGAACCGATCGGTTCCCAAAAAATCTTGGAACCGACAATTTCGGTTCTCGGTTATTTCGGTTCGGTTTCGGTTCTAACCGAACTAACCGAAATTTTTCAGCATAGGTCAAGACAAGAATAAATATACATGTTCCAAGGCAAATTTATGCAACACTATATCCATTTTTATTAATAATAATTTAGAAGGCAATAATAGCAATATACTAACACAAATATATAGCTTTTGAAATATAAAATATCACACATAAACCAAAAATAATCTTACAAAATATGAGTAGATGAAGTATGATACATGTAATTCGGTTCTTTCGGTTAGTTCGGTTAACCGAGAGTAGGAACCGAATTTTCTTCGGTTATTTCGGTTCCTCAAAATTAGGAACCGAACAAGGAACCGAATTTTTCGGTTTCGGTTCTTTCGGTTTCGGTTCCGGTTCTTTCGGTTCGGTTCCTCGGTTTCGGTTTTTTGTGCCCAGGCTTAGCCGGCAGGAAGCGAACTGGCGATACAGTAAGCAGCAAGGGATATTTATGATATACTTATAGATTACTAGCTGACTAGGATGCGATCTCGTGTTCTTTCTTTTTCTGCATCTCTTCAGCTTCCTCAGCATTTTGAGGCATGGTGGGGCCGGTTGTTGGGTTATTCTGTGATGAGGCGCGGCGTGGGGCACTTTGAGAGGACCCGGTGGTGAATGTCACTGGGAATTTTGGAACTTTGTACAGCCTGAGGAAGCGCAGGCTTTATTTAGGGAATAGAGATAGTGATTCCTATCTGATCTATGTATTCCTTGGCCCTGTTTGGATTCATGGTTAGAGTTAGTTTGAGTTATTTAGAGCCCAAATAACCCTGAAATATCCAAACAGGTAGGTTAAAGTATGGTTAAAAGCATCTAACCCATCCAAAAAAACTAGCTCCCCAAGGAGATGCTAATTGGGGTTATTTCTGGTGGGGTCCATACTGGAAAGCATTTTTCTCACCTCTCTAGCCTGCACCGGATCCCATCGCCCGATTTATCCCCTTCCTCGCGCCTCGCGCGACGACGGATGGAGCGCCACCTCCGCCGGCCCTAGCGCTCTGCGCTGCCGCCCACCGCACCTCGCCCCCAGCACTCGCTCCCGGCGCTCGCCCCCGGCGCTCGCCCCCGCGCTCGCCCCCAGCGCTGGACCCCGGCGCTCGCCCCCGCGCTCTAGCTCCTCACCCGCGATGGACGGAGACGGCTTCGACGACTGGGGCTCGCAGACGTCGGCGAACGGCCCCGCCCGCGCTCCCGCTGCCGGCTTCGACCTCAACTCTGAAGCGCCGGCCGGGGAGGGGTTCCCGGAATTGGGTCTCTACGGATCAATCCTCCAGGGCGACGACGACGAGATCCTCCCAGGCCGCGACAGGGGCTCCGGGCTCCCTCCCTATCGCCACACCAAATCCTGCTGAAAAGGTACTTTAAATGAGCGAAATGATTGAAAAGTGTAATTATTATCAATCTAACCTTGACATCCAAACACCACATGGGTTAGAGTTAGTTGAGGGCTAGAGTTAGAGTTAACCAAGTTAGAGAATCCAAACAGGGCCCTTGTTCGATATGGCCATTATTGATAGTGTTATTATTGTCGTCCATACTTTCGTTCTATTCCTAGGCTGATAAATTCCTTAGGTCTCGCTGATAAATCCCTTAGGTCCCGTTTGGCTGGATTCTTTCGGGCTTCAGCTTCACGCTGCAGTAACGGGGGAGCCAGGGCTAAAGAAGCCACAAATCATGAGTTCTTTTAGCTTCATCTTCATTTTATCAGAAACGGTTTTGGTTGTTTTCTATTTATATAATTCTGAAACTAGATGTCTTTTATTAGGATGGTTCAACTACGCCTGTTTTAGGTCGACCTTCTTCGGCGCTCAATTGCGTTGTCTGTATGTTTAAACTCTTCTTCTTAATATAATGATATGCAAATATTTTACGTATTCAACAAAAAAAATTATCAGAGAAAAAAAAACAGCTACGTACAATACAAGGTGCACGACCCAGAGCCCTAAAAGAGCCTGCCAAACACGTTGCGGTGTATGCATCGCTTTGTGCAAATCATCTTCTTTTGGAGAAGTGGTGACAACATGATCTGTGGCTACTAGCCAGCCCTACGGCTAGCCTGGTCCTCAAAATTTTACTATACAAAAAGAAGATTCACATCACATCAAAATGTCGGCACATGCATGGAGTACTAAATGTAGATGAAATTAAAAATTAATTGCACAATTTTGTTGTACTTTGCGAGACGAACAATTTGAGCCTAATTTATCAAAGTTTGGACAATTTTTACCACATACAAACGAATTACTACAGTACGCATTTAATACGCACTGTAGCAATTCGAGAGCCCCAATTCGGGATCTAAACAAGGGCCAGGGTGATATGGATGGGTGCTGGATTCAGTGACATCCATGCCCCCATGTTTCCGTTGGCTAAAATGCATGTGCTGGAATTGTACATGCATGCATGATGCATGGGCTATGTTCCTTTTTTTTCTGGAGTACTCACTCCTCTATTTTTGGGACGGAGGGAGTATACCCGTAAGTATGCATAATTGCCTTCTGAACCTCTCAAAGTCCTTGCATTGGCACGTCACCTTCCGCAAAAAAGGAGCAAAGAAAAAACGCAAACAGAGATCACACATGACACACCACAGTGGAGTGAAGATTTAAGTTTGTTTATATAAAACCATTTATAAAAACAGGAATCCACGTCTGATCGGATTTCTGGCTTTCTTTTTTCTTTTTTTTTTGAGGGGGATTTCTGGCTTATATACTTTTGGCCCTCGTTTACTTCTTGTTTCATTTCAGGCCGCGTTTAAAGTTCTCGCTATTTTAATGTAAAGAAGATGCATGGGTCTCGTATTCTTTCCTATTTATTTATTTAAAAAAAACACGCTAACCACCTTGCTTGCTGACTTGCACTATGCACCATGAAAATGTGATACATAACTCTATCTGAACATAAACTACATATATTATAGATAGAAAGTATGATCCGGTTGGAACTGCATCATCGATCACATTAAAAAACAGCTTGACTTTACTAGAAGCTACCCCTAAGTATCCACCTTCCAACATAATCAACGCGAATGGATCCATGACCGATCAACATGTAGCACCTCCCTACATACAAAAACACCCCCCCAAATGCTCCTACCGAAGCTTAACGAATCTTAACCTTTCCATCACGTAGTAGCCTTTACTCCTAAAAAAAGTCTTAATAACGTTTTTTTACAAAGTATTGTTACTCTACAATCCTATTGAAGCACTCCCTCCTCCACTCCAAATTGTCAGAGGTTTTGATTTTTCTATATATATTGCTTTTAACGTGCATTGAGACATAGTGTATATCTACATACAAACTATATATCTAGAAAACTGAAGGGTGTGTTTGGTTACCTAGCTCCCACCATTCTTGCATGCACTCAGCCGTATACACTCTAAAAGAAGTGTGTTTGGATCATTGTTTCTACTGTTTCAACCCTGCTCTGCTCATGCAATATACGGTGGGATCCTGGCTCCGGGGAGCAGCCCAAATCGAGCTTCACTGGCCATATAGGGATGGGGTGTGTAGCGACCATGTGTCAGTCGCACAGCTCATACAAGTTGCATCCGCTCAGATTGGCGGAGAATCTATCCTAGCTTGATGGGATGCATGGAAACTGTGCTGGAACGGCCAAAGAAGAAAGGGAGCGGACTCTCTCTTCGCACTGGTGGCATGGGAAATGCGGAAAGAACGGAACGTAAGATGCTTCTGTGACACCGCCTCTACTATTCCCCAGGTGCTCTCAATCTTCAACCACGTCACCAATCAATGCATTGATGCAGGGGCGTGCAACCTAGGTTGTCTAGTACGCGAATAGTCGGCTTCGAATACCTCGCTAGGGAAGCTACACCAAAATGTAAAATCAACTGTCCTCCCTGGCGCGCCTTCAGGGCGCGTAGTGTAAAACAATCTCCTACTTAATAAAAAGATACGAAAATCTTTTGCGTATTCGAGAAAAAAAAAGATTACACAGTTTAATCAAAGGGCTTCATTTGCAATGCCCAAGATGCAAATTAATTACCTCCTTAACCTTACCCTCTTCTTTAAGGTCAAGCGACAAGAGTAAATTACTCGTAGCCTTTTTTTTTCCCGGGTCACGCTAGTTGCCAGATCTGCATGGATTTCGAAAGGGATGCGAGATCCGTAAAGCAAGGACCGCAGCGCCGGGCGGCAGGACAGGAGGCAAAAGGCCTGGCGTGGCTTTGCGATTCGATGCTGGCGCCACAGTGCCAATGTGCCATTGCTGCTGCAGTGCTGCGGCTGCCCTTCTCCGGATGACAATGGACAGACGACAGGAGGAAGCGGGCAGCGGGGTCCCCCAACTCTCCTCCATTGCTGCTGCAGGAAGCAAGAGTACGTGACTGCGTGAGCAGCAAACAGCAACGGCTCGAAAGCGGCAGGGACGGCAGACAGCGGGGATGCTCTTGAGATTGAGGTCGTACCTTGGAAGATCTCTTGTTTTGTTTGCTTGCACCAAATTTATTCCGTTCCAGTGCGTGTGTGTGTGCGCATCGCCTGCGCCCGGTGAATTCTGCGCGACGTCATGCGGTTTATATTTTCTTTGTCGTTTTGCGTATTGATGAATTGATAAAACCAACTTGTTGATGTTTTATACGAGGATAACAGCATCGTCAAAAGTTTGGTAAATCCACTCCCTACATTGATTCTTTTGGTAGGATGAAAAAAAATATTCCACCACAATCTAGTGGTTCAACAGAATTGAATCTCTAGCCACCTTTTTTTAAGATCTAAGAATACTGAGAAGACAACAAACAATGGAGATTTTGTTTTCTACTAGGTTCTAGCTGTGAGTTAAGATGTCAGGTTGGCAAGCAATAGTTAGCCATGGATACGGAGCGACCATCACCACCAGGTTTGTCAAAATTGGATCTCCGGTCACTATTTCTTATCTCAGAATACTAGCTTAGAATGTAAAATAGACAATGAATATTTTGTTTTAGAGATTCTATAGGTGTGAGTCTGGTGACGGGGATGGCTAGGCGTAGGGTGGCTGGTGGCGATGACGATGTGGCACGGGGCGGTGACCAAAAATCTAAATGGGTCCGCTTTTTATTTAAAAGATTATTGGAAACAATTGGTGATGTGGGTTTTCTTTCCTTTTTTAATGATTATTGGAAAAATAATAAAACCAGATCTTTTGGATTATTTTTTGACATCAATGGAGATTGAGGTCGTACCTTGGAAGATCTCTTGTTTTGTTTCCTTTTATTTACTCTTTTTTTCTTAAAAGAAACTCTACTTCCTTTATTTGTGCAGAGTAATTTCACTTTCTCGGCAAAAACGATTGTTTGGCAGCACATGTGTGACATAAACGGGCCAACATAAATACAAAGGCAACCTACGTCTGTTGAATGTCGTTCGGTGGTCCATCCAACGATAGCGTTGTGTGATCGAGTGCTTTTGTCATGTCTCGAGTAAATAATGTCATATGTTGTTGACACGTACACATAGTACAGGAAAATTGCGTACTAGTAGCTAGGAACATTATACAAGTAGTGCTTGTATTCTGGTCCATCCGTTGCTCTCTTCCTTCCTAGAACGATATCAATATATCATCGGTGCTGTCGAATTGGTGGTCCTTACACGTCAGCTTGTGCGTTGGGGAGTTCATATGTGAGGTTACATCCTCATGTAAATTAGGAATCGTCGTGTATGCTTTATGTATCTATCATCTATTTGGCTATATACTCAAAATCACATAATTGGGATAGTGCTCTCATTTGGCCGTAAGTTGTTTTACGGTGTTCCCTAACAATTCCTATGAACTTGTTGCTGGCTCGCTAGCTAGGTTTCTTGAAGCTAGTTTTTTCATATGCTGATCCATGAGATCAAGATTAATATGGGCAGCTCCAACAGTATTAAAAGAGCCAGCTTATATAATATTTTATTTAATAAGAAGGATAGATAATGATAAGAGCAGCTTCAACAGTGACTTATGAACTAGCTCTAAATATTTTATTCCATATTTCAATATAATAGAGAGAAACTATCTCTGGATCGAGAGCTAGTCTTATACGAGCGTTTCGAGATTATGTGAGGTTGTCATGTGGGTCTAATTATATTATGAGCTATTATTAAAAGTTAACACCACTGAAGAAGTTATGATAGAGCTAATAACTAGCTCAAACTGTTAAGGGTGCCCTAACTCTTTATGAAGAGCTAAGCTTACACACTTTTCTATGATTCGAGTGCCTATGTTTACGCGTTTTTCTATAATAGCAAATGGGTTACTCCATTTTGTATCTTTTAAAGTTCATATGAGCTAGCAAGTTGACTCTAGTGTTGAGGATGCCCTAATATAGCTAAGTGTTTATTTGGCTATAAGTCAAGTTATAAGAGCCAAGTTATATAATAGTTGTCTCATACTTGTCTACATAAAGTTTTTGTTATTATTATTATATGATACCATGCATGTCTCATATTTTTCTTTCCTATTGCCCTCACATACACTTGCTATCTAGGTCCACCACTGCATAGGCTCTTGTGTCTAGCTTGTTGCTTGTACGAGAGCTAATCTCTCCTCTCTTGTCTCCTCCATATCAACAAAAACATTGAATAGCTTGGCTATAAGACCGTGGTTGTACTTGTTCCGAGACAATTTGAGCTAGCTAGGGCTCTGTTTGGTTGCAAGCTACAACCGGACACAACTAAAGTGTGACAAGTTGTGGTTCTAAAATCTTGTGTCAAATTTTTAGCCCAGGGTGGACACAAAGATAGGGCACAATAGAGTTTCTACAACATGTATAATTAAGTTCCGTCAGCAAACTAAACGAGAGCTAAGCATGCTCAACCTTAGGCCTCATTTGGATTCCATGGCTAGTTGGCTAAAATAAGCGCTAAACTTTAAATCATTTTAGCTCACTCTGAACTAATGATCTTTTTTGTGAGATGTGCTAAACTTTATATAATACTTTAAATTACGTACATGAGCTAAAACTGTCTGGAGCATGAAATCCAAACGGCACATGGCGAGTCGTGGCACGCTGCGATCCGCAACCAAACATGTCCTGAGCTACTGCTGTAGGTACCTCCCCTCTCATCTCCATCCACGGACCACGGTGCAAGTGCTGAAGTGCAATGCTGCTGGCCTGCTGCCAACACCAGGACGCCGGACGGGACGTGGCGTCGGTGCCTCGGCGGGCACAGACGGTCGCCAGTCTAAAATTTAGTATTAAACGTGAACTAATTACAAAACTAATTACACAGACTAAGACTAATTTACGAGATGAATCTGTTAAGCCTAATTAGACTCATGTTTAGTCTTTCTAATTAGTCCACCACCCGGCAGGCACCAGCTGTCACCGTTGCCGCTCTCCTCGGACGAGAGCGCGGTCACCCAGCAGCAGTCACCCCTCCGCCTGTGCCTGTCCCATTGCTGCTCCCTGTGAAACCACACCACCACTCCACCAGGCAGGCGCGGAGAGGCACCAGCTTCAAATCGCAGCATCCAACACAGTCGGTTGCCGTGTCGCCAAAAGCCGAGAAAAGCGAGCGCGCCCAGCGGCAAGATCTTCGGCTCTTCGCTGTCGCCAGCGCGCCCAGCGGCAAGATCTTCGCTCCAGCAAGCACCTTGCAGGCTTGCAGCACGGCATGTGGGATGGGATCATCATGCACTGGGGCCAACCCTACCATTGCATCGTATACTCCCTCTAGCCTCTAGTCTAGTAGCCAGTAGCCACCTGTGCTGTGTGCCGATGCATCAGCCATGCACAGACATGCTGCATCCTCTGTCAAAAAAAATAGTGTTGTTCTTACTTTTGAAATCAAACGTTTCAACAAATGCACAACGCCTAAAAACGACATTTATCCTGCTAATATCTATGGCACACAATTGCCGATGTGTGACTATTCTTTCCTCACTTACTAGTTACTACTATTTTTTAGAAATGACTTACTAGTTACTACTAAAGTGCGTATTTATAAAATCTAAAAAAATATATGTTGTTATGAAAGGTGGTCACTTGAGAGCGAGGATAATAACTGTATTAATGATGGAGTCCCAAACCTTCAGCTGTTTTTTTTCCTCTTTGGTAACTGAGGCTGCTGTTTTCTATGAAAAACTTTCACATCCGGATTTTTTTAATTGAACATTCTAAGTTTTTTGTTTTTTTGAGCAGCTGAAGGTGACAGATCGCTATGTTACTTTTTTTAGCTATGTTACTGATGCCTTGATGAGCGCTACGGGCCGAAAGTGATTGGTTTAAGAAGCAAGAAAAAATCTACTTTTCCTCCCCAACTCTCTCTAAAGTCCGATTTTCCTCCCTCAACTTTAAAACCGGACAAATCACTTCCCTCAACTTTTCAAACCGTGCATTTTACCTCCCTCAAGCTGCTTCGAAGGCGGTTTTGCTACAGTAACCAGCGGTATGCTACAGTAACCAGTGGTATGCCTGTGGGTCTCTGCCATACCTGGCCCGCTCTACTGTTTGCAGAGGCCAGAGCCCAGCCCAAACCTCAAGCCCGGACGGGCTCGGACGATCATCCGAAGCCAGCTGGATCGACCATCGCCATTTCGCGCTAGCCCGTGGGCCGAGATCGCGTGCGTTGCGCGGCCGCTGCAGGCTGCCGTGTGGCCGTGTGCGTGCGGGATGCCATTGCCCATTGCCCATGGGCACACCGTCGTACATGCCCGTCACCTAGTACTTCGGACTATTCTACCTGGAAGTTATCTGTGAGGAGCAGTCGGCTTTCGTGCCTGGTAGGCTGATAACCGACAACATAATTACAGCTTATGAGTGCTTGCATTATATGACAAAGAAGAGGGTAAGAGACAATCGTTTCTATGCTTACCTACAGAAGATTATGATTAGGTTGGGTTTTCATGACTTTGGGTAGACATGGTAATGAGACTGGTTAACTCGGTCTCTTTCTCAGTGATTTTAAGTGATAACAAATTAGAGGAGTTTAAATCCTCCGGGGCATTCAGCAAGGGGACCCAATTTCCCCTTTATCTCTTCTTGTTAGCAGCAGAGGGCCTTTCATGTCTCTTAAAATTTTATTCTCAGTCATCAAATCTCATGGGTATTCGGGTGACTCTGTCGGCTCTGATGGTGAGTCACCTTCTCTTCGCGGATGATAGCCTGCTGCTTTCCAGGGCGAATAGAGAGAATGCAAAAACTGTGAAGAATGCATTGGACTTATATCGTCGTGCTTCGAGATAGCAAGTTAATCGATTCACTTTGCTAAAGGGTGCAACAACACTAGTCGAAGGGAGATCAAGGGTGTTCTCCAAGTGGATAATGAGACCTTGAGTGAGAGGTATTTAGGCATGCCGATAGATGTGGGCTCATCAGTCACGGGTGCCTTTTCTTATCTCAAGGACAGGGTGTGGAAGAAAGTGCAGGGGTGGATGGAGCAGTGTCTATGGACTAGGGGCAAAGAAGTGCTCATCAAGGCCGTCGCCCAGGCCATCCCGACGTACTCGATGGCGTCCTTCTGACTCCCTCGGGGACTATGTAAGCATATTGATGGCCTCCTTCGTGATTTCTGGTGGGGCAGCAAAAAAGGGAAGCGGAAAACTTGTTGGGTTGCTTGGGACGATATGTCAATGCCATAAGGTTTGGGTGGCCTTGGTTTCAGGAACATCAAGCTATTCAACCTAGCCTTGCTTGGCGCATTTTGCAGGATCCGGATTCTCTCAATGCAAGGGTCCTCAAAGCAGTTTATTTCCTAACAACCGATGTGTCAGAAAGCAGAGGTGGGTTCATGTCCATCACGGGTATGGATGAAAGTCCCTAGTTTGGTTTTGGCTAATTGATAAAACCTAAGTACTAATCACATGTGCTTGAGTATTGATAGCAAAAGATGATTGATACACTCCTAAGTGATGGCAAGATGCATGTTGATCATGATGACTTGGTGTCATACTTGGAGAAGAAGAGGAGATGGAGTGCAATCCTATGGAGCTCAAGGCAAAGGTATAGATAGGATTTGCTTTTGGTGATCAAGACACCATAGATGGTATGATCACACTTAGGATCGATAGTCGTACTATAAAGAGGGAAATTTCTAGGGCTATTGATCACTTAAGTACCACTAGATGAGGATTCATTTGCATATGCATTTAGATCTAGTGGTGAGCAAACTTAACACCTCGAAAATGATTGAGAAAATGCTTACACACATACACATGGTGATGTTAGCACATTTGCGAAGGCGGTGGAGTTTGAGCGATAGAGATGGGTTTGGAGCCCTCTCTCCCTCCCACCTCGCAAGCTCGGTGGGATTCGGCGCTTTTCGTAGAAGCGATATGCATATTTTCCACTATGCCGGAGGCAGAGATTTTCTCTAAGTCATCGTGGATAGAAACGGATACGAACGGAGGTCACTAGGGTGATCGGATGCGGTCTCTACATGACAGGACGCGTCCGGTCAGTGGCAGTAGCAGTCTGGCGAGAGGGCTTTGCACTAGCGCGTCCGGTCGGTCACGGAACCAGCGCGTCCGGTCAAGCCCCAGAGAAGTTGCGAAGCACGCGAGGTCGATCGGACGTGGTGGCGCGTCCGGTCACGATCGACCGGACACGTCAGGTCGTGAGTGGGTGCTTACTGGAATCGACCGGACGCTGGCACTGTGGCGTTCGGTTAGTACAAGTGGCTGAAAGGTCTTGATGGCTAGAGGGGGGGTGAATAGTCTTTTAAAATTTTCTACAAAGACAAGCTAAATAAGTTTATCAATATAACAAATAACGAGATGCGAGTTTTGCTTAGCCTACGGGGTGTTTGCAAGCCACCTATTCAATTCACAATTCTAGTATTTGCACTCAACCGCACAAGTCAAACCGAGAAGGTAACTACAACTACAACTAGCAAGCTACACAAAGGAGCTACTAAAGCAAAACAAACTAGCTAGCAAAGATAACTAAGAAAGTAATTGTAACACCCCGGGTGTTATAGTTGCTAATTAATCTGCCATGTCATCATATTGCATTGCAAAGCATCCATGATTAGGTTAACCCTGTTATGCATTAACTAAAATGAGTTTATCTTTTTAGGTTGGGTGTGCTTCTCAGTGGTGTGTTTCGAATCGGAAACCCTAATTTCGAATGCCACTACAAATACTTAGTCCATGCCCTACGTAATTTGAGGTGTGTGACTGTGTTACACTCTAGTGTCAAGTGTAGGGTATGAACTCAAGTACAACACATAAAAGGAAGCTCCAAGTTTGAGTTTGAGTTGGAATCCAAAAACTTGTCGCGAGTTTTTTTTATTCAAATTTGAATTCAAATTTGGGGAAATATTAAAAGATTTTCAAAAGCTAAATTGGTCAACCAAGAGTGGCATTTGGTCAACTATGTGATAATTGAGTAAATGATGCCCTTGGATGATGGTTTGATCATTAAGTAATCACCAATTAAGGTAGCAACAAATTTCAATTGAAAATTCCTCCGAAAACCCTAAAATCGAAAACCCTATTTTACCCCTTTTCAAATAATTCAAAATCTAAGCAAAATTTGGGAAAAAAGTTTAGAACCAAGTTTGTAGAACATTTCAAGGGCTACAACTTTGGTGTTTTGAGTTTTCAAAGTTTTAGTGTAAAATGAGGAGCAATTTTGAAAATAAGCAAATTTCAAATTTGACCCCTTTTTATCCCCAAACTCAAATTTCAAAATGGAGGTAGATTTTTAAAATGGTTTGAGTAGCAAAGTTGTAGGTCTTGGCTAGATGTACAACTTTGGTGTTTGAAGTTTTTAAAGTTTCAATATCAAATCCAAAGTAATTTCTAAATTACCAATTTTCCAAAAAGTGTCCCCTTTTGAATTTAAACTCAAATTTCAAAATCCAGTTCGAATTTGAAAAGGTGTTCAATACAAAACTTGTAGAGCTTGAAATTTTGAATATTTCATATCTTGGGAATTTTTTAAGTTGCTACATGATTTTGGGAGTAATTTGAGAAAATAGTTCAAAATTTAAAAAGTTGGGGGGGAAGCTACAGTGCCGCGACCAATCACCGCCGGGCACCGCGCGGCATGGGCGCCAGCGAGCCACCGGGCGGCGTCCAGGAGCTTCTCGCACGCGCCAGGACCGCCAGCGCGATGTCTCGTGCCTTCTAGTGACCTTCAACATGACCGTCGCCCTATATATAACCGAGTTCACCATGAGCCGTTTATTCTCTGTTTTTACCGCCACCGCCACCGCAGCTCCGCCGCTCGCTGCTGCCGCCGTTGAGCCGCCACCAGCCACGCAAATCGCACCAGCAAGTTCGCCTCGCCCTCGCGCACCTCGTGGTCCAACGGGTTTAGCCGTTTTCTCGCCCGAACTACCGCACCACCACTTCATGTGCCCAACTCCGGTCGGAGCACCGCCACCACCGCCCCCACGTGGCCAGGCCACTCCAGCTCGTCGTCGTCGTCACTAAGAGCACCACTGTAACCGCTGTGAGCCCCTAAACATTTTCCTCATGCTAATTTAGCCGTTACTCCGTTGGGGACGCGTTTTCGTGGCTCACCGTCGACCGTGGTCCGCCATCGTCGTTGGTGAGGGGTCGCCGGAGCTCGAGCTTAGTTGTAGAAGGGTGTAGTGGAGTCACAGGGTAGTGTAGATCACTTTGGTCATGATGGTTGAGTCGTTAGAGGTGTGATCGCCGGCCGGCCGCTGTGTGGGCATGGCCGAGCGCGCGGGAGAGAGCGAGAGAGCGGAGATAGGCGATGACAGGTGGGGCAGAGCTGTCAGCGAGAGAGAGGAAGCGCGAGCGCACGGGCAGGCCGCGTGGATGGGCCGCGTTGCTGGGCCACGCGGGCGCGAGCAAACGCGGGCACGGGCGCGTTGCAGCGGGCCGTTTGGCTGGGCCGAGCCGGAGGGAGAAAGGAGAGTCAGCCCGAGAGAAAAGTTTTGTTTTCCTTTTTTAAAAATGTGAATAGTACTAGTATTTGTTTATTTCGTTTCAAATTCTGTAGAGCTCCAAAATTAGTGAAAATTTTTGTGTAAGCTTTTCAAGATGTAAACTGCTTAGGAAAATATTAAATGCTAAATTAGATTACTTTTTGCAAGTTAAGTAATTAGTTCAAGTAAATATTAAATGCAACTTCCATGAATTTTAGTAATTAATTTATTAATCCAAAAATCATGAAATTTGTTCTAACATTGTTTTAGGCCATGATTAATCCTTAGAAAAAGTTTAAGCTCAATTAGATGAAGTTTGATTTATTATTAATTATGCCCTAATTAATTAAATGTTTAAATAATTGTTGAATTGATCACTTTAAATGTGTGCTTTTTTGATTGAGTGATGTCCTTGGGTCACTAATTCTAGGTGATCTTTGGCACCTTAATTACTTGTTTGAGCTCGTTAGTAACGAGTCCAGTAAGAAACGTTAGCGTCGCTTAAGTTATCGCTTTTAGTTAGTAGGTTTTACTGTTTTGCGACTGTACCACGAAGGAAAGTTGTACTCGAGTCGTAAACCGTGGCATAGCATCGTCAAGCATCATATTTATCATCAAGCATCATGTTTGTCCTGTACTCGTGTAGTTCCCGCTTTCGAAGAAGTCAAAGTTGGCGAGCAAGTCTTCGGAGAAGAGTTGTCGTCGGTGGGTTTTGGACCAGAAGTCGGAGTCCTCGAGTCTGAGTCAGTCGTCGCGTCAGAGCAAGGCAAGCCCCGGTGCATTTAAACCCTACCTTGAGTTTTACAAATCTTTAATATTTATACTAGGGTTTACTGCATTAAGTAATTTGGAGTTGAGTGATAACTCAATTGTTGTATTATCATCCTTGATTATTGCGATATCACCCTTGATACCTGTTTTACTGAAAATGCGTAGTATGCTTCGCTATGCTTATGAGTTAAGCTTTTTAAATGAATGCTTATATGGCAATGATGGCATACTTGATAAATATTGAAATATGAGAATAAATTTGTAAGATCGGGTTGGTGGTTTGGCCACTGCTAACTTGCATTGTGAAAGGAGTCTCAATGTAATGTTTCTGCCTTATCAGTTAAGGACTGTACGTTGTTGGCCCTCGCGTCATGGAGTTTTTATTAGTACTAGCCATGTACCCTTGGCGGGTAAGCCTTACTTCGACTAGTCCATTACGAGAACGTCTAACCTCGCACTGGGAGTGAAGAGATGGCGAGAGTAATGTGTACCCTCGGGGCTAGAATTGGGCCGGGTTCGAGGAGTACTGTGCTCTCAGGTGGCGATGGACACGTTCTGGTTTTGGGTTACTCGGATAAGAGTTGATATATGCAAGATTCGGTTCTACATATGTCGTGTGGTTAGGAATCCCCAGCTGGGTAAATGAAGCGGTTCGAATCGTCGTTACTCCACGAGAAAGGAGTCTTGGCCTTGCACCAACATCGTAGTTAAGAACTGGAATTAAAAAGAAAGATTGAGAAATGTCTTGATGAGAATTACTTTGATCTAGATTAGGATTACTTAGAATTGGTTAATGAACCATCAATGGTAAAAGTAAAATAATGAAGGTAAGAACTTACTTTAGTAAGCTTTTCTGCAAAAGAAAATTTTGATTCTTGAATACCCATACCTTGATTCCCTAAAGCTAGCATGCCCTTGGAGTCTTTTCTTAGTCGGGTAAGTCTTGTTGAGTACTCTTGTACTCAGGGTTTGTTAAACCCCTTGTTACAGGTGCGGTTCATGAACAAGTCTGCTTTGAGCCTTGTTGCATGACCGTTGTGGCTGAAGAAAGTGACGACGAGTAGGCTGTGTGGCCTCTGGGCAAGGCACTTCGCTTGTGTGTTTGTAATAAGGTTACTACTGATACTTCCCTACTACCGGTTTGTAATAATGTTACATAAGGTTTGAAGTTTGGAAACTGTGGTTTGTAAACTTAAGTTATTGTAAGACTTCCGCTACTTTACTCTGATGGTATTTTGAATAAATTGTTGTAATATTACAATACTCATGTGATTAGATCCTGTTCGGAGGAAAGCAGGCCTTTTAAGTTATGAGGAACATAAGTACGGTTGTCAGAGGTCATTATGATAATGACAGGTACATGTGGGCCATCATAATTAGGAGGTTCTATGACAGTAATGCGGAGTTGAGTTAGGAGAGTTTCACCGAGGGGCGAAGTATTGAGCCAACCAATATGATCAACAATGAATACCAAGATAACCGAACATCGGGATCAATCGATCACAATATGAAAGTGATGACATGAAGATTTATCCCGAGGTTCACGTGCTTGCCGGCACGCTAGTCCCCGTTGTGTCCCTCTTCACCACGTGGTTCGGTGGCTAATCAGTCTCACACCGAGCCTCTCAAAAGGCGCCACAAGAACCTACCAAATGGCAAATGGTTGTAATGACACGAGCAATTTACTAATGTTGCCTTTGGCACTTCGCCAAGGTAGGCACAAACCCCTCACAATCACCGGAGGTGGCCAAGAACAATCACCAACTCTTGCCAACACCTCCAAGCTGCTTCAAGCCGTCTAGGTGGCGGCAACCACCAAGAGAAACAAGAATCTCGCAGCAAATCAACCACCAAGTGCCAACTAGATGCTATCTCACAATGCAAATGCACTTGGATCACTCAATCTCACTTCGAATATGCAAAGAAGTAAGAGAGATGAGTAGGAGAGGAGTTGCTTAGCTTAAAGTGCTAACAAGTATGTCAAATGTTTGAGAGTTAGAGCCTTGAGCCGGCCAACGAGTATATATAGACGTACCTCTTCGAAAAGAGCCGTTAGAAACTTCAAACAGCCGAAATCGCGCTGACTAGACGAGCTGGTCCAACTGACCGGACGTGTCGGTCGCACAACGGCTAAGTCGCGAAGCACCGACCGGACGCGCTCGTCGTGTAGACCGGACGCGCTGGGATCGACTGGACGCGTTGGTCCCGTAATTGACCGGACGCGCTGGTCAAGCCTGATCAGCACATAACAAAACAGTGATCGGACGCGCTGTAGAACTGATCGGACGCCATAGTGCCAGTGTCTGGTTGGAGTCCAGTAAGCTCCCTGAACGACCGGACGCGTCCGATTGACTGTGACCGTACGCGCCACCGCATCCGATCAAAAACAGAAAACACGCGCAGACGCTGAACACTGACCGGACATGTCCGGTCAAACAGAGACCGCGTCCGGTCCAGCGTCCGGTCACCTCTATGACCTTCGTTCGCCTCCGTTTCTTTTCCAACTTTCGGCGTAGTGGAAAATAGTTGTTTTAACTCCTCGAAAACGCCTGAATCCCGCCTCGCAAGCTCGGCGAGAGGGAGAGAGGACCACAAACCCTCTCTACCGCTCAAACTCCACCGCCTTCACAAACATGCTAACACCACCAAGTGATCTCGTCATGTGTGAGTGTGTTAGCATTTTCACAATCATTTTTTGAGGCGATATTAGTTCTATCCAAATGCATATGATTATGAAATGCACACCTAGAGGCACTTAGGAGTTCAATAGCCGCATCATTCCCCTCTTTATAGTACGGCTATCTATCCTATAATGTAACCACACCCACTAGGTGTCTTGGTTACTAAAACACAACCCTTAAGCATATACCTTTGCCTTGATTACGTAGGGTTGCGTCCAAATCCAAGTATGGCCATCATGATCACCATGTCCATCTTGCCACCAACCTTGGAATGTACTAATCCTCATATGCTACATACAACTTAGACATAGGATTAGTACTTAGGCATTGTCACTAATTACCAATACCAAACATAGAGCTTTCAATCTCCCCCTTATTGGTAATTGGTGACAACCCTTTCACAAAGATATTATGATAAAATTTTGATTGAATCCATGTCACATTGTCCAAGTATATTACCATGTGTAAGAATTATGGACATGTGATCATGAATTCAAATTGATAGCAATGGCTCCCCCTACATGTATGCTATATGTTTGGATTTTGGAAGCATACATGTTAGATAGGAAAATATAGGAGCATTGACAACCAATAGGTGCTAAGTGTTAAGATTATAGACCTTTGAAGCGTGATACCATCGAAGTAGCGATAAACACCATCTTAGCACCTTGTGTAGTTAGATACCGCTTGGAAAAGCACAAACATAACTAGAAACCTCGTGAGATCAACATTATAAGCAAGACTCTAGTACCACTTTGAAAAACATGAAGCAAGAAAAATCTAACTACTTCCTATTCATGCTAGTACCTCAATATACCATTCAAATTATACTAGCAAGTCACCACACAAGCAATGTATCGGAGAAAAAGAAATGCATAACTATGCATCATACATATGAAGTGCACATGAAAATGCAACATTCATGTTTAAGAGCTTGCTCCCCCTACTTGTGTGCTCAAAATTTTAGTTGATCCCCTTCTTTTATCAATTCTCCCCTTTAGGTTTTCTCCCCCTTTAGAATATATCTTTATGAATAACATTTTCTCCCCCTTTGGCACCAATGACCACAAGGGACCAATTTTAGATAGATTATCATGT
This sequence comes from Saccharum hybrid cultivar R570, assembly GCA_038087645.1. Taxonomy (NCBI): domain Eukaryota; kingdom Viridiplantae; phylum Streptophyta; class Magnoliopsida; order Poales; family Poaceae; genus Saccharum; species Saccharum hybrid cultivar. The sequence continues at coordinate 515,567 of JAQSUU010000071.1, read as the reverse complement.
TAAATTATGGGGTGAGGATCAAGTTTATGGTTCAACCTAGATTGCTTGCATAAATAAAATGATTCGGTTTGATCTAAGGGCAAGCTTCTTCACACCTCACTAGAAGGGTTATCATGCACCATGTTGAAGTAAATATTTAGACAAGTTTTCTAGATTAAACACTTAGGATCACAAGCTACTTAAACAAGTTATATGCTACCACTAGATCATACAAGTCATGGAAACAATAGTGGCACCATATAAACAAGTTATATGCTACCACTTGATTTTCATGAATGATCCTAGAATATGTAAATTATGACTAGATGCACTAAATAAGTCCTTAGCATAAAATGTATGACATGTCAACCAATTGTACCTTGGGGCTCGAAGGAGAGGCATGTCATATATGGGGTGCATCAACTCATGTTGGAGAAATCAAGTATGTTCAACTCATTCTTTAGCTTGTGAAATCTCTTCTCATCAAGTGGCTTGGTGAATAGATCGGCTAATTGATCTTCGGTGCCCACATTCTCAATAGCAATGTCACCCTTTTGTTGATGATCTATAATGAAGTGATGGCGAACATCAATATGCTTTGTTCTTTGATGTTGAACCGGATTATTGGTTAGCTTCACGGCACTTTCATTGTCACATAGCAATGGCACATTCTTGAAATTGATTCTAAAATCCTTCAATGTTGCCTTTATCCACAAGATTTGTGCACAACAACTACCCGCGACGATGTATTCGGCCTTGGCGGTAGATAGTGCAATACTATTTTGCTTCTTGGATGACCATGAGACAAGTGATCTTCCCAACAATTGACAAGTCCCGAAAGTGCTCTTTCTCTCCACTTTGTCACCGGCATAGTCGGAATCTGAATATCCAACTAGCTCAAAGCTTGCACCTTTGGGATACCACAATCCAACATCTTATGTATGCTTTAAGTACCTCAATATTCTCTTTGTTGCCTTCAAATAACTTTCTCTTGGTGAGGCTTGAAATCTTGCACACATACATACACTAAACATCACATCGGGCCTTGATGCCGTCACATAGAGTAGGCTACCAATCATTGATCTATATAGCTTTTGATCCACCATGTTGCCACTCTTGTCACTATCTAAGGTTCCACTAGTGCTCATTGGAGTAGTGATTCCTTTTGCATCTTTCATACCAAACTTCTTTAGCATATCCTTTATGTATTTGGTTTGGCTTACAAATGTTCCTTCCTTCATTTGTTTAATTTGAAGTGCAAGAAAGAAACTAAGTTCACCAATCATTGACATTTCAAATTCCTTTGCCATCATTTTTCCAAACTCATCACAATAATCTTGATTGGTTGAACCGAATATGATATCATCAATATATATTTGCAACACAAACAAGTCTTTCCCTATCTTTTTGGTGAATAGTGTTGTATCAACTTTACCCATGACAAATCCTTTAGATAGCAAGAAGTCCCTCAATCTTTCATACCATGCTCTAGGTGCTTGCTTCAATCCATACAAAGCCTTCCTTAACTTGTATACATGATTGGGTTTCTTGTCATCTTCAAAACCGGGAGGTTGCTCCACATACACCTCCTCTTGGATGTACCCATTGAGAAATGCACTCTTCACATCCATTTGATATAGCTTAATATTGTGAGCACAAGCATAGGCAAGTAAGATCCTAATTGCTTCCAATCTTGCAACCGGGGCATAAGTTTCACCAAAGTCAAGACCATCTATTTGTGTGTAACCTTGAGCCACTAGTCTTGCTTTGTTCCTTACTACTATTCTATCTTGATCTTGCTTGTTGCGAAAGACCCATCTTGTTCCAATGATATTGTGATCCTTAGGCCTCTCAACTAATTCCCACATTTCATTTCTCTTGAAGTTGTTGAGCTCTTCATGCATTGCATTTACCCAATCCGGATCTCTCAATGCTCTATCAATGTCCTTGGGTTCTTCCATTGACACAAAAAAAGAGTGAGCACAAAATGATGCCAATCTTGATCTAGTTTGAACTTCCCTTTGTATGTCACCAATGATGGAATCCAATGGATGGTCTCTTGCAATGATAGTTGGTTGAAGCACTTGGACTTGATTGCTTGGATGTTAATGTTGATCATAAGTTGGAGATGATGAACTAGCCACTTGTTGATCTTGTTGCGCTTGAGATGATGTACTAGCTTGATTTTGCATTAGAGAACCACTTGCTTGTGTAATTGGACTTTGGAGCACTTGATCTTTGTTGTCATCCATATCAATACTTGCTTTGGCCTAATATCATCAATATCTATTTCTTTCATAGCATTGGTCAATTGAGTTCCTCTCACATCATCCAAGTTATCTTCTTTATCTTGAGAACCATTGATTTCATCAAACTCAACATCATGCACTTCTTCAAGTAAACTACTAGCCAAATTCCAAACTCTATAAGCTTTGCTTGTAGCGGAGTAACTAAGTAGAAAGCCTTCATCACATTTCTTTTCAAACTTGCTCAATCTAGTACCCTTCTTCAAGATGTAGCATTTGCAACCAAATATCCAAAAGTATGCAATGTTGGGCTTTCTTCCATTTAATATCTCATATGGTGTCTTCTCTAGGAGCTTGTGGCAATAGAGGCGGTTGCTATAGAAGCAAGCCGTGTTGATTGCTTCAGCCCAAAATGAATGACTCACATTATACTCATTCAACATTGATCTTGCCATATCAATTAAGGTTTTATTCTTCCTCTCAACTAAGTCATTTGATTGAGGTGTATATTTGGCCGAGAATTGATGTTTGATTCCAAGCTCATCACATAGCTCATCAACTCTTGTGTTTCTAAACTCACTTCCATTGTCACTTCTTACTTTCTTGATTGTGGTCTCAAACTCATTTTGCACTCTCTTGATGAACTTCTTGAATATGTCAAATACATCACTCTTGTCCATAAGAAAGAATACCCATGTGTATCTAGTGAAATCATCCACAATCACAAAGCCATACTTGTTGCCACCAATACTTGTGTATGTAGTTTGCCCAAATAGATCCATGTGCAACAACTCAAATGCCTTGGAAGTACTCATAATGGATGAGTGTTGCCCACTTGCTTTCCGGCTTGACATGCACTACATAGCCTTTGCTCATTTGATCTATTATGTCAAATAGATCATCCTTGGAGTAGTCCTCATCCTCCTCATCATCACTCCAACAACCATCACTAGCACAAGAATCATCATCACTATCATCATATTTTACCTTGGTAGGCTTGGCCATAAGGCATGTCGATGTAGTGCCGAAGATGGATGGCTTGTTGGAGAGAGCGATGCTTGCAATGGCTCGCCGAGTGGTCCTTTTATCATCACTAGAGCTTGCATCATCATCACTATCGGAGTTGTCACTATCCCAAGTGACTACATAACCACCACCCTTCTTCTTTTTGTTGAATGTGAAGCTCTTTGCTTTCTTCTCCTTCTCTTTCTTATTCTTCTTGAACTTCAAGTCCCCATTATGAAATCTCTTATCTTCATAGGGGCAATCCGCCACTATGTAATTGGGGCTATTGCAATTGTAGCAAAGGGTCTTTGCCTTTATAGTGTCTCTCCTCTTTCTTGCCACATATCCTTTCTTCTTCATGAACCTTCCCATCTTGTGCATAAGGAGGGCCATGGTCTCATCATCGAATGGATCATAATCATCGCTCTCCACCTTGCTCTTGTCCTTAGAGGATGAAGCCTTAAATGCAATGGACTTCTCTTGCTTGACCTTGGTCTCCTTCTCTTCTACCTCATCTTTATCATCATTGTATTGGGCATCGGTCATTATATCTCCAAGCACATCGGTTGGTTTGACCTTGTTTAATCCCTCTCTAAAGATCATTCTTCTCAAGGTGGCAAACTTCTTGGGTAAGCACATCAAGAACTTGTGTGAGAAGTCCTTGTCCACAACCTTCTCCCCAAGCCTCTTGAGATCATTGACAATGACTTGGAGCCTATAGAACATCTCCGGGATGGATTCATCATCCTTCATCTTGAAAGTGGAGAACTTGTCCTTGAGCATATATAGTTTGGCACTTTTTACCGTTGAAGTGCCTTCATATGTTTCTTCAAGCATTATCCAAAGCTCATTTGCTTTTTCAAGATCTTTGATTTGCTCAAATACTTTGTCATCAATGGCCCGGTAGATTGTGTCAAGTGCCACTGTGTTGCATTATTTGTTGATGCGGTCATTTGAAGTGAGATTTTCCTCATCAAGAATGATGTATCCTTCTTTGGTCACATCCCAAACCTTCTCATGTATATTGCCTAGATATTGCTTCATCTTCCTTTTCTAATGATCAAAGGAAGAGATGTCATCAAAGAATGGAGGCTTGCCATTAACATGATTGAACATAACTTAAGTCATCTTGCACCGAGGTTGTTAAGCCTTGCAAACGGTGACCACGGCTCCAATACCACTTGAAAGGTCTTGATAGCTAGAGGGAGGGTGAATAGCCTTTTCAAATTTTCTACAAAGACAAGCTAAACAAGTTTATCAATATAACAAATAGCGAGATGTGAGTTTTGCTTAGCCTACGGGGTGTTTGCAAGCCACCTATCCAATTCACAATTCTAGTATTTGCACTCAACCGCACAAGTCAAATCGAGAAGGTAACTACAACTATAACTAGCAAGCTACACAAAGGAGCTACTAAAGCAAAGCAAACTAGCTAGCAAAGATAACTAAGAAAGTAATGCGGAGTTGAGTTAGGAGAGTTTCACCGAGAGGCGAAGTATTGAGCCAACCAATATGATCAACAATGAATACCAAGATAACCGAACACCGAGATCAATCGATCACAATATGAAAGTGATGACACGAAGATTTATCCTAAGGTTCACGTGCTTGCCGGCACGCTAGTCCTCGTTGTGTCCCTCTTCACCACGTGGTTCAGTGACTAATCGGTCTCACACCGAGCCTCTCAAAAGGCACCACAAGAACCTACCAAATGGCAAAAGGTTGTAATGACACGAGCAATTTACTAATGTTGCCTTTGGCGCTTCACCGAGGTAGGCACAAACCCCTCATAATCACCGGAGGTGGCCAAGAACAATCACCAACTCTTGCCAACGCCTCCAAGCTGCTCCAAGCCGTCTAGGTGGCGGCAACCACCAAGAGAAACAAGAATCCCGTAGCAAATCAACCACCAAGTGCCAACTAGATGCAATCTCACAATGCAAATGCACTTGGATCACTCAATCTCACTTCGAATATGCAAAGAAGCAAGAGAGATGAGTGGGAGGGGAGTTGCTTAGCTTAAAGTGCTCACAAGTATGTCAAATGTTTGAGAGTCAGAGCCTTGAGCCGGCCAATGAGTATATATAGATGTACTCCTTCGAAAAGAGTCGTTAGAAACTTGAAACAGTCGAAATTGCGCTGACCGGACACGCTGGTCCAACTGACCGGACACGCCGGTCGCACAACGGCTAAGTCATGAAGCACCGACCGAACATGCTCGTTGCGCAGACCGGACACGCTGGGATCGACCGGACGCGCTGGTCCCGTAACAGACCGAACGCGCTGGTCAAGCTTGATCAGCGCACAACAAAACAGTGACCGGACGCGCTGTAGAACTAACCGGACGCCACAGTGCCAGCGTCCGGTTGGAGTCCAGTAAGCTCTCTGAACGACCGAACACGTCTGATTGACTGTGACCGGACGCGCCACCGCGTCCGATCAAAAACAGAAAACACACGCAGACGCTGAACACTGACTGGACGCGTCTGGTCAAACAGAGACCGTGTCCGGTCCAGCGTTCGGTCACCTCTGTGACCTCCGTTCGCCTCCGTTTCTTTTCCGACTTCCTGCGTAGTGGAAAATAGTCATTTCAACTCCTCAAAAACGCCTGAATCCCGCCTCGCAAGCTCGGCGGGAAGGAGAGAGGACCACAAACCCTCTCTACCGCTCAAACTCCACCGCCTTCACAAACGTGCTAACACCACCAAGTGATCTCGTCATGTGTGAGTGTGTTAGCATTTTCACAATCATTTTTTGAGGCGATATTAGTTCTATCCAAATACATATGATTATGAAATGCACACCTAGAGGCACTTAGGAGTTCAATAGCCGTGTCATTCTCCTCTTTATAGTACGGCTATCTATCCTATAATGTAACCACACCCACTAGGTGTCTTGGTTACTAAAACACAACCCTTAAGCATATACCTTTGCCTTGATTACGTAGGGTTGTGTCCAAATCCAAGTGTGGCCATCATGATCACCATGTCCATCTTGCCACCAACCTTGGAATGTACTAATCCTCATATGCTACATACAACTTAGACATAGGATTAGTACTTAGGCATTGTCACTAATTACCAACACCAAACATAGAGCTTTCAGCGGCGCATCCGGTCAGCTTCTCAGCAGCGTGAGCATCTGGTGACCAGATGCTAGGGCACGTCCGATTAGTTCTGATCGACGCATCCGATCACTGGTCTGCGCGTGTGACTTCGTTTCTTGACCGTTGGTAATCGTGCGGCTCTAGTTTAAATATGTACACGTGGCAGCGATCCAACGGAGCAGCGTGACATGACCGAATGCTGTGTCCGCATCCAGTCAGTTTGACCAGCATGTCCGGTCAGCACGACAGCAGCAGCAGTTTGTCCCTAATGGCTCTGTTCTTTGGGGCTGCTTATAAATATGTGTTTGGCTGGTTTGGGGAGCTCTCTCTTGGATATTTTTCACTCTCTAATATCCTCTTGAGCTGAGCACATCCCCTCCCACTCATCTTTCTTGTTTGATTGCCTAATCAAAGTGAGATTGTGTGATCTCAAATGCATTTGCGTGTGAGTTTGCATCTAGTTGGCACTTAGGTGTTCTTTTGCCGTGGGATTTTTGTTTCTCTTGGTGGTTGCCACCACCTAGACGGCTTGGAGTAGTGGAGGAGGTCCGGCATGAGTTGGAGGTTGTTCGTGGCCGGCTCCGGTGACTTGTGAGGGTTTTGCACCTTCCCCGGTGAAGAGCCATAAGGTAGCTCTAATATATTGCGTATGTCATCGAGTTACCTCACTAGCGGTAAGTTCTTGCAGCGCTCTTGGAGAGCTTGGTGTGGACTCCCAATTAGCCATCGAACCACTTAGTGTTGGTCGACACAACGGGGACTAGCGTGCCGGCAAGCACGTGAACCTCGGGAGAAAATCTTGGTGTCTCTCTTGATATTGTGATTGATTATCTCCCGATGATTGGCTTTACTTTGGTATTCTTCATTGGTTCACTTGCCTTTACACGTCGGTATAAAATCATCTTCCCATCGTTTCCTTATCGCAACTTTACCTTGTGTTTTAGCTTATTTAGCTGTGCTTGTTCTTATTGCTAGCACTCTATATAGTAGTAGTTGTAGCAACCTAGCTTGTGTATGCCATAGACACATTAGGCAACTAGAATTGAAACTAGGTGGCTTGCTTAACACTTAGAGCTAGAGCAAACCGCATTTATCACCAATTATGTTACTAATCCTTACTCTAGTGGTTTGTAGAGTTTTAATTTAGGCCATTCGCCCCCCTCTAGCCAATTTGGACCTTTCAATGGAGTGCTATTGTTGATGGGATTCAGGTGTTGCGCCAAGGTTTGATTTGAAGAATCAGGTCAAGTGCAACAACGAGGATCTAGGAGTCACCCTGGCTCCCTAGGGACAGTTTTTTGTAGCCTTTGCATCCGATGAAGGAGAATCCGCCGCAATGGGTTTCTAATCTCATTGACTAGTCATCTCAAAGGTGGAATAGACATATGTTGAGAGAGTTTTTATCCCCTCTAGATTAGGAGATCATTGAGAATATCCCTTTAAGCACGATGCCAGAGGATGACTTCTGGGCTTGGCATTATGAGAAGTTAGGCATTTTTTAGTTCGCTCCGCTTACCGAATGCTGATTCGAAAGTGGGAGTCGACATCGGCATGGGTGGAAGAGAGACCTGGTCGATCAGATATGAAGGCATAGGAGAAAGAATGGAGTGATGGAAAATCAAAGTTCCATCGAAGATCCATGTCTTTTTGTGGCGCTTAGCAAGGCAATCCATCCCAACTGGGGATGTGCGACACCACAAGAACATGTTGCCTAATGGGGGCTGCACGTTATGCGGTGGCTTGGATTCTTGGAGGCATGCGCTTCTGGAGTGCAATCTAGCCAAGTGCGTGTGGGCTCTGGAGAGGGAGGAGATCACGGAGTTCATATGTCAAATAGAAACACCGGATGCCAGAGCTTGGTTAGTTGAAGTGATGAAGGGGCTCAAGCATAAGGAGCTCACAAGGGTGGTGGTTCGACTCTAGGCCATTTGGTATGCACGACGGTAGGCATTGCACGAGAACCAATTCTAGAGCTCGTTTTTGACTCATAGCTTCGTGGAGCGTTTCATTAATGAGTTGGAATCTGTTATGGTGAAGAACAAGGAAAAGCCGGCGGTGGGGAGTCCACCAGTGCGTTGGATCAAACTGACAAGGGGTTTTGAGAAGATCAATGTTGACATTGCAATCTCTAAGAACTTGAGCATGGCATCGGTGGCCGTTGTAGCTAGGGATGAAGAAGGCAACTTCTTGGGTGCATCGACACTGGTTCTGAAGGGATGCACTGCTGCGAAAATAGCTGAGGTGGTGGCGTGCCATGAGGGATTGGCATTGGCCAGTGACCTTGGTCTCCAAACTTTTCGTATGGTGAGTGACCGCATCAAGACAGTACGGAGCATCCATGGACAAGGTTTTGGGACACATGGCCCTATCATTCAGGAGATTAAGAGCAGGAAGGATGGATTCACAACAGTGGAGTTTGTCCATGAAGGAAGAAGCTCCAATTTTGATGCTCATTGTATAGCTAGGACCTATGTTAATTTTTTGGTAGGAAGATATGTTTGGTTTGTTTCGCCTTCTGATTGAGTGTGTACTAATTATGCTAATATATAATGAAGGATGACTCTTTTGCTAAAAAACCCTAGTACTTTCACGCAGGGACCTTCTTCGTCGGTCGCTACGCCGGCGGAGAAGGACACGGAGCATCTCTTCACTTAAATGTCATAAATTTTTGTAATTTTTTCTATAATTTTGGTCAAACTTAAGATATTTTTGACTCTAAAAAAGTTAAAATAACTTATAATTTGCAACAGAAGGAATACATAAGATAGCAATCCTATAGGGTTCACCACAATATTTTTTTTCTTTTGTGCGACCATGTTGTTGTATATATTTTATTAAAAGGAAAGCAATCACAATATACAAATCTAAGTCTACACTTATCAAAGCACTAAATATAAAAACCATAGAAAAAACATGAAAGGAATGCAGAAAACACCAACAAAAGCATGAACAGGAGAATTAGTAGTAAGAACATCTCCACTAGATCTCCTATTCTTTATCCCCTATAACTAGTTACAGGAGATCTCTCAAAAGTAACTTTGATATAAGAGACTTTTACTCCAGCAGATTACCAAAAAGGTACCTCATCCTAACTTAGGGGAGGAAGAGATCTCTCCTTTCTTTAAGAGAGATGGTTGTAGATTTTGGAGATCTTCTAAAGAATATAAGGATTGAAGACATGATAGGAGATTTGTCGCAGCTGTTATGCTTCCTATTTAAGGGATAGGAAAAGTATAAGAGATCTGATGGAGATGCTATAAGAAGGCTATACATATAGGACTCAGAGCATCTCCAAGTGTTTCCGACACTAACTTCGAATCTTGATTTTTTGGCAAGATTGAAAAACAATTGTTCCCCCAACAATTCCCTATCTCAACTCTTAATCTTTATGCACTTGGAAAAATCGACCTAATCAAGCAGATATATACGCGCTCATATCCATCGGCCAATCTGAAGGTGGAAGAACGTGGTGAAGAAAAAGAAGTAGAATAGAGAGTTCATGATGCAAATATACAAGAGAGAAAGAAATTATAAAAGTGGTTAGGATGATTTAAAACAGACAGAGATTTTTGATGTAAAATTGTCTTTACATTTTAATAACGGGATTTTAGAAAATATCGGAGAGAAACCCAACAAATATGCACTCAACGTTTTTTAGCCACTCGGAAAACTCATTGATTTACCCATTGTTCTTTTAGGAAACTATTGGAGATGCTCTTAGGACCATGACTAAAAGCCCACCTGAGTTGGATGAGGACGGTCCCCATGGCGCAAGCCTAGGTACTTACCATAGATTTGTGACATGGATCATCCATGTACATGCATCCAAGGCACGAAAGAGATGCAACTTTTCTTTTAATTATTTCTCCTAAATTTAAGCAATAATTTTAGCATATGCATGAACACGTATCGCAAATCCAATGTGGATGCCATAGTTGTTTCATTGTCCCCACCTGATTTTTTCACAAAACGGAGCAACCACAGGTAACCGGCCATAACCCACTGCTATCTTTCAAGATGAGAATAAATACTCCCTCTGTTCCAAATTATAAGATGTTTTGGCTTTTTTAGATTTATATTTTGCTATGCATTTAGATATAGTGTATATCTAAATACATAACAAAAGCAATGTATTTAGAAAAGCTAAAACATCTTATAACGTGAGATGGAGGGAGTAGTTTATATAATGGCCTTTTAAGATGATTTGACTGTGATGATAAATAAATGGCTAGGTTGGTTGCGAATAATGTCAATAGTCAACTTAGAATTTTAGAAGTCAAATAGATTATTCAAATTAATATTATACAGGCTTAAATTTGTATAATAGCAACACATAAAAAACATATAGAAGGCATATACATTTTGCAGAATCTAATAGAGGCCTTGTTCAGTTTCGGAATCGGGCCGGCGGATTCGGTACTGCGCGCTACAGTGTTTCTGTTGGAACACTGTAGCGCGTTTTGTTTTTTAGTGTAAAAAATTATCCAAAAATTGATTAATTAGACTCAAAATGTTCATCTCGTAAAGTACAACAGAACTGTGCAATTAGTTTTTGATTTCATCTACATTTAGTACTTCATGCATTTGCCGACATTTTGATGTGACGAGGAATCTCCTTTTTGCATAGTAAAATTTGAGAGTTAGATTTGGGAAGTAAACAAGGGCAGAATCTCGATACCGGAAAGTATCAATCAATCTACAAGATTCCACCTAGAGGATCCTTGATATAATGACCTTTTAGTCGAGAGATGGGAGGTGTGGGCTGGCTCCTACTCCTATGTTACAGACTTGCAGTTGAGTTTGAGCAGGAACCGTGAAGCTACTCGAGTAGCGCTATGTGCTAGTCCTGTTGCGGTCGGATTCGGAAAGCGTGCCATAACTGGGAGTCTCCGTGTTCGGTTGGTCTTCCAATCCAACAAGGAGAAGAGGAGTCTCCGTGTTCGAAACGGTATCAAGATACGCGCTGCCGCCGCCGCCGGGCGTATCTCCTCGGGTCCGTGTTCCTCCTATGCTCGTGTCGTGCGCCTCCCTTCGTATAATATATATATATATAAACGGCCGTGGCCTGTCCGTGTGCACGGTGGACCGGACAAGCGCAATACCACACAGCTCCCGCAGCGCCGTCGTGTCCTAGCCAGCCAGCAGCCGCCGGTCGCACAGCCGGAGCCGAGCCACGACCGCGGACGTACGTAGCAGGACCACGCCGCCGCCGCCGCCGTCGCCATCGCCGTACGTCGTCCATGCCGCGCAGCAAGATCCAGATGAGCCTCATCGGCAACGCACGCGATCGCGCGAAGGCCTTCGCGCGGAGGAAGGCAGGGCTTTTGAAGAAGGCGCAACAGCTCGCGAAGCTCTGCGACGTCGACGTCGCGCTCGTCTGCGCGGGCCCCGACGGCGGCGCGCCAGTCGTGTGGGAGTCCGACCCTGGCGTCGTCATCGACAGGTACCGCAAGCTGCCGGCGGACAAGCGGGTGAAGCACACGCACCTCGGCTACATCAACGGCCAGCTGAGCAAGGAGGAGGGCAGGCTCGACAAGAGGCGGAGGCAGGGCCTCAATAAGGCGCTCGCGTGTCCCGGCGAGGCGATGCTCAAGGGCATGAACCTGGAGGAGCTGCTCGCGTCCATCGACGCGGCGCTGCTGGCCACGGCTGAGAGGCAGAAGGCGTTGGGCGTCGCCGACGACGATGGCCAGCAGCTTGGGCAGGTGTCGTCGGACGTTGGGCAAGGGCGTCCTCCGTTCGTCGGCGGCGACGAACTCGACGACATCCAGGCCTGGGTCGACGAGCTTATGTGGGACGGCGTCGAGCCGCTCCCGCTCGATGCCAGCATGACGACGCAGCCCGCGTCCGGCGTGATCCAGTACATCAACGGCGGCAACGGCGTGGACACGGGCAGCAACCATCAGTGCCAGGCGCAGATGCTGGCAGGCAATGGCGAGAACGGCCACGGCCAGTTCCCATGGCACGCCTACCAGCCCAACACCACCGTCTCTTTCCCTGATCACGGCTTCCAATGCGCTGACAACAACTACATGGACATGGACGAGTACTCTGAGATGCTGATGCCGCCGGGCAATGCCAATGCCGCCTACGAGTCGTCATGGGACGCCATCGCCGGCAATCCTGCGTACAACATGCCACCGCAGCATGAGCACCACAGCATGGGCATCGGCAGCTTCATGGATGCGGGTGGCCACGAGCACGTGGCGGGGTGCTTGGCTGATTACTTCCAGTGCCCGGACGCCAGCCAGCATTTTGGAGCCGAGCCGGAACCGCTGCATTACCTCAGTGATATGGCCCAAGGCATTAGCTACTATGATGATCTCGAAGCAGGCGGCTGCAGCTCTGGGAGAGCTCAAATCTTTGCTCAAAGTCACAGCTGCTCTGGGACACCACAGTTTAGTGGTTCAGAGCAATCCCAGTCAGACGTGGGACATCAGTACCAGGATCCAGGAGTCCAGCATTTTTGGGCGATGGAAGGGCCGCCGGGTTCAACCGATGTCGCCACTGCCAGTGCCAGAGCCAGAGGAGGTCTTTACCAACCGTGGATATCAGTTTATCAATAAATTAAGCTAAAAGGATTTGAACCTCTTTTACTAAGCATAAGAATAGGGAACGGCTAAAGCATCTCATGATGTAGAGGCTAGAATATTTTGTGTACCATTATCTAAAAAAATAGAGATTTGTTATTTTCCAGGTGTCTAAAAAATAACATTTGTTCAGGCAACGATTGGAGCTATCATATGAAGATATAATGGATCTAAATCCACACTAAGAAAACTAACAATAAACAATTCTTTCTATAGTAAGACAATTATAAAATTTGATCTAAATTGAGACATAGACAATTAACGATAAACAATTTTTTCTATACTAAGAAATTACAAAATTATGATAAGAATTGACACAATGATGTACGAATCTTGAAGCAAGATCAAAGGATCATGTCATCCGCTGAACCAAAGATGGATTTCAGGCACATGCTTTTTAGGAAATTAGAAAAAAAAAAGGTTCTTTGTGAGAGCAACTCTAGCAGCACCCATACTAAAGGACCCAAATTTGAGTGACACCCAAGTATTTCCTTTGGAACCCATTCCTGGTGCTCTAGGCCAATCCCTCAAATCACCGTTGGCGTTCGTTTCTACCGCCCGCTCCCTCACGCGCGCACCGTCAGCCCCTCCCCTCGCGCGCGCAAGGTATTTCCCCACCGCTCGAGATATGTCTCTGGCGTATTCTCCCCTTCCTTTGGCATCCCCTCCACTCCCCTTCCTCCGGCTCCCACTGGCAGTGCCCGAGGCTCCCTCCTACGTGAAGCTCATCCTGGTCCTAGGCTCCCTCACGCTCATCCTGGGCAAAGGGAGGATGGAGACGACCGTGGACAACCTTAGCATGGCGTACGACGACTTCATGGCTCCCTCCCATGATCACAGCTTGTCCTGGGCTCCCACACACGTGCAGCTCGTTTGGTCATGGCCGCCAACGATCCTAGGCCGCCGATCGGACGAGGAGTTGCCGGCTCCCTCCCCACGGCCCACTACAAGATTTTCGGTCAAATGCAATACCGAAAAAGTGTAGCAAAAGACCAAAAAATGGTAGCAATTGTACTTTTGCTACCATTGTTTTTTTGGTTAAATGTCGTTGCACTTGTAAGGGTAGCAATAGCAGAATGCAACAGGTTACGTTTTAGTTGCAACACACAGCCCCTCTATTGCAACACTTTTGACGCTTTTGCAACACATGGTGAGTGTTGTAACAAAAGCAATTGCAACCACTATGGGTGTGGTAATAGTATCAATTGCAACGAACTAGGCGTTGCTAGCGATACGTATTGCGACACGCTGGTCGTGTAGCAACACAATGCAATCGCAATGCAACACAGGTGTTGCAATCGTGGTTATTGCCACGTCGCCTAAATGGTTGCTATAGGTGGCTTAGGTTATTGCAACGTCTAAGGTTGGTTGCTATAGAGAGGTCCTCTATTGCCACGTTTCTGAATGGTTACTATAGATGGCATGGGCTATTGCCACATTACTTAGGTTGGTTGCTACAGATAGGTCATCTATTGCCACGTTACTAACTAGTTGGTTGCTATAGGTAGATTCCTCTATTGCCACCGTCATATTTTTGTAGTTGCAAGAGATAGGTTCTCTATTGCCACGATTATCGTACCTATTGCCATGACTAAATGTGGTTGTTATATGTGCCATCATTTATTGCAACGCCAGATTAATATATTAATAATTCATGTTGTGACGCTTTGTTTGGTAGCTTAAATCAATAACCGCAAAACAACAAATACATAATGAATGAAGCATCGACATCCATTAAAATGAAATATAATTTGTTCATACAAAATCTTTAATGAAACACACCGAGTGTCAAACTAAATGAGAACACAAGTAGATAGCTTAACACATAATAATGTGTCAAGCACATACAACTGTTTGAACTAATTCGAATCAAAAGACTAATGTCTACTGTAGCAGCAAAGGTTCCCTTGATATGTAAGTTGGCCATCGTCCCACCATTCGCATGCTCCTTCTCAAACTCAAGATTCCTCCTGAAAAAATCATTAACATGCATTAGTTAAACTGAGACTAGTGGTGGCAAAGCTAATTGAACACTGAAGCAAAACACGAGCTGCAGTACTAGCGTTCTGTGAGCTGCAGTACTATCAACCATGAACTTTGAAGCGAAAATCAAATATAAACATACATGCATCTGCCTCCCAAGACATTTTATGAGCACATGAGCACAAACACATCCATATATATTTCTAATCAGCAAGAGGAAACTAAGCCTGGACCAGATTTAGGAGCAGAACAAAAGAATGGCTATGTACTTCTCCAAAAGGACTACATGTTCCTTTTTAATGCAAAAAAGAGATAAAATGTTTCACATAGTACCTGTGTATTCTTTTTGGACAATGTAGATCTTTTCCTAGCAGCAGATTCCTTCAGTTGCTTTGTTGTAGTAAAAACAACACCCGAATTCGCTGCCGAATTACTTCTTCTCATACGCCCTCTAGTGAGACGTTCTTCAGCAGTGGAAGAAGGGGGTTGTTGTTCTGGCTGGCTTGTTTCTTGGGTAACCTGAAAATAAATGGTTGGTGGTTGAAAGTCTTATGTTTGGTGTTGGTAATTAGTGACAATGCCTAAGTACTAATCCTATGGCTAAGTTGTATATAGCATATGAGGATTAGTACATTCCAAGGTTGGTGGCAAGATAGACATGGTGATCATGATGGCCACACTTGGATTTGGACGCAACCCTACGTGATCAAGGCAAAGGTATATGCTTAAGGGTTGTGTTTTAGTAACCAAGACACCTAGTGGGTGTGGTTACATTATAAGATAGATAGCCATACTATAAAGAGGGGAATGACACGGCTATTGAACTCCTAAGTGCCTCTAGGTGTGCATTTCATAATCATATGCATTTAGATAGAACTAATAACGCCTCGAAAAATGATTGTGAAAATGCCAACACACTCACACATGACGAGATCACTTGGTGGTGTTAGCACATTTGCGAAGGCGGTGGAGTTTGAGCGGTAGAGAGGGTTTGGGGTCCTCTCTCCCTCCCGTCGAGCTTGCGAGGCGGGATTCAGGCGTTTTCGAGGAGTTAAAACGACTATTTTCCACTACGCCAGAAGTCGGAAAAGAAACGGAGGCGAACGGAGGTCACAGAGGTGACCGGACGCTGGACCGGACGCGGTCTCTGTTTGACCGGACGCGTCCGGTCAGCATTCAGCGTCTGCGCGTGTTTTAGTTTGTTGATCGGACGCGCAGCGCGTCCGGTCACTGTCGACCGGACGCGTCCGGTTGTTCAGGGAGCTTACTGGACTCTAACCGGACGCTGGCACTGTGGCGTCCGGTCAGTTCTGCAGCGCGTCCGGTCACTGTTTCGTTGTGTGCTGCTCAGGCTTGACCAGCGTGTCCGGTCAGTCACGGGACCAGTGCGTCCGGTCAATCCCAGCGCGTTCGGTCTACGCGACGAGCGCGTCCGGTCGGTGCTTCGTGACTTAGCCGTTATGCGACCGGCGCGTCCGGTCAGTTGGACCAGCGCGTCCGGTCAGCGCGATTTCGGCTATTTCAAGTTTCTAACGGCTCTATTCGAAGGGGTACGTCTATAAATACTCGTTAGCCGGCTCAAGGCTCTCACTCTTGAACATTTGACATACTTGTGAGCACTTTAAGTTAAGCAACTCCCCTCCTACTCATCTCTCTTGCTTCTTTGCATATTCAAAGTGAGATTGAGTGATCCAAGTGCATTTGCATTGTGAGATTGCATCTAGTTGGCACTTGGTAGTTGATTTGCTGGGGATTCTTGTTTCTCTTGGTGGTTGCCGCCACCTAGACGGCTTGGAGCAGTTTAGAGGCGTTGGCAAGAGTTGGTGATTGTTCTTGGCCACCTCCGGTGATTGTGAGGGGTTTGTGCCTACCTCGGCGAAGCGCTAAAGACAATGTTAGTAAATTGCTCATGTCATTGCAACCTTTTGCCATTTGGTATGTTCTTGTGGCGCCTTTTAAGAGGCTCGGTGTGAGACCGATTAGCCACCGAACCACGTGGTGAAGAGGGACACAACGGGGACTAGCGTGCCGGCAAGCACGTGAACCTCGGGATAAATCTTTGTGTCATCACTTTCATATTGTGATTGATTGATCCTGGTATTCAGTTGTCTTGGTATTCATTGTTGATTATATTGGTTGGCTCAATACTTCGCCCCTCGGTGAAACTCTCCTAACTCAACTCCGCATTACCTTCTTAGTTATCTTTGCTAGCTAGTTAGCTTTACTAGAGTAGCTCTTTGTGTAGCTTGCTAGTTGTAGTTGTAGTTTCCTTCTCGGTTTGACTTGTGTGGTTGAGTGCAAATACTAGAATTGTGAATTGGATAGGTGGCTTGCAAACACCCCGTAGGCTAAGCAAAACTCGCATCTCGCTATTTGTTATATTGATAAACTTGTTTAGCTTGTCTTTGTAGAAAATTTTAAAAGGCTATTCACCCCCCTCTAGCCATCAAGACCTTTCAAGTGGTATCGGAGCCGTGGTCACCGTTTGTAAGGCTTAACAACCTCGGTGTAAGATGGCTCAAGTTATGTTTAATCATGTTAATGGCAAGCCTCCATTCTTTGATGGTGTCTCTTCCTTTGATCATTGGAAAAGGAAGATGAAGCAATATCTAGGCAATATACATAAGAAGGTTTGGGATGTGACCAAAGAAGGATACATCATTCTTGATGAGGAAAACCTCACTCCCAATGACCATATCAACAAACAATGCAACACGGCTGCACTTGACACAATCTACCATGCCATTGATGACAAAGTATTTGAGAAAATCAAAGATTTTGAAAAGGCAAATGAGCTTTGGATAAGGCTTTAAGAAACATATGAAGGAACTTCAACGGTAAAAAGTGCCAAACTATATATGCTCAAGGATAAGTTCTTCACTTTCAAGATGAAGGATGATGAATCCATCCTGGAGATGTTCTATAGGCTCCAAGTCATTGTCAATGATCTTAAGGGGCTTGGAGAGAAGGTTGAGGCAAGGACTTCTCACACAAGTTCTTGATGTGCTTACCCAAGAAGTTTGCCACCTTAAGAAGAATGATCTTTAGAGAGGGATTAGACAAGGTCAAACCAACCGATATGCTTGGAGATATAATGACCGATGCCCAATACAATGATGATGAAGATAAGGTAGAAGAGAAGAAGGAGACCAAGGTCAAGCAAGAGAAGCCCATTGCATTCAAGGCTTCATCTTCTAAGGGCAAGAGCAAGGTGGAGAGCGATGATGATGATCCATTCGATAATGAGACCATGGCCCTCCTTGTACACAAGATGGAAAGGTTCATGAAGAAGAAAGGATATGGGGCAAGGAAGAGGAGAGACACTATAAAGGCAAAGACCCTTTGCTACAATTGCAATAGCCCCGATCATGTAGTGGCAAAGTGCCCCTATGAAGACAAAAGATATCATGATGGGGAGTTGAAGTTGAAGAAAAACAAGAAGGACAAGAAGGAGAAGAAAGAGAAAAAGAGCTTCACTATCAATAAGAAGAAGAAGGGTGATGGCTATGTGGTCACTTGGGATAGTGATGATGATAGCTCTAGTGATGATGAGAGAACCACTCGGCGAGCCATTGCAAGCATCGCCCTCTCCAACAAGCCATCCATCTTCGACACTACATCGACATGCCTTATGGTCAAGTCTACCAAGGTAAAATATGATGATAGTGATGATGATTCTTGTGCTAGTGATGGTTGTAGGAGTGATAATGAGGAGGATGAGGACTACTCCAAGGATGATCTATTAGGCATAATAGATCAAATGAGCAAGGGCTACAAGAGGACAACCAAGAAGTGCAAGATCTTGGAGCAAGAGCTCATTGCCAAGAGCAATGAAAATGATGTCTTGATGGAGGAGCTTGTTGCTCTAAAAAAGAGTAAGGAGTGCAAAGGAATTGAACAAGAGCTCAAAGCTCTTAGGAAATCCTTTGATGAGCTAGAGGCCTCTCGTGAGTGTCTAAAGGAAGACCACGAGGATCTTGAAGTTGCTCACACTAGGCTTAAGAAAGCCCACTCCACTCTACTTGAGCTCATCAAGTAAAAGGACCTCAAGTTGGAGAAGCTCATGAAGGAAGCTAAGGAGGAGCAAGTGATTATCACTTGTGATATTGGACTAACACGTGATATTATTGATGATTCTTTATTTATTGGTTCTACTAATGCTTCATGTAGCTTATCAGCATCCACCACAACCAACTCTACCTCTACTACTAGTGATTCATCACTTGTGGTTGAGAATGAGACTCTCAAGAGAGAGGTGGATGATCTCACCTGTGCATTAGGCAATACCTATGGTGAGGATGCCCGCTTGCTAAAATGCTTGGATAGCCAAAGATTCTCTCTTAACAAAGAGGGTTTGTGTAACACTTCAAGTGTTTAGTCCTTAATTGCATTGCATTTGCATGGCATAAACATAAGCATGCATCATTCATGTTTGTTATTTTATGTGATGCAACACATGTAATTTTTCTAGGGTTTGTTTGATTTATTTCATGAAGTATTTGATAGATGGTGTAACAAAAGGGTAAGGTAGCCAATCATGACCTACAACACCTTAGTTATACTTAGGGTAACATTTGGAACAAGGTTCATGTTGACCAAAATTACAAAATTGCCCTCCAAGAAAAGTTTGACCACCATTTGACCCTAGAAGGCCCTAGTTTGACCAATTAAAAAGTCTAATTTAGAGACCTTGCATGGAAGAGCACCCTTAAGCAAAGTTGTAGAGAATTTCATGAGGAACAAAAGTTCTAATATGGCCATCTCATGAAAATGATCAGAACATGGTCAAAAATGGCCCACAAGTCAGTATTAGGGGCTGTTTGGGGACTTAGCAAATTTTGCTAAGTGTTGAGCTGAAAACCGTTTCACTGTACCTCACTTTAGCAACTTGTAACTCACAAACCAGGCCAAACCAGCCTTTGAGCCAATTGACAAAGTTGTTGTCCACACATAGCTCTACAACATTGTCAATATCATCATCACCTGGTTCTCAATAGTTTAGGAGATATAATGTCTTGAAGTTAGGGTTTCAGTCGGCATAGTGACTGAAACTAAGTTTCAGTTTCATCAAGCACCACTTTGGAGCTCTGTAGTTTCAAATCTAGGCCGAACCAGCCCAAACTCCAATTGACAAACTTGTAGACCTCATGTAGCTCTACAAAATTGGTGTTATCATCTTCTTCTAATTCGAACTGGTTTGGGAGAAAATCGGTGTTGAACTTGTCCTGTCAGTCGATGCCTTGGAGCTCTGAAACGGCACGTTCAGACACCGACGGCCGCGGCCGACCGCGTCGTGGCGCTCGGGCAGAGCCCGGTGGCCGCGTGGCGCGCGTGTTCTGCCGACGCCCCACGTCGCCTGCGAGCTCAGCGTGAAGACCAGGGCGACCCGCTTCCCCCTCCATTCCATCGCCCTCCTTCCCTCTCTCATTTCCAGAGCGGAGAAAACCGGGCCGCCCTTGCCGCCCCTCTCCGGCGAGCTCGTGCCCGCTCACCACCGCATCGCAGTCCCCCAGACCTCGCCAATCTCTTCGCCTCACCACCCTCCATCTCTCTGACCCACCGAAGCCAGCAATTTGACTCGAGGTGAGCCGCATTTCCTTCTTCCCCATCTCCGAGAGGTCGCCGGAGCCCGCCATGGGACCTCACCGTGGTCGGGGTGCTTCGGGTCTCTCTCCGTCCTCCCTTCCTAGCAAAATGGAACCGCCTAGCTTCGGTGAAGCTCGCACCGAGCCTGGACCGCACCGTGCATCTTCACCGGCGACGGCGCGCCGCCACCGGACACCACCGGCCGCCGCTCGCGGTGACAAGCCCCTTCCACCCCATCCCCATCCGTTCCACGAGCACCAATCGACGCACCGGGTGACGGAGAACACGAGGCGGTGTCCGATTGGCCGAGCGAGCCCTTCTCCGGCGAGCTCGAGCTCGTCGGAGCTCGCGGGTCTCCGCCTCCCCTGTCCCTCTGTCCCTGACTGCGGGGGCCCGCCTGTCAGTTGCCAAGCGCGGGCGGGACGGCCGAGCAGGCCGCGCGCGCGCGAGTCGTGGGCCGAGTTCTTCCGGGCCGGCCCAGTCATCCGAAATGAAATTCATTTTTATTATTTTGTCACTGATTTTTGTACAAGTTGGAAAAATGTAGATCTAGGGTTTTAATGATCCAAAAATCATGAGATAAATTTTATTAGGGTCCACATGATGTGTAGTATTTTAGAAAAATATAAATCTGGAATGTGATGTTTAATTTTTAGGAGAATTTAATAGATCCTTTAAATGTGTTTTAGAATGCATGCAAATTTGTTAAATTTATAACTTGAGCTGTAGTGTTCCATAAATCAAAAAATTTGATGGGTAGGTTACTCTATGCTAGCCCTAGCTCTGGTAAAAATTTGGGCATAAGTGCTTAATTACTTTTCAAGTTATTATGCTATCTTGTTATTCTAGGAAATATTTAAATGAATTTTTGTAATTTTTCTACATGTGCAATGTTCATATAACTTTTTGGAGAATGTCTTGGTACCCTAGAGTATCCAAGAAAATTAAGAAATCTGTTGTTTGACACTTTTCAATAGGGTTTCCTATTTATGCAAAAATCAGCCTTATTAGCTTGTGAATTTTGTGTAGGGAGTTTCTGTGAATAAAACTTGTTCAAATTTTTACTGTGGTCTCTTTTTGGGTCATAGAGTTCCCTGTAATTTTTGTAGAATTTTAGGAGCAGTTTATATATATGTTTGAAATTTCACTTAATTACTTAAGTAAATTAAGAAATGGGTTTAAATAAATGTTCTAGGTGGGCACACCTTACTTTCTGGTGTCTTTGTGATATTTGTGAACTTGTAGTAGCATTAGTTGGGTTTTAGAGAATGTTTGCCACATCAATAAATATTTAACCTTTGTAATTTAGGTTTTCTGGACAGCTAAGTAGTAATTCTAAATTTGGCTTTGATAAAATTGGTTGCTGGACAACCTGTAAATACCAAAGTTGGAGTAAACTTGATGAACTAGCTTGTGTTAAAATTTGGAAGCATTTGGCTTAGTAGTTTGAGAGTTACTGTTGTTTAAAGTGGCAGTTCAAAATCTGCTACTCTCTGTTTTGGAGAGGACAGATTCTGGAACTTGTGAAGTTTGACATGGAAAACTTAGGAGTTTGGAGTTGAGGTCTGAAAATGAATTGTAGTACATTTCTTAGGCTTTCCAGATTGTCTTAGATCATATCTTTTGGACTTATAAATCTCCAGTTGTGATAAAAACAAGTAGCTGCTGTCCAGAATGATTACTGTGGTGTTTTGCTGATTGTTATGGTGAGATATCCTAAGACATGCTACTTTTGTAATTGTTAGGTGTTAGGGCCTTAACTGAGGATGAGCAGCTTTATCTTAGGTTAAGTAGATTAGGTGAGTATTTCTCTACTAGAGAAGAGATTTGCACGTACTAGTAAAATAACTTAAATAGAGTATTTTATTCTGAAATGCATTTCATTCCGAGCATGTTGCACCCATTTATGCATCCATTATATTTATTGTGCATTCATGCAATAGGTGCACCGGAGGGGGTAACACTCCTCGAATTCGAGCCTGTGATTCCGGAGGAGGACCAGGAGCAGCAGGAGCCCGAGGATCCAGCAGACGAAGGAGTGCCCGCAGACGACCTTCCTGAGTGTCCAGACCACCGGCCCTCGACTTTTCTGAAAGGCAAGCCCCGGTGCATGCTGAACCCATCGTTTTATAGATATATCTTGAGTACTTTTAATTGTTTACTGCATTAAGTTGTAGGAGTTATATGAAAACACTTGTTGCATTATACCTGTCCTTGTCCAGATATCGTACTTAATCCTATATTAGGTTTAGGCACGTGTCAATGCTTAGCCCTGCTTAGTACGGTAGAAGTCGGGTGATTTCCGGTCATCCGCGAGATGTAGGAAGGAGTCACGAGTGGCTTTATGGCTATCATGGATGGAACCATGCTTAAAAATGAAATTGAGACCGGGCGGGAGTTCGATAGTACAGCCGCAAGACACTTCACGTCTTGGGTGTGGAGCTATGCCCGTCTGAGTCGTTTAAGGACCGATTCGCTGTACGTCCTTGAGTCATGTTGAACGCAGTCTAACACTTAGTTGGCCGGATAAGTCGTTCCGACCGCGAAGCCGAGTAATGTGGTTCAGGCCGGGAATCGAATGGTAGGTTGCTTCTTAGAGGAGAGAAAGGATGTGCTTGGGGACATTGGCGTGAGACCAAGGGGGGGTTAGAGTCCCTATCACCTGGCAGAGTGTCGCCCTTGGGGTCGCGACATCATTCGGACCCGCGATTCCTGAATCATATGAAACGGTGGCTTGTGCGACCCTGGCAGGGGCCTGCGCGGTGAGTGTTAGAAATACCCCTCCAGCTGGATAGGAATTCGATTCGAATCGCCGTCGCACCCGGTTAGTGAGCACTTGACTTGAGCAGCGGCAACGTAGATCTCATTAAATAAACTGGTGGTTAAGGGAATGATACAATGTTGCCACAATTCATAACTGCTCTGGATATAATGATGATAATTGTTTGATTATAATCAAGTGCATGTTTAGTACAGGTGCTAAGATAGATGACAGGTAAATGCTAAAAATAACTGCTAGTACAGGTTATAAGAGTATCAATTACTTATGCCTTTATGCAAAATGTTATGTCAGCTAGCCTCTTGTGTAAGCCTTGCATAATCCTTGGTGTCACTTTATTTCTGGTTTTCGACGGGTAAGTCTAGCTGAGTACATTCCAGTACTCAGGGTTTATTCCCTCCTGTTGCAGATGACATGCTTTATCAGGGATTCTGCAAGACGTGTCTCCACCCTGCGGGTGATGATGACTAGATCACAAGGGCGTGATCGTCTTTATGTACTTTCCTCATACTTTTGCGGGTTGTCGATCATCCAGACTGGCAGTATTTATTTAACTAGTGTGTGTGTTATGCTTCCGCTACTTTCAAACTTGGTTTGTAATATTTGCTACTCCGTGGTGTAAACTTATTTCAGAACTACTTGTGAAATGTATCGTATGATGTTGTATGTTGAATGATGCGATCCTGGTTGTAAGCAGTTTGGTTTGAAATCCTTCGTGATTTCGATTGACTACCGGGATTATATGGGCTCAAGTTTGAAAATTTGAGCGCTTCGGTGCTTGTTTTCGTACTTGTGCTCTTATAATTTGGTCGGTTCTGTTACAGCTGGTACCGGAGCATAATTCAACATTAAACACATCTTACGAGTAATTAAAAACAAAAGTATTTGTTTGCGAAAAGGGTTAAACTCTAAAAATTATTTTATAGGTATGCCAGTGATCACATCCCTTAGCCCAAATAAGGACTCTTAGGTGGCTTATTATAAAGACTAACTTGGGGGGGCCTTGTTTGTTTTTATTTCGTCGTCCATACGGCGTGATATTGTATGGATGCCATCCACTTGGGTGGTAATGTATGGATCAATTACCTCGACGCTCTGGTAAGTGTGAGTTGTGAGAGCATGATCGTCCAACCGGCGGTCTAGGGGAGAGTAGTTGTGGTGACTTACATCTTTACATGTTTAAACCATGTAACTATGTAAAAGCACTTAATTGTGGGAACCTTTATATCGGGTAGCTTGATACTGAAGTATATACATTTGGGGATGTATATATGGAAAGTATTTAAATTACTGCTTTCTTGTGTGCTTATATTGGGAATTGGTGGGGCTGCAATGAAGTTTTCTGCAGGTACACTAACAGCGTAACGAGTAGACCGATAGTTTCGCTTATATGAGAGAACGTATGTATGCCACCGCCTAGCGTTAGAACTCTAGGTTTCTACTAAGGTGAGAGGACGTACGAAACGTGCATGCATCATGTTTAATTATATCATACATATCATTTACTCCCTCCTTAAAAATTTCTGTACTCCCGACTAAAGTAAATTTCGTATCCCCTAAATGATCCTCACTTTAAGTCGTATCTTATCTTGTTGCTACAGATGGCACGTACCAAGAGGACCGCTCGTAAGTCCACTGGGGGCAGGGCACCGCGTCACCAGCTCGCTCCACGTGAGCCCCGCCCTGAGCCTACTGAGGTGGAAAGGCTGAGGGCAGAGCTGGCAGAGGTGACTGCTGCTAGGGATGCAGCACGGCAACAACTGGAACAAGTGATTCATGATCGTGATCAAGAAACGCTTGCAGTCCAGAGGTTGACAGTAGCAAACCGCAACTGTCAACGCATGTTGGTCCATGTGATGGAACAGAGGGATGAAGCCTGGCACGAGGAGAACGTTCTGAGAGCTCGTCAGTTTGAGCTCGAGCAACAGTTAGAGAACGCTGAAGAATACAATGATAATCTTCATGAAGAAGTGCATCGCCTGAACAACGAGCTTAATCCCCTGCTACCTAGAAACAACCATGTAGATGAAGATATGGGATCAGGCATCTTCATGGCTGAGGATGATGATGAAGTGGAGGTTGATGGACCACAGGATGCCCCACCTGCAGAAGCACCAGAGGAAGAACCAGAAGAAGAAGAAGACGAGGAGTTAGAGCCTGTCAGTGATGAGGACGGCGGGGAGATCCTTGACACTGACTCGGAGGATGATGTTTAGAGTAGTCATCACGTGCCTATAATGTTAGGATCGTCTTTTGTGCCCTCCCTGTGTAGGAGTGAGACCTTGTAATAACTTGACTTTGGGATGTAAGGCTGAACCGGATGTTTCCTGAATGTAGTTTGAACCTGTTAATTTCGATCACAACTTGATGTCTTATGATGTTGCGTTCGATGATGGTGTCACGATTAGCACCCTTCGGTGCCGCGACGAAACCGAGGGCCTCCTATGGCGCGCGACATAAGGCTGTGCTGCTTGGCACGCGCAGGTATCGAGGTGGCTAGTCATGATCCACCATGGAACTCTT
The DNA here is from genome assembly GCA_038087645.1 of Saccharum hybrid cultivar R570. NCBI lineage: Eukaryota > Viridiplantae > Streptophyta > Magnoliopsida > Poales > Poaceae > Saccharum > Saccharum hybrid cultivar. Next base: position 489,770 of record JAQSUU010000071.1, on the reverse strand, counting down.
CATTGAGAAGTCTCTTTGTGGTCACTTTGAAGTAGCCTTTCACAGTCAACTAAAAATCACGTAGATTTTAACGTAAACGGTTCGGTAACTACTGTGCTCCTTGTGTGTGAGCCTTTATCAAAGTACACCTTGTTGGATTCTCTCGCATGATTGCGCCAATTGATCCGCTTGAATGGATTGTGCGGTTGTGATGAATTATTGTGCCATGAATAATTTGAGAAGTCTATTTCATGAAGTCAGTTGGGCATATTTACAATAATTCATCTACAAATTTCCCACATCGTCAGTGCTCATTGGTTATGCATTTTGCAGATGTCGTACAATCTTCGTCGGGGTCGTGGCAATGAGGATGAGGAACAGCCACCCCCTCCGCCACCACCTACTCCGGCCGAATTGATGCAGACAGTGGTCGAAGGGCAGCGCATGTTGGCAGATGCTATGCGCCAGCTGGCTAACCGGGAAGCTCGTCCTGGCCGCCAGGGACCAGAACCCAATCAATACAGTGATTTCAAGGACTTTCTGGATACTAAGCCTCCGCTCTTCAAAGAAGCGGAAGAACCACTGCAAGCTGATGAGTGGTTAAATACTATTGAGCAAAAGTTTCGTCTGCTTCGCCTGACTGATGAGTTAAAGACTGAATATGCTTCTCACCAGTTGCATGGTCCAGCGGGCATTTGGTGGAGCCACTATCGTTCCACACTGCCTGCCAATGTCCCTATTGCTTGGGATCAGTTTAAGGCGGCATTCCGGGGAAATTATATTCCTCCCGGTCTTATGGCAATCAAGCACACAGAGTTTATGAGGCTGTCGCAAGGAAACAAAAGCCTGACTGAATACTTGCAGTCCTTCAACAACCTGGCAAGGTATGCCACTGAGTTTGTGGATACCGATGCCAAAAAGATTGCTAGCTTCAAAAGGGGCCTCGGCCCAAAACTGATGAAAACAATGGGCACTAGCAAATGTACGACTTTCAATGATTTCATCAGTGATGCTCTAACTCAAGAGAACAACAATGCTATCTATTCTGCTTCTAAGAGCCGCAAAAGGGCCATTGAGGCGAGTGTTTCACAGTCTCGAGCTCCAGCTGCCCCGAGAGCTCCTCCTCGCCCTCCTGCGACAAATGCTAAGTTCCGTCCTCCACAAAAGAAGGTGCCAATGAAAACTGGGTTTCGTAAGGCATATACAGTGGCTCTGCCAAAGAGTAATGCGGGCCAAGGCAGCTCCAGTGTTCCTCCTAGCAACATGCCTTGCTGGAACTGTAACAAGCCAGGCCATTGGTCCAGGAACTGTCCGTACCCTAAGAAAAATGTCAACCAAGGTAGTCGTCAGGGACACGCCCACTATAACAGCATTGAGGAAATTCCATCTGGTGAGGTGGTCACCGCTGGTAAGTTTCTAGTTGACCAACACCCCACAGTGGTACTTTTTGATTCAGGTGCTTCGCATTCCTTTATCAGTCCTAAGTTTGCATCTAAATTTGCACACAAGTTGCATACTGTTGAAGGTGTGGGTTATTGTATTAGTGCTGCAAGTGGGAATATTTCCACAAACAAAGTAGTGGGGAACCTTAAGTTTGAGATAGAAGGGCGAAGTTATTCGCTTGCCCTATTGGTTTTACCTGGTTTAGACATAGATGTCATCTTGGGCATGAATTGGATGAGTCAGAATGGGGTACTCATTGACACATCCGCTCAGGTAGTTATGCTCAGAGATCCTATAGATCAAAAGGGTTTTCTAGTACAACTTCCCAGAAAGGTTGAATTGTCAGGGGAAATTCATGCTATTCAAGCAAAGGCGTTGGCCGAAATTTCAGTAGTAAAAGAGTTTCCGGACGTTTTTCCCGACGATTTGCCGGGGCTCCCTCCGGATCGGGATGTGGAGTTTAAAATTGAGTTGTTGCCTGGCACGGCGCCCATCTCTAGGAGACCCTATAGGATGCCTCCGAATGAACTCGCTGAACTTAAGGTGCAATTGAATGAACTTTTGAAGAAGGGGTTGATTCGTCCTAGTTCGTCTCCGTGGGGATGTCCTGCTATCTTTGTAAAGAAGAAGGATCAGTCGTTGCGGATGTGCGTAGATTATAGACCTCTCAATGCAGTCACTGTCAAAAATAAGTACCCTCTACCGCGCATCGACATCTTGTTCGATTAGTTGTCTAAAGCTAAAGTTTTCTCCAAGATCGATCTAAGATCTGGCTACCATCAAATTAAAATCCGCCCAGAAGATGTTCCAAAGACAGCCTTTTCTACCAGATACGGTCTTTATGAGTATCTTGTTATGTCCTTTGGCTTGACAAATGCCCCCGCACACTTCATGTACTTGATGAATTCGGTGTTTATGCCGGAATTGGACAAGTTTGTGGTGGTATTTATTGATGACATCTTGGTATATTCTGTGAATGAGGAGGATCACGCTGAACATCTGCGTATAGTCCTCACAAGACTGCGTGAACATCAACTATATGCAAAGTTCAGTAAGTGCGAATTCTGGCTTCGAGAAGTACCTTTCCTTGGGCATGTGTTGTCCGATGAAGGAATTATGGTGGACCCCGCCAAGGTACAGGAAGTACTGAACTGGAAGGCTCCTATCTCGGTTCACGAGGTTCGGAGTTTTCTTGGTTTGGCTGGCTATTATCGTCGCTTCATCCCGGATTTCTCTAAAATAGCCAAGCCAATGACTCGGTTGCTGCAAAAAGACACCAGGTTTGTCTGGACTCCTGAGTGTGATGCGGCTTTTCACCAACTGCGAACCCTCCTAACCTCAGCTCCGGTTTTGGCACAACCGGATATTGAGAAACCATTTGATGTTTATTGTGATGCCTCAGGCATAGGTTTGGGAGGTGTGTTGATGCAGGAAGGCCGAGTAATTGCATATACTTCTCGACAACTTCGGAAACATGAGGCGAATTATCCAACACATGACTTAGAACTCGCCGCAGTTGTCCATGCTTTGAAAGCCTGGCGACATTATCTGCTGGGCAATGTCTGCAATATCTATACAGACCACAAAAGCCTCAAATACATCTTCACCCAACCCGAGCTAAATATGCGTCAAAGAAGATGGCTCGAGTTGATTAAAGATTATAACCTTCAAGTGCACTATCATCCTGGCAAGGCAAATGTGGTTGCGGATGCTTTAAGCCGTAAGTCTCATTGTCATTCCTTAGTAGAAACTGATTTTCACCGATCTCGCCTTCTACATCCAGCAGTCTTGTACAACATCACTGTCAGTTGTACTCTCAAAAACAGAATTATTGAACTCCAAAAGACTGACACTGGTATATTCCACATCAAGCGTAAGATGAAAGAGCAAGAAACTACACAGTTTAGGATGGATGAAGAGGGTGTACTATGGTTCAAGGATAGGTTAGTTGTGCCTAAGGACCGAGAGCTTCGAAATGATATTATGTCTGAAGCACACTCCTCTAAGTTGTCCATCCATCCTGGCAGCAATAAGATGTATTATGATTTGAAACCGCTTTATTGGTGGACCAAGATGCGGAAAGAGATAGCTGCATATGTTGCTAGATGTGACACCTGTTGCAGAGTTAAAGCTGTGCACATGAAAGCTGGGCTACTTCAGCCACTTTCCATTCCAGGCTAGAAATGGGAAGAGATAAGTATGGATTTCATTGTCGGACTTCCTCCTACTGTCAAAAATCATAACTCTATTTGGGTAATTGTTGATCGTTTGACCAAATCAGCTCACTTCATCCCAGTGAGAGTGGACTATCGTCCCACTGACTATGCTGAGTTGTACTTCAATCAGATAGTCCGGCTTCATGGGATACCTCGTACTATCGTTTCTGATCGTGGTCCCCAGTTCACTGCTCGCTTTTGGGAGCATTTGCATCACCTTCTGGGAACCAAGTTAGTGAGAAGCTCTGCTTATCACCCCCAGACATCGGGACAGACAGAACGAGTTAACCAAATCTTGGAAGATCTGTTGCGAGCATGCGTCATTTCATCCAAGGGTTCTTGGGAAAAATGGTTACCTTTAGCCGAATTCTCGTACAATAACAGTTATCAAGAGAGTATTAAGATGGCCCCATTCGAAGCCTTGTACGGTCGAAAGTGTCGAACTCCGCTAAACTGGGTAGAAGCTGGGGAAAGAAGGTATTATGGCATTGATTTTGTCCAGGAAGCCGAGGAACAAGTCCGTACCATCCAGAAACACATGGCTGCAGCACAAGCGAGACAGAAAAGCTATGCGGATCGTCGTAGAAAGCCACTCGAATTTGAAGTTGGAGATTTCGTTTATTTGAAAGTTTCTCCAATGAAGAGTGTCCAACGTTTTGGTGTTAAGCGGAAACTTGCACCCAGATACGTGGGTCCTTTCTAGATCATAGGCAAGAGTGGAGCTGTTGCGTACAAAATCCAGTTGCCTCCTGAGATGAGAGCCATATTCAACGTTTTCCATGTATCTCAGCTTAAAAAGTGTCTTCGAGTTCCTGAGGAACAAGTTCCTTTAGGTGATATCAGGCTGGAATCCGACCTAACCTATGAAGAAAAGCCAGTCCGAGTGATCGATACTCAGGAACGAGTAACTAGAAGTAAAGTGGTTAAGTGGTACAAAGTGATGTGGAGTAATCAGGGAAGTGAGAGTGATGCTACGTGGGAACGGGAGGATTATTTGCGGGATGGTTATAAAGAGTTCTATGAAAAATGGTACGCTTTCCAAATCTCGGGACGAGATTTTTATAAGGGGGGAGGGCTGTAACACTTCAAGTGTTTAGTCCTTAATTGCATTGCATTTGCATGGCATAAACATAAGCATGCATCATTCATGTTTGTTATTTTATGTGATGCAACACATGTAATTTTTCTAGGGTTTGTTTGATTTATTTCATGAAGTATTTGATAGATGGTGTAACAAAAGGGTAAGGTAGCCAATCATGACCTACAACACCTTAGTTATACTTAGGGTAACATTTGGAACAAGGTTCATGTTGACCAAAATTACAAAATTGCCCTCCAAGAAAAGTTTGACCACCATTTGACCCTAGAAGGCCCTAGTTTGACCAATTAAAAAATCTAATTTAGAGACCTTGCATGGAAGAGCACCCTTAAGCAAAGTTGTAGAGAATTTCATGAGGAACAAAAGTTCTAATATGGCCATCTCATGAAAATGATCAGAACATGGTCAAAAATGGCCCACAAGTCAGTATTAGGGGCTGTTTGGGGACTTAGCAAATTTTGCTAAGTGTTGAGCTGAAAACCGTTTCACTGTACCTCACTTTAGCAACTTGTAACTCACAAACCAGGCCAAACCAGCCTTTGAGCCAATTGACAAAGTTGTTGTCCACACATAGCTCTACAACATTGTCAATATCATCATCACCTGGTTCTCAATAGTTTAGGAGATATAATGTCTTGAAGTTAGGGTTTCAGTCGGCATAGTGACTGAAACTAAGTTTCAGTTTCATCAAGCACCACTTTGGAGCTCTGTAGTTTCAAATCTAGGCCGAACCAGCCCAAACTCCAATTGACAAACTTGTAGACCTCATGTAGCTCTACAAAATTGGTGTTATCATCTTCTTCTAATTCGAACTGGTTTGGGAGAAAATCGGTGTTGAACTTGTCCTGTCAGTCGATGCCTTGGAGCTCTGAAACGGCACGTTCAGACACCGACGGCCGCGGCCGACCGCGTCGTGGCGCTCGGGCAGAGCCCGGTGGCCGCGTGGCGCGCGTGTTCTGCCGACGCCCCACGTCGCCTGCGAGCTCAGCGTGAAGACCAGGGCGACCCGCTTCCCCCTCCATTCCATCGCCCTCCTTCCCTCTCTCATTTCCAGAGCGGAGAAAACCGGGCCGCCCTTGCCGCCCCTCTCCAGCGAGCTCGTGCCCGCTCACCACCGCATCGCAGTCCCCCAGACCTCGCCAATCTCTTCGCCTCACCACCCTCCATCTCTCTGACCCACCGAAGCCAGCAATTTGACTCGAGGTGAGCCGCATTTCCTTCTTCCCCATCTCCGAGAGGTCGCCGGAGCCCGCCATGGGACCTCACCGTGGTCGGGGTGCTTCGGGTCTCTCTCCGTCCTCCCTTCCTAGCAAAATGGAACCGCCTAGCTTCGGTGAAGCTCGCACCGAGCCTGGACCGCACCGTGCATCTTCACCGGCGACGGCGCGCCGCCACCGGACACCACCGGCCGCCGCTCGCGGTGACAAGCCCCTTCCACCCCATCCCCATCCGTTCCACGAGCACCAATCGACGCACCGGGTGACGGAGAACACGAGGCGGTGTCCGATTGGCCGAGCGAGCCCTTCTCCGGCGAGCTCGAGCTCGTCGGAGCTCGCGGGTCTCCGCCTCCCCTGTCCCTCTGTCCCTGACTGCGGGGGCCCGCCTGTCAGTTGCCAAGCGCGGGCGGGACGGCCGAGCAGGCCGCGCGCGCGCGAGTCGTGGGCCGAGTTCTTCCGGGCCGGCCCAGTCATCCGAAATGAAATTCATTTTTATTATTTTGTCACTGATTTTTGTACAAGTTGGAAAAATGTAGATCTAGGGTTTTAATGATCCAAAAATCATGAGATAAATTTTATTAGGGTCCACATGATGTGTAGTATTTTAGAAAAATATAAATCTGGAATGTGATGTTTAATTTTTAGGAGAATTTAATAGATCCTTTAAATGTGTTTTAGAATGCATGCAAATTTGTTAAATTTATAACTTGAGCTGTAGTGTTCCATAAATCAAAAAATTTGATGGGTAGGTTACTCTATGCTAGCCCTAGCTCTGGTAAAAATTTGGGCATAAGTGCTTAATTACTTTTCAAGTTATTATGCTATCTTGTTATTCTAGGAAATATTTAAATGAATTTTTGTAATTTTTCTACATGTGCAATGTTCATATAACTTTTTGGAGAATGTCTTGGTACCCTAGAGTGTCCAAGAAAATTAAGAAATCTGTTGTTTGACACTTTTCAATAGGGTTTCCTATTTATGCAAAAATCAGCCTTATTAGCTTGTGAATTTTGTGTAGGGAGTTTCTGTGAATAAAACTTGTTCAAATTTTTACTGTGGTCTCTTTTTGGGTCATAGAGTTCCCTGTAATTTTTGTAGAATTTTAGGAGCAGTTTATATATATGTTTGAAATTTCACTTAATTACTTAAGTAAATTAAGAAATGGGTTTAAATAAATGTTCTAGGTGGGCACACCTTACTTTCTGGTGTCTTTGTGATATTTGTGAACTTGTAGTAGCATTAGTTGGGTTTTAGAGAATGTTTGCCACATCAATAAATATTTAACCTTTGTAATTTAGGTTTTCTGGACAGCTAAGTAGTAATTCTAAATTTGGCTTTGATAAAATTGGTTGCTGGACAACCTGTAAATACCAAAGTTGGAGTAAACTTGATGAACTAGCTTGTGTTAAAATTTGGAAGCATTTGGCTTAGTAGTTTGAGAGTTACTGTTGTTTAAAGTGGCAGTTCAAAATCTGCTACTCTCTGTTTTGGAGAGGACAGATTCTGGAACTTGTGAAGTTTGACATGGAAAACTTAGGAGTTTGGAGTTGAGGTCTGAAAATGAATTGTAGTACATTTCTTAGGCTTTCCAGATTGTCTTAGATCATATCTTTTGGACTTATAAATCTCCAGTTGTGATAAAAACAAGTAGCTACTGTCCAGAATGATTACTGTGGTGTTTTGCTGATTGTTATGGTGAGATATCCTAAGACATGCTACTTTTGTAATTGTTAGGTGTTAGGGCCTTAACTGAGGATGAGCAGCTTTATCTTAGGTTAAGTAGATTAGGTGAGTATTTCTCTACTAGAGAAGAGATTTGCACGTACTAGTAAAATAACTTAAATAGAGTATTTTATTCTGAAATGCATTTCATTCCGAGCATGTTGCACCCATTTATGCATCCATTATATTTATTGTGCATTCATGCAATAGGTGCACCGGAGGGGGTAACACTCCTCGAATTCGAGCCTGTGATTCCGGAGGAGGACCAGGAGCAGCAGGAGCCCGAGGATCCAGCAGACGAAGGAGTGCCCGCAGACGACCTTCCTGAGTGTCCAGACCACCGGCCCTCGACTTTTCTGAAAGGCAAGCCCCGGTGCATGCTGAACCCATCGTTTTATAGATATATCTTGAGTACTTTTAATTGTTTACTGCATTAAGTTGTAGGAGTTATATGAAAACACTTGTTGCATTATACCTGTCCTTGTCCAGATATCGTACTTAATCCTATATTAGGTTTAGGCACGTGTCAATGCTTAGCCCTGCTTAGTACGGTAGAAGTCGGGTGATTTCCGGTCATCCGCGAGATGTAGGAAGGAGTCACGAGTGGCTTTATGGCTATCATGGATGGAACCATGCTTAAAAATGAAATTGAGACCGGGCGGGAGTTCGATAGTACAGCCGCAAGACACTTCACGTCTTGGGTGTGGAGCTATGCCCGTCTGAGTCGTTTAAGGACCGATTCGCTGTACGTCCTTGAGTCATGTTGAACGCAGTCTAACACTTAGTTGGCCGGATAAGTCGTTCCGACCGCGAAGCCGAGTAATGTGGTTCAGGCCGGGAATCGAATGGTAGGTTGCTTCTTGGAGGAGAGAAAGGATGTGCTTGGGGACATTGGCGTGAGACCAAGGGGGGGTTAGAGTCCCTATCACCTGGCAGAGTGTCGCCCTTGGGGTCGCGACATCATTCGGACCCGCGATTCCTGAATCATATGAAACGGTGGCTTGTGCGACCCTGGCAGGGGCCTGCGCGGTGAGTGTTAGAAATACCCCTCCAGCTGGATAGGAATTCGATTCGAATCGCCGTCGCTCCCGGTTAGTGAGCACTTGACTTGAGCAGCGGCAACGTAGATCTCATTAAATAAACTGGTGGTTAAGGGAATGATACAATGTTGCCACAATTCATAACTGCTCTGGATATAATGATGATAATTGTTTGATTATAATCAAGTGCATGTTTAGTACAGGTGCTAAGATAGATGACAGGTAAATGCTAAAAATAACTGCTAGTACAGGTTATAAGAGTATCAATTACTTATGCCTTTATGCAAAATGTTATGTCAGCTAGCCTCTTGTGTAAGCCTTGCATAATCCTTGGTGTCACTTTATTTCTGGTTTTCGACGGGTAAGTCTAGCTGAGTACATTCCAGTACTCAGGGTTTATTCCCTCCTGTTGCAGATGACATGCTTTATCAGGGATTCTGCAAGACGTGTCTCCACCCTGCGGGTGATGATGACTAGATCACAAGGGCGTGATCGTCTTTATGTACTTTCCTCATGCTTTTGCGGGTTGTCGATCATCCAGACTGGCAGTATTTATTTAACTAGTGTGTGTGTTATGCTTCCGCTACTTTCAAACTTGGTTTGTAATATTTGCTACTCCGTGGTGTAAACTTATTTCAGAACTACTTGTGAAATGTATCGTATGATGTTGTATGTTGAATGATGCGATCCTGGTTGTAAGCAGTTTGGTTTGAAATCCTTCGTGATTTCGATTGACTACCGGGATTATATGGGCTCAAGTTTGAAAATTTGAGCGCTTCGGTGCTTGTTTTCGTACTTGTGCTCTTATAATTTGGTCGGTTCTGTTACAGTTTGGGCTATACTCCCAAGAAGGGCAAGGCGGCCTTTGCTACTCCAAAGCCTCACTTTGTGAAGAGCAATGGTCATTATTGCAATAGATACAAGCAAGTTGGGCATCTAAAGATTAATTGTAATAAAATGAACAAGAACAACAACAAATTTCATGCTAAAATAGATTACATTCCTTTTGATTCTTGTTATGTTCTTACCAAGGGTGAGAAGGGTGTGCAAGCTAAGTTTGTTGGTACACCAATTGTGGGTCCAAAGAAGAAGGCCATTTGGGTACCAAAGAGCTTGGTTACTAACCTTCAAGGACCCAAGCAAGTATGGGTACCTAAAAGACATTAAATTGTTTTGTAGATAAATTACAAGGCCGGAGGAAGGCATTGGGTGCTTGATAGTGGGTGCTCTCAACATATGACCGGTGATTCAAGAGTGTTCAACTCTCTTAAACCAAATGATAGTGGCATTGATAGTATCACATTTGGTGACAATAGCAAGGGTGATGTGAAGGCTATTGGAAGGATTGCAATCTCAAATGATCATAGCATTTCCAATGTGCTCTTAGTTGAAAAGTTGAACTTCAATCTTCTCTCGGTTGCTCAATTATGTGATCTTGGTTTCAAGTGCATATTTGGTGTTGATCATGTGGAGATAGTTAGTGTTGATGGCTTTAACTTGATCTTCAAAGGCTTTAGATATGAGAATCTATACTTGGTTGATTTCAATGCTAGTGACACTCAACTTTCAACATGTTTGCTCACCAAATCAAGTATGGGTTGGTTATGGCATAGAAGACTTGGTCATGTTGGCATGAAGCAATTGAACAAGTTAGTGAAGCATGACTTAGTTAGAGGCTTGAAGGATATCACATTTGAGAAGGATAAGCTATATAGTGCATGTCAAGCCAGAAAGCAAGTGGGCAACACTCATCCATTGAAGAGCATTATGAGTACTTCCAAGGCATTTGAGTTATTGCACATGGATCTATTTAGGCCAACTACATACACAAGCATTGGTGGCAACAAGTATGGCTTTGTGATTGTGGATGATTTCACTAGATATACATGGGTATTCTTTCTTGTGGACAAGAGTGATGTATTTGACATATTCAAGAAGTTCATCAAGAGAGTGCAAAATGAGTTTGAGACCATAATCAAGAAAGTAAGAAGTGACAATAGAAGTGAGTTTAGAAACACAAGAGTTGATGAGCTATATGATGAGCTTGGAATCAAACATCAATTCTCGGCCAAGTATACACCTCAATCAAATGGACTAGTTGAGAGGAAGAATAGAACCTTAATTGATATGGCAAGATCAATATTGAATGAGTATAATGTGAGTCATTCATTTTGGGCCGAAGCAATCAATACGGCTTGCTTCTATACCAACCGCCTCTATTGCCACAAGTTTCTAGAGAAGACACCATATAAGATCTTAAATGGAAGAAAGCCTAACATTGTATACTTTTGGGTATTTGGTTGCAAATGCTACATCTTGAAGAAGGGCACTAGATTGAGCAAGTTTGAGAAGAAATGTGATGAAGGATTTCTACTTGGTTACTCAACTACTAGCAAAGCTTATAGAGTTTGGAATTTGGCTAGTGGTCAACTTGAAGAAGTGCATGATGTTGAGTTTGATGAAACCAATGGTTCTCAAAATGAAGAAGATAACTTGGATGATGTGAGAGGAACTCAATTGACCAATGCTATGAAAGAAATGGACATTGGTGATATTAGGCCAAAGCAAGTGATTGATGTGGATGACAACAAAGATCAAGTGCTCCAAAGTCCAATTACACAAGCTAGTGGTTCTCTAATGTAAAATCAAGCTAGTACATTATCTCAAGTGCAACAAGATCAACAAGTGGCTAGTTCATCATCTCCAACTCATGATCAACATCAATATCCAAGCAATTAAGTGCAAGTGCTTCAACCAACTAACATTACAAGAGACCATCCATTGGATTCCATCATTGGTGACATACAAAGGGGAGTTCAAACTAGATCAAGATTGACATCTTTTTGTGCTCATTCTTCTTTTGTGTCAATGGAAGAACCCAAGGACATTGATAAAGCATTGAGAGATCCGGATTGGGTAAATGCAATGCATGAAGAGCTCAACAACTTCAAGATAAATGAAGTATGGGAATTAGTTGGGAGGCCTAAGGATCACAATGTCATTGGAACAAGATGGGTCTTTCGCAACAAGCAAGATCAAGATGGGATAGTAGTAAGGAACAAAGCAAGACCAGTGGCTCAAGGTTACACACAAATAGAGGGTCTTGACTTTGGTGAAACTTATGCTCCGGTTGCAAGATTAGAAGCAATTAGGATCTTACTTGCCTATGCTTGTGCTCACAATATCAAGCTATATCAAATGGATGTGAAGAGTGCATTTCTCAATGGTTACATCCAAGAGGAGGTGTATGTGGAGCAACCTCCCGGTTTTGAAGATGACAAGAAACTTAATCATGTCTACAAATTGAGAAAAGCTTTGTATGGATTGAAACAAGCACCTAGAGCATGGTATGAAAGATTGAGGGACTTCTTGCTATCCAAAGGATTTGTCATGGACAAAGTTGATACAACACTATTCACCAAAAAGATTGGGAAAGACTTGTTTGTGTTGCAAATATATGTTGATGATATCATATTCGGTTCAACCAATCAAGATTATTGTGATGAGTTTGGAAAAATGATGGCAAAGGAATTTGAAATGTCAATGATTGGTGAACTTAGTTTCTTTCTTGGACTTCAAATTAAACAAATAAAGGAAGGAACATTTATAAGCCAAACCAAATACATAAAGGATATGCTAAAGAAGTTTGGTATGAAAGATGCAAAAGGAATCACTACTCCAATGAGCACTAGTGGAAGCTTGGATAGTGACAAGAATGGCAACATGGTTGATCAAAAGCTATATAGATCAATGATTGGTAGCCTACTCTATGTGACGGCATCAAGGCCCGATGTGATGTTTAGCGTATGCATGTGTGTAAGATTTCAAGTCTCACCAAGAGAAAGTCATTTGAAGGCAACAAAGAGAACATTGAGATATTTGAAGCATACACAAGATGTTAGATTATGGTATCCCAAAGGTGCAAGCTTTGAGCTAGTTAGATATTCGGATTCCGACTATGCCGGTGACAAAGTGGAGAGAAAGAGCACTTCCGGAACTTGTCAATTGTTGGGAAGATCACTTGTCTCATGGTCATCCAAGAAGCAAAATAGTATTGCACTATCTACCGCTGAGGCCGAATACATCGCCGCGGGTAGTTGTTGTGCACAAATCTTGTGGATGAATGCCACATTAAAAGATTTTGGAATCAACTTCAAGAATATGCCATTGTTACGTGACAATAAAAGTGCCGTGAAGCTAACCAACAATCCGGTTCAACATCAAAGAGCAAAGCATATTGATGTTCGCCATCACTTTATTAGAGATCATCAACAAAAGGGTGACATTGCTATTGAGAGTGTGGGCAGCGAAGATCAATTAGCCGATCTATTCACCAAGCCACTTGATGAGAAGAGATTTCACAAGCGAAAGAATGAGTTGAACATACTTGACTTCTCCAACATGAGTTGATGCACCCCATATATGACATGCCTCTCCTTCGAGCCCCAAGGTACAATTGGTTGACATGTCATACATTCTATGCTAAGGACTTGTTTAGTGCATCTAGTCATAATTTACATGTTCTAGGCTCATTCATGAAAATCAAATGAATTTGAAGTTTATATGGTGCCACTATTGTTTCCATGACTTGTATGATCTAGTGGTAGCATATAACTTGTTTAAGTAGCTTGTGATCCTAAGTGTTTAATCTAGAAAACTTGTCTAAATATTTGCTTCAACATAGTGAATGATAACCCTTCTAGTGAGGCGTGAAGAAGCTTGCTCTTGGATCAAACCGAAGCATTTTATTTATGCAAGCAATCTAGGTTGAATCACAAACTTGATCCTCACCCCATAACTCAACATGATAATCTATCTAAAATTGGTCCCTTGTGGTCATTGGTGCCAAAGGGGGAGAAAATGTTGTTCACAAAGATAGATTCTAAAGGGGAAGAAAACCTAAAGGGGACAATTAATAAAAGAAGGGGATTAACTAAAATTTTGAGCACACAAGTAGGGGGAGCAAGCTCTTAAACATGAATGTTGCATTTTCATGTGCACTTCATATGTATGATACATAGTTATGCATTTCTTTTTCTCCGATACATTGCTTGTGTGGTGACTTGTTGGTATAACTTGAATGGTATATTGAGGTACTAGCATGAATAGGAAGTAGTTAGATTTTTTCTTGATTCATGTTTTTCAAAGTGGTACTAGAGCCTTGCTTATAATGTTGATCTCACGAGGTTTCTAGTTATGTTTGTTCTTTTCCAAGTGGTATCTAACTACACAAGGTGCTAAGATGGTGTTTATCGCTACTCCGATAGTATCACGCTTCAAAGGTCTATAATCTTAAACACTTAGCACCTATTGGTAGTCAATGCTCCTATACTTTCCTATCTAACATGTATGCTTCCAAAATCCAAACATATAGCATACATGTAGGGGGAGCCATTGCTATCAATTTGAATTCATGATCACATGTTCATAATTCTTACACATGGTAATATACTTGGACAATGTGACATGGGTTCAATCAAAATTTTATCATAATATCTTTGTGAAAGGTTTGTCACCAATTACCAACAAGGGAAAGATTGAAAGTCCTATGTTTAGTGTTGGTAATTAGTGACAATGCCTAAGTACTAATCCTATGTCTAAGTTGTATATAGCATATGAGGATTAGTACATTCCAAGGTTGGTGGCAAGATGGACATGGTGATCATGATGGCCACACTTAGATTTGGACGCAACCCTATGTGATCAAGGCAAAGGTATATGCTTAAGGATTGTGTTTTAGTAACCAAGACACCTAGTGGGTGTGGTTACATTATAAGATAGATAGCCGTACTATAAAGAGGGGAATGACGTGGCTATTGAACTCCTAAGTGCCTCTAGGTGTGCATTTCATAATCATATGCATTTGGATAGAACTAATAACGCCTCGAAAAATGATTGTGAAAATGCTAACACACTCACACATGACGAGATCACTTGGTGGGGTTAGCACGTTTGCGAAGGCGGTGGAGTTTGAGCGGTAGAGAGGGTTTGGGGTCCTCTCTCCCTCCCATCGAGCTTGCGAGGCAGGATTCAGGCATTTTTGAGGAGTTGAAACAACTATTTTCCACTACGCCGGAAGTCGGAAAAGAAACGGAGGCAAACGGAGGTCACAGAGGTGACCGGACGCTGGACCGGACGCGGTCTCTGTTTGACCGGATGCGTCCGGTCAGCGTTCAGCGTCTACGCGTGTTTTAGTTTGTTGATCAGACGCGCAGCGCGTCCGGTCACTGTCGACCGGATGCGTCCGGTTGTTCAGGGAGCTTACTGGACTCAAACCGGACACTGGCACTGTGACGTCCGGTCAGTTCTATAGCGCGTCCGGTCAGTCACGGGACCAGTGCGTCCGGTCAATCCTAGCGCGTCCGGTCTGCGCGACGAGCGCGTCCGGTCGGTGCTTCGCGACTTAGCCGTTGTGCGACCGACGTGTCCGGTCAGTTGGACCAGCGCGTCCGATCAGCGCGATTTCGGCTGTTTCAAGTTTCTAACGGCTCTATTCGAAGGGGTATGTCTATAAATACTCGTTGGCCGGCTCAAGGCTCTCACTCTTGAATATTTGACATACTTGTGAGCACTTTGAGCTAAGCAACTCCCCTCCCACTCATCTCTCTTGCTTCTTTGCATATTCGAAGTGAGATTGAGTGATCCAAGTGCATTTGCATTGTGAGATTGCATCTAGTTGGCACTTGGTGGTTGATTTGCTGCGGGATTCTTGTTTCTCTTGGTGGTTGCCGCCACCTAGATGGCTTGGAGCAGCTTGGAGGCGTTGGCAAGAGTTGATGATTGTTCTTGGCCACCTCCGGTGATTGTGAGGGGTTTGTGCCTACCTCGGCGAAGCACCAAAGGCAACGTTAGTAAATTGGTCGTGTCATTGCAACATTTTGCCATTTGGTAGGTTCTT
This sequence comes from Saccharum hybrid cultivar R570, assembly GCA_038087645.1. NCBI lineage: Eukaryota > Viridiplantae > Streptophyta > Magnoliopsida > Poales > Poaceae > Saccharum > Saccharum hybrid cultivar. The sequence goes on along the minus strand of JAQSUU010000071.1, from coordinate 474,156 downwards.
GTGGCGCCTTTTGAGACGCTCGGTGTGAGACCGATTAGCCACCGAACCACGTGGTGAAGAGGGACACAACGGGGACTAGCGTGCCGGCAAGCACGTGAACCTCGGGATAAATCTTCGTGTCATCACTTTCATATTATGATTGATTGATCTCGGTATTCAGTTGTCTTGGTATTCATTGTTGATCATATTGGTTGGCTCAATACTTCGTCCCTCGGTGAAACTCTCCTAACTCAACTCCGCATTACCTTCTTAGTTATCTTTGCTAGCTAGTTAGCTTTACTAGAGTAGATCTTTGTGTAACTTGCTAGTTGTAGTTGTAGTTTCCTTCTCGATTTGACTTGTGCGGTTGAGTGCAAATACTAGAATTGTGAATTGGATAGGTGGCTTGCAAACACCCCGTTGGCTAAGCAAAACTCGTATCTCGCTATTTGTTATATTGATAAACTTGTTTAGCTTGTCTTTGTAGAAAATTTTAAAAGGCTATTCACCTCCCTCTAGCCATCAAGACCTTTCAGTGGTAAAAATTACACCCCTTGACAAGAATATGGCATGCATGTTACAATTAAACATTCTTCAATTATCATCAAACTATCTGCTGACTATGCATCATGTGTTCTCCCTCTGTAGTTGTTACATTTTGTGTCCCCTCAATTATTTTAGCAGCAACAACATTTTCAGTTGGCTCCACAATTGTGCTAGCCTGCATTTTAAATTGGGTTCAAGATCATGATTTTCAGTTCAATAAACTACACCCCTTGACAAGAATATGACATGCATGTTACAATTAAACATTCTTCAATTATCATCAAACTACCTGCTGACTATGCATCATGTGTTCTCCCTCTGTAGTTGTTACATTTTGTGTTCCCTCAATTGTTGCAGCAGCAGCAACACTTTCAGTTGGCTCCACAATTGTGCTAGCCTGCATTTCGAATTGGGTTCAAGATCATGATTTTCAGTTCAATAAACTATGAGAACATATATGTTGTTAATATTACCTTTTGTACTGAAGCTTGCTGTTGGGCTGCTTGCAACATTAACATAGCTTGCCTAAGTGCTTCTCTATCAGCCTCCCTTTCCTTGTTCATCTGTTTAAGCTGACGCCTATGTTCAATTAACATTAAAAAACGACACAAGGAGCATTTTGTAAGATGGTTTGAAATCGAGGTATGTAGTATTATTTTATATTTTTAAATTCTAGTTTATGGTCAGACCGACGTAGTAATTAACTGGTAGATGTCTAACTTGATTTTTAAATTGCAGATAGCAAAACTATACGAGAAAGGGGAAGCAAGTAAACTGATGCATGCCCTTTCTCAAGGACCTGACCCTCGAGCTCGTGTGTTGAACAGAGTGCACATCAATAATTGGCTATTTCGGACAGCTGCCATAGAGAAAAGCCTCGTGACACAAAATTCTGGTGTCCTTGTGAAGGGTGATGATAGTACATGCAACATGACCTGGTATGGAGTCATTAGAAATATAATCTCACTGGAATTCCCACAAGAAAAAGAAGTTATATTGTTTCAGTGTGATTGGTATGATGTGCCGGCTACCAGTACCAGCAGAAGCAGAGGGTACAATAGGGATAAATTTGGTATTATCGACATTGCTACTTCCATGTTCAGATATTCGGATGAACCTTACATTCTTGCTTCAAACGCTGAACCGGTGTTTTATGTCCCTATCGTGAACAAGCCGGGATGGTCTACTGTTGTTTTCGTGAGACCAAGAAATTTGTTTTCCATGTCAGACACAGGAAATGACGTCGATGCACTTGATGTGGGAATCCAAGAAATGAATGAATCAGGCCAAGGTCAGGAATTCTTAAACTGGTCAAGACAAGATAGGGCAGGCACAACTGGTTCTGCCGCCATTATTAATGAAGTGCGTAGTGAAGCAATTCCCGAACCTGTTGATGACTATATTGGTGATGATGATTCTGACGACGATGACACCTACATTGATGATGGGGTTATTGCACCAGTCATGGAAGAAAATATAGAAGATGATTTCTTTGTTTGAAGACAATTTTTTTTGTTGCACTGTTTGATGGGAAGGGTCACTTATCCTTCATACGCATATGTCGCACTTTATTATTTTTTTCTTTTGAACTGATGACATGGTTAAGTTTGAATCATTGCATGGAACCTTAATGTTCGTTATGCTAATGAATACCTCTTGAGACAAATGTTTTAAGTATTTTTCACTTATAAGTTGCAATCTGACATCAAGATTTTCTTGGCAGAATCGAAAGGCCCTCTATACAGAGGTTCATATGACAACATATTTTCATTAGCAGATTGCATAAGTCGGCGGCCACCTGCGCCAAAGTATTCTTGGTCACCCTTGACACCATGAGATCGTCGGCCGATGGCTTGTCCTCCTCCTCGTCAACATTGTAGTCGATGCCATCAACCACTGTCTCCGGCCATCGTTTTGGTCAAATGTCAAAAGAAGGAACAACCATGTTTCTCTTTGTATTTGTGTGCTCTAGCTTATGCCGAGAGGTGTGTTCGGCCTTCTTGAGAGGCCAGTTTGGAACTTCGATATTGGCCCAACTGTTCACAGAAGTTGAGCGCATTTTTATGCACTTCAGCTCCATGTAGAAATCATAGTGGAATGTGCTTGCCGCCGTGCACTACGCCGTGGCCTTGTCGCCGTGCACTACGCCGTGGCCATGAGCACTACAGCGCCCTTGTCGTCAGCCTGCTAGGAGCACCAAAGACAGCCCATTAGCCATCAACGTGGACACAAGCACAAGCACGAGCTCACACTCTCTTGGTCCAACTTTGCCACCACACGGACACAGCACGCGGTCGCGATCTGGCACCTGGACACCATAGTGCAGCACACGGACACAAGCCGCCTTGACCGTGATCTTGCCTTGCACATGCACGCCTTGTGGACAGGCTGTGCACGCACACACACCAGCCAGCGGCCATCGTGACCTTGCCACCGCCGTCCAAGCACGCCAGCAAGCACACGCGCAGCTCGTGTAACATCACAGATGTTAAAAAGCGGTTAAAACTTGATTAAGTACTGATCATGCATACATCAAGGCATAAGATGCATTTCATGTTGCATAAGCAATGTTTCATATATCAGGTCTCTGTTGCATAGTGATGTTTCATGTGTTGCTTGGTAGTGTTTTATATGTTGCAATAGAATGTTTCATGTTTTATATACGTGTTTTACATGTTTCAATAGTGATGTGATATGTTATTTTTATTAGTATGCTTAATACATTAATAATGTCATGTTTCTTATCACATGAAATAATGTTTTATTAGTGTTAAATAATTAATCATGTTTAGTTAAAAAGAATAATCAATTGAATTCAAAACCCTCAATTTCAAAACCCTGTTTTACCCCTTTTGAAATAATTCAAAATCTAAGCAAAATTTGGGAAAAAGTTCAAAACCAAGTTTGTAGAACTTTTCAAGGGCTACAACTTTGGTGTTTTGAGTTTTCAAAGTTTTAGTGTAAAATGTGGAGCAATTTTGAAAATAAACAAATTTCAGATTTAATTTATTTTTGTCCCCAAACTAAGATTTCAAAATGGAGGCAGAATTTTACCATGTTTTGAACAGAAAAGTTGTAGGTATTGTCAAGATGTACAACTTTGGTGTTTGGAGATTTTGAAGTTTCAATATAAAATCAAAAGTAATTTCTAAATTACCAAATCTGAAAAATGTGTCCCCTATTGAATTTAAACTCAAATTTCAAAATCCAGTGAGAATTTAAAAACGTGTTCAATACAAAACTTGTAGAGCTTGAAATTTTGAAGATTTCATAGATTGGAAGTTTTTCAAGTTGTTACATGAATTTGAGAGTAATTTTAGAAAATAGTTTGAAAATTCAAAATTTGGGGGTGCTACAGTGCCGCGCCAATCACCGACGGCCACCGGCCGGCATGGGCGCTGGCGAGACGCCGGACGGCTTCGGCCAGCTTCCACGGCCTTCGCGCACGGTCAAGAACGCCAGCGCGACGACACGAGCAGTGCAGCTCTGTAGCCGCGACCGTCGTCTATAAATACGTCGAGGTCACAGTGACGTTTTCCGGTTTCACCATCGTCGCCGCCACCGTCCTCATTTCTCCGGCCAAATTCGCCCTTCCTGCTCCACCGCATCCATCTCCATCTCGCCAATCACTCTGCCATCACCTTGCGAACCTGTTGCGCCTCTTGGTGTAGATGCTACCGCTCAGGATCGCCGGGGAACCGTCGTCTTCCACCTCGGGTCGCCGCCGTCCCGGTTGAGCCCCGCCACCGTGGCCAGCCGCCTCCAGTGCCTCTCCGCTTCAACCGATCACGCCTCTGTGATCGTGGTACGCCCCTGATGCTCCCTGGCTAGTTAGTTTAAGCTTTGCACCTTTGTGTCGTTGAGTCGTCGGTCACCGTAGTTGCCGAGCCGCCACCGTCGTCGGTGAAGTGTCACCGGAGCTCGAACCGTGGGGCAAATTAGTAAAACGGAGTCGTGGAAAGGTGTAGTTGGTGTTGGTCGGGTCAGTTGGTCGACCGAAGCCCCGGTCACCGGTCGGCCACCGCGCGGAGGTGAGTGAGCACGCGGGAGTGAGCGAGACACGGGAGGTAGGCGATGACAGGCGGGGTCGGCCTGTCAGTGAGAGAGAACGGGAGAGTGAGCGCGCGCGGGCTGGGCCGTGGTGCTGGGCCGCTCGGGCGAGTGCGGACGCGAGCGCGGGCGCGCGCGAGCGGGCCGCTCAGTGGGCCGAGCCGGAAGGAGAGAAGGATCGGCCCGAGTTCGGTTTTTGTTTTTCTTTTTCAAAATTTTGAATAGTGCTACTATTTGTTTATTTCATTAAAAATTGTGTAGAGTTCCAAAATTTCTAAAAATTTTTGTGTAAGCTTCTAAATGTGCAAACTATCTAGGAAAAATGTGAAACCCTAAATTTGATTACTTTGTGCAGTAGATTTAATTAGTTCCAATAAAGATTAAATGCAACTTCCATGAATTTTAATAATTAATTTATTAATCCAAAAATGATGAAATTTATTGTGACATTGTTTTAAGTCATTCTTAGTATATAGAAAAAGTTTGAGCTTGTTTAGGTAAAGTTTGATCAACTATTAATTATGCCCTAATTAATTAAATAGTAATTAAATGTTAAATCAATAACTATAAGTGTTGTGTGCTCTTTTGGGATTGAGTGATGACCTTGGGTTATTAACATGTAATGACCCTTGGCACTTTAATTAATTGCTTAAGTTATGATTGACTTGTTAACTAGGATTTGTTAATGATAGTTAGTGTCATTAACTTAGGTCTTTAGTAGTTAATAACTTATTTATGTTACTATTTAGTGGTCTTGTGGCAAGATTACTTGTTATTAGATGCAACCTCTTGGGTAAAAACAAAGTTATGGTTAGTTAACCTTTAAATTAACCTTGTTAGCTTACAACTGTACCGCGAAGGAAAGTTGTACTCAAGTAGATAACTGATGTTTATCCTTTCTAAATGTCTCTTGTAGGCTATGCCTTATTCATCATCATGCGTCATGCATCATGGCATGCATTTCATCATATTAAGCATTGCATCATTTTTATTACGTGTAGTGCATACGAGAGTGTTTTGGATCATGTCGATCAAGCTTCGGAGAAGGTAATACACTCGAGGTGTTGGTGTCAAACTTGACTTCTACGAGAATTAACCACCGCTGCAACAAAGGCAAGCCCCGGTGCATTTAAACCCTACCTTGAATTTTACAAATGTTTTATTATTTATAATATGGTTTACTGCATTAAGTAATTAGGAGTTGAGTGATAATCCAATTGCTGCATTATCATCCTTGATTATTGTGATATCAACCTTGATACCTGTTTTACGGAAAATGCGTAGTATGCTTCGCTATGCTTAGAAGTTAAGCTTTTAAATGCAATGTTTATATAGCCATGACGGCATATTGAATGAATATTGAAATATGAGAATGAACTTGAAAGATCGGGCGGGTGGTTTGGCCACTGCTAACATGCATTGGGAAAGGAGTCTCAATGTAGTGTTTCCGCCTTGTCAGTTAAGGTCCGTTCGTTGTAAGCCTGTTGTGTTCGAGACTTTGCAACTAGCCTCATGCCTTGGGTAAGCCCAAAATGTTGGTGATTCCATTACGAGAACGTCTAACCTCGCACTGGGAGTGGAGAGATGGCGAGAGTAGCGTGTACCCTTAGGGCTAGAATTTGGTCGGGTTCGAGGGGTACTGTACTCTCGGGTGGCGATGGACACATTCTGGTTTTGGGATATCTAAATGAGGGTTGATATATGCAAGATTTGGTTCTATATATGTCGTGAGGTTAGAGATCCCCAGCTAGGTATAATCGGTTCGAATCGTCGTTGCTCCTCGGTTATGGAGACTTGATCACCTGACTTGCATCGTAGTTAAGAACTGGAATTGAAAGAAAGAATAAGAAAGGTTTTGATGATAATTACTTTGATCTAGATTAGGATCACCTAGAATTGGTTAATGAACCATCAATGGTAAAAGTAAAATATTGAAGGTAAGGACTTACTTTAGTAAGCTTTTCTGCAAAAGAAAATTTGATTCTGGAATACCCGTACCTTGATTCCCTAAAGCTAGCATGCCCTTGGAGTCTTTGTCTTAGTCGGGTAAGTCTTGTTGAGTACTCTCGTACTCAGGGTTTGTTAACCCCTGTTGCAGGTGCTAACTGGTGCTGGTCATGTTAGTGGGCTTGACATGATTTGATTGTCCTCTCCTGACTTAGGTGTTCTACCTAAGTTGTCTTCTGTAGTTCTACTCGACTTCCGCAATACAAGTTAAGTTTGTAAAAAGTTAACTTAATCATGATTTGTAAATTTATTGTTATTATTCTTCCGCACTCTGATGTAACGTTTTGTACAAATGTTGTAATGTTGTAGTTACTCCTTTGTTGATCCTGATATGGGTTGTTAAATGTAGTTTAATCGGGGTCCTGTGAGGGCACCCGACAGATCTTCTTAGGTTATTTGGTGTGCATGTATCACTGTCAGAGGTCTTAGGGACAATGACAGGTGCATGTGGGCCATATAATTTAGGAGGTTCTGCTACAGGTGGTATCAGAGCTCATACAATGGATCAGCTACAACATTACATTTGAAAACTTCAAAATAAATTTACAATATAAAAGTTTTTGAGGATAACAAGTTAAAAATGGACTTCTATCTCTCTTGCTTGCTGGAAGACTTAATGAAGATTTTTCGATGGCTCAAGTACAAAGGCTTCAAGAAGTTTGTCAACTCGTCTTTGGAAGGTCAAAAGAAGAGTTAACTTCAACAATAAAGTTCTACCGAAGTATCTCTCAATAGTCTGTCTTGACCAGTGAAGATAGTATATAAAGTTTTGCCCTATATACTAATTGGTATCTACTAACATGATGAAGATGAAGTACTCCTGACGTTGAGAAGACGTATAGGACGAGCATATTTCATATCATGCATAAAATGAAAATAAAATAATGATTAAAATTTCCCGCCTTATATTTGAGGAGCAGTTATTATTCGTTATAACTGTTCTATTGATGAATCTCGTCCTGTACCAGGTTCTATTAGTCCTTTGATGATCACTTCTCCACAAGTTCCTAATTCTTGGGGGACTTCTGGATGCACTTTATTTACCATGTCGACTCCATGTAAAACCTGGGACTACTCCTTACATTGACTTCTCAATGTATGCATGTGTCATGTTTTGATTTCTTCCATCCTGACACATGCTATTACTTTGATATTGATCATTTACATGTGTTTGACGAGAGTTACTTTAGTTGTGCTCTATAGTTGTGTCTCGACCCGTGACTATGGTGCTGTGTTAAACCTGGAATACTCTGTGATTCATGACCACATGAGTTCCACCAGAATATGCACTGGTACCGTAGTCGGTGCTCCTAAACCATTATAGCTCACAATTAATATGTTTTCACTCGTTGGACATTCATCGGAGAATTCTAACCTCTCCAGATCCTTTATTATTATAACCAATCTCTGATCTTGGTTATAATACTGACATTATCAAATGAGTTACTGCAGTTGTGCCCTATGCTGGTACCATGATCAGTGACAATGGAACAGCGTTGTATCCTGGAGTTTCTTGTGACTTGCTACCATAAGGAAATACCGGACACTTGCTGTTATCAGGGTCTATGATCATGATTCCTTATAGTCCACAATTAGGGTGTTTTCATTCTCTAGACGCTCCTTAGGGATTCAAAGTTGTCTTTTTGAGTCCCTAGACGCCTTGTGATTGTGACCGACTTCTGATCTCGGTTATATTCTCAATATTGTGAGATGAGGGTTATCGCTGTTGTGCCCTATAGTGGTGCCACGTTCTATGACCACGGTGCCGCGTCGGAACCTAGAGTCTCTTGTGTGCCCGGGTCACACGGGTTTCTGCTGGGTGCGCGCAGGTATCGAGGTCTGTGGTCGTGATCCATTATAGTCTCATGACTAATATGCCCTCACTATTTGCAATATGTCTTGGGAATTCATGCCCCCTACTTCTTTTGAATTATCTTACTCCTTGATGTTGGAACCATTATTAAATCGCGGTTGTAATCTTGATTTCTTCTGTGAATATTTTCGTTTCAACAGGAGACCCTACTTTCTTGAAAGTTGCTCCAATTGTGCACTATAGTGGTACCATGATCAGTAACAATGGTATAGCAAGTATCGTGGAAATTCCTATGGCTGATCACTGTATGGGAATACGGGGTATTTGCTATAGCAAGGTCTATGACCATGATTCATTATAGTCCGCAATTGACGTACTTACGACTCTCTTGGACTTTCTTTTTGAAATAATCCATGTCTTCGAGATTTCTCTAAATACCTTGTTAATTACAACCATCATTTTGAAATCGGTTGTAATTCTTGAACCAATCCTTGTTACTTTGCGAACTTTCTCAAGATTAATGTGCTTGACACATTTCCTTTTCCATTACTTAACCCCACGGGTTATGTCGTTCCTGAAATCTCGGGACGAGATTTCTTTAAGGGGGATAGGCTGTAACATCACAGATGTTAAAAAGCAGTTAAAACTTGATTAAGTACTGATCATGCATACATCAAGGCATAAGATGCATTTCATGTTGCATAAGCAATGTTTCATATATCAGGTCTCTGTTTCATAGTGATGTTTCATGTGTTGCTTGGTAGTGTTTCATATGTTGCAATAGAATGTTTCATGTTTTATATACGTGTTTTACATGTTTCAATAGTGATGTGATATGTTATTTTTATTAGTATGCTTAATACATTAATAATGCCATGTTTCTTATCACATGAAATAATGTTTTATTAGTGTTAAATAATTAATCATGTTTAGTTAAAAAGAATAATCAATTGAATTCAAAACCCTCAATTTCAAAACCTTGTTTTACCCCTTTTGAAATAATTCAAAATCTAAGCAAAATTTGGGAAAAAGTTCAAAACCAAGTTTGTAGAACTTTTCAAGGGCTACAACTTTGGTGTTTTGAGTTTTCAAAGTTTTAGTGTAAAATGTGGAGCAATTTTAAAAATAAACAAATTTCAGATTTAATTCATTTTTGTCCCCAAACTAAGATTTCAAAATGGAGGCAGAATTTGAAAATGTTTTGAACAGCAAAGTTGTAGGTCTTGTCAAGATGTACAACTTTGGTGTTTGGAGATTTTGAAGTTTCAATATAAAATCAAAATTAATTACTAAATTACCAAATCTGAAAAATGTGTCCCCTTTTGAATTTAAACTCAAATTTCAAAATCCAGTGAGAATTTAAAAAAGTGTTCAATACAAAACTTGTAGAGCATGAAATTCTGAAGATTTCATAGATTGGAAGTTTTTCAAGTTGTTACATGAATTTGAGAGTAATTTTAGAAAACATTTTGAAAATTCAAAATTTGGGGGGTGCTACAGTGCCGCACCAATCACCGACGGCCACCGGCCGGCATGGGCGCCGGCGAGACGCCGGACGGCTTCGGCCAGCTTCCACGGCCTTCGCGCGCGGTCGAGAACGCCAGCGCGACGACACGAGCAGTGCAGCTCTGTAGCCGCGACCGTCGTCTATAAATACGTCGAGGTCACAGTGACGTTTTCCGGTTTCACCATCGCCGCCGCCACCGTCCTCATTTCTCCGACCAAATTCGCCCTTCCTGCTCCACCGCATCCATCTCCATCTCGCCAATCACTCCGCCATCACCTTGCGAACCTGTTGCGCCTCTTGGTGTAGATGCTACCGCTCAGGATCGCCGGGGAACCGTCGTCTTCCACCTCGGGTCGCCGCCGTCCCGGTTGAGCCCCGCCACCGTGGCCAGCCGCCTCCAGTGCCTCTCTGCTTCAACCGATCATGCCTCTGTGATCGTGGTACGCCCCTGATGCTCCCTGGCTAGTTAGTTTAAGCTTTGCACCTTTGTGTCGTCGAGTCGTCGGTCACCGTAGTTGCCGAGCCGCCACCGTCGTCGGTGAAGTGTCACCGGAGCTCGAACCGTGGGGCAAATTAGTAAAACGGAGTCGTGGGAAGGTGTAGTTGGTGTTGGTCGGGTCAGTTGGTTGACCGAAACCCCGGTCACCGGCCGGCCACCGCGCGGAGGTGAGTGAGCACGCGGGAGTGAGCGAGACACGGGAGGTAGGCGATGGCAGGCGGGGTCGGCCTGTCAGTGAGAGAGAACGGGAGAGTGAGCGCGCGCGGGCTGGGCCGCGGTGCTGGGCCGCTTGGCCGAGTGCGGGCGCGAGCACGGGCGTGCGCGAGCGGACCGCTCAGTGGGCCGAGCCGGAAGGAGAGAAGGATCGGCCCGAGTTCGGTTTTTGTTTTTTTTTCAAAATTTTGAATAGTGCTACTATTTGTTTATTTCATTAAAAATTGTGTAGAGTTCCAAAATTTCTAAAAAATTTTGTGTAAGCTTCTCAATGTGCAAACTATCTAGGAAAAATGTGAAACCCTAAATTTGATTACTTTGTGCAATAGATTTAATTAGTTCCAATAAAGATTAAATGCAACTTCCATGAATTTTAATAATTAATTTATTAATCCAAAAATGATGAAATTTATTGTGACACTGTTTTAAGTCATTCTTAATATATAGAAAAAGTTTGAGCTTGTTTAGGTAAAGTTTGATCAACTATTAATTATGCCCTAATTAATTAAATAGTAATTAAATGTTAAATCAATAACTTTAAGTGTTGTGTGCTCTTTTGGGATTGAGTGATGACCTTGGGTCATTAACATGTAATGACCCTTGGCACTTTAATTAATTGCTTAAGTTATGATTGACTTGTTAACTAGGATTTGTTAATGATAGTTAGTGTCATTTACTTAGGTCTTTAGTAGTTAATAACTTATTTATGTTACTATTTAGTGGTCTTGTGGCAAGATTACTTGTTATTAGATGCAACCTCTTGGGTAAAAACAAAGTTATGGTTAGTTAACCTTTAAATTAACCTTGTTAGCTTACAACTGTACCGCGAAGGAAAGTTGTACTCAAGTAGATAACTGATGTTTATCCTTTCTAAATGTCTCTTGTAGGCTATGCCTTATTCATCATCATGCGTCATGCATCATGGCATGCATTTCATCATATTAAGCATCGCATCATTTTTATTATGTGTAGTGCATACGAGAGTGTTTTGGATCATGTCGATCAAGCTTCGGAGAAGGTAATACACTCGAGGTGTTGGTGTCAAACTTGACTTCTACGAGAATTAACCACCGCTGCAACAAAGGCAAGCCCCGGTGCATTTAAACCCTACCTTGAATTTTACAAATGTTTTATTATTTATAATATGGTTTACTGCATTAAGTAATTAGGAGTTGAGTGATAACCCAATTGCTGCATTATCATCCTTGATTATTGTGATATCAACCTTGATACCTGTTTTACGGAAAATGCGTAGTATGCTTCGCTATGCTTAGAAGTTAAGCTTTTAAATGCAATGTTTATATAGCCATGACGGCATATTGAATGAATATTGAAATATGAGAATGAACTTGAAAGATCGGGCGGGTCGTTTGGCCACTGCTAACATGCATTGGGAAAGGAGTCTCAATGTAGTGTTTCCGCCTTGTCAGTTAAGGTCCGTTCGTTGTAAGCCTGTTGTGTTCGAGACTTTGCAACTAGCCTCATGCCTTGGGTAAGCCCAAAATGTTGGTGATTCCATTACGAGAACGTCTAACCTCGCACTGGGAGTGGAGAGATGGCGAGAGTAGCGTGTACCCTCGGGGCTAGAATTTGGTCGGGTTCGAGGGGTACTGTACTCTCGGGTGGCGATGGACACGTTCTACATATGTCGTGAGGTTAGGGATCCCTAGCTGGGTATAATCGGTTCGAATCGTCGTTGCTCCTCGGTTATGGAGACTTGATCACCTGACTTGCATCGTAGTTAAGAACTGGAATTGAAAGAAAGAATGAGAAAGGTTTTGATGATAATTACTTTGATCTAGATTAGGATCACCTAGAATTGGTTAATGAACCATCAATGGTAAAAGTAAAATATTGAAGGTAAGGACTTACTTTAGTAAGCTTTTCTGCAAAAGAAAATTTGATTCTGGAATACCCGTACCTTGATTCCCTAAAGCTAGCATGCCCTTGGAGTCTTTGTCTTAGTCGGGTAAGTCTTGTTGAGTACTCTCGTACTCAGGGTTTGTTAACCCCTGTTGCAGGTGCTAACTGGTGCTGGTCATGTCAGTGGGCTTGACATGATTTGATTGTCCTCTCCTGACTTAGGTGTTCTACCTAAGTTGTCTTCTGTAGTTCTACTCGACTTCCGCAATACAAGTTAAGTTTGTAAAAAGTTAACTTAATCATGATTTGTAAATTTGTTGTTATTATTCTTCCGCACTCTGATGTAACGTTTTGTACAAATGTTGTAATGTTGTAGTTACTCCTTTGTTGATCCTGATATGGGTTGTTAAATGTAGTTTAATCGGGGTCCTGTGAGGGCACCCGACAGATCTTCTTAGGTTATTTGGTGTGCATGTATCGCTGTCAGAGGTCTTAGGGACAATGACAGGTGCATGTGGGCCAAATAATTTAGGAGGTTCTGCTACAGCTCGGCTTCGGACATCTGCACAACCATAGCACGCGCCATCGGCGCAACACCATTGGCTTGATCGACACGGCGTCGCACTGAAGCTCGCAGCCGCAGCAGGCCTTGACCTGGCGGGTGCCTGGCTCGCTGCATGTATGGCCCGTGATAAGGCCCAATCCAAATCAGCCTCGCCTTCTAGTTCTTGTTGCAATTATCAAAGTATATTGCAACAAAAAAATAAGCGTTGCACTTGAACATAATTTTCGCTTCCACCCCAGAGATCTCGTTGCAATAAAATTTAGCACTTGCAACAATATCAAAGTATATTGCAACTGCCAAAAAAGGTTGCAATTGACCCCCCACTTTTGCTTCGCCTCCAAGAGTTCTCGTTGCATTAAGCATCTAGCGTTTGCAACACTTGTCAAATTTTATGCAACACAAAAAAACCGCAGCAATAGTCAAAACCAAATGCAACTAACGTAAATGTAGTTGCAATACTACCACTCAATTGCAACCAAAATCGATTCTACTGCAACCATTTTTCACCATTGCAATATCGTTCGCCAAATGCAACAGAGCTTTGCAACATCTTGAAAACCGTTGTATTAAAGGCCTGTATCACTACCATTTTTTAGAATGGTTGTAATACAACGATCTCTAGCAACCAAATTTTCTACGTTGCAATTCTTTGACGTTGCATTAGACCGAAAAGCTTGTAGTGGCCGTCGTTGCCCAGTAGGTAGAGCGGCAAAGAATAAAGAGAGAATGACGAGTGGGTCTCATTTGTCATTGTCTACATGAATGAATTTGAGGGCTCAAATTTGGGTGGTGTTGTAGTAGAAGCAAAAAATTAGACCAACAAAGGCATGGAGAGCACCAAATCAAAAGTTGTCGGGTATTGATAGTAGACATACCCAACTAAGGGTGTTAATAATGTGTCAGCTGTTAAGTCGCCCGAGGCTTAGGGACGGCTTCTGCCTCGCCTGAGCCCCTCCTGACGTCATCAAAGCGCCAGACCCCTGCGCCCCGTTGGGAACAATCTCAACTTATGGGACGTGGGGCCCCACCACGGCGCACGTTCCCACTTATGGGACGGATATGACCGTGCACAGTGGACGAAAACATGGGAACCACGCTCTGATCCAACATGACGCAGTTTAGAGAAGTCACAGTAAGACGTGGGACATCAGTATCAGGATCGAGGAGTCCAGCATTTTTGGGTGATGGAAGGGCCGCCGGGTTCAACTGATGTCGCCACTGCCAGTGCCAGTGCCAGAGCCAGAGGAGGTCTTTACCAACCGTGGATATCAGTTTATCAATAGATTAAGCTAAAAGGATTTGAACCTCTTTTACTAAGCATAAGAATAGGGAACGGATAAAGCATCTCATGATGTAGAGGCTAGAATATTTTTTTTTTTACCAGTACCATTATCTAAAAAATAGGGATTTGCTATTTTCCAGGTGCCTGAAAAATAACATCTATTCAAGCAACGATTGTGAGCCATCAGGATCTAAATTCACACAAACAAAACTAACAATAAACAATTCTTTCTATAGTAAGACAATTATAAAATTATGATCTAAATTGACACAAAGACAATTAACAATAAACAATTCTTTCTACAGTAAGACAATTACAAATTATGATCTAAATTGACACAATGATGTACGAATCTTGAAGCAAGATCAAAGGATCACGTCATCACTTGAACTAAAGACGGATTTTAGGCGCATTCTTTTTAGGAAATTAGAAAAGAATAGGTTCTGTCTGAGAGCAACTCCAGCAGAGCCCATACCTGAGCCCGATAGCTAAATACTCTAGCAAGGCCCCTACTAGAGCACCCAAATTTGAGTGCACCAAAAATTTTCCTCTGGCACCTATTCCTAGGGCTCTAGGCCAATTCTGTAAATCACCGTTGGCGTTCGTTCCTTCCGCGCACCTGCTCGGCCCATTCCCTCCCGCACACGTCGCCAGCCCCTCCCATGGCACGAGCAAGATATTTCCTCGCCGCGTGAGATATGTCTCCGGCAAATTCTCCCCTCCCTTTGGCGACCCCTCAACTCCACTTCCTCCGGCTCCAGCGCCCGAGGTTCCCTCCCGCGCGCGGTTCGCCCTGGGCTCCCTCCCACTCATCCCGAGTGAGGGAGGGATGGAGATGACTATGGACCACTTGAGCGTGGCATATGACAACTTCATGGCTCGCTCCCCTTGGCCGCCGCTCGTCCGGTCATGGCCGCCGATCGGACGAGGAGCAGCCAGCTCCCTCCCTGCAGCCGTCGTTGCCCAGTAGGTTGAGCAACAAAGAAGAAAGAGAGAATGACAAGCGGGTCTCATTTGTCATTTGTCTACATGAATGAATTTGAGGGCTCAAATTTGGGTGTTGTGGCTAGAGTAAAAGCAAAAAAAAAGGCCCATAAAAGTTGGGGGAGCACCAAATCAAAAGTAGAGGCCTTGATTTGGGTGTCCCTACTAGAGTTGCTCTTAGGGGAAAAGGCTGGAAATTTATAACCAAGCAGCTTAGCTGGGAGGAGGTTCAGCAATTTTGTACAAATATATACTAACAAATGCAATTTAATGGAATTATTACCACGATTCAAAATTACATCCGATTCCTGCCAACAATACCTTTGTATCTTTTTTGTGTCATTTTACCGGAAGAGTAGCTTACAGTTTGGCAAACAGCAATATCCTGGATATAATTTATGGGGCCAATTTACAATGCTCCCATGGAGGAGTAGCTTACAGCTTGACAAACAGCAATATCCTGCCTATAAATTCTAGGGCCAATGTGCCATCTTTCCATGCCAAGTCCAGCGAACATAAAACTGACCAAACCACAGATTGAACAAATGCTTTGCAGCCTCATAGTTCATGAAGGTAGTAATTCGAAGTAGTCACTCGCGCAATATTATATTAAACAAATGTATATAGCTCTTACACTTTGTTTTGCTAGGAATGTAAAATTGGCAGACTTGCAAAGCAAGACTCAGAATATGAAACCCATACCAATATCACCTCCAGGGCTGGTTGAATTGCCTTCACTGCCATCAATGTCACTGTTCTCCTCCCACTTGCGCATTCCCGCTCGCAATGCCGAAATGCTGCTGCTCCCGTTAGACATAGAACATTATCTGCTCCTCTTTTTGCCTTCTCCATTTTATCAGCTCCTCATTCCGCCTTCTCCATTCACTTGGGCTCAAAGCACTTCAGCTGCAGTGAGCACATCGCCAGCTTCATCATTTACATTTACGTCAGCAATTTCATAATTCATATGATCCTGATTTGGTGAGTTGACATTGAACTGCGAACTAAAGTCCCTTGTCCCAAGGCCATGTACTGGGACATCCATTATCATTGTAAAAACAAGAATGCCAGCATTATGTAGCTACAACCTGCGTCCCTGTGGCCATAGGAGCGACACCATCTCTTACCCTCATTATGGCTTCCAATGCACCGAGAACATCTACTACTTGGAGTCTTGGACATAGGTTTTAGCTTCCTACTGTTAAAAAAGAAGAGTGTGTTTGCTACCATAACGGTGCCACAAGCGGGAGATCCTTGTTTCAGTTTCTGCTCCTGAGATGATGTGTGAAAGATAGCTTTTGAGATGTAACCAACGTTCTTGATTCCTATTTAAAGCGAGAAAGTTCATATCGAAAATCGGAATAGAATATGTATTTTGCATCAGGAGTTGGTTCCACTACCGATTTTCCCGTGAAGCCCAAATCCGACAACACACCACCGTGAAGCC
Organism: Saccharum hybrid cultivar R570; assembly: GCA_038087645.1. NCBI lineage: Eukaryota > Viridiplantae > Streptophyta > Magnoliopsida > Poales > Poaceae > Saccharum > Saccharum hybrid cultivar. The sequence goes on along the minus strand of JAQSUU010000071.1, from coordinate 457,401 downwards.
CAAACCGCGGCGAAGTCCAAGCGCTATCGATTTTCCCGTGAAGCCCAAATCCGACAACACACCACCGTGAAGCCCAAACCGTGGCGAAGTCCAAGTCCAAGCGCTATCGATTTTCCCGTGAAGCCCAAATCCGACAACACGGAACAAACAAAGGGGCTGAACTGCAATTAGCGTGTTTCCCCTCGGATTCCCACTGTCCCCTCACACCACACCACCCCACCGGCTCCAGAGCAGAGTCGACTTCATCCAAGCTCCATTTTCTCCGAGGAAGCGAACCTTCCCTTTCCCCAGGCACAGATCCGGCTCTCCGCCGCAGCCATGGCCGCCCGCCGCCTCCTCCTGCTCCTCGCCGTTGTCGCCGCGTCCCTCCTCGCCGCCGACGCGCGGCCGTGCCACACCTTCCTCGTCGCCTTCCCCGCCGATCCCAACCCCAACCCCAACCCCAGCAGAGGCGACGGCGCCGTCCACCACCACCTCGGCGTCCCCCACGTCGCCACGGTCATCACTGTCTTCCGCATCCGCCGCCTCGGTCCGCACGTCCCCCACGGCCACCGCAGCCACCCCCACCTCCACTCCATCCCCGCCAACGTCCAGATCCACCGCCCCGATCTCCCGCACCCCGCCGCGGCCGCGGCCGCCGGGCCCCAGGAGCGCGCCAGGGGCATCCTCGTGGTCGTCGTCGGGCTCCTCTTCGGCGTCGCCTGCGGCGCGCTCACCGCTGCCTCCGTGTACCTCGTCTGGTCCATGGTGGCCGGCGCCTCCGCGGCCTCCCCGTACGACGAGCTCTACGACGAGGAGGAGGAGGCGTCTGACACGGAGAGCCCCAAGAAGGTCGGCTACGTCATCATCCAGGAGCTCGAGGCCCATGACGGCGGTAAGAACTAGGGCTACGTGTTGAGTGAATCCTAATGTCTGTATGACTATGTGATGCGTGGTTGTGACTTGGGAGCCTTAGGGGTTTGCCCTCCATGTGAATACGCCCGTGAAGCACGCCTAGGCTATGAAATGTGCTTGTTTCTTATGAATGAACTTATCAATCAATGTTATGCACCGTTGTGAAATGTTCTTGGCAAACACTGATGTTTGATCTGCTGTCTAATGTATTGTGGCCTGGCTTCGAGATCAGAGTTCTCCCTGCTTGTTTTTGGCAGTTTTGTGTCCCAATTATTGGGCAGTTTTGTGTCCCAATTATAGGTGTTATATGATGACTTGTCTTTCCTGATGCACCAAAGCTTGGCTGTTCGGTTCTTTGATGATCATGTGGTTCGGTTCTTTGACATCATGTGGTTTGAGTATGCTTGTTTGCTCGTGTGTGGATTAATAATTGTGTTGGACTGAAGCGCCAGTATCTGCACTAGCTGATTGTTTGCTCGTGTGTGGATTAATAATTGTGTTGGACTGAAGTTCCAGTATCTGCACTAGCTGATAGTTGGTTCTAAATGTGTTGATATTTGTTTGTTTTTATTAATATGTTATCACCGCTAAACTCACTGGCGGAGCTTCATGGAGGCGAACCTGGGCACCTGCCCCCCCTTCCTTCCATGCTTTGCCATTGTATATTGTATTGTTTTTTCTTTTTGCTCTATAAAATTCTGCTTTTGTGAAGCTATGCATGGAGAGGAAGAAGTCTGGCTGTAGACAACAAACAGAAAATGATAGAAGAGCCTACATCATATTGCTGCTATCTACTATAATTGCCATTAAAATATTTTTTAGCCCCCTCTTGTTTCCTCTTCAAGCTCCGCCACTGGCTAAACTATGTGATGATTTCAGTATTCTCTGCGTTGTAATATTTGAATCTTGGATTATAGTGCCGCTTGCCAACAGCCCAACGTGTTCTAATCAGGGTATGTTCTGTAGCATGTTAATTGAAACTATTTGACATTCATATTGTTCGCTGTGCTTATGGCCATGAGCACAAAATCTGTGCAACCAGGCAGTTTTATCTGAATTAGTATTGAAATATGTGTGACAGTCTTCCACGTTGCGCTGGTGTAGTTCAGATTAGTCATTTTGACGATGCGCAGTAGTGCTATTAGATGGTGGCTGGCCTTGATTTGCTTTGGCTAAAAGTGTTGTCTATGCTTTTGTTTGGGACTGGCATAGGAAGTTTATGGTGGTAATGTATCTGTTTCAGCAGTTTATTATTGATGAGGTATCATCGGAAGTTCATTTTTTTAGTTCAATCTGAACTTAAAGATTGCCCTTGGCTGCATCCTGTTTATTTCTTCTGAAATATGGCATGGTTGGGTAACTGGAGTTAAGTTGTGCCTATCTCTGTCAGATGTCACCATGGCATGGTTCGTCAATTTGCCATTCCTAAAGCCCGGAATATGTGAGGGATCGTTTCAGAAACTGTTGTGTGATTCGTCAGTTTGCATTCCTAAAGCCCTGTCGACAGATTGGTTTCACCGCAGAACCGACAATCCGACGCGCGTGCTCTCGCACGACGCGAGTTGTGTGTCACTGTGTGCATCAAATACAGACCAACCGTGTAGTTCCCAGGGAGTCGTGTTCTTATTCACCTGAGTTAAGACTAGACTCCCGGGTTCGTAAAGTTACACCAACCGCGTGTAGTTCTGCTCGATAGGTGTGGCTGCAAAAACAATTCAGGATTTCATATTAGCAGTTGCTACACTACTATTACTACTTGTTAATGCAACGTCAGGAGTGAACAGAATACCATACTGGACAAATGTTAGGACTCGTCGTGACGAAATGCAAGTGCTGTCAGTGTTCTGTGTATCCTAGCTTTTTCGCCAACATGGCTTTACACATATTTCATTAAAAGGGTGTGTCCTGGCTTTTAGAACATCTCCAAAAAATCATGAAAACCAATTTGGTAAATCAATGGGTTGTTTAAATTAGGAAGTATATTTGTAGGGGTTTTCCAACCATTTTTAATATCTAGTTTCTAAAAGCTACTCATCAGGAATCCTATACTATCTCCAAATCACCCAACTACTTTTATTCTTTCTTTCTTTCTCTCTTGTATATTTGTAGGATTAGCAGATTAGATACACGCACGTATATGCATGATTGGATTGTTTTTCCCAAGTATGAAAGATTGAGAGTTTAGATAAGAAGTCGTTGGTTCCCAAGTATGAAAGATTGAGAGTTTAGATAAGAAGTCGTTGGAGATAGATTTTTTTAATCTTACCAAATAATCAAGATTGAGTGTGAGTCACTATAAAAAAGCGAGTTTTGGACGAAGGCTCTCCCTCTATCATACTCATTCGATCCAAATGTCGTCTCATTCGAGCCTTTCATCATCCGCGGATGTAAGATTGACACTCAGAGAGTTATGGTCTTACCCCTCTCCTAATCTAAAGATTCTCGCCCTGTTTTTCAGCACTAATTAATCAGTACTTTTTAGCGAAGCAATAGTATTTTTCTCTCACAACAAATCAGCATCAGTAACAGCCAAATTTTAGCGAAACGAACAGGGGATCTTCCGTGTTTTGGACTCCTTATAAATAGGCGTTGACTCAACCCGATGGCACCTCAACATGCACGCCTCCAGCTATAGACCAATCCAAATGTCCTGCTTGCGTGATCTCGCCATCAAAAACTCATGCGTGTCTGTTAGGAAATCCAATGTCCAGGAGCAGCACGCCATGACTCATGTCACGTGATCGCATGAGGGGAAACGGAGATTGAGAATTTGCATAATGGCATCACATACAGGAGATACGACGAGATGATCATGTTTGGAGGCCGTAAGATTTATTTTGGACTTAGGAAATTGATACGGCTGGAGTTAACGCAATGGAAACTGTCGGTACCAACAGTACGGGGGTACCCACAGCTATCGCCAAAACACTAACATAACCGAAACCGCAATGAAAGATAGCCCACCTCGGCCGAGTACCCGGCTCCGACTCGTACGAGGCCCGCTCGACGGGGCGCCTCGACCGCGCCCCGGCTCCTCGACGCGTTTTCTTTACCTACCCCAGGACGAAAGCCATAGCATTCAATGCGGGTACCTACTACCACCTACCGGCATGGCTGCGGCATGGACCAACGTGGGAACAATACCCACGTCGAGTCTCACTGTTTTACCGCCCATCCCGTGATGGGAGGTGAAACCCGTCACTGTACCCGCCTTACCGCGCACTGTTCACCATCAATCACCCTCGAGGGAGGATAAGACAAGGTCCGTTCCCCGCGATATCAGGGATTCGGCCTTATCCATCCAACCTCGACCCGGCCTCGACCCAGCTTCGACGCTCGGCTTAGTTCGAAGGACGGTATGGCATGGTGCTCTGGGTCATTTCGGCATCTTGTCTCCCACAACGTCAGGGTACCCAGGGATGGCCGGCCATTCCAAAGGCACGTCGCTACAGTCAACTCAACAGGAATCGACAAAGCATCACCTCAAGGCTCCCCTTGGCTTGGCCTCCTCTCGCCTTATAAAAGGGTAGGCCAGGGTTCGACAGAAGGGGGCGGAAAAAACGAACCAACCAACGAACAGACGAACAAAAAGAAGACGAAACAACCAACCACCCGACCGAACAACGAAAAGCAAGAGATCAACATCTCAAGCAACCGCCTTTCTCCTTTTTTTCTCTTTGAGACTTGGGCTCGACACCCTCTCTCGCCTGCTTGTAACCCCTACACGAGCACCTCGGTGCAAGGAAATACAAACCTCTCCCCCCCGCTGGACGTAGGGCCTTCTTTTGCCCGAACCAGGATAAACCCCCGTGTGTTCTCCTTGCATCACCATCCAGGAAAGAGTCACGCAGCATTTACTCGTTGGCTTAGGACCCCCCTCGGTCCGAACACCGACAGTTGGCGCGCCAGGTAGGGGAGCGCTGCGTGCAAACCTCGCTTTGTCGCCGTTCTTCCTGGATGGCTAACCCCGAACGCCCGATCCCGTTGGCTACGGTGATCTGGTTTGGGAGTTTGGAGTTCATGTCGCTCGGCTCTGGCTACGACATGATCCTACTTCCACCCAGGCACCCAACCGACGAGGATTACGAGCTCTCCCAGCCCGGGGGAGCAGTCAACCGGCACCGTCGCTCCAGGCGGGCGTGGGCCGCCCGGCGACGGCGAGCCTGGTACAACCACCGTCTCCACCTGGCGGAGGGCGATGGGATCCCCCGGTCCGGCACCCCCCAGACAGGCGCCAGCCTAGATCTCCTTTTGGAAGATTTGGGAAGGACGAGCCTGGCTGAGGGTGGCGTGCCGACGAAGAATCCCGCCGCTCTCCCGTCCGGTGAGACACCACTGTCCGTAGCATCTATTTCGCCACGGGCAGCGACGTCCCCATCACCATTCCCGTTTGGGCTGGACTCGGTTGCCCGGGTGTATGCATCCTCCGTGAGCACTCGCATGAGCGCTTATGAGGAACTCCCCGGACACCATCCACGCTCCACTCTGGACCTCGTTGCGTCCACGCCGGCTTCTGATTATCGGGACTCTACTGAGACACCGGAAACAGAGCCTCGTGTGACTGCTTCTTCATATCGTCACCGCGGTGACGATTGGCGACGGCCACACATTCCCCCGTCATATTACTACTTTGGCGCTCCTGACTCCGACTCGGCTGACGACACCTATGATCCGACTCGCGAGTGCTTCAACATCGACGTTGAAAGCACCTCGGAATCAGAGGACGAAGAGCCGGTTGAAGGAAGGCACACGCCCCCTCATGTCGAACTTCCTGCCGAGCGAAACGAGCCCCAGTTCCTTGCGGATCAAGGAGCGCAACTCGAACAGATTCGCGAGTTGCAGGACCAGCTTGACGAGGAACGGGAAAACCTGGATCTTCTCCAGCAAACCCTCGAGCGTGAGCGTGCGGAACACGTATTTGGCGGGAGAGCTCGTGAGAGAGCTCGCGACGTCAACCGTCGCATCGACGAGGACCGGGCGGTCGACCCTTCGGTTTTCGCTCGAGCCAGCCAAAACGTCATCGTCGCCGCCATGCTCCTGCGCAACATGCCCGAGCCGTCAAACCCTGACGCCCGTCGGGCTCGAGACAAAATCCGAGGACTCCTCGAGACTACCGCCATGCTGCAGGCCGAGAGCTCTGCCTCGAGGCGGCGCGAAGCAGCCTCGGAGCGGACCCTCGAGCCTTCCCGACAAGAGAGAGAAGCCTCGGTTCATCCCGAGCCTGCCCGGCGAAACCGGGTAGCATCGGCCCCTGAGCCCATCGCCAACGACCGCGAGCCTCGAGACACCCGTGGCAACATCGTCGAGCGTCGCACGCGCAAACACGGTGACGGTGTAGCTCGAGGCTACCACGTCCACAGGGGCGGACGCTACGACAGCTCGGAAGACCGTAGCCCTTCACCCGAACCCCCAGGTCCTCGGGTGTTCAGTAAGGCTATCCGTGAGATGGTGCCCCCGGCTCGGTTCCGTCCCCCCACGACTCTCACCAAGTATAACGGCGAGACCAAACCCGAACTTTGGCTCGCCGATTTCCGCTTGGCGTGTCAGTTGGGCGGGGCCACCGACGACCGGGTCATCATTCGGCAACTCCCCCTGTTCCTCTCCGACACCGCCCGAGCCTGGCTCGAGGATCTCCCACCTTGGCAGATCCACGACTGGGATGATCTCGTGAGGGTGTTCGAGGGAAATTTCAAGGGAACCTACATGCGCCCCGGCAACTCGTGGGACCTCCGGGGCTGTAAGCAGAAACCAGATGAGTCCCTCCGGGACTACATCCGGCGCTTCTCCCGGCAGCGCACCGAGCTCCCCAACATCACCGACTCCGACGTAATTACGGCCTTCCTCTCCGGTACCACCTGTAAGGAGTTGGTCCGGGAGTTGGGCCGTAACACCCCGCTCACTGCCAACGGATTGATGGACATCGTCACCAACTTCGCCGCCGGCGAGGAGGCGGTTGGTGCAATCTTTGGCGGCGAGCCGGCGAGGGGGGAGCAGAAGGTCGACGACCCCGCGAGTTCCACCCGAGGCCCCAAGAGAAACAACCACAAGAAGAAGAAAGGCCAGCAGGGCAAGCTCGAGGCCCCGGCCGACGAGCTCGTCGCTGCTACCGAGCACAAGAAACCTCGAGGCCCCCCCGGTGGGGGCGTCTTCGACAAAATGCTCAAAGAGCCGTGTCCCTACCACAAGGGACTCACTAACCATAACCTCGAGGATTGTCACATGCTGCGCAGGTACTTCGGGGGTGCCGGCGCCAAGAAGGACGACAAGGAGGAGGACCCTAAGGGTGACGACAAGGACGGGGAATTTCCCGAGATCCGCGACTGCTACATGATCTACGGAGGGCCCTCGACCTGCCTCTCTGCGCGCCAGCGCAAGCGAGAACGGCGCGAGGTCTTCTCCGTACAATCGGCAGTACCCCGTTTCCTTGATTGGTCTGCGGTGGCCATCACTTTCGACCGTGATGACCACCCAGACTACGTCCCCAACCCAGGGGTCTATCCACTCGTCGTTGACCCCGTCATCGCCAACACACGCCTCACCAAAGTGCTCATGGACGGCGGAAGCAGCCTCAACATTATCTACTCTCAGACCCTCGACCTCTTGGGGGTCGACAGAGCGCGCCTCCAGCCTAGCGCCGGGGGCTTCCACGGAGTCATGCCAGGGAAACGGGTGGAACCCCTCGGGCGGGTCGATCTGCCTGTTTGCTTTGGCACACCGGCCAACTTTCGAAAGGAAACTCTCACTTTCGAAGTGGTCGGATTCCGTGGAACGTACCACGCTATCCTGGGACGCCCATGCTACGCCAAGTTCATGGCGATCCCGAACTACACCTACCTTAAGCTCAAAATGCCTGGCCCAAACGGTGTCATCACTGTAGGGCCCTCGTATGAACATGCCTACGAGTGCGACGTCGAGTGCGTCGAGCACGGCGAGGCTGTTTTTTAGTCAGCAAGCTTGGCTGCAGACCTTGACGATCTCGCCAAAACAATTCCCGACCCAAAACGCCATGCCGGCAGCTTCGAGCCCGCCAAAGACGTCAAACTCGTACCCCTCGACCCCGCTGATCCCAAAGGGAGGACGCTGAACGTCAGCGCCACCCTCGATCCTAAATAGGAAGCAGTGCTCGTCGACTTTCTCCGCGCGAACGTCGACATCTTTGCGTGGAGTCCCTCGGATATGCCGGGTATACCCAGGGAAGTCGCCGAGCACGCCTTGGAGATCCGGGCCGGATCCAAACCGGTGAAGCAACGCCTGCGCCGCTTCGATGAGGAGAAGTGCAGGGTCATCGGCGAGGAGATACACAAACTGTTGGAGGCCGGGTTCATCAAGGAGGTTCATCATCCCGAGTGGCTAGCTAATCCTGTATTAGTTAGAAAAAAGAGTGGGAAATGGAGGATGTGCGTAGACTATACTGGTTTAAATAAAGCATGTCCGAAAGTTCCCTTCCCTTTGCTACGCATTGATCAAATCGTTGATTCCACCGCGGGATGTGAAACTCTCTCATTCTTAGATGCATATTCCGGCTACCACCAGATCAAAATGAAGGAGTCCGACCAGCTCGCGACTTCATTCATCACCCCATTCGGCATGTATTGCTATGTTACGATGCCCTTCGGTCTCCGGAACGCGGGGGCAACGTACCAGCGATGCATGCAACACGTTTTCGGGAAGCACATTGGGTCGACCGTCGAAGCTTACGTCGACGACATCGTGGTCAAAACCCAACGTGCCGACGATCTGGTCAGCAACCTCGACGTTGCATTCAAGTGCCTCAGGGCAAAAAAACATCAGACTCAATTCGGAGAAATGTGTTTTCGGCGTCCCACGAGGTATGCTTTTAGGGTTTATCGTATCTAAACGTGGCATCGAGGCCAACCCTGAAAAAATCTCTGCAATAACCAAGATGGGCCCCATCCGAGATCTCAAAGGCGTACAGAGAGTCACAGGTTGCTAGGCGGCACTCAGCCGTTTCATTTCGCGCCTCGGCGAAAAAGCACTCCCTCTGTACCGTCTCCTGAGAAAATCGGATCATTTTTCCTGGAACCTCGAGGCTGAGGAGGCTCTCACGAAACTGAAAGCCACCCTCTCTAGCTCACCGATCCTCGTCCCTCCGACCCTGGGGGAACCACTCCTACTCTATGTCGCCGCGACATCACAAGTAGTCAGTGCTGCCCTGGTTGTCGAACGGGCCGAGGAGGCACACACCTTGCTCGTCCAGAGGCCGGTCTATTTCGTTAGCGAGGTGCTCTCTGAAACAAAGTGTCGATATGCACAGATCCAGAAACTGCTATATGCTGTCATCTTGACACGGCGCAAGCTCCGACACTACTTCGAGGGTCACCCGATTACTGTGGTTTCTTCTTTCCCCTTGGGAGAGATAGCCCAGAACCGGGAAGCCTCGGGTAGGGTTGCCAAATGGGCGGTCAAGCTCATGGGCGAGGCATTGTCCTATGCGCCGCGAAAAGCTATCAAGTCATAGGCGTTAGCAGATTTTCTGGCCGAGTGGACTGACACACAACTCCCTCCTGCACAGCTCCAAGCGGAGCTGTGGACCATGTACTTCGATGGGTCATTGACAAAAATGGGAGCAGGCGCGGGCTTGCTCTTCGTCTCACCCCTCGGGGTTCACATGCGCTACGTCGTCCGGCTTCATTTCCCTGCGTCTAACAACGTCGCCGAATACGAGGCACTCGTCACGGGGTTGAGAATCGCCATCGAGCTCGGGGTCCGACACCTCGACGTCCGAGGCGACTCCCAACTCGTGATCGATCAGGTGATGAAGAGCTCAAGCTGTCGTGACCCCAAGATGGAGGCCTACTGCCGAGAAGTACGGCGCCTCGAGGACAAGTTTCACGGCCTCGAGCTCAACCACATCGCACGCAGGTATAATGAGGCCGCTGATGAACTGGCAAAAATCGCGTCCGGTCGAGCCACGGTTCCACCGGACGTCTTCGCAAAGGACCTTCAGCATCCATCCGTCGACCTCAGGCCAGACGGGGGGAGGGGGGCGACGGGGCATCGCTCGACCCTCCACCTAAGGCAGAAGCCCCCTCGACCGGGGCTCAAGCCATGCAGGTGGGAGATTTGACGCCACCGTCTGACCTCGAACCTGATTGGCGCGTCCCGTATCTCGACTATCTCATCCAAGGGGACCTCCCCTCGGATAGGACTGAGGCTCGACGGATCGCACACCGGGCCAAAACTTTTGTGATCATGGGCGACAGCAGGGAGCTCTACCGTCGTAGCCCTACCGGTATCCTCCAACGTTGCATCACGAAAGAGCAAGGCAGAGATCTGCTCGGCGATCTTCACTCGGGGGCTTGCGGTCACCACGCTGCGCCTCGAACCCTCGTCGGAAACGCCTTTCGACAAGGATTCTATTGGCCGACCGCGGTCTCCGACGCTGTCAAGCTAGTACGCTCCTGCGAGGGTTGTCAGTACTATGCGAGACAGACTCATCTTCCGGCACATGCCCTACAAACTATCCCCATCACATGGCCGTTCGCCGTTTGGGGGCTCGACCTTGTCGAACCACTGAAAAGGACGACCGGTGGCTTCACCCACTTGCTCGTCGCAATCGACAAATTCTCCAAGTGGATCGAGGCCCGCCCTATCACCAGCATCAGGTCCGAACAAGCTGTACTCTTCTTCACTAACATTGTTCATCGCTTCGGGGTCCCCAACTGTATCATCACAGACAATGGCACCCAGTTCACTGGCAAAAAGTTTTTGGATTTCTGCGACAACCACCACATCTGTGTGCTCTGGTCGGCCGTGGCTCATCCAAAAACAAACGGGCAAGTGGAACGTGCCAACGACATGGTTCTACAAGGCCTGAAGCCCAGAATCTTTAACAAACTAAACAAACATGGAAAAAAATGGGCTGCCGAGCTACCCTCGGTCCTGTGGAGCCTAAGAACAACGCCGAGTCGAGCCACGGGGTTCACTCCGTTCTTCTTAGTCTACGGGTCTGAGGCTATGCTACCAACCGATATAGAATACGGATCCCCGAGGTTGAAGGCATACAACGAAGGACACAACGACGCCACAAGACAGGACGCCCTCGACCAGCTCGAGGAAGCCCGAGATGTGGCTCTGTTGCATTCTGTCAGGTACCAGCAGGGTCTCCGACGCTACCACGACAGATACGTCCGCAAGCGTGACCTCAACGTTGGTGACTTGGTGCTACGGCGGAACCAGAACACCAAGGGACGGCACAAGCTCACACCACCATGGGAAGGGCCGTACATCATCGCAGAAGTACTAAAGTCGGGCACCTACAAGCTATCCAACGAGAAGGGCGAAATCCTCACCAACGCTTGGAACATTGAACAGCGGAACCACCTCGGCTTCAAAAAGCGAGGCCAGACGACTTCCAGGTTCTTCGGCGGCTTCGATCAGCTCCACGCAGGCATCCTCGTTCTCCTCGTCTGTCCGATCGGGGTCTGTGATGAAGCCCTCGGCAACGAGCCTCATGTGAAACACAAACCCCGAACGGACGACGGCCAGCGCCCTCTTCACGCCGTGATGGAGGCCGTTCCGTATCTTCTCCCGGGCAAGGCGGCCCAGCGCCACCATCCGCCGGATGAAGGAGTTCCCCGGAACATCTTCCCCGGTGTCGGCGTCGGGCTCGACCCCTAGGCCATCACACACGGTGGTGATTGCGCCCTGGAGAAGTTGGGTCCTCCGGACCTCAGCTTCGAAAAGGCTCTGGAAGGAGTTGGCACACGATTGGGCCTCTCGGCTCTCTCTCTCCAGCTCTGAAACACGACAAACAAATTAGTGCCCAATGCGGGGCCTTCAACGTCGTGACTATAACAACCACACTTACCCTCGATGTGGGTCTGCAGGCCCACGACCTCATCGCGGAGCCCCCCACACGTTCGCTCGAGCCCCAGGAAGGCGCTGTCCTTGTCACGGATGGCTGCCTTTAGCGCCTCGACCTCCTGCCGAGCAGACTCGAGAGCTGCGTCCTTCTCTTGGACGGCTCCCTGCAGCGTCGTGATCTCGGCGTGGAAGGCGTCGCGCTGAAGGCCAACCTGGGAGACATCCTCCTCGAGCTCCCTCACCCGCGCAGACAAGGGCTCGAGGTCCCTGCGCGCCTAGGCAGCCTCCTCCCGAGCCTTGTCCAGGCTAGTGCGCATCACGGCCTCGGCCGCCCATGCCTGCGTCGCCTCTTCTTTCACCACGGCGTATGCGACGCGCAGCTCAGCCATCTCGGCGTTCCGATTGGATAGCTGTTTCTGGGCCTCCTCGACCAGGACCCGTTGCTGGGACAGCGCACCCCACACGCCACTCTCGTCCCGGATGAAGAGCGACTTGCGGCGGGAGTACTCCTTCAGCTCCTGAACGCAATTCGAAAAGGTCACAAATCCGAGGAAAAAACACATTAAGAAAGCCGACGGGTCGATCATACCTCGGTGGCATCCCCCATACTCCGCACGGCACCGGATGCCACTCGGAGCAACCGGTCAAGGTGCTGGCGGACGCCCTCGAGGTATTCCCATCGGTGCACTTCGTCTTTGTCGCTCAAGACAAAGATGGGCTCGGCGTCAGGGTTCGTAGCGTCCCTGAACTGAAGGGACGGCCCCCCCCACCTCGGTAGCTCCGTCTCAGCCCGCGCTATCGCCAGCGCGGCGATGTCGGGCCACGACGAAGATGACCCGGTCGGGGTGTCTCCCGGTCCCGCGGAAGGACCAGCCTCGCCCGCGGTATCCACCTCTCCAACGGCCGTCGCGACACCGGCCTGGTCCGCGACCTCACCCCCCTCGACCCCCATCGCTTGTTTTCCCTTGTCCAGGGGGATGTTGTCGAGGGGAACGTGAGGGCGGGCACTTACGACCGCCGGGGCTTCTGGAGCCGGCGCCTCGACCGACGACGGCGCCGGTGCCCGTGCCTCGACCGTTGGCACCTCCGGAACCGGCGCTTCTTCTTCCGGTGCTCCGGATAGGGGCTCGACCGCCCCGACCTCCACCATGCCCGTTGGCTCTGCCAACGGGCCTTGTTGCGGCCGCGACCCCCTCGCCCAGGCCGTCTCTTGCCCTGACGCCGACGCGACCTCCTCCATGGTCACGTCAGCACCCGCCCGCTCCGCGTCGTGGACGGGTGCCTCGCCCGTCGCGACCACGACGGCAGCCTCGGCCGTCCCCGATGACCTGGGTCCCGCCTCGACTACGTCAAGCGCCGCCGCCTTTACCGGTTCGGACCCCTCGACGGCAGGCTCCGGGCCGGCAACCGCCGCGGCGTCGGCTGACCCCTGCCGTTGTCGCACGCGCCCTTTCGCGGCCTCGACCTGACAGACCCAGGCCGCGTCCTGCTCCGTCGTCCGGTTGAGGACAACGGCGCCGGCTCGCAGCGACTTCACAGGGGTAGGCCCCATCGATTCCGCCTTCCGCTTCAGCCTGCGAAGTGGGAAGAATTGTCGGCCAACGGACTTTGGGAAAGGCAGGACGACCAAGCTGAGATACTTACTCAGAAATCGGCACCAAGTACCTCGACCCCGCGCGGCTCGAGCCTCCCGGGACGGCCGCTGGTGGCCTCGCGGCGGCCTCACCAGCAGGTCGAGCACTCCTGGGAGCTCCAGCCGGTACACCGCCCTGCGCCCCCTGTGCTTCCGAGGCTAGCTGGCCTCGGGTCCTTACGCCCGCCGGCGCCGCCGCCGATGACGACGCCGGTACCGCCGCTTCCGCCCCTGCTGGAGCTTGCGAGGCCCCGGCTGGTGCGGGCGTCCCCGCCGACCCCTCTCGCCGGGACCGGGGTAAAACGGCCCCTCCCGTCGAGGGCCCGGCTTCCTTCCCCACCTTCTTCCCCTCGACCTCCTCAACCACGACGACCGAGGAGGACGCCCCCCCGATGGGCTCCAGCAGGGGGCGAATGTCGGGAAGGTCGCCCAGCCTGGTCGCAATCTCATACCGCGACAAGGCATCATCATCTTCGTCGCTGCTGCCGTCGTCCTCCCCCGAGACCGTCTCGGAAGGCGACAGCGATAGGGGCACTCCGTCCATGGTCTGCTGGCGCCGGCGCTTCTTCAACGCCTCCGCCTCTTTGGCCTTGCGGACCACCCGCTTCTTGGCCGCCTCCTTGGCCTGCTTCTTCTGGGAGGCATGCAGGCGTCGAGCCTCCCGGGCGGGCCGGTCCTCCAGGACTGGTGGGCGTGTTTCCCGCAACGCCGACAAATCCTACACGCCGGCCTCGACCACATCAGCAAAATCCACAGAAAAACAAGAATAGCAATACCTCAGCCCCGAGATACGTACCACAGATTCGCACCCTTCGGTAGGCCTCATGGGAACCTGATTGGCCTCCTCCGCCTTGAAGTTCCCGACCATCCGGCGAGCCCGCCGGAGGACCTCCTCAAGGGTGAGGGATTCGTGGGACATCCGGGTACCCTCCAGGTTCGCCTCCGGAGTCATCTGGTCCAAGCGGAGACGATGCCGGCACAACGGCATCACTCTGCGGTGATGGAAGGCCACAGCCACCGCCGCAGCCGTTAGGCCCCGAAGGCGAAGCTGCTGCAGCGCCGCCAGCAGCGGATCCAAGCGCGTCTTCTCGGCCTCGGGCACTCCGTACGACCAATGCTCCTCTCGAGCAGTCAGCACGCGGCCAGTGTACCTTGGCAACTGATTTTCATCATTGCAGAGGTAGAACCAACCCTCGTGCCACCCACTGTTCGAGGAGATGAGGCGGGCCGGGATGTATAGATCCGTCCGACCCGATCTCACCTGTAGTATGCAGCTCCCAACTCGGGCCGCGCACAGGACGCCTTTCTCCCCCGCCCTCTTGGCGAAGAGCTCGGCCTTGAAAAGGTGAAGCCACAGGTTCCACTGCGGCTCCACCCTAAGGTAGCCCTCGCAGACCGCCGCGAAGATGGCGGCCTACGCGACGGCGTTGGGGGAAAGGTGATGAAGTTCCACCCGGTAGTGGTGGAGGAGCGCGCGCATGAAGATCGACGCCGGCACGCCGAACCCCCGCTCATGAAAGCTGACAAAGCTCACCACGTACCCTTCAGGGGGCGCTGGCTCTCGATGGGCAGGGGGCGGCGCCACCCACTCCGGCTGCAACAAGTTCGTCCTCGGCCGCAACAGCCCATCCTCGACCAACTCCTCCAACCTCCTCTCCGTCACCGAGGAGGCGGCCCAGTCGTCGGCGGGGAGGATCTGGCTCTTTCCTGCCATCGATGTCGTCGGAAGGGGGATGGAAGGAAAGGATGCGGTGGCTGCGGCGATACGGGCGAAGAACGCGATGTGGCAGGGGATGTCTAAGGCAAAGGATTGCAGGGACGCAAGCGATCGGTGGGGAACGTAGACCCCTAGGCCTTAGCTTTATATGCCCAGACGGAAGCCCAACGGCCACGCGAGAAGGGAGGAACAGTTTCCCGCCTTAAATGCGCTCACCTAACCGTTTCCTTATATCTCGCAGGAACTGGGCACGTGGCCGCTCCCCACGTCGTAACCATATGCCGCTACCGTGCCGATCTCGTCTCCCAAAAAAACGCGCTCGGCCAACGGAATATCCCCAGGTACGTGGTAAATGGGTGCGAAGCCCGCAATAAGTCTCGAGGGAGCGAAAGCTGGCCCTCGAAAGGGGTTCGACAGCTGCCCTCGAGCAACAGAGTTAGGGACGACCCAGGGTGCGCCCGTACATGGCCAAGGGCTCGAGCCGCGCTCTCGAGGCACCCCAGGACGTATTCGAGGCCGAAGGAGAAGGTTGTGGTAGGAATCCCTCCGGGGGAGGCATCGAGCCCTCGAATCCTGTCGAAGGGAATCGAGATCCACACGACCACTTCTTGGCATTTTTGAGGGCGCCTCCGGGCCACTAGCCGACCCCTAACGAACGGGGCACGGGTTCTCACTTGAATTCTCCCGTTAGCAGCTCACCGGAGATCGTCGAAACTCGGGCCCAAACGAGGGTAGTACGACGTTCTCCACCCCTCCTCCTTTTCTTGAAAAAGGAGCGTGAGGGTCGCGAAAGATGGCCGGGACTCTGATCGACCTCGTGCGTGCGAGGCTCGGGGTCCCGACCGCAAAAATGGGTGCGAAGCCCGCAATAAGTCTCGAGGGAGCGAAAGCTAGCCCTCGAACGGGGTTCGACAGCTGCCCTCGAGCAACAGAGTTAGGGACGACCCAGGGTGCGCCCGTACATGGCCAAGGGCTCGAGCCGCGCTCTCGAGGCACCCCAGGACGTATTCGAGGCTGAAGAAGAAGGTTGTGGTAGGAATCCCTCCAGGGGAGGCATCGAGCCCTCGAATCCTGTCGAAGGGAATCGAGATCCACACGACCACTTCTTGGCATTTTTGAGGGCGCCTCCGGGCCACTAGCCGACCCCTAACGAACGGGGCACGGGTTCTCACTCGAATTCACCCGCTAGCAGCTCACCGGAGATAGTCGTAACTCGGGCCCAAACGAGGGTAGTACGACATTCTCCACCCCTCCTCCTTTTTTCGAAAAAGGAGCGCGAGGGTCGCGCAGCAAAAGACGGCCGGGACCCTGATCAACCTCGCGCGCGTGAGGCTCGGGGGCTTGACCGCAACGAAACGTCCCCCAATCAAACGCGTACAAGACCTCGGAGGAGTCTCCATACTCCACCGAGGCCTCGGGGGCTACACCCGGCGGGTGCGCTCGCGCGCCCCCACCGGAAAAAATCACGACGCCACGACTCCAGTTCTGACCAACCTCTGGGAGAGTGATCACACACTCACCCAAAGGCTCGAGGGCTACTGTCGGTACCAACAGTACGGGGGTACCCACAGCTATCGCCAAAACACTAACATAACCGAAACCGCAATGAAAGATAGCCCACCTCGGCCGAGTATCACGAGGCCCGCTCGACGAGGTGCCTCGACCGCGCCCCGGCTCCGACTCGTACGAGGCCCGCTCGACGGGGCGCCTCGACCGCGCCCCGGCTCCGACTCGTACGAGGCCCGCTCGACGGGGCGCCTCGACCGCGCCCCGGCTCCGACTCATACGAGGCCCGCTCGACGGGGCGCCTCGACCGCGCCCCGGCTCCGACTCGTACGAGGCCCGCTCGACGGGGTGCCTCGACCGCGCCCCGGCTCCGACTCGTACGAGGCCCGCTCGACGGGGCGCCTCGACCGCGCCCCGGCTCCGACTCGTACGAGGCCCGCTCGACGGGGCGCCTCGATCGCGCCCCGGCTCTGACTCATACGAGGCCCGCTCGACAGGGCGCCTCGACCGCGCCCCGACTCCTCGACGCGTTTTCTTTACCTACCCCAGGACGAAAGCCATAGCATTCAATGTGGGTACCTACTACCACCTACCGGCATGGCTGTGGCATGGACCAACGTGGGAACAATACCCACGTCGAGTCTCACTGTTTTACCGCCCATCCCGTGATGGGAGGTGAAACCCGTCACTGTACCCGCCTTACCGCACACTGTTCACCATCAATCACCCTCGAGGGAGGATAAGACAAGGTCCGTTCCCCGCGATATCAGGGATTCGGCCTTATCCATCCAACCTCGACTCGGCCTCGACCCAGCTTCGACGCTCGGCTTAGTTCGAAGGACGGTATGGCATGGCGCTCTGGGTCATTTCGCCATCTTGTCTCCCACAACGTCAGGGTACCTAGGGATGGCCGGCCATTCCGAAGGCACGTCGCTACAGTCAACTCAACAGGAATCGACAAAGCATCACCTCAAGGCTCCCCTTGGCTTGGCCTCCTCTCGCCTTATAAAAGGGTAGGCCAGGGTTCGACAGAAGGGGGCGGAAAAAACGAACCAACCAACGAACAGACGAACAAAAAGAAGACGAAACAACCAACCACCCGACCAAACAACGAAAAGCAAGAGATCAACATCTCAAGCAACCGCCTTTCTCCTTTTTTCTCTTTGAGACTTGGGCTCGACACCCTCTCTCGCCTGCTTGTAACCCCTACACGAGCACCTCGGTGCAAGGAAATACAAACCTCTCCCCCCCGCTGGACGTAGGGCCTTCTTTTGCCCGAACTAGGATAAACCCCCGTGTGTTCTCCTTGCATCACCATCCAGGAAAGAGTCACGCAGCATTTACTCGTTGGCTTAGGACCCCCCTCGGTCCGAACACCGACAGAAACTTTACCTGACTTGTAACATGGGAATGACTCACGTATTTTTGGAAAGACCAGCCACCCTATCACACTACAAAAGCGTCATCGTCTTGTTAGACTGGAATGGATGTTCATGAATTATGAATCCCATTTAAGGTTGTTCGGATGTTCTCAGATTCACCTCAATCCACATGTGTTGAGGTGGATTGGGGTCAAATTTAGTTTAAATTTCACTCCAATCCATCCCAACACATGCGGATTTATACGAATCCGACTATATCCAAACAAGGCTAAAGGCAATAATTTAGTCTTTCTGTTATAACATGTAACACCCCTGGTGTTACGAGCCGCTTAGCACCTCGTTTAAAAACCTAAAAGAAATTAAGTATGCAAGTTCTCGGGTTAAAAAAAATTACCTCACATAAATGATAAGCAGATAATGTCGATTAAATTGGTTTGTGTGAAAGCATGCTAATGAGGCCCTAATTAGAAAATAGAACGGTAGGTTATTTTAATCGTTGGCATGAGAAACAATTTTTATAACTGAAAATAAAATGTGATTGAGTATAGGGCTTAAGTAAATATGTATTTGCAAATTTCGTAGGTGAAAGTGCAACTCTCAATTGTTGGGGAATAAATATCGTTAACAAGCATTTTGCCAGCCGAAAAATCAATTTTGGAACTCCATCCGACCTCGACTCTAGAGCTCGTCCAAGTTGGAACCGGACCTAGGCAATGCCATTTTGGCATTCGGGTTCCAACAAAAATGGTTGAGCACTAGCATCGCGTTTTCGCACTGTTGGTTGCGTCTAAGCGAACACGCGGGTTTTGGTTTAGATGGCAGGTTTCTTGGATGTCACGTTGCCTTCGTAAAAGTTGGCCTAACTACCGAGAGCACGCGTTGCACCGTGTTTCGGTGTTTGGTTCGTGAACTGGCTTTCGGCACGGTAAACCCATGTTGGCGCACTCCTAGTCTTCGGTCTGGCGACCCTCTGGGCAAGTGTTTTGTTTCTTTAGCTAGGTGATAGTGTCGACTGGGGGTTCACTGAGTTGGGTGGTCGTAGTCGAGTTTGTTTGGGGTTACTGCCCCGCTTTAATATCCGTGCACGTCAACGCTTGATCGCGCTCGGCCTGTGTCTGTGTCTCCGTGGCGTGCACGCGGTCGAGTCGGAGGCCATGTCGGGTCGTGTCACCAGAGATGTGCCTCTGCGGCCCTTGCCGCCCTGCCCCCTTGCGGTCGCGCTCAAGTGGAGGCCAAGGCTTCGCTCGTCCTCGCGCCCCCCCTCTGTTCGCCTCGGCCATGGCCGCCTCAGCGGAGCACGGCTGCGCCACGTCCAACTGCTGGCATCATCTTCGTCCGGGCGAGAGCGTGCCCTAGCACCCTCTCCTCCTCACCGCGCTCTTGCCGACCGTTTGCTCCACCGTAGCGCAGCAGCGCCCGCAGCTGGTGACCGTCCCAACCGTTTGGGATTGGTCGGTCTCCTCCGTTCCCCTACTCTGCTCGTGCCCGCCTTGGTCACGTCATGCTGCCGCCAAGCTCGGCCGCCTCCGTTGGCGCTGCGCCGGCCACGCCATTCCCCTCGCATGTGCGTCGCGCCGCCGCGCAGCAACCCACGCCTTGGAGCCGCCTCCGCGCTACTGCCGTGCAGCTGCCTACCTCAATCGCCGCGCGCGTAGCCAGGCCACCAACCACCACGCCTGGCCATTTCACCCCACCACTGCATTCCCTTATGCTCGCTGCCCCCCAGCACTCCTTCCTCAGCCCCGCCGCGCCTCACAGCACCACCGCCACGCGGCCGTTCCCGCCGGTGCCGCGGGCGCGCATGGCCGTTGCGCCACGAGCCACCTCAGGTTGCGCTGTGGCTGCCTGCTGTTGCGCCCTGGCTCCTCCCAGGTCACTGATTGATCCTTCGCCGCCGTTATCGCCGCTGCCGTGCTGCTGCCGCCGCTGTCGCCCCGCCGCCGAGCCATGGGCGCGCGTGGCCACGGCACCACGGCACGCCACCGGCCGGGCTGCGACCTTCCGTGGGTACGCGCTTGTCCAAGTGTGTCCAAGAGCCGCCTCCCCACCGTCGGTCGCCTCCACCGACCGAAGATCGACCGGTTTTTCCCCTCCCTCTCGGTCATCCTCTACTCTACCTCTGCGTTCGGGGGAGTTGAGGCGTGTGCTACCTCCCTGCCTCGGGCCGTTGGTGGGCCGGCCCTCTGCGTGATCGGCTGCCCTGCGCGGGTCGTCTCGGGCTGTTGGGCCGTTCGGTTGCTGCCGGCCCTTTAGCCCCCTAAGGTATTTTCTAATTTAGTTTTAGGATATAACTTGCGACAATAATACACATTTTTGTAGGAGTCCAAAAATTATGAAACAAGCTTTGTTAGGTTCTTAAAGCCTTGATCTATCTAAAGGTGCAGTTGGTTCATGTAACACCCCAGGTGTTTATCACCAATTAGGCAGTGGGTTTAAGCTTAAACATGACAGCTTAAGTGGGGATGACAATGTCAAGGTCAACCTATGGAGATGAGCCTGACCTAAAGTTGGATGTGGCATCATTGCTTTACATATAGGTCCCTTTTCAAAGATATATGCTTGGATGGTGTTATGGCAATATCTTCATGTGTCTCATCTTAGTACCTATCTATATTGATCTCTGAAAAAGTTTCATGGAGTTTGGAATCAAAAAGTCACATGAAATGATAAGTTCCATTCCTATTGGAACTTGCATCATTAAGTGAATGGAATTGTAGAACACCAACCAAACCTTGCAAATTGTCAAAATGACTCTAGATGAACTCTACAAGACCTTAACTACACTTAGGACACTTAATGGAACAATGTTCATGTTGAACATTTTGCCTAAATATGCTTCTAATTGGTGGTTGACCATGTATGGACCCTGGAGCCCTGTGGTTTGACCATTTCAAAAGTGTGACCTAGAAGCTTTGCATGACTGTGCACCCTTTGACAAATTTGTAGGGAATTTAATAAGGAACAAACTTTATTTAAGAGTCAAGTCATGAAAATGTGTGGAACATGCTCAAACAGGGCTCACAAGTCAGTTGTAGGGCTAATTTCAGCACTTAGCCATTTTTAAGCCCTAATTCCGGTAACATCGACATTGACATTCCGCGTTCTCCAAAATTCGTTAAGCAACTTGAGTTGGTCCAAAAATAAAAGTTGAAGGTTATATTATGGGGAAGAGCATGCAAAAAGTTGCACTGAGTTTGACCGAGTTTTGACCTCCGAAGGCGAGTTTCCGTGACCATTTTCAAAGCGTTGACATTGCCATATTGGGGACTAATTACCCGCTGATCTATTGCTCTACAAGCCGAGCTACCTTCATCAAAGTTGGAGAGTATTATCTGTAGATCAGACTTTGTTTTGGGCCCATGATCCAGTTCGGCCCGTAGCTAGCCCAAAACGGCGTCCCAATATGGCCTCACCGAAGCCCGCCACGTGCTCGACAGATGTCCCCTGAGGGGAGAACGTGGCCGCCATGCACTAGAGCGCCTTCGCCATGGACGCCGCGCGTCCTCCTCTCTGCCGTGTGTCCGCGCCTCACTTGCCCTGGGGGAACAACTGAGCGACCGCCCGAGCTCCTCCCCAGCCCCCCTTCAATCCCTTTTCGCTCCTTCTCGCGCGCAAGCTCGAGCTTCCGAAGCTCGCCGCCACGGCCACCATTGCCGAGCGGTGGAGCTCCGCCCAGCCGCTGCTGCGCTCTACCTCCGTCCCAACCGAGTATGTCACCGCCTTCGCCTCGCCATGCTCCGCCCCGCGCGCGCTTGCCCAGGCTCCCGATCACCGGAGCACCTCGCCGCCGGCGCGGACGCCGCTGCTCCATCTGTTCACGTGGTCAGAAGGCCACGGTACACCTCCGGTCGCGCTTCCACCGCCCATGGGTGCGGGTGGACGAGCTGGAGCTCGAGCCACCATCCTCCGCCACTGCCGGTCCTCTCCGGCCGACATCGTCGACCACCGGCTGCCTCCCCTGCTTGGCGTCGGAGGTAGACGAAGAAGGCCGAGTTCTTTTCCCCCCTGTGTCTCTACGAGTGTATGACGAGCGGGTCCGGCTGAGCAGCGGGTCCCGCATGTCGGTTATGTAATGACAGATATGGGGTGGGAAACCGGGTGCGCCTAGCGATTTATGTTCGGGTTGTTTTAATTCCGATTTTGAATTCCAATTTCATATTATTCTTTAAAAATCTATATCTCATGATAGCAAAGTCCAAAAATAGTAAATGGGGACTTTTTGGAAACCTGGTGAAGAAATCTATGAAGTAGAGTCATAAAATTCTATATGTTTATAGATGTTTTTCAATGTGTTTAGTTAAGTTGAAAAAGAGCTCTAGAAATGCATTCAAACCTAACCAGAGCAAGATCTGGAGTTTTAGGCATCCAAAAATAGTGATTCTTGTTTGGTTAATTTTGTAATGACTTGTATTTGCTAGGAAAAATATTAAACACCCTAGTTGTTCACTGTTTTCTTAAGATTTTGGTTTGACCTTGATAATAAGGAAATCTACATTGTATTGCTTGTCATTTTTATATCTTGAGTTGTGTTGCTCCAAATAATGTGAAATTTTTATGGTAGTCTTTCCATGCTATGAATGTACTGTGGTATAAATTTCATGGCCATTGCTTACTGTATGCTCAAGTTATTGAGTTAACTTGTTTATGGCTTAATAAATAGCTTATAAATAATATATAAATGATAAAATAGAAAATGTTGTTCCATTACCTTAGTATGATGTTTCTCTATCATATTGATTCATAATATGGCCTTGTGTTCACAGAAAATATTGAGTTTTAGGTTTAACTTGCTCTCACATGAGTTATTGCAATAGCTATTTGTCTTTTTCATAGAGGTTGATATACTTGCCCAAATGGATTGAAATTTGGACAGTAGACTTTTGAGAGCATTTGTAGATCTCTGTAATTTTGGTAGAATTTATTATGCACTTTTGATAGGTGTTCATAATTTCACCTAATTATCCAAATAAATTAAGAAAATGTATTAAAAGAATTTATTTAGTAATTGACACTATGTTTTCTGGTGTTCATTAGTCATGTGTGACATGTTGGTAAAGTTAATTTTGTCCAAGTATATGTTTGCAACATAAGTTAATAATTATTCCTTGCAAACAAGGTTTCTGGACAGATCTGGAAACTTGGTAAAGTTCTTCATGATAATGTGCTTTGTTGTGAAACTTATTTATACAAAAGTTGTAGATAATTTATGTATCTAGCTACTGTTAAAATTTGGTGACATTTGGCCATGTGGTTTAGGAGTTATAGCTGTTTAAAGTTGGGGTACAGAATTGCTTGCTCTCTGTCTTGTTAGATCAGTTGCTGTGTTTATGTAAATTCGACATGTTAAACTTTAGAATCATGCTGTGATAATTATAAATGAAATAGAGATAATTTCCTAAGCTTTCCAGAATGTCTTCTTGCAAGTCATTTGGACTTATGGAACTCCAGATATGATTGATTTATGAAGCTACTGCTTGTAAGTCCAGAAATTAACATATTCTAGTTATAGTTGTTGCTTCACCTTGACTTGCTTTGCTATGTTGATTTCTAAAGAGGGATATACACCTTGTTAGTGTTAAGTGTGCTTGAGATCTTGTGTGACTTGTGTCATGATCGATTTGCTGGTCATCTTTTAAGGATATGCTTAAGTGATAGTTAAGTTAATTAGCTCTAGGGTTTATGTGAACTTTGGTATGCTTGCATGATTACTTTGTTTATTGCACTTCTATGCATTCATACATATGCATTGTTGCACCTCATATAGGTACGCTAGCAGAAACGTGTGAAGGACCTGATGTGGAGCCAAACCCGAAGATGGTGTTTGGTGGACCTATCCCGAAGATAGAAGGACGGGACAAGTGCTAGAATGGGAGGTGCTCGCCAAGCGAGTATCATCTGACAACTACTGACTTGTGTCGGATCCCAGGCAAGCCCCGGAGCATTATAAGCCTCCTATCTTTAAAGCAATTAATTCTATATATGTTATAAGTATTGTTGCATTAAGTGATAGGAGTTGGTTGGAAACCCTTGCTGCATTATATCATTCCTTGTCCAGATATATGAATCCTTGAATCCTACATAGACTAAGATCGAGTAGATGCTTAGCCCTGCTTTAAGCGGTAGAAGTCAGGTGATTTCCTGTCACCTGCGAGATATAGGGATATTCATATATGGCACGGTTGGCTATATTTGCTATCGTGGAATGGAACCATGTGTTAATAAAATGAAATGAGACCGGGCGGGATGACGATAGTGAAGCAACAAGGCATGGAGGTCTTGGGTGTGAATCTATCCCCGTCTGAGTCGTTTAAGGACCGATTCGCTGTACGTCCTTGAGTCATGTTGAACGCAGTCTAACACTTAGTTGGCCGGATAAGTCGTTCCGACCGCGAAGCCGAGTAATGTGATTCAGGCCGGGAATCGAATGGTAGGTTGCTTCTTGGAGGAGAGAAAGGATGTGCTTGGGGACATTGGCGTGAGACCAAGGGGGGGTTAGAGTCCCTATCACCTGGCAGAGTGTCGCCCTTGGGGTCGCGACATTATTCGGACCCGCGATTCCTGAATCATATGAAAAGGTGGCTTGTGCGACCCTGGCAGGGGCCTGCGCGGTGAGTGTTAGAAATACCCCTCCAGCTGGATAGGAATTCGATTCGAATCGCCGTCGCTCCCGGTTAGTGAGCACTTGACTTGAGCAGCGGCAACGTAGATTCAATTAAATTGAACGGATGGTTAATTGGATCACGATGGAAAGATTGCCTCAATTTATACCTGCTATGGTTAATATTGTTTGCTCCTAATAAAGTGAGTGCTCTAGTACAGGTTCTAATATAGATGATAGGTTAATGATAATTAATTTGATGCTTAAGCATTAATGATTGATCATCTATATTAAGCTTTTATGCAAAATGTTGTCAAGCTAGCCCCACTTCATATCAACCTTGCATGATCCTTGGTGTCACCTTATTTCTGGTTTCTGACGGGTAAGTCTAGCTGAGTACCTTCTTGTACTCAGGGTTTTATCCCCACTTGTTGCAGGTTGTGATGTATCATGGCGGCTGCAAGAGTTGGTTGGCTCCTGCCGTAGAGGCGGAGTGTGATCGCGGGCATGATCCTTCTTATTTACCTTATCTCTAATGCTTTTGTTGGAAGTCGACCGTGGTACTGGCATGTATTTGAAATAAGATTAATGTTAGTTTCAAATTACTTTGCTTCCGCTACTTTTCAATGTAAGTTGTAATAACTATGTTGAACTCCGATGTATATTGAATTACTTGTGAAATGGTTATAACATGTGACTTGTTATGTTGAATCACTACGATCTTGGCTTGTATGTTGGTTGGTTTGAAATCCCTCGTGATTTTATTGGACTACCGGAGTTATATGGGCTCAAGTGCGAGAATTTGATCATTTCGGTGATTGTTTTTGTACTTGTGCTCTTATAATTTGGACGGTTCTGTTACAGCTGGCATCGGAGCAAGATTCAACATTAAACATGTCATATGTGTATTTAAAACAAAGGTTTTGTTTTATAAAATCAGTTTTATCAACTTATAGTTTTATATAGGTTTGTCAAATCTAAATTTTAAACCTAAGTATGCCAGTGGTCAATTTCCTTATGCCCATATAAGGATTATTAGGTGGCTTATATAAGTACTAACTTGGGGGTTTTTTTTTCATTTATGCATCTACGCCCAGGCTAAGGTATGTATGTGTGATAACTCTCCTACACTATGCTACCCGGTGGGTAAGATTGGAGGTAGCCTTCATATATGAAATAGCCATATATGTTGCTAGTTTACTTTTATGCAACGTCGCACCTACGCTCATGTAAGTGTGAGTTGTGAGAGCATGACCGTACAACCTGCGGTCTAGGGGAGAGCTAGTTTTGGTTACTGGATTATTTACATGTTACACACATGTATATATGAAGGTACTTAATTGTGGGTGATCGAAGATTCGGGTAGTTTTGGTACTACATGTACGTATACGGGGGTATATGTACATGGGAGTATTTAGAATTTTACTTTCCTGTTTTCATTGTGTGCTATATTGGGAAAATGTTGGGCTGCAATGAAACTTTTCTGCAGGTACGCTAACCACGAATGCGTAAGTCGAATATAGCTGACGACTAGCTATATATCGAGAGAGTGCGTGTTATGCCACCGACATAGAACGTGATTGCCACCTTAGGTTGGCAATCTTGTGAGGACGAATAGGACGAAGCATGCATCCTCATGATTGTTGCTTTATGCATAGCTATGCTCCTCTCACCCTTGTTCAAATGATAAGTAACTTGTGATCGATGTGGTACACTATCTTTCTTATGTGAAGCTAAATAAGAATGCCTTACTCCATGTTGTTTGAGAAAAGTGTGTGCTTAGCCTTGCTAGAAATAGTTGTGGTTACATGCTTGAACCTATAGATGCCCTTTAGGTTAGCCAAGTGGCGGATATGTTGTCATACAAGTGTTTGCAAATGCTTTAGACCTCACCTAAGTAATTGTGATTCTTATTAATGAATTAAATTGGTTGGTCTAAGGTAACAAAATTTAGAGCTACTAGAATAACATGTTTGTGCGCTCTCTTGTTAAGTAGAACAAAGGCAAGCTTTGTTTTGCTTGTTGAATATTGACTGCTAGAACGTTTTCTGTTGTAGTGATTCTTTCATGCTCATAATGGTGTTTTCTGTAGTTATGGAGAATACCAAAGTTGTAGCTAACTTACTTATCTAGCTTGTCCAAAAATTTTATGACCCTAGGTCTTATGGTCTGAGAGTTATAGATTTTAGAAGTTTGTTGTCAGAATCTGCTCATGTTTAGAACAAATCTGAATGTTTGCTTTATTTGACCTATGTGCGTAAGGAATCATGTCTTGGAGATAATAGAAGAAGTGTAGTACTTTTTCTAAGCTTTCCAAATTGTCCTATAGCACCAATTGGGGTGGTCTAAATCGCTACTTATGAGCTTGTAAAGTGGAATGACAGAATCTGTCCAAATCTGGGCAGAGATGTCTTCTTTGTCTTGTTTGGCCTTGTTAGATATAGAATCATCTTAATATGATAATAAGAAAGTTATAGACAACTTAATAAGCTTTACACAAAGTTAAGGCTTAGCCTTGTTGTGTCCCTAAAACTCCAGTTTTGCATTTTTGAAGTTCTTGTCAGTTTTCTGTCCATAATGGTATAGATCTGAAACATCAGCATGTTTGACCATGTTAATCTATGAATTAGCTATTGGTATGAATAACTAAAATCTAGTCATCTTCCTAAACTTTCTATAAAGTCTAGGATCATCTTTGTGGGATGTCTACAACCTCAGTTATAATTGAAACAAGTAACCACTGTGCTGCTGTCCAGATTCTGGGCACATGCTAAGTTGGCCTCTTTAACTAATGTTTGTTTGGACTAAACTTGTAGTTAGTTCATGCTTGAGATAAATGCTTATTTTGGGTGAGCCTGGTGCTTTATATTGGTTGCTTAAGCCCATTGTTTGAATTTTCTCAAATAATTGCTTGATTGTGATGTTGTATGTATGCTTGTTATCTTGGTAGTGCCCTAGTTGTCACCTCGTTTGTCCTCGGTGAGCATACGAGGGTCACATAGCTTTATCCTAGAACAACGTTCACGTATGTAATTGTATGATTGTTGTCTTCCATTAGGTTCTCTATCTTAGGAGCCTGAGCCGGTAGACATGGTTGCTTGCCTTGAGTGCTTGTATCCATGCCTTTGCTTGACCGAAAGACCAAAGTTTAGTTCTCCTATATGTTTGCATAAGCCGTGGGTGTTTTCCAACCTTTTTTGTAAAGACCCTTATCGACTGACCAACCCAGTTAACTTTCATCAACGCTAGGCGTGAGTGGAATCAAGTAAAAATCTCGTGCTTAGTCGCATTCGGCAATAGAGCTAGGTTCTCTTGTGCTATGTTTTGATCTGCGAATAGCTTCCCTGTTGATTCTAAACCTTGTGACTACCTTTGCTTGCTATCCCTCCTTGTATGGCGTTTGTTCTTACAACCCATTGGTGCCACTTGAAATTTCACTTTCGTTGTATGTTTAGTAATGGTGTTATGAGTAGCAGCTGATGGTGCCGCGACGAAACCAAGGGCCTCCTGTGGCTGCAGACACGTGGCTGGCTACTTGGCACGCGCTGGTATCACGGTTTCTAGTCATGATCCATTACGAAACGACAAACGATGTGTTATTTTCTCATGTCCCTTTTCTTAGTTATCTCTCCATATCGTATCGTAAGATCCATATCTTATACCAAAAGTAGTGGAGTTTCCTTCTGAAGTTGCTAAGAGAATAACTTTGAAGAATAGGTCACCGACATAAACTTTAATAGACTGCAACATGTGGTAGCCTAGTGACTCTACTTAGTTGTCAGACTATTGACGAACGTCATCTAGTGAGCAACGTATCTCATTTCTGTTGGATAAGAATCGATTGTCACATTACGCAAGTCTTAACCTTTGTATGCATAATGACCATACCATTGAGATCAACCATCTCTGGTGAGACTCCGTATCTGCTGACTTCAATGGTAACCATCTGCTTTGTATCAACCGCAATTATTGTGATCAAGAATGAAGATTTGGAACTTTTTAGTGTTGAGAGACAACTAATTAGTTACCAATAGGAAGGTTAATCTCCAGCTAGGTAACGACTCTTTGGTAGCTATAAAGGCTATATCTTACAAAGCAATAACCAATAATAAGTTAATCAACTGGCCAACAACTTGAGTGATACCCTATCTTCCACAGCCATTGTGACCAAGTCAATTCCATCTTGGACAATCACACAGATAGTGCAAAGTGTTTTATCAGCTAAGGTGAAGAAGTATAGAAAGTATGTGTTTTGCCTTGCAAAAGTAATCCGCAAGTTCAAAGCGTGTGCATCCTCGAATTGATATGTAATTTAATAGTCGAGATCTGCTGTTGGATGACCCTTTTGAGGTCTCACAGATACTAGTTTACACTCTTTTAATTGCTTTTTCTTTCTCGTATCCCTAATGTACGAGCAACCTTGGTTTCTGCAAATCAATGTATGCCATCGCGAATCAAAAGCAATTTGAAAAGTGTCAAACAACAGATTTCCCATCTTAGAGCTGCTGTTTGATCCTAAAAAGGAAGCCTCAAGGTGAAAGTTGGCCTGACAAAGTTGTTATGCTGCAAGTCAACTCAACTTACAGTACAACTATGTCACCAAGGAAAATTTTACTCAATCGCTTGGCGGTAGACTACTCCCCGCGGTTTAGTAAGTATTACAACTTTTGTTGTCCTTAAGGCCTCGTTACATCTTTCTTTGGGAATTATTTTCCAATGATGACATACTTTGGTACCTTATACACGTTTTTACCCAAGAGGTTGCATCTGATTCAACCCAGATAACGGTTGTCTTGGATAAAAGAATCTTATTAGGTAGCTGTTGGCAGGAATACGAAGCCGACAGAGTCAGCCATCACATTCATTGACCCCTCGATAGACTCAGATAATATAGTGTTGTCATCAGAGAAAGAGAACTGCACACATGGAACCTTGAGTAGTTTTCCATTAGTTGATATCGAAAGGATTGAATATTTACGACCAATATAGACCCTGTCTATTGGTTAGTCAGTATCCTATAGCCTCAGAGTATATTTGTCGTCTATGGTCTCACACTTTTGGAAGGTTGTGCTCAAGCCATTTTGGTAGAGGACTGCTTTTCAAACTTTGTGAACATAGAGTCATTTCAACGAGTATACTTCTGATAATTCTGGTCTAGTGTGGAGTTCATACGGCCCATACTATGTTCACTAGAGAAGAAGAGATACTTGTGTATGGTTAGCTTATGGACCAATTGATCTCTGTACATTGAGAACGAAGTACTACGTTGTCTTGGATTCCTTCCAAAGTAACGATGCTTCGTGGAAGTCAATGAAGGAAATTCTTCAGACAAATTTTACCATGAAGAGGAAGTAACAGAAAGTGCCTGTGGCCAAATTGTTCGCCGATGTTGAAGCTTTATAGCCGAATGCTATAGCAGATGTTGGGAACTAGATAACGTGTCTCTCTTTCTTAAAAGATCTTCCATTCTGAATCTCGGGACGCGATTCTTTTAAGGGGGGAGGGCTGTAACACCCCAGGTGTTTATCACCAATTAGGCAGTGGGTTTAAGCTTAAACATGACAGCTTAAGTGGGGATGACAATGTCAAGGTCAACCTATGGAGATGAGCCTGACCTAAAGTTGGATGTGGCATCATTGCTTTACATATAGGTCCCTTTTCAAAGATATATGCTTGGATGGTGTTATGGCAATATCTTCATGTGTCTCATCTTAGTACCTATCTATATTGATCTCTGAAAAAGTTTCATGGAGTTTGGAATCAAAAAGTCACATGAAATGATAAGTTCCATTCCTATTGGAACTTGCATCATTAAGTGAATGGAATTGTAGAACACCAACCAAACCTTGCAAATTGTCAAAATGACTCTAGATGAACTCTACAAGACCTTAACTACACTTAGGACACTTAATGGAACAATGTTCATGTTGAACATTTTGCCTAAATATGCTTCTAATTGGTGGTTGACCATGTATGGACCCTGGAGCCCTGTGGTTTGACCATTTCAAAAGTGTGACCTAGAAGCTTTGCATGACTGTGCACCCTTTGACAAATTTGTAGGGAATTTAATAAGGAACAAACTTTATTTAAGAGTCAAGTCATGAAAATGTGTGGAACATGCTCAAACAGGGCTCACAAGTCAGTTGTAGGGCTAATTTCAGCACTTAGCCATTTTTAAGCCCTAATTCCGGTAACATCGACATTGACATTCCGCGTTCTCCAAAATTCGTTAAGCAACTTGAGTTGGTCCAAAAATAAAAGTTGAAGGTTATATTATGGGGAAGAGCATGCAAAAAGTTGCACTGAGTTTGACCGAGTTTTGACCTCCGAAGGCGAGTTTCCGTGACCATTTTCAAAGCGTTGACATTGCCATATTGGGGACTAATTACCCGCTGATCTATTGCTCTACAGGCCGAGCTACCTTCATCAAAGTTGGAGAGTATTATCTGTAGATCAGACTTTGTTTTGGGCCCATGATCCAGTTCGGCCCGTAGCTAGCCCAAAACGGCGTCCCAATATGGCCTCACCGAAGCCCGCCACGTGCTCGACAGATGTCCCCTGAGGGGAGAACGTGGCCGCCATGCACTAGAGCGCCTTCGCCATGGACGCCGCGCGTCCTCCTCTCTGCCGTGTGTCCGCGCCTCACTTGCCCTGGGGGAACAACTGAGCGACCGCCCGAGCTCCTCCCCAGCCCCCCTTCAATCCCTTTTCGCTCCTTCTCGCGCGCAAGCTCGAGCTTCCGAAGCTCGCCGCCACGGCCACCATTGCCGAGCGGTGGAGCTCCGCCTAGCCGCTGCTGCGCTCTACCTCCGTCCCAACCGAGTATGTCACCGCCTTCGCCTCGCCATGCTCCGCCCCGCGCGCGCGCTTGCCCAGGCTCCCGATCACCGGAGCACCTCGCCGCCGGCGCGGACGCCGCTGCTCCATCTGTTCACGTGGTCAGAAGGCCACGGTACACCTCCGGTCGCGCTTCCACCGCCCATGGGTGCGGGTGGACGAGCTGGAGCTCGAGCCACCATCCTCCGCCACTGCCGGTCCTCTCCGGCCGACATCGTCGACCACCGGCTGCCTCCCCTGCTTGGCGTCGGAGGTAGACGAAGAAGGCCGAGTTCTTTTCCCCCCTGTGTCTCTACGAGTGTATGACGAGCGGGTCCGGCTGAGCAGCGGGTCCCGCATGTCGGTTATGTAATGACAGATATGGGGTGGGAAACCGGGTGCGCCTAGCGATTTATGTTCGGGTTGTTTTAATTCCGATTTTGAATTCCAATTTCATATTATTCTTTAAAAATCTATATCTCATGATAGCAAAGTCCAAAAATAGTAAATGGGGACTTTTTGGAAACCTGGTGAAGAAATCTATGAAGTAGAGTCATAAAATTCTATATGTTTATAGATGTTTTTCAATGTGTTTAGTTAAGTTGAAAAAGAGCTCTAGAAATGCATTCAAACCTAACCAGAGCAAGATCTGGAGTTTTAGGCATCCAAAAATAGTGATTCTTGTTTGGTTAATTTTGTAATGACTTGTATTTGCTAGGAAAAATATTAAACACCCTAGTTGTTCACTGTTTTCTTAAGATTTTGGTTTGACCTTGATAATAAGGAAATCTACATTGTATTGCTTGTCATTTTTATATCTTGAGTTGTGTTGCTCCAAATAATGTGAAATTTTTATGGTAGTCTTTCCATGCTATGAATGTACTGTGGTATAAATTTCATGGCCATTGCTTACTGTATGCTCAAGTTATTGAGTTAACTTGTTTATGGCTTAATAAATAGCTTATAAATAATATATAAATGATAAAATAGAAAATGTTGTTCCATTACCTTAGTATGATGTTTCTCTATCATATTGATTCATAATATGGCCTTGTGTTCACAGAAAATATTGAGTTTTAGGTTTAACTTGCTCTCACATGAGTTATTGCAATAGCTATTTGTCTTTTTCATAGAGGTTGATATACTTGCCCAAATGGATTGAAATTTGGACAGTAGACTTTTGAGAGCATTTGTAGATCTCTGTAATTTTGGTAGAATTTATTATGCACTTTTGATAGGTGTTCATAATTTCACCTAATTATCCAAATAAATTAAGAAAATGTATTAAAAGAATTTATTTAGTAATTGACACTATGTTTTCTGGTGTTCATTAGTCATGTGTGACATGTTGGTAAAGTTAATTTTGTCCAAGTATATGTTTGCAACATAAGTTAATAATTATTCCTTGCAAACAAGGTTTCTGGACAGATCTGGAAACTTGGTAAAGTTCTTCATGATAATGTGCTTTGTTGTGAAACTTATTTATACAAAAGTTGTAGATAATTTATGTATCTAGCTACTGTTAAAATTTGGTGACATTTGGCCATGTGGTTTAGGAGTTATAGCTGTTTAAAGTTGGGGTACAGAATTGCTTGCTCTCTGTCTTGTTAGATCAGTTGCTGTGTTTATGTAAATTCGACATGTTAAACTTTAGAATCATGCTGTGATAATTATAAATGAAATAGAGATAATTTCCTAAGCTTTCCAGAATGTCTTCTTGCAAGTCATTTGGACTTATGGAACTCCAGATATGATTGATTTATGAAGCTACTGCTTGTAAGTCCAGAAATTAACATATTCTAGTTATAGTTGTTGCTTCACCTTGACTTGCTTTGCTATGTTGATTTCTAAAGAGGGATATACACCTTGTTAGTGTTAAGTGTGCTTGAGATCTTGTGTGACTTGTGTCATGATCGATTTGCTGGTCATCTTTTAAGGATATGCTTAAGTGATAGTTAAGTTAATTAGCTCTAGGGTTTATGTGAACTTTGGTATGCTTGCATGATTACTTTGTTTATTGCACTTCTATGCATTCATACATATGCATTGTTGCACCTCATATAGGTACGCTAGCAGAAACGTGTGAAGGACCTGATGTGGAGCCAAACCCGAAGATGGTGTTTGGTGGACCTATCCCGAAGATAGAAGGACGGGACAAGTGCTAGAATGGGAGGTGCTCGCCAAGCGAGTATCATCTGACAACTACTGACTTGTGTCGGATCCCAGGCAAGCCCCGGAGCATTATAAGCCTCCTATCTTTAAAGCAATTAATTCTATATATGTTATAAGTATTGTTGCATTAAGTGATAGGAGTTGGTTGGAAACCCTTGCTGCATTATATCATTCCTTGTCCAGATATATGAATCCTTGAATCCTACATAGACTAAGATCGAGTAGATGCTTAGCCCTGCTTTAAGCGGTAGAAGTCAGGTGATTTCCTGTCACCTGCGAGATATAGGGATATTCATATATGGCACGGTTGGCTATATTTGCTATCGTGGAATGGAACCATGTGTTAATAAAATGAAATGAGACCGGGCGGGATGACGATAGTGAAGCAACAAGGCATGGAGGTCTTGGGTGTGAATCTATCCCCGTCTGAGTCGTTTAAGGACCGATTCGCTGTACGTCCTTGAGTCATGTTGAACGCAGTCTAACACTTAGTTGGCCGGATAAGTCGTTCCGACCGCGAAGCCGAGTAATGTGATTCAGGCCGGGAATCGAATGGTAGGTTGCTTCTTGGAGGAGAGAAAGGATGTGCTTGGGGACATTGGCGTGAGACCAAGGGGGGGTTAGAGTCCCTATCACCTGGCAGAGTGTCGCCCTTGGGGTCGCGACATTATTCGGACCCGCGATTCCTGAATCATATGAAAAGGTGGCTTGTGCGACCCTGGCAGGGGCCTGCGCGGTGAGTGTTAGAAATACCCCTCCAGCTGGATAGGAATTCGATTCGAATCGCCGTCGCTCCCGGTTAGTGAGCACTTGACTTGAGCAGCGGCAACGTAGATTCAATTAAATTGAACGGATGGTTAATTGGATCACGATGGAAAGATTGCCTCAATTTATACCTGCTATGGTTAATATTGTTTGCTCCTAATAAAGTGAGTGCTCTAGTACATGTTCTAATATAGATGATAGGTTAATGATAATTAATTTGATGCTTAAGCATTAATGATTGATCATCTATATTAAGCTTTTATGCAAAATGTTGTCAAGCTAGCCCCACTTCATATCAACCTTGCATGATCCTTGGTGTCACCTTATTTCTGGTTTCTGACGGGTAAGTCTAGCTGAGTACCTTCTTGTACTCAGGGTTTTATCCCCACTTGTTGCAGGTTGTGATGTATCATGGCGGCTGCAAGAGTTGGTTGGCTCCTGCCGTAGAGGCGGAGTGTGATCACGGGCATGATCCTTCTTATTTACCTTATCTCTAATGCTTTTGTTGGAAGTCGACCGTGGTACTGGCATGTATTTGAAATAAGATTAATGTTAGTTTCAAATTACTTTGCTTCCGCTACTTTTCAATGTAAGTTGTAATAACTATGTTGAACTCCGATGTATATTGAATTACTTGTGAAATGGTTATAACATGTGACTTGTTATGTTGAATCACTACGATCTTGGCTTGTATGTTGGTTGGTTTGAAATCCCTCGTGATTTTATTGGACTACCGGAGTTATATGGGCTCAAGTGCGAGAATTTGATCATTTCGGTGATTGTTTTTGTACTTGTGCTCTTATAATTTGGACGGTTCTGTTACAGTTCACGTAGCTTTATGATATTTTTAGACTTGCTCTAATTAGTTTAAGATGCTCAACTTTATTAAACATAAACTTGTAGTAATTTTTGGGAGGTAGCGGTGATAGTGTGGACTATAAAAATTGTACAATTGGATCCTAATATCACTAGGTGCTCACTGTAGTCCGATAGCTCTATAATAATAAATGTGTTAGGGTAGCCGGTAAACCCTAATTGGAATACATGTGTTTAAGCGGTAAAATGTTAAAGCAACAACTGGGTTTCATAACTAAAAGGTCATCGAAAATTAGTGTGTTGCTGGTAGCAAGGACACGTGGCTTAGTACATCGCCGTTAAACTAGTTCGCGTGAGAGACAAAAATCTTCTCTATGAGTTGCGATTATCGTTAATTAATTGCATTCCACGTTGCATTCATGTATATCATAATAGGAACGATGATGGATCGGGAAGTCATCTGGAGTAGCCGAAAGGATGGTGTCCGGAGGATCATGCCGCCTTGACGTAATGCTAACTTGGTTAATTTCTACCCAGGCAAGCCCTGGTGCATAACCCCTATTATTCTGCACTTTATTTTATGCTTGTGCATTAAGTTTAAAGGAGTTGAATGAAACCCACTTGCATATATATATATATATATATATATATATATATATATATATATATATATATATATATATATATATATATATATATATATATATCCTGATCCCATGAGTCTTACTAGTATGACAGGATCGTGTAGATTGCTATGCTACAGGACTCCGGTAGAAGTCGAGTGATTTCCTGTCGCTCGCGAGAGATAGGAATATCTTATTGTTACTATTATCATGTTGCTATCTCATGGAACATAAATGTATATGGATAATTGGAGACCGGGCGGAATGGGTGGATGGACTTGGACCTGGTTGGGCAACAGAGCGGGGCTCTGGTTGCATTTATTCCGCCTGTGTCAATTAAGGACCGTTCGTTGCATGGACCCTGGTCAAGTCACAGATTTATTGTCCCGAGCATATACTTGCTTATGGGAGCGGGAAGACTTGTTTCTCTCTTGTCATGGGTTCCGGCTCTTTCCGGACCGGCTTTTTTTATGGTGGTTATATATATTGGGTTGAGGAGGTCTAAGCACCATACTGAGGCCGGGCCTGCAGTGTTTGGGGGCTTAGAGTCCGAGCTTGGACGGGGACCTGGACCCCTTGACAGGAGTGGAACGGGTTGGTCTTGCTTGTGCCCAGGGTACAAGCGAGGCGTGTGTTTTCAGGGCACCCAGCTGGGCATATTGATTCGCGAATCGCCGTTTCTGCGTGACGGTACGGCTTGACTACGCTCTGGCATCGTAGTAAGAACTGACAGTTGAAATATGAAGAAATGGTTCCTTTTTGCTCAACCCTTGCTTGATTATAGCCTAGATGCTTACATAGAAGGATGGATAAGAAACAAAATATGGCTTTTAAAAGTAAGAAATTAAGGACACACTCTTAGTGCTGCTTCTCGCAAACAAGAACCCACAAGCCAGAAAGCCTTGCATAATCCTTGGAGTCTTTTTACTTCCTCCTGACGGGTAAGTCTTGTAGAGTACAATTGAGTACTCAGGGTTTATTCTACCCTGTTGCAGGTGACAGGTTCTGATTAAGCTGACACTTGTGTGTGAAAACCTCCTGGTGGGCTCAGCGAGGATTTTCTTTGCGATGCGGAGTAGAGTTTATTTATTGAAACTCTCACCAAAAGTATTTTACAAGGAAAATACTATTAATCTGTTATCATTTCATGCATTTAAACGTCCTTCATGTTAATGTTTAACTTGTCATTAAATGGTTTCATTTCTGCTGAACTCTGATAATGTTTTATATTCCGCTGTTATATCTACATAGTAAATTACTCTGATGTTGTACTAAAAGGGATGTAAGAAATGGTAAGGATGTTGTAAGCTTTACTCTCTCATTTGTGATTCTGATGTAAAAATGTGGATCTTCGAGTTCTCCCTTGCGGTGTGCTCGACGGAATTACTTAGTTTAGTGTTCTCCCTTGGGTACTTAGTGTCTAATGGAAGACAAGTACTCTTGGGAGGACATTAGATTAGGAGATTCTGCCACAGATGGTATCAGAGCATAAATGAGACAATAAAGCTTCAAAACCCTTTCTAAATAAAAATTTGATAGCAAATTCGTTTCAAAAAGTTAGGGCGTTGCATGCGAAGTTATATACGTAGCCCTATTACTATGGTTATGTATTCAGGATAGATGGCACTCTGCTGACCTAGTTAGGCTTAATCAAGTTTTCTGCAGGTACCCTGACCCCGTGCCTAGTTCGCTAGCGTCGACTAGCTTTAGGGAGAGCACGATGTGCCAAAACTCTGAGAACGGTTGTCCAATATGTTGGTAACAGTGTGAGGACGGATAGGATGTGCATTCACGCATACACTGTTGTGCAGTAGTTGTTGAGGTCGACCAGTCGTTGTCTGTGTAGCCATGATGGTGTTGTAGTCTCATGCGTCGCGCGCGCCTGTTGGTTCACGCCTGTCTAGCCCATACGTTGTCATACCCCCTTCTGCGCTCTTGTCGAACCTCTGCCTTACAGTCGTACTAACCCTTTATGACCCCGGTCACCACTCATCATGCTCATGTGGAGATCTTGCTATTCACTTTTACTGGCCCCTGTGCAAGGCTCGAGGGTGGACTGCGACAGGACCACGGTCCGCTCTGCCTTTACTTAAGGGCGGGCCTAGTCACTTGGAACCATCATTCGATGCATCCTAGCACACTTAGCCCTTTCCTCATGAGCCAACTTCTTTTCAAGCCTTCCTTGTGACCACCACCCACAAGGATGGCAGGAGTCTGGGTTAGCAGCTACTGCCTGAACACCAAGGGTTTTCCCAAAATCCTATATGCCACCCTGCAAAAGCTCGACGTTCGGGAGCGTCCCGAGTATGAGGGCTGTGAGTACATGAAGCATGGCATGGAGCGATGCAAGGTCACTGTCTACATTGGTAAGAGTGAGGAGTTTTCCAACATCACTGAAGCCTAGAATGTGACCGCAACCGGGTTTCGCTTCGGCGACACCTACCAAGTTGCGGCCCGCAAAGCCCTGCGCCATCTCTGCCAGATCTATGAAGGGCCCATTGATCGTACTCCCAAGCAGTTCTTTCCCCATTGGGACAAGAATCGGCAGGTATGGAGGCCTCGCATGGAGGCCTTGCAAGGTCTAGACGTGCAAGAGGACAACCCGACCACGGTGCACCCGACCTCGTACTTGCTCGCCCTGGATGAGCAGTATGACCGGCAGGCCTCGGAGCTGAGGGAGGGTCTTCGTTGTGCTGAGGAAGCTAAGATCTTCTCCAGGATGCTCGAAGTGCAGCTTGCTGAAGCTCATGCCAATCTAGCAGCCGCTGAGAGTCGAGAGGCTGCCATGGCAGAAGCCGTCAAGGTGGACCAAGACCGACATGCCCAGGAGCTAGAGGACGCCTACCTTGCCACAAGGGCCAAGCGTAGGACGCTAGCCACGGAAAGGCAGGAACCCTTAATCTTGGAGGGGATCCCTGTCCATCCGCTGGAGAGGAGGATTGGTGTTGCGGTACCGCCAGCACCTCTGCCCATGGAAGCCTCAGAGTTAGAGCCCTTCTTTCCCCTCACTCAACCACTGCCAGGAGAAGAAGCGGATCCGCAGCCCAGTGCAGCAGAAAAGCCCCAAGAGCCCAGGAATGAAGTCGTTCGCCCCGACGAAGTGGATTAGTCATCCTAGGGGAGATGTAACCGTAGCCTGTAGTGTTTTCATCGCTACCCTCCAGTGTTGTAACCTTTCCTTGTCCTTCATCCGTCGTCGTTAAGGTCATCTAGTCGTAGGATGCAAGTGATGTGTCAAGTATGAGCAAGTGAGTACCTGTCTGTTGCACCTGTGTAAGGTTGTTTGGAACGAGTAATTGTTTTATCCTTTGTGTTGTTCCGACGTTTTCCTTAGGCTTCATAGATTGCTTTTGGTCCTTGAGACGACATCACGAGGGCTGCAAGAGGAACAATTTTTTTTAATACAGCAGATCAGTCGCGATTGAATGACAGAGGACACTGTATCAACTAATTGTGGATGCCCCAGTAGAACACTTGAATCCCCTTGATTTAAATCCGCCTTGGGATTTAAGCTCCTTGTTCCTTGATTTGAAAAGGAACCCTTGTTGCTTTAAATTCTTTGCAATCCTTTTTTCTAATTCTGTGATCTATGACCCCACTGCTTTTACTGCGAATAAGTTGGTAATAGTTGTCTGGTTAATTGCTTATGGTGCCGCGACGGAACCGAGGGCCACCTGTGGATCGTGACCACATGGTTGTGCCGCTCGGCGCGTGCTGGTATCGAGGTTGTTGACCGAGCACTTTTACTAAGTTACCCCGCAGTACCGCTCTTACTACCACATTCTCCTTGGTAAAATATCCTTGTGTTCTAACGGGAAATCCACGATGGGTTGATGGAGTAGTGCTCTCTTAATTGCGACTGAGATGGCGGGGTTTTGGAAGAAGCACGTATGTCCTGGTCTCCGTCTATACGAAAGGTCGGTGCAAGAAAGTATAGCCACCAGTGGTCCAGAGTATTTGGAACACCAATGGGACGTTGCCCCCAAGCCCGGTGACCGCTCTGCACTTGCTGGGTCACTATCACGGTGTGTCCTACGGAAGCCATCGGTGGTGGGGCCCATGTGAGTCATACTCGCATGGCCGTAGCATGGCGCCGCACTCGCCTCGCCCTTGCACTGTATGCCCCTCTTTCCCCGGCATGCTTGTCGGCTCTCGATTTTTGCCCTCATTTCCGTACTGGACCCCCTCTCTCGTTTCTTTTTTGTAGGCATGTCGCTTGCACGCCTCCTTGCCCAGCAAACCTCGACCCCCCCCTCCGTGCCGCCTCCGTTCCCAGTGCGCTGCGCCACCACCTCCGTCCACCGGACTATTAATGCCATCTTGCTTGCCTCTCCTCCATCCCACCTCCAGATCTGAAGCCGTTGGAGGCCGAGCTTCGAGATCCAGCCGTTGCTTGCAGATCTAAGGTCACCAGCCTGAGGGGTTGGAGTAGCTCAGCGAAAAGGATTTGGTTTCCTTTGAAGAAGTTCAAGTTTATCTATGGTTAGTTAGGTTTTAGGGTTCACGATGTTCGAGTTCTCGGTCTCTTGTTTCTGGATCTGCTGGGCCTACGCCATGTTCTGGATAATCGTTTTCCTGTTACTCTTCTACTATCCCCGTCTTCGTCGGTTTCTAGAGAGGTTGTGAGTTGTATCAGTTTGTTCTTAGGCGTGACGTCCCTAGATCCCTGGGTGTTTTAGTTTTCGAAGCCGGGTAAGCTCCTTTTGTAATCTTCGATCTAAGAAATGAAATCGAGTTTTCCCCTTTTCTGATTCTTTCCCCGAATCTCGGGACGAGATTCTTTTTAAGGGGGTTGGTTGTAACACCCCTGGTGTTACGAGCCGCTTAGCACCTCGTTTAAAAACCTAAAAGAAATTAAGTATGCAAGTTCTCGGGTTAAAAAAAATTACCTCACATAAATGATAAGCAGATAATGTCGATTAAATTGGTTTGTGTGAAAGCATGCTAATGAGGCCCTAATTAGAAAATAGAACGGTAGGTTATTTTAATCATTGGCATGAGAAACAATTTTTATAACTAAAAATAAAATGTGATTGAGTATAGGGCTTAAGTAAATATGTATTTGCAAATTTCGTAGGTGAAAGTGCAACTCTCAATTGTTGGGGAATAAATATCGTTAACAAGCATTTTGCTAGCCCAAAAATCAATTTTGGAACTCCATCCGACCTCGACTCTAGAGCTCGTCCAAGTTGGAACCGGACCTAGGCAATGCCATTTTGGCATTCGGGTTCCAACAAAAATGGTTGAGCACTAGCATCGCATTTTCGCACTGTTGGTTGCGTCTAAGCGAACACGCGGGTTTTGGTTTAGATGGCAGGTTTCTTGGATGTCACGTTGCCTTCGTAAAAGTTGGCCTAACTACCGAGAGCACGCGTTGCACCGTGTTTCGGTGTTTGGTTCGCGAACTGGCTTTCGGCACGGTAAACCCATGTTGGCGCACTCCTAGTCTTCGGTCTGGCGACCCTCTAGGCAAGTGTTTTGTTTCTTTAGCTAGGTGATAGTGTCGACTGGGGGTTCACTGAGTTGGGTGGTCATAGTCGAGTTTGTTTGGGGTTACTGCCCCGCTTTAATATCCGTGCACGTCAACACTTGATCGCGCTCGGCCTGTGTCTGTGTCTCTGTGGCGTGCACGCGGTCGGGTCGGAGGCCATGTCAGGTCGTGTCGCCAGAGCTGTGCCTCTGCGGCCCTTGCCGCCCTACCCCCCTTGCGGTCGCGCTCAAGTGGAGGCCAAGGCTTCGCTCGTCCTCGCGCCCCCCCTCTGTTCGCCTCGGCCATGGCCGCCTCAGCGGAGCACGGCTGCACCACGTCCAACTGCTGGTGTCATCTTCATCCGGGCGAGAGCGTGCCCTAGCACCCTCTCCTCCTCACCGTGCTCTTGTCGAAAATTAGTGTGTTGCTGGTAGCAAGGACACGTGGCTTAGTACATCGCCGTTAAACTAGTTCGCATGAGAGACAAAAATCTTTTCTATGAGTTGCGATTATCGTTGATTAATTGCATTCCACGTTGCATTCACGTATATCATAATAGGAACGATGATGGATCGGTAAGTCATCTGGAGTAGCCGAAAGGATGGTGTCCGGAGGATCATGCCGCCTTGACGTAATGCTAACTTGGTTAATTTCTACCCAGGCAAGCCCCGGTGCATAACCCCTATTATTCTGCACTTTATTTTATGCTTGTGCATTAAGTTTAAAGGAGTTGAATAAAACCCACACATATATATATATATATATATATATATATATATATATATATATATATATATATGATCCCATGAGTCTTACTAGTATGACAGGATCGTGTAGATTGCTATGCTACAGGACTCCGGTAGAAGTCGAGTGATTTCCTATCGCTCGCGAGAGATAGGAATATCTTATTGTTACTATTATCATGTTGCTATCTCATGGAACATAAATGTATATGGATAATTGGAGACCGGGCGGAACGGGTGGATGGACTTAGACCTGGTTGGGCAACAGAGCGGGGCTCTGGTTGCATTTGTTCCGCCTGTGTCAATTAAGGACCGTTCGTTGCATGGACCCTAGTCAAGTCACAGATTTATTGTCCCGAGCATATACTTGCTTATGGGAGCGGGAAGACTTGTTTCTCTCTTATCATGGGTTCCGGCTCTTTCCGGACCGGCTTTTTATGGTGGTTATATATATTGGGTTGAGAAGGTCTAAGCACCATACTGAGGCCAGACCTGTAGTGTTTGGGGGCTTAGAGTCCGAGCTTGGACGAGGACCTAGACCCCTTGACAGGAGTGGAACGGGTTGGTCTTGCTTGTGCCCAGGGTACAAGCGAGGCGTGTGTTTTCGGGGCACCCAGCTGGACATATTGATTCGCGAATCACCGTTTCTGCGTGACGGTACGGCTTGACTACGCTCTGGCATCGTAGTAAGAACTGACAGTTGAAATATAAAGAAATGGTTCCTTTTTGCTCAACCATTGCTTGATTATAGCCTAGATGCTTACATAGAAGGATGGATAAGAAACAAAATACGGCTTTTAAAAGTAAGAAATTAAGGACACACTCTTAGCGCTGCTTCTCGCAAACAAGAACCCACAAGCCAGAAAGCCTTGCATAATCCTTGGAATCTTTTTACTTCCTCCTAACAGGTAAGTCTTGCAGAGTACAATTGAGTACTCAGGGTTTGTTCTACCCTGTTGCAAGTGACAGGTGCTGATTAAGCTGACACTTGTGTGTGAAAACCTCCTGGTGGGCTCAGTGAGGATTTCTTTTGCGATGCAGAGTAGAGTTTATTTATTGAAACTCTCACCAAAAGTATTTTACAAGGAAAATACTATTAATCTGTTATCATTTCATGCATTACTATTAATCTGTTATCATTTCATGCATTTAAACGTCCTTCATGTTAATGTTTAACTTGTCATTAAATGGTTTCATTTCTGCTAAACTCTGATAATGTTTTATATTCCGCTGTTATATCTACATAGTAAATTACTCTGATGTTGTACTAAAAGGGATGTAAGAAATGGTAAGGATGTTGTAAGCTTTACTCTCTCATTTGTGACCCTGATGTAAAAATGTGGATCTTCGAGTTCTCCCTTGCGGTGTGCTCGACAGAATTACTTAGTTTAGTGTTCTTCCTTGGGTACTTAGTGTCTAATGGAAGACAAGTACTCTTAGGAGGACATTAGATTAGGAGATTCTGCCACATAACATTTGTGCATGCCACTTTGTATAGATGTTTTTCGATAGATATTTAGGATCCACACGTATATATATATTGGGCAGGGCTAGCGCCCAGGCGTTCGGCCCCTGGCCCGCGTCCGGACGCAGCTCCGATGCCTACAACCGCTTTGCATCGGATGCCCCCCACGCTCGCATCAGATCCCGTGCCAGCGAAATCGCGTCTGGCCGCCCACGACCAATCCCGCGCCAGTGATCGCGTCCAACTATCCGAGACTCAATCCCCATCCCGGTTGCGCCCTTGGTGTCAAGCCCGCCGCGCTCCTCCCCTCGCCACGGCACCATCGTGCCTCCGTCGTGCTTTGTCTCAGCCGCGCCCCTTCCCCCGTCCTAACGTCTCATCTCCTATGCAACATCCGTCCGACCGTTGCAACATATACAATATACTACTGAAACATACTTGTATAGTCATTGCAACATCTAGATGAAACACATGAAACATGCTTCTGAAACAGCTGAAATATTTGGAACATACATTTACAACATACGTCTAAAACA
This sequence comes from Saccharum hybrid cultivar R570, assembly GCA_038087645.1. NCBI lineage: Eukaryota > Viridiplantae > Streptophyta > Magnoliopsida > Poales > Poaceae > Saccharum > Saccharum hybrid cultivar. Next base: position 413,438 of record JAQSUU010000071.1, on the reverse strand, counting down.
GATGAAACATGTGGAATATATACTTGAAACATTCGAGTGTAGCCATTGCAACATCAGATTCTTTTACAACATCAAGATGAAACACATGAAACATACAGATGAAACGCGTGAAACATACGTCTGAAACAACTGAAACACTTGAAACATATGCTTGTAACATACGTATATAACCATTGCAACATACACAACATAAAGATGAAACACTTGAAAACAACTTCTAAAACACACCTGAAAATAAAATATGGCGCCGCCAGCAGCCATGGCCTACCTGGTGGGGAACTGCGATAGCCAGCAAACTGCGCTCGGGTGCAGTGGAGAGGGTGGATGGCGGCAGGCAAGCGACTGGACATGGTGAAGAACGTCATGTGGGAGCAGTTGTCGTGGACCACACCGCGTCATTGCAAAGAACTCGACGACGAGTGGTGAGTGGCGGAGAGGAGATAAGAAAGCAGGCGGCGGTGCTCGGGCGCAGTGCAGCACACCGCTGCATTGCGGGCGCACGCAGTCGCGGTGGAGCAAGCCACGGCGATGCGGGTGCGGAGAGTTGGTTCGAGCCCTATTCGCTTGAACTTATCGGACTGGTTTATCAGCCATGGTACAATGTTTTTCTCTCACAACAAATCAGCAAACAGTACCTTTAGGGAAAACAACGACGATTCGAGAAGAATGTGAGAGTAACGATTTTTTATTTATATTTTTGGATGGATAACAATGTTGTCTGTTAGGCTGTTCAGGCGTCGAGGCCCACCAACGATTCACAAACATTATCGATGGGCGCTCTAGCGTCCGGACGCACCACAGGAGAAAGGATCCCCGACCCCCCTGCTTCCACCCCGCACCACGCTAATGAAAACCGATGAACCCGTGATTAAAAAAACGGCCACCTGCACCGTCCCCACGCGCGCGGGGGAGCGGATCGAACGCATCCCGGGCCCGCACGCGGGATCCGATCCCACCTCTCCAAACTCCGTCTGCCCCCCGAAGCAACCTTCGCCTCCCTCCCCGCCGTGCAACACCCCGCCCCCGTAGCTCGGCAAACAACCGAAACAACACACGCGAGTTGCTGCAAAATCATCATGAAAAACAGCTATGCAAAAAACAAAAAAACGCCTGCTGCACCAAAGCATGAAAAATACCGCAACAACGACCAAACACCTACTGAAACAACAAACAAACACCTACTGCAACATGCAAAAACTGATCTACTACACCAAACCATGGAAACTACTGCAACAGCAACCAAACACCTACTGAAACAACGGCCAAACACCTATTGCAACATGCAGAAAAAAAACAAAGCTTCAACATGCAAGGAACACCTACTGCACCAAAAGTATAAAAACTACTGCAACAACAACAAAAACACCTACTGAAACATACCTTTCGAGAAACTGAAACAAACATATAGAAGCTACTGAAACATAAGGGAGAAAGGGGGAAAAAAGCCACTGGATCTGCATCGCCCCCCATGGATCCACCACGGGGGGGCCGCTGCTACATGGATCCACCACCGGGGGAGGCCCCCATGCCGCCGTCGAGGTGGAGGAGGCGAGTCGGGGTGAAGAACGCCACCCACGCAGCTGGATCTGCACCGCCCCCCATGGATCCACCATGGGGAGCCCGGTGCTCCCGTGGATCTACCACGAGGGGAGAACCCCATGCCACCGTTGAGGTAGAGGAGGACGCACCAGGGTGTAGGAGACCCCACGGTGCTGGATCTACAACGACTCTTATGGATCCACCATGGGGAGGTCGGCGCTCCATGGATCCACCGGAGGAACGCCAGGAGCCCGCGGCCACCGTCAACTTCGAGGAAGCGACGGAGGAAGGAGAGGGACACAGCAGGGGGCGTCACCGAGAGAGAGAGGAAGAGAGGGAGTGGCGACGAGCCGCCGGCGCGGCATGCAGGGGAGGAGCTCGCGGCACGCGGAGGAGAGAATGAGGCGAGACGAAGAGAGCGGAGCGAGCGAGTGGGGAGGGGGAAGAGCTGAGCGAGCGACGGACGAATGGATAAGGGAGCCGCGTGCGGTCGAGCGGGTGGAGTCGCGCATGAGCGGGTTCGGGTCACACAGCGTGTTCGTCCCGTCCGGACGTCTGCAGTGTATCATTACCGATATATTTTTGCTAGTGTTGGGAAACCCTTGAAGATGTCAGGACTTGGAAACAAAGCTGCTGTGCACGGGTCCACCGGTGCATAAGTGCACTACAAGCTTGTTTGTCTTGGTGTAGTGTGACTTGCACTGTGAAACAGACCTCCTTCGATCTGGTGTGACCAAGCTATTGAATTCTGCTACAATTTTCTTCCAGAAGTCATTGTACTTTTGTGCATTGTCCTTGACTGAATCAACTGAATTATGCAGCCATGCACTAACTAGTTTCAGATCCTCCGCCTCGTTCCAATTCATGCGCCCTCCTTTCTTTTCTTCATCATCACTGTTATCACTCCATACTTGATTTTTGACATCATCTTCATTGTTTTGTGGTGCAACAGAGATTGGCGAGGCTGGACTTGATCCTGCAACAGCATGATGAAAAGCCATAGACTCAACTGGTGAGGAAGATTGAACAGCTTCACATGCGGTTCCTCTTCCAAACACAGGACCAGGAGGAAAGTTGAAGTTTGCTTCATATGGCATGCCGTATGGTTGGTATTGAGGCATGCTATAAGGATTGAAGTTTAATGGAAAATGATGCTGGAATTGTGGATTGAATTGAGGTGGAATATTGGCTGGAAATCGTGGTGTTGGGTAGTGTGGGAATGGTTGGTTGGTTGTCATGTGTTCCTCAGGTGAGGAGTTTGAAGGATTGCATCGGGATGAATCGTCCATGGTGTTTCTTTTTTTTTTCCTGTAGTGTAGGTCTCAGAAATTTATGATCCATACGTGAATACTTGTGTCCATATTTGTAGAAGAAATTGAAGTGAGAACTATGCTACAGGTTGCCAACGGCTAGTTTGCATGCCAACCGTTGCTGAGGCCAACGACCAAGGGGGTGTTTACTTTCTTTAAAATTCCAAAAATTTTACAAGATTCTCCATCACATCGAATATTTGGACGCATGTATGGAGTATTAAATGTAGGTAAAAAAATAACTAATTGCACAGTTTGTCTGTAAATATCGAGACGAATCTTTTGAGCTTAGTTAGTCCATGATTAGATAAATTTTACCAAATAACAACAAAAAGTGCTACAGGAACTTTACACCAACTTTTACACCATCTAAACACTACCCAAGTGAAAAGCACTCTGACACATATTTTTTATTGCTAGCGTCCGTTGCTCAAATTGGTCACAGGTGCCAGACGGTGCTATACTAGCACCGGCTCTCCAATGTGATGTACGCTTCTTCCTTAGCGAGCACAATGGAGCTGCTCTAATGGGCTCGATGCGGCTTGGCCTACGAAGGCCCGCTCGTAGCCTTCGGTATAACGGGCATCCGATCCTCCGTGGTGTCTGCTACATGCCCGACTGCTCCAGTGCTCCCCCGTCCTTCCCCACTCCCCCGTCTCCCACAAACCCTACCGCGCCGCGCCGTCCCGCCGCCACCGGTTTCCCTCTGCGCCGCCAGCGCGGGAGAACATCCCGCCAGGCACGAGCGGGATGGGGGAGGAAGCGCCACCTGCGCCCGCGGCGGTCAGCAGCCAGGACGCTCCGGTGCTTCCCACGGAGCTCATCACGGAAATCCTCGCCCGGCTGCCGGCCAAGTCGGTGGGCCGCTTCCGCTGCGTCTCCCACGCGTGGCTCGCCATGCTCTCGTCCGCCTATTTCGTCGATCTCCACTTGCGGCGAGCCAATCGGCCGGACCACCCCAGACTGCTCCTCACAGCGGTAGGGTCCGCCTACGACGACCATCTCCACTCGTGGCGGCCCGGTGGTGCTGTCCAGAAGCTCATGCCCGACGATTTCTCGGATGGGATAATCGTGCCTCTCACCAAGCCTTGCCGTGGCCTTATCCTCATCCGCGGCACCGACTACAACGGGTACTTCGTCTGCAATCCTTCCACTGGTGACGTCCTGCCGCTCCCAGATACCATTGCGACGATGAAGATGATCTGGCGGGCTAAATTGTTTCAGTCCCATCCGCCGCCGCACTTCTTTGAGGTATCTTACGGCCTTGGTTACTGTGAAGCGAGGAAGGAATTCAAGGTAGTGCGTTTGTTCTGCAACCCTGAGAGTGAAACTGGGATGGCAAGCTCCACAAGCTGCGACGTGTTTGTGCTCAACAAGCCTGCATACTGGAGGCCAGCTGGTGAACAGCCTCCTTTGTGTTGGGTGGAGGAGAAGAAACCGGCTGTTTCCTTAAATGGGTATCTGCACTTCCTCTGCCAAGATGGTGGCATTGTCACTTTCAGTATCAGCAATGAGACCTTTGGTTCCCTGCCACCGCCGTTAGGTTTCGAGGCTGCACCATCTGTGATGACAGAGCTGGATGGATGCTTATGCCTGTGCTATGGAGAACCAGATAGTGAAGATCTTTATCGTGTATGTGTCCTACGAGATTACAATGAAGCCCGCTGGGAGACGCTGTGTTGCATTGATCGAACCTCTTGGCCAGACTCTGAGCGCACGCTCCTGAACTCGCTCTGGATGGCCCCGTTAGGCATATATTACTCAGATGGTGGACAAAAGATCATGTTCGGGACAGGTTCTTGCAAGGTGTTTGCGGTGGACCTAGATGGTAATGCCCCACAAATTTTATTCACTCCAGATGAGACCATCATTGGCTGTTGTGAGGACATCATTGGCTGTTGTGAGGATGACAATATCCCAGCACTAAGTCTGTATGAGGAGAGTCTTGTCTCTGTGGGCTGCACAATTGAAGAGATGATTTCCTCGTCACCAACAACTGAAGACTGGTTCGACATCCTCAAGTGGCTACCGTCGCGCTCTGTTTTGGAGTTGAGCTTGGTTTGCAGAGAGTGGCGTGCAATGATCATGACAGATCACTTTATCCAATCACATGTTATTCACGCAAACTTGAATAAGAGCCCTAGTATCATGTTCATCATGGATCCCCGCTTTGGTTCCTATTGGGATCTAGAGAAATTCACTGATGAACAGAGACCACACATGTTTGCTAATCTTGTATGTTCTCCCCAGCCTGTCCATGGCCTTAATGTGGGGAGCTGTGCTTCCTGGGATTTCATATGCAATCCTGCCATAGGGTATTGTAAGCACATATCTTTTGATGATAATGATGGAACCTTGTTTGCTGGCCGTATTGGGTTAGGATATGATTCAGAGATTAACAAGCATGTTGTGGTGCATATTACATACAAAGAGAAGAACCTGGAAACAAGATATTATGAGCTACAATGCAAAATGCAATATGTTAATGATGTGCAATGGCGTCAAGTAGACCCTCCTCCTAGACCTGTAAGTGCCACCCCACCTGCTTTTGTCAGTGGCAAGATTTACTGGTTGGTAGAGCCAAATCTTGGACCAGTTTCTGCAACATGTGAAATTGTGTCATTCAATGTCAAGACAGAGGAATTTGAAGTCCTGAAAGGTCCACCATGCAGCCATGACTGTGGGCATATGACCATCCTCCAGCTTCAGAGTGCACTTTGTGTGGCTTATTCGGATCAGAGTGTGAACACAATTGATGTATGGATGATGAAAGATTGTGACCTCTGGTTAGTGGAGTATCACATAGAGCTTGAGAAGTTCTTACCAGATTACTCATTGGAGAACACTACACCGTTGGCTATTGATCCAAAGGATGGACGGATTTTGCTCAATGCAGGTTGGTCATTAGGCTACTATGATCCCAAGACGGCAGAAATTGAAACCATCTACAGCATGAACATCTTAGATTATAGCTACAAATTGTGCCCTATTATATGCCATGAAAGTTTGGTGTGGCCGTTTAGCCCGTCATAATCTTGGGGTAGGTGCACTCCTATTTTGTAAATACTTCTTAGGCTTCTTTAAGTTTTTTGTCTTATTTGAAGGAATTCACAATCATCAATGACTTCAACTTTAATTGTATCCTCAAAAAAATACTTTCCAGTATTCTTAATTATAGTCATGGAACCTTAGCTCTAGTTCTCTAAGCATCTCCCATCTCTTTACATAACTTTGACTTCCTTTGCAATGGTTGTGTAAAAACTCAACTTGGTAGAGGATGAAAGTAAGTTTACCTTTTTCATGAAACCTATCTTCATTGTATTGGATGGTATGAAGGATGAAACTCAGTGTTTGAGTTTCTTTGAGCACTGGTTATTCAAATAATGCAAATTGTTAAACCAAACAGTTATGGATAAATCATTTGGAGTCAGCATTAATACCTTAAAATTTGATGAGTCTGGCAGTATGTATGCAACAGGTATGCACAAAAAATACAAAACAGTACCACGTGGACTTCTGATGATCTGAATTGAAATAAATTTGACGAGTCTGGAAATATGTATGCAACAGTCATGCACAAAGAATACAAAATAATACCATATGAGATTGGAACTGATACTGTTGAAAACAATTGATCGAAAGATATGATCTTTGGATACGAGTTGAACCAAGGACTTCATTTGGCAAACTTGAAGGTTTCATATGGATGGTCACTAGTATGGCCAATGCCCATATCTATTTTAACCAATTATTTAGTTCTTTCGATCCTACCTTCAGTTTGACTTATATTAGATTTGTCCTTCATAGGAAGCTGAGCCTAGCTCAGTTGGTTGAGGGTGTGGTTGTCTGCCTAGACCACCTAGGTTCAAGTCCTTGTTGAGCAGAATTTGGTGCCTATTTTCTTCTTAACACAAACCTTAGAAACCACCTAATTCCTCCTTGGTTGGTCTAATTTTTTTTAGAGTTGTCCTTTTTCTATCTATATCTGCAAATGGAGCCAGTTTTTTTTCTTTCTTTCTTGACCTGCAAGTAAAATTTCCATGGGTTAATGGAACATTTTTTTTTAGTTAGCATACTTATCAAAGTCATTGCTATTACAGACTGTCTTTCATCCCTTATTTCCAAATTCTAACTCCCTACATCGGTTCATTTGTATGGCACAGAAAGCGAGGACAAAGTACTGGTGGTGATGCTACATAGATGAACTGACGTGGGTCGCCTACTTGCCTCATATATCTCATCATGATCCCATTTATCCTTGGTCTTTCCTTATGCGAAAACTTGTAATCTCAGCAAGAACAATTGGTTTGAATAATTATCTTGTTGAGTGCTTTGTGGCAGCAAGATTACTTTTAGTTCCAAAGTTGTATGGCCTTTCGAGGACAGTCAGGGATAAGAGAATGGTAACCTGATAGTTCTTAAAAGATGAGTAAAATTTGCATACAGTTTGATGACATGTGGTTTGTTTGGTTTCTCTTAAAGTCCTTGCTGAGCCTTGATTTTGAAGTCTATCTAGTCTTTTGTTCATTGGGGAAGTAGCTACTTCCGTTTTTGTCTATCTTTTATTATGGAAGTAGCCTTTTGTTGATATAATGACATGTCAGCCTTTCACCTTTGTTTGACACATGTTATGATTTTGAAAACTTGGACCAACACAAGTTTTTGTGGTAGCTGTGGTCGATTGAGGAAGCTATTGTTCATGAAAATTATTATATTCATGATTTTACTCTTATGCAAGAGCAATGAAGTGAAACATCGGCCAACACTCTTGAAGTAAAGCGGTAAGTGTGCACCTTAGTTATGGTGCGGCTATGTTAGAATAAAGCTGGAGTTCGGGGATTTTCTTGATTGGTTTCACTAAAAGTAGCTTCTTAGTGCACTCCCGATCCGCCAAGGTTCTTTTACAGGAGAAATGAAGTAGCTTAGGGCAGTCACAGCTAAAATTTTCCAATGGAGATAGAACTGATATAGAGTATGAAATCTCTTATATTACTAGGGATAATAAAATTCTCAGAAGTAGATATTTTTTATTTAAGTTATACTCTTATCAAACCAGGGCCATGCCCAAGTCTGAAACATACTCCACATGTAAGCTTGTGATCAGAACATTATACAGATCTAGTTACATATCATATCTTGAATAATTTCTAACTGTACAACTCAATCTAAATTTCAAGGTAATCATTGTATATTTATCAGTTTCAGGAGAGCAATCATGACAACCATTATGGGACCGTGCCTGAGCACATTATAAGTCACACACTTCTTGCGATGTGCCCGAGCACATATTTTCGTTAGTGGAAGAGATTTACAACAACGTAACTTCAAGAGAACCTCTTGACGCAAAGATACGAGCACTACCACATAGCTTGTGGGAACACAAGAACACAATGCTAGGAACATACACAAAGAAACCGATCACCTCAGCTCCAAACACAACAAAGCAAGTAAAATTCACCAACAGACTAATCCTAAAAGTGCATCTAACCCTATCATAGGTTTTGGTGAATTAGTGACAATGTAAATAAATAACTAATGAGATATGAAGCAATGTAGTGAATAAGCATTACGAAAACTGCAAATGACCAATGCAAATCCCCAATTCTTCAAAGAATGATCACTACAACAAATGAACTTGGAGAGACGATGCTAAAAGACCTAACCATTTATACAAGCTTAGTAAGGCACTATATGGATCAAAGCAAACACCTAGAGCATGGTATGAGGTTCTAGGTACCTTTCCTTTAGGACTCTCTATTTTTCTACCATCCGATCTCTATCAACGAACAGTCCAAATCTTTTCCAACTATTATAAAACTTGTAATAGAACCACATGGAACACTTAAGTTTCTTGTTAGGTAAGCTTCTACTAACCTAAACAATCAAGCAATAGTGGTTTCAATATACTCAACTAAAACATGCAAGGATTTGTGCTAACAAGGAGGGGGAAAAAACACCATCCTACGATATCATGTTAGTATTAGCAGGCATCACAACGCAGCAGCACGAAAAAGATGCAACTAGCTGTTACACTTTTATGGGACACGTTCGCGAGGTTGTCTGTCAAAGTATAGCATATTGTATGGAAAGAAACATGACATGATATCAAAGTTGTATCCAGAAACAAAAAAGAGGAATAAATCTAACATATCTGTCTTTGGCACAAATGTAAAAGTATAGCCCGGTGATCATGGGCAAGTGGTGTAGGTGTGTGTCTGTGTCACTGTGTATGGCTATTTTGGCCTAACTCTTCTTCTTTTAATGCAATGATATGCAGTCCTCCTGCATATTCGAGAAAAAAAAACAACGAAAAGGTTTCAATCAATTAGAGGCAGGCATAGTCTGATCTTCTCTGCCAGTAAGCCATGGTTCTCCCTGCCTGTTTGCCAGCTTCCTCATCTTCATGGCAGCAGCCTTAAGTGTGTCGTCACCCTTGCAGAATGCAAACCTGACATACCGGTGACTGTAGCTTTCACCGTCACAAGTCTTGTGGAAGAACCCACGGCCAGGCACGGCAGCCACACCAGCATCGTTGATCAACTTCATCACAAATTCTATCTGAATTGCATGGTGCACAAAAAAAGGACCAATTAGCTGTTAGGATTTATCTTGTCATATTAGGTACACTAGAAGCATACCCCACGCGTTGCCGTGGGATTTTCTTAAAAATAACTATGTTTTATATATAGCATTACTATATGGTATTCCGTATATTGTGTGTATATATATGAATTTGACTTGCATGTTATTTTATTGTATCGGATCTGGTAAAACATTGCTAAGTTAATAGAAGAAAACCAATAGAATATTTTATCACATTATAGAAGAATAGGTGATGAAACAGGTAGGATATGTAGATGAGTTTACGTTAATAGATTAAAGATTAACAAAGATGATGTGGATATTTTTTGTAATCAATAAGGGATGAAATGGCTAGCTTGCACGAAAGGATTGCAAGATAGTGGAACACTTAGTGGGGAGTGATGTGGACACCTTGCATGAAGAGATAAAACATCTAGTGGGGTTTAGCTTTATAAGAGTATATATATTAGTGTTAAACATCATGCATGTATAGGACTAGATGGTTTATGGATGAGAAAGCTACATGAAGACAGCATCTATGAAGTTTCTAGTACTAGCTAGTTGTTAGTTGAGTTAGTGAACTTGAAGTTTACCACTGCAAGAAGCAAGCTGCTGGGGTGAAAATGGAGCAAAATTGATTTTTACAGATTGCTTAGCTAGCAAGTAGGAGAACGTGAGCTGTGTACTATTAGGTCGGTTCCTGTAACAACTGACCTGAAAGTCCTATAAAAGAGGCACAATCCTCCTGTGTAGAAGTGAGTTTGAGATATACAGAAGATAGAGCCTGGTTGTGAATATCAAGCTACTGTATGGTGTATAGTAAGTTAATGTGTATGTGTGATAGTAGAGCTTGATTGTGAAGGTCAAGCAATGTGTGTAAGCTTGTAGTGTGAAGTCATAAGATCAATATAGTACAAACTCGTGTTACTAGCTACTTATGTCATTGTGTTTCTAGAAACAAAGTGATTTTTGTTTTCACCATTAGCAAATTCAAAGTTTCATATTTAAGCTCAAGAAAAATGGCCTCATCTGAGTTCCACTGCATAGAGCAAAATGCTTCAGATGTAGTTCGATTTCTCATTGAAGGAACTCACATCTGAAAGTTGACAGGACCTTGGCAGCTCAGCAAACGCAAATACTGAACCTTGTGGCTTGAAGTTGATTTTGAAGCCAAAGTCTTTCAGTAACTGAAGGATGAAGTCTCTTTTCACCTCATAATCCTAGCCAAAGTCATCAAAATTGCAAGGTAAGACAGCTCAATCTGAAAGAAGCATGGTTAGAATTAAAGCTCACTTTTTTCAGGGATGTGTAGTAGTCTGCTGTGCTTGTTAATGCAATCAACGCAGCTTCTTGGAATGGTGCAGGAGCTGAATCTGTTAATTTTATGTGGATATTTCTAATAGCTGAGGCGATGCTTGCTGCCGCACAAGCCCAACCGAGTCTCCAACCTTGTCAGTCCAGACAGTTAATTTGTCAAGTGTCATCTCACAAGTCACAAAAAGTTGCTATTTCTATTGTTGGTTGTGTCACAACAAACTGTGTAGCAAATTCCGAGTTGTGCTCACCGGTTACACTGTAAGTTTTTGACAGTGAGGATGTGATGATGGTCCTCTCTTGCATCCCTGGAAGAGAAGCCAGTGAGATATGCTTGTTCACATCGTAAGTAATATACTCATAAACCTGGAAGATATTTGCACACATTGAGACGAGATAGACAGGATTTTATGAAAATTTGCTTTGGAAAAATATGTATAAAAAAGCTCACGAATTTTCACTATGTGTGGGGATAAGAACAATCCGTATTGCTCCTCACAGATGTACCTCATCAGTTATCGCAAAGCAGTCCATTTTCTGACAAGCCTGGGAGATAATAAGCAACTCCTCTTTGCTGAAGACCTTCCCTGTTGGATTGTGTGGGCTGCAGGTGTAAGATTTGGTCGTTTCACAAGTCAATTTTTTTTTTGTTATGCGCAAACATATCCACACGCAGGTAACAGCATGAATCAAACAATGACCTGTTCAAGACTACTGCCTTAGTCCGACTTGTAAAAGATTTCAGAAAATTGTCTTCGTTCAGAGTCCAAGAAGGTGGATCCAATGGCACATACACCTAAAAAATTAATTATGGATCGGAGACTGAATTCTGAATCATCAAGGTTGCTACAAACAAAACAAAACTCTGAATTTCTGAACTAGAAAAATGGTCTTACAGGGACGCCCCGAGCTAGTTCAATGCATGTCTCGTACGTTTCATAAGCAGGGTCGAAGAGCAAAACTTCATCTCCTTGGTCGATTACTGCATGGAAGGGGAAGCAAATGCATATCCATCAGGAAGAATGCCCACAAGGTCCTGGTCCTGAAACTAGCATAATTGCCGACTAGTCTGTACTCTACTACTTCAATGTACGTAGAAAAGCTAAACGTCTTACTTGCAAAGATAGCTGCAGCGAATGCTTCGGATTGGCCGCAACAGATGACGAAGTCCGTGAGCGGGTCGACGTCGAGGCCATGGTCCCGTTTCATCGTGTTGGCGAGGATGTCGCAGATCCCCTGCACATGCCTACGCGCCGCTGCAGTCAGTCGCGGCGGAGTCGAAGTGGAACGGGAACATTTCCCCCTGAGCATTGATGGCTCAGGACAGAGGAGGAGGAGGTGTGGTGGAGAAGGAACCTGTACTGGTTGAGGTCCGCGGCGATGGCGGCGGCCGCGGCGGCCTTGACGTGGGGCGGCGCGGGGAAGTCGGGGAAGCCCTCGGCGAGGTTGACGGCGCCGACGCGCTGCGCCAGGTGGGACAGCTGCTGGATGGGCGACGGCGCGGACCGCCTGGACGCCGCCGACAGCCTCCGCTCCATGGCGCCGCCGCTTGTTAGCGCCCGTGTCCGGATAAGGCGAGGGACGGAGGGCAGCTAGCTAGCTAGCTGCGTGCTATTGCTGTGACGCGCGCGATCGAAGCAGAGAGGGGTGTTGCTTTGTTCGCATTGCTGCCCTGGCCGTGTCCGTGTCATGGGAGCGTCGCGTCGCCGTCACGTGGCGCGTCACCTGATCGGCATCTGCAGCTGCAGAGCTGCGACGCAGACGACGGCAACGCAGGGGATAAGAGACAGGAGGAGGGGGTCCGCAGGCGGCTGGAAAGGGGGGCGAAGGGCGGCGTCTTGTGCGTGCGACGCTGCTAGGATGACGATCGACTGGAACACAAATTCATTTGCAGATGAAATGAAATTCGACTGAACGGCTCCATGTCAATTCGACTGAACTGGAATAACAGAGTATGCCAAGCGCTACCGGCCGTTGTTGGTTAGCCTTGCACATCTGAAATTCTGAATCCAGGTTGGGCTCGTCCGAATAGAGAGCGCTGTTAGGATCCGTGGATTCTTCCATGCTCCTCGCATTTGATACAAACTGTACACGAATTCGTAGAAGCAAAAAAAGAAAACAGATAAAATTCTATGTCATTTTTTATTTTTATAGATGCTATGTCAGTCGGTGAAATCATCGATCCGCTAGGATGCCTTAAGTGCGTGATGTGATATATAATAGCCTTTTCTTAGGCTGCTCTCCAACATCTACATTCCTAAGATTTATGAAGTCAAATATTTCTAACTTGTTTTACCATTATGATCCTTTTTTACAACATGTACTAGGATGAGCTTATCCAAACACAGCCAACCACCTCATAGAGAAACACGATTGGAGTTCTAATACTCTCTTCGTTTCAAATTATAAGACGTTTTGACATTTTCTAGATACATTGCTTTTAGGCCTCGTTTAGTTCGGCGAATAGGGAAGAAAAACTCTGTATTAGAATTCCTGTAGCATTTCGTTTGTATTTGGTAAAAATTATCCAAATTTTGACTAACTAGGCTTAAAATGTTCGTCTCGCAAAGTACAACAAAACTGTGCAATTAGTTTTTAATTTCATCAACATTTAGTACTCCATGCATTTGCCGACATTTTGATGTGACGGGGAATCTTCTTTTTGCATAGTGGAATTTGGGGGAGAATTGGGGGAACTAAACAAGGCCTTAGTATATCTACGTGCATACAAAAGCTACGTACGTAGAAAAGCCAAAACGTCTTATAATTTAGAACGGATTGAGTAACTACCCTTCATTGCTCCTCCGTAATCTAGAGGCTCTCGTGATCTTTTTTTTTGACCCGGAAATACAGCATGAGAGGCTCTACTGTAAGAGTTTTTTTTATTAATTTTGAAAAAAAGGAAAAACTGTAAGCAAAAAAGGCAAGAGAAACTGCACTTCACAGGAGCAAAAAAAAAACTAGGAGAGGGAGTCTAAACAGGGAGAAAAGAATATCGTTTTTCTTCCCAAAGTCTAAAAGCTTGAAGTTTGGCTTCCTCGTAAAAGGAGTTTTTCTAAACGATAAAAGAGGGACGTCCTCGGTTAAAGATGAAGTTATTTCCCTCGTGATCTCGTCCGGCGTCAGCCTTCTGGGTAGTGGGCACCATCGCGCACACGTTGTCCGTGGGGCAGTTTTTGCTTTGGCATCCTACACTGTCCGTGCGCCGCGAGCTGCCAGTCTCGTCAGCCTAACACGCCGCAAGGCACGGACGTCACGCAACCACAGACTGAGCTGGGTGATTGGATCCGCGGTGCGTTGCGTACTTGCGTTCCGATCCGACAGGACTGTGCGATCGAGCGGCTGAGTAGCTGACTGATCTGGTGCAAGCAAAGGCTGTTTGGTTGGAGATGGAGATCTTTGAGGCGGCAATCTTAGGGTGTGTTTAGGTCGCGAAATTTTTTGGCTTTAAGTACGGTAACACTTTTGTTTGTATTTGTCAATTAGTGTCTAATCATAGATTAATTAGGCTCAAAACATTCGTCTCGTGATTTTCTACCAAACTGTGTAATTAGTTTTTTTTTCATCTACATTTAATGCTCCATGCATATATCCAAACATTCGATGTGATGGAGAATCTTGAAAATTTTTAGGAACTAAACATGGCCTTAGTCTCACTTCTGTCAAGTTAGACCCTTGAAATTCATGTCTGACTCGAGGCAGCTTTTCCTTGCCTGCATATATATCAAAACATTCGATGTGACGGGGAATCTTGAAAATTTTTAGGAACTAAACATGGCCTTAGTCTCACTTCTGTCAAGTTAGACCCTTGAAATTCATGCCTGACTCGAGGCAGCTTTGCCTTGCCTGGGCACAAATCAAATATGTCCCTAGATCACGGTATCACGCAAACCCCTGTGCACCCACAGCCATCACTCTGCCGAGCACGTAAGGGCGTATTTGGTTCACCTGACGAACAGGACATTTGTTTTCCAGTTTTTGGTATCTTTTTACTTCTCTTCATTTCTCATAGATTAGTTCGACGGCTGAGACCTTCGTATCAATTCCTTCTATATGAAATGCAACGGCAGAACACCTGCCACATTGCGTTAAAAGAAACATCTGCAACAAAACATTACATGCACCTACCCACAGGTTTCAGCACCAACCACACGACCACATTGCAAAGGAAAAGTATTTTCTAGCATCACACTCACACGTACGGTACGATCATACAAGGACAAGTAATAAAAGATCACACCAGCTGGATGGGCAAAAATTCTGGGCAGACCAAAGAAGGGGTGGAAAGAATGAACCATCTCCCCCCAGAAAAGAAGGGGGAACGAGACGACCAGTCCGCGACCTACCATGTTTTCGCTCATGCCTTCGTCTCCTGCAGAACCGAAACCAACCAAACTCGCCTCCTCAACCACACCCCCTATTTAAAGGGCCCAAGATGTTGCCATGGCCTCGCTACACAAGGGAAATCACAGCAGCAGTACAGCACTAGAAACAGAAAGGTAGACCACCAAGGAGCACCAGTGCGGTGACAATGACGGGCAGTGGCAGCACGGGCGCCAATGGCAGGAGCCAGAGCTCCAGGGGCAAGGCGATGCTGCTCGCCCTGGGCAAGGGCTTCCCTGACCAAGTTCTGCCTCAGGAGAAGGTTGTGGAGAGCTACCTCCAAGACAGCAGCTGCGACGATCCCGCCACCAGGGCCAAGCTTGAACGCCTTTGTAAGCTTTTCCTTGTTTCATCACACTTGCTGTTTTGTAAATTGGTTTTATCTTTACGTTGACAATTTTAAGTTGACAAATGCAGCTTAGCTATAGTCATAAAGATCTATGGTCTAAACAACAACGTTCAGTTGTCACAGGATCATGATGTTTTAAATATTACCTGATCATACAAGTGTCTATTGCAAAGTGGAAAATGGAACTAGCACGAAGAAAAACACAGTACAATTCCTTATAGAAGAAAAAAACCAACACGGGCATACAAATTCAGTGAACTGTTGCTCTAAGAAAATCGCTACGATGCTGATTTAGTTCACCTTTTGCATCCTGTTTAGGGCTGCCTGGCTCACTGAATAAGAACTATGAGTATAAGATCACCACATGTAGCCTTCAGTATTTATGTGATGATTTGATTTGCCTCCGATAAACAGATGAGTATTGCCCGAATGATTTTGTTTTCCAGGCTTGACCACTACAGTGAGGACAAGGTACACCGTTATGTCCAAGGAGCTACTGGACAAGCACCCAGAGCTGAAGATGGAGGGGACTCCAACACTGACACCCCGCCTTGACATCTGCAATGCCGCGGTGATCGACCTTGGTGCTGCTGCAGCTCGTGCTGCCCTTGACGATTGGGGCCGCCCTGCAGCTGATATTACCCACCTCATCTACATCTCATCCAGTGAGCTTCGTCTCCCAGGGGGCGACCTTCACCTGGCTGCCCGCCTTGGCCTTAGCCCAAACACCGTGCGCACTTCCCTTCTCTTCCTTGGCTGCTCCGGCGGTGCTGCTGCCCTCCGGACTGCCAAGGACATTGCTGAGAACAACCCAGGGAGCCGTGTCCTAGTAACAGCTGCTGAGACCACTGTGCTAGGCTTCCGGCCACCAAGTTATGACCGTCCTTATGACCTTGTTGGTGCTGCCCTGTTTGGTGATGGTGCCTCAGCTGTGATTATAGGAGCAGGCCCCATGGCACCAGCAGAAGATCCTTTCTTAGAGCTTGAGTTCTCCACGCAGGAGTTCCTACCTGGGACTGATAAGGTAATTGATGGCAAGATCGCAGAGGAAGGAATTAATTTTAAACTAGGGCGTGATTTGCCTGAGAAGATTGAAAGCCGCATAGAAGGTTTCTGCAGGACTCTCATGAACCAGGTAGGGATAAAGGATTTCAATGATGTATTTTGGGCTGTGCATCCTGGTGGACCAGCAATATTGAACAGGCTTGAGTTCTGCCTTGAACTTCAGCCAGAGAAGCTCAAGATTAGCAGAAAAGCCTTGAAGAACTATGGAAACGTGAGCAGCAATACAATCTTCTATGTGCTGGAGTACTTGAGGGACGAGTTAAAGAAAGGGGCAATAAGTGAAGAGTGGGGATTGATTTTGGCTTTTGGCCCAGGCATCACCTTTGAAGGACTGCTAGTCCGAGGTGTTAAGAAAACCTTCACAAGCTAATATAATGGAGGGAAGATTTACATGGCAAGCATGAAGATTAATTATATTATATACAGAAACATCGCATAAAGAGCACAGATGTCTTGGTGGCAGCTGTGCACCACATAGTACATCGCTAACATTTTACTGTATTTATGTGTTTATCTATCAAACAGTGTAAGGTACTTGAGTTTGCTTCCTAGACATTGTAGAAATAAGGCACTATACAGCCTGTTGTTCCACTGTACTATGCACTGATTGCAGGATTACTTCAATACTAATTGTATGCATGAGTGCACTAATTATAGTGCAATTATCATATTCTCAAAGGAAAAAACAGAGTAATTATGTGATGTGGCATCAAAAACACATTACAACAAACATGTTACAATGATAGATAGTAGATGTATCATCTATCATGATCTCCTAAGCACTTCGACAAATGTTAAAACTTTAACATCATTTCAAGTATTATTGAAAGACACAAAATTGAGCAAGTTCTTACAGTAAAGGGAGCATCCATTACATACTGACCTAACCACGGACCTTGCGAAATACAGTCCAGCGACAAGAAGAACTCAACATTGGATCCCACGTTGAAAGCCTATCTTCTTCGCCATCATCATTCAAAGTCCAAAATGCATGAATCAATCAGAAGTAACACAGATGCCTCTAGCAAATCATGGATTCGAATTTGGCGGTGGTCCCTCTTCGAAAGAAAGTTCACCAACAACCTTCCCCCAAGCAAGTTTAGCATCGCCTTTCACAAGAAACTCCATCTTCGCAACAACATCCTTGGCCTCTGTTGACCTGCCTGTCTTCACCAAACCCTCGACCAAACCCTTAACAGCCTCAAACGGTGGTGCTGCCTTCATTGCAAAGCAGCTCTTACAAATCCACAACGCGTCATCAAGCTTCCCTTTCTCCACCAAACTCCTAAACAGCACCACATATACCTGTGAATGCGCGGAAACACCCAAGTCACTTCTTCCCTCCCGCCTCTTCATCACCTTCATCCTCTTGAACACACGCATCGCTGCCCCGACATTTCCCTCTTTGCAGTAACCCTGCACGAGAGCATTGTAGGTAAGGTAATTCGGCGCTACCCCCTTTGATTCCATCACATCAAGCAGCTCCTCCCCCTTGACCGTCTCGCCTTTCTTGGAGAACCACTGTATCCGGCAGTTGTAGGTGACAACATTTGGCTCCAGGTTGCTCAAGCTGATCTCCTTCAAAAGCTTCTCAAACCCCTCCTCGTCCTCCTGCACGGAGTAACCGGCGAGGACAGTGTTGTAGGATATGATGTCCGGGGCAGGGCGGTGCTTCAACTTCTTGTTGGCCATCTCGTCGAGCAGCTTCCGGGCAGCAGCAAGCTCAGAGTTCTTGACGAGCGCGTGGAGGAGCACATTGTGGGAGGCGCGGCCGGGCGCGACCCCGTGCGAGGACTCCGCCTGGGTAATGGTGGACTTGATGTCATCGAGGCGCCCGGCGCGGAGGAAGGCCGAAAGGAGCGCCGAGAGGGAGACGTCGGAGCGGGCAGCGGGGGGAGACGAGGAGAAGGCCCGGAGCGCGTCGTCGGGTCCCGGGTAGAGGGAGAGCGCCCGCGCAAGGAGGCCCGGGGAGGGCGGGGCGGAGGCAAGGAGGAGGTCGAGGAGCGAGGCGGCGAGGTCGGGGCGGCGTAGGCGGGTCAGGCGGGAGGTGGCCAGCGAAAAGAGCTGGCGCGAGGTGTGGAGGCGCGGGAAGTCATCGCTGGAGAGCGCGGAGGCGACGAGGGAGTGGATGCGGGCTGGGTCAGACTCGGCGCGGACGGCGAGCCGGAGGTCGAGCACGGGGGCGCGGGCGGAGGTGGAGGTGGGCGCGGCCGGGGTAGGGGTTGCGGTGGAGGACGCCGAGGGATCGACGTCGGGGAGCGCGGAGAAGGCGCGGAGGAGGGGAGCGCAGGCCGCGGCGGCGGCGCGTGGGTGCGCAGCGTGGCGGCGGCGGAGGAGGAGGGACGCCATGGTGGGGAACCGGGGACTACGGTACGGGGTTTGGCAGGGTTTGGGCCTTCAGGGCCTATTTCTTTTTCTTTCCTTTCTCACTCACGGACTCACCACTCACCACACTGTAATACTGTACAGTATCAGTCTAGCGTTAGGGTTTGGAACGGAAAGCGAGAGAAGGGAAAGCTGTTGTCGTCCATGATCAAATAGTAGTATCATAAAAGCAGAAATCATATATAAATTAGTTTTTATATAATATATTTTCGCGAACACGCTTGGATCACGTGTATAGAACCCCTGTTTTCTTGTTTTTCTTCTTTAACCATAAATCAACAATTTTTTCTACCTCCTTTCTTTTTCATGTATTTTTCTGATAAAAAAATAAAAAATTATGTCAGTTATTTTTAAGTTATTCTAATCTCGTACACACAAAAATTTGCAATTATTCATATACTGCTGGAATCTAGAATTTAGATTTATTTTATCGATTCAAATTGGATTTGGATAGAAGGGTACATTTCTTCTATCTAAAATAAAAAGAATTTTACTGATTTAGTTATTGCTATATCCAATTTATAGAATTGATATACCATTTAATTTTATTAAGAGAGAAGAAATTTGTTTGTCATATAAACCTCAAGATGGGAATGGTCTGATTCGGCCCTGGCCTTGGACCCGGCCCGTGGCCTCAAGGCCAATTTTAGGGGCATGGGTCGGCCTATTTCCACTAGTTGCTATGGCCACGATGGCCCATTGGGTACTATGGGTCAACCTAAATATTTTTCTTCATCCCCCCCCCAAAATATTTTTCTACAATCATAAATCATGAATACTATCAACACTTTTAGAAAAGATAAGATACAAGATTAAAAAAATATCATAATAATGTATTAAGATTATTAGCAATGCATCAAATTAAATATGTTTGCAAGTGAACCATGATTTTAATTTTATCAATTTTCACTTGCAAAATATGATATTCCTCGCTTCGATGTACTTCCAATCACAGACAATCTTACAACTTATGATCAAATAGTATTTATTCAAAAGTGAAGAATTTCAATAATTTTTTTAAAAAAATATTATTAATATGACGAGTGGATCGACCCATGGTATCCATTGGATCAATAGGTTCCAACCCTATTGACCCATTTTGGAATTTAGGGCCGACCTATGACTGATAGGCCCTATTTTTGTGGGTCGGGTCAACTACCTAATGGGTCGACCCGACCCATTCCCATCCATATAATAAACCTTATTTAACTTGGCTCCAAATGACTCTTCCAATTACAGCATATATAGAGAAGCTAAAGATGGTGAAGCAAAAAATTTAGTAGTTTCACCATCTCCTAGTTTATTGAGGAGAAAGAAAAGCGACAAGGAAGGGGAGCCAAGACTACCCAGAGTTCTACCAAACTTTTTGATAAGCTGACAAATCTTTGTTTCAAACTGCATATGCCGATTTGATTTTTTTTAAAAAAACAAAGTTTTTGGTTTTACTCTCTGTTTCTCGTCTCTTTTGGGTTTCATCTCTAGCCTACCCCAACTTGCTTGGGACAAAAGGCTATGTTGTTGTTGTTGTAAAGTTTTTGGTTTTAAAGTTTGAAAGAGAGATGATAGGCTGAGGCCTGGCGCCTGGGAGACGCAACTTGGTCCGGTACTGCACTAGACATACTTTGTTTCTTCAGTCCAAATGTTGAGATGTTTCAGAGTCAAATGTGTCTACAAGAGAACGCTGCAAGTAGATCGCATCCTGAACACAGAAAAACATAGACCCCATAACAAGATACCAAGGGTCCAGAAGCTGGCAAGTAACCAAACTTGATTTGCTCACTACTTAGTAAACGGCGTGGGAGACAAAAATGTAACTCGTCAAGTGCAGGGTCGACTCATATCACAACAATACATGATCTGCTCCAGAACGGGAAATAGATTTGCAAGGCCAAACCTCCTATAACATGGAAACTCAGTATCGAAAGTGGCAGTGAGCCAGAGACTATTCAATGTTGCAGATGAGTGTAAGCAGAACTTTACCTATCAACAGTAAGAAATTAGGAGTAGCAACTAGGAAGTACCAGCGGCTGTTACTACGACTACAAGCTACCTCCGCCTAGGTGGATCAGAGGACCTAGGTTGTTTCCCATCTGCATTGGACTTGTCCTTCTCCTTCGTGTCTGATTGCCTAAGTTTCCTCGTCAAGTCATCAGCATAGCGCCGCCAAATAGACTCCCTGTCTTTACTCGCCAGCTTGTTGTACCTTAGATCAGATCTAAGAAGACCTTTTGCTTCACTCCAAGAGTTGATTGCCGTCTTCCCCTCATCTGTTGTCCGTGCTGCTACCTCTGGAGTGATAACCTCAGCTAGAAGTGCCCGGAAATCACGTACACACCGCTGAGGGAAGTCAATGGGTCAAAATGGTAAGCATCCAGGAAGAATTGTGAAATGCATTACAATGAAGAACCAAGACTACTCAAGACTACAGCAGCTGCTTAATGAGTTATTACAATGAATTTACAGCAGCTGCTTAATGAGTTATTTATATGTACCAAGACTACTCAAGCATTCAAGGCTACAATGTCAAACAAAAACATGCAATTAAATTCATGTGTACTGCCTATTGAGTACGTGCCAATAGCAACACAACAGTCACTGTAAATTTGAATATTTGTTGAATATTTGCTTTAGCTGATTTATTGACGAAAGTAGCAGGTTGTTTTTGCTGATGTGTAGACACAGGTTGTGTGCCTAGTGCCCAGGCAGTGGCTGTGTCCACAAGACCACAAGTAAGGCTTTAACAGCTAGAATGTGTGCATAACAAAAAACAATTTAGTGCCTAAAGGAATTGGTTGGAACAGAACAGAAACCACAAAGCAAAATCTCAATGACAAAGCAAACCTCAGTGAACAAACAGCCACGGTAAGAGAGTAATTTCAAATTCTTAGTTCAGTAGCTACAGGCATTTATAACATTTGGGTTTACCTCATATAGGTCCTTGACATGGTCACGAAACAACTTTTCTGCATCACCTTGGCCTAAGTCAGGATTTTGAGCACGACCTTGCGGATCTTTTTCAAGTTTCGGTTTGGATTCGGTCCATGATGCCTACAGAAAAAAATGTAAATTGTTAAATTGTACAATGCATAGTTACCAACTTGCCAATGTGAAGTTAAATATAGCAGGTACAGCAAAACAATGTCAGTTAAAGCCAGAAAAAAAAAGAATAAACTAGGTTCAAAAATTAATGCAAGCAAACAAGACCAGAGAAGTGACGACCCATCCTAGCTACAGCAGCATACTACATAGTTCTCACCAATGGTTTCCTAAACGCTAAACGGTAAACAGTCAGTCACCTACTGTTTAGCCATTATTCGGGCTAAACAGTCTATTAAACGGGCTAAACGGACGATTAAACGGGGTAAACGAACGATTAAATGGAAACGAAACATCATTGTGTAGCGTTTACACGGTGTTTAAACGGGCTAAACGGCCGTTTAGGCGAACAATGGTTCTCACCAGTAACATGTGATGCTTTTGGGAGAGATCCAGCATTCAGATTTCCAAAAACAAACACACCACCAGAAACCAGCTAACGCCTGTTCATATTCTTATTCCTTTCAAGCAGAACCATGGATTCATAGGTCTCAGGAAAAGGTAGGGCTTTATGGTTGGCAACCAATCTCTCTTTCTCTCTCTCCATACAACTCTCGTAGCTTTTCTTTCTTTCCAATGCCACTTCCAACTGGCTAGTCACGTCGAAATTTGCTTTCGATTGGACACAACACTAGGCAAATATCTCCTATATTATGAAATGACACTCGTTCATCTAGTAGCAACTGGCCAACTGAAGCCAGTCCAAATAGCAAAGAAACTCACCAATGGAGGGCACTATAAATGGAATGACAATCTTTTGTCGAACAATGAAAGACAGTCAATAAGTGCTTCATTAACAGATACTGAGAATTTGAAGAATGCTCAGTTAAAGAATTTAACATGCAACTCAAATCACCTTGGGATCCTTTATCATTTCAACAAGTAAAGCTTGGTATGATGACACAGCCTCTTTTCTACGTATCTTCATTTTTACTCTTTCCATTTCCTGTTCTTCTCTTTCTTTCCTTTCACGTGTTTCACGTTCCCTCTCCTTTAACTTGGCCTGCATATATACCAAAGTACATGTAAATCTATATCTATACATAGTAAATAGAGGAATAAAGTTTATCAGTTAAGTTGACCAACTTGCTCATCCACTTTGGCCTTGGCAGCTTGTTCTGCTTCCTGTTCAGCAGATTTCAGTTCCATTATGTATTCATTAAATATAGTCTCCCTTTCTTCATGCTTCATGGCTTTGTACCTTGGATCACTGCGGAAATTTTCTTTCACCTACATGATTCAGAGTACGAACATGAACATTGATTCATGAACAGAAAAATAACTCAAAACTTACATCAAACAATATCGGTACTGTTATGGACGCCGTTGAGATTGGGAGGATTGAGGAGGAAGACAGCGGCGGCGCTACAGTACCCGCGGTGCTACAGTACCACACGGGTACTGTTCACGGCTGAGAGGCAGAGGAGCGGCGACAAGGGCTGTGAGGGGCGCTGGGAACGCCGGCCGCGGGGCTTCGCCCACGGCCGGCAAGAGAGAAGGTTTTTCCTTCTAATCTCTTGCTTGATTTTAGATTGATACATCTCCTCTCATTATATAGAGAGGTCTGACTTGGCCCCTAAGCAAGCGACTAATTAACCCTAATGGGCTGACCCAATAGACCCTTGACTCCTCTAACACTACACCCCACCTGAACATGCAGCTCGTCCTCGAGCTGCAATCTAACGATGACACTAACGATGCCTCCACTAGACACAAACCTAACACCTAAAAATAAGCCTTTTACATCTCGGCTTATTTTATTGACCTGAAGAAGACTACGACTCTTTATTTTTGACTCCTGAAGATACGACGGGCACCCTCCGCTTGTTGGACCAGCACGTGTGTAGCCACCTGGATCCCATGGAGACCATCGGAACGAGAGGGGTGCACGGGTATGGCCACCTAGAATTAGTGGCAACAGCAACCAGCGGAGACGTGCTCGTGGCGGACGGTGGCGGAATGCGATGGCGCTAGGCAGTGCGTCCCCGCCGGTTATAAGGAGGGAAGCTGCTCCCATATCGCCGGTGCCGCCATGCTTGCGCCTGAAGACAACAGCAGGTCGGCGCGGTTGCTGGTGGCCGTCCGACCAGGCGAGGTCGACCGACCATGCTAGGTTACGCTCCCCTATGCTGAGGTCGACCACCGCCAAGGTCGCCTCGGGCATAGGTGAGCACATCTTCTGCAGCCGCCGGTGCGCTAGGAGGCCACGCGCCGCAGCCTGCAGCCGCACCGCCGCAAACACCTTGCAGGCACTTGCCCGCGCAATCGCCTTCCTCTCCGTGAGCTGCAAGGCTGCTGCTGTAGGGACGACTGGCCGCCGCCGCTTGAAGATGGGGTGTTGTCGTCCCTGCCGGCGTGGTAGGAGGCAATATGCCACCGCCTGCAGCTGCCGCCGTTGCCTGGATGTCATCCACGCCCCCGTAGAAGACGCCATCGCTGTCCTGCTGTGGCGGCACGGGGCTGGGGTGGTGAACGACGGGATCAATGAAGGAGAGGTGGAAGACGATGGGCTGACATCGGTGGGCATCCCGTAGGGGCACGAGATCGGCAGCATCTGCTGAGAAAACGGCAGGGACGGCTGGGGTGGTGCTGCGTAGGTCGGCATCGACGCATGGAGGTACTGGAGGATGGACTGCATCGTCAGCCGCATCTCCGCCATGCCATTGCTGAGATCGACGATGGCCGCCGTCGTTTGCTCGGGCGTGAGGATGACCCGCGGGGCAGCCGGCGCGCCCATAGGCAGCGACGACGTCGGCACCATCGCCGACGTGGAGGAGAACGCAGGTGGCGGCGCGGCGGTGGTGGCAGGCAGCAGCGAAGACGCTGGTGGCAGCGGGTGGACAAGATCGAACCAGAGATCTCTGATACCAGATTGTTATGGACGTCGTTGGGATTGGGAAGATTGAGTCGAGAGGAGCGGCGGCGGATCTAGGCATTTTAACTAGATGTTGCAAATAACCATACAAGTTATAGATTTATTTATGACATGCTAAATGGGAGCTGTTTCAGGGCCACGACTGGCCCATGACTGTAAACTTACTGATATAAAGGGCATTCATAAATGTGAACATCAGGAATTCAGGATGACAAGATCAGACCACATGTAACTCAGACAAAACTATCATACCAAAACAGGTGATCATACTTTAGTGAAGTTATTCAGATGATAGATTGATAACAGGACCTTGAGAACAGATATACTAACAGTCACCAGTAGATCAGTGTATGCTAGTTACTGGACAGAAACACCTCCCTAGGATAAAGGCAGCTGTTGACTTGGTACGTCAGTCTAAGAAGAATTCAGTTAATTGTCAAGTTACGCACACAAATGTCAAGTTCAGGACTTAACTTGGATCTCAAAGGATTATGTGTTAATCCCTGCTAACAGGAATAGAAGATAAAAGAACCGAAAGCTGATACGTGCATCAATGGACTCACACAGCTATAAGATTATAATCTGCTAGTGTCGATATGTGATGGGTCAGATGGATTGGTTGCATCGAAATTACATGAATCAAAATTTAAGATGCAATCCTAAGAGCAAGGAGTGCAATGTATACAAAGAATTATCTTTGGAGTTTGGATAGTAGTATGTATGTGGAAATTAACAATCCACATGCCAGAACCATAAGCTAGACTTTGATTTATTTACTTCTATATTATAAATAAACAGTATTAAATTACTGTGATTAATTTAATACTACAGTTTTTTGCAACATGGCTCTTGTTGAGTTTCATCTCCAGGCTAGCCTACCTCAACTTCCTTGGTACTTTGGCTTTGTTATTGCAGTAGTTATGTTCAGTGAAATGAGACAAAATACTTACTTTTGCCCATCGGCAAGTTGAAGTTATATCTTTACTTTCTCGAAGCATTGATTTGAAATCAGCAATGACAGCTTTGCGCGTTGATTGGACTTTTTCTTGAACAGCCTTCACCCTGCTCAAAAGTTGACAGTGCATTATGTTTACACATGGTTCATCAATTTGATTTCAAAGAAGAAATTCAAAATCATTTGTTCAAGAAAGTGGTTGGCCATACTTCTCATTAAAGAGCACCTCCCTTTCCTTTCGATCCAAGGCTTCAAACCTTGGATCAGCACCCCATTTTCTTTTGAATTCCTGGTAGTCTGTTTTCTGGTTGATGTCCTGCAATATATATTAAGATGGCATGACACTTGATCACTTATGAATCCAATAATCTTGTAACATTTATAGGCAAGCCATTTCACCATCATTACATGGCCAAGTTAGTTTACAGGGAAAAAAAATCAAACTATCAATAACAGACCTCAGATGCTTCTTCAAGTAATTCTTTATATGCCTCTACTGCAGCCTTCAGGGCAGCTCTTTTCTCTTTCCGCTCCTCTTCAGCACGTGTGCGAACATAGTGGTCAAATATAGCTCGCCTTGTTGAGTGACTAGGAATAGCCTATAAAAGGAACAAAATATCTTTTGGAGTTAATCAGTAGTCACAGCTGTTTCTTATAGAGAGAATTACCGCTTTGAAAGAATGAAATCATACTATGCTTTATTTTTCAAAAAAAAAAATCATACTATGCTTTGAATGCACAAAAGAATACTTAAAATCATTAGTTCTTCAGTATAATTTATCTCTTAATTGCTCAATTATTCTTGTCATACATTTGATGTACTAAAATTGAGCCTCAGTTTAGCACAAAAAGAAGACAATTTGCAGAAGTTCTAGACTCAATTAAAAGAAGATCAACACATAGGAGCATAGTTGTGCTTTCCCAAAATAACATTCAGTTATGCAGAATTCAGTACATTGTTTAAAGTTTTAACCAAATAATTACCTATTGCTTCTGTGAACAACAATTTCACTACTTCAAAAGGAGTAGAAATCCATAAACTAATACTACAGAAATCCATAAACAACTTCCTTCTTCAAAAAAGCAACTGTAGCACTCAGTTTTCATTATGTAAGTTTCTTCATAGGGAAGATGCATCTAATTTAAGTGCTAATCAAGTCAGACAGCAGCAGGAGATTCGCAGGCAAGATTAAAATACAAACTTTAGCAAACCTTAAAGCGTGGGTCAAACACTATTTTTGGAAGTTCCTTCTCCCACTTCGAAAATGGCGCAACTCCTCGTTCCTTTAGCATCTCCTGTGAAATTTAACACACATGCATCATGGTATATTCATCTACGGTGATAAAAAAAAGTAACTTTACTGTTTTCATTAGCTATTTCAATTCTCCAACTAGAAATATGCAAATAGTACAACAAAAAGACACAAATCTATGGTAACAGACCCAACAAAATGAGAAAACATCAAGTTCACTATTTTGAATGATCATCTCTATTCAAGAAAAGAAAATAAATAACAGAAGGTATGGGGCAGCATAGCAAAAGAACCCATTGAGAAGCAATGAACCCCTCAAAGCATCTACACTAAGATCCAGAGAAATGTCACAAAAAACACCTTAAACTGACGAATGCAGTCCTCTTTACTTGGTCCATGTTCCTCATCATCTGAATCTGAAGAGGAATCAGACATATTCACATCGCCATTGTTATTTTTTGATTTCTCACCATTATTCGCCACTTGCTGCCCCTTAAGTGCAGCATCAGCTGGTCTGGATGCATTCAATTCAGAAGCAGCAGATGAAGTAGCCAGAGCTGAAGGCGCACTGGAAGCACCAGCATCCTGCAATTTCTTCTTTATTAAATCCAATGCAGATGGCGATGCAGGGGCGACTGTTTGCCGAAGTGGCAACGAATCACGGCCACCTGTTTGTATGGCAGGAGTACTTGCATCAATGCTCATTACTCCCTTATTCTCTATAGTAGCAGCATCCTGCACTGAAGTTGAACCTTCTTTTAAGGAACCAGATTCCGCATTCTTGAGGATCTCACACACCTCTGGCGGAAGTTGCCAGCTGCTAACCTGTAAGCAAGTCAGCATACAGCAATAAGACATACATAAACTCATGAGATACCAAAAGACCAATGCAACCCCATTATTATATATGAGGATCTTACCTTTTGTTTGTTATCATAATAATAATTCTTTCCATCACTTGTAGTTACTATGCTCCAGTCAGTACCAGCCAATTTGTCCCTGGCAGAGAATCAAATTCCATTCAGATTCCATGTCGCATTAGATTTGTGAACATAGACAAATATAGATGACAAGCCAGGATGCATTCATCAGATAAAAAGTGCAATTAAAAAAGGATACTGAATCTCGTGCATACTTTTAGCTAGTAATTTTGCAATCAAAATTGCTAAACGATCTATCATACAATAGCATTTAAGATCACCATTATGATTGCACCATTGATAAGCAAACTGGATCTTTCTGTGCCTAGAGTTTTCTTTATGTCTAACTAAAAAGACTATTAAACATGCAAAGTAGTGGAATACAGCACTAAATGTTAGCAGCATGTTCAAATTAAAAAAGACCAAAGGGTTCATATAACTCAGCAAAAGTCAGGTCTTCATGACATCAATTTAAAGCACAACAAAAACAATGTGGCTAAGCAGCATGGCAGGGCATAAGAATTCTGAGGCTCCAACAGCCCTCATTTTACAATAGCAATCAGGTTCCTATCATAATCCATAGCTGGCAAACTGTTAGTCTAAAATGAATCATTGCTTTAGAGACTTCCTATTCATGTAAACAAATGTCTTTATAACTTTTCAGTTAACGCAGAGGCAATCAAAATTCAGAAATCAGAAATCATGGCATCATTCACAATAATGATTGTGCGTGCCTTCGAGAACTCCATAGAGAATAAAGTGGGACAAATTAACTTCAAGAATGTCATGTACGGGAACACATACGCCCGTACACGACGCGCACGTGATGTGCGCCGCGCCGCAGCGCGCAAAGGGGAGGTCCAGCAGGCGCATGGCCAGATCAGTGGCTAGGATATTTACCATTTAAACATTTATTAGTTTCCTTCATTGTTCCTTAATTATAGGAGATTGTTTCCTCCTTTAGGTTGGGCCGCCGGCCATATATTGTAATCAGCACGATGAATGAAGGCAAGCAGTGATTGAACCCTAAACCTCTCTCTCTCCCTCCAACGCTCTAAAGCCCGAGCCGCCGTGAGGGGCATAACCTCCGCGATCGGAAGACAACGGCAGGAGACTACGAACTCCGTAGTCGAGGGCCGCCTACCCTAGATCACAACGCCCTTGACAACCTGGTATCGCGATCCACTCGATCCTCGTCATCTTCCACTACCGCGCCGCCACCTCCGCCGCAAAACCCTAGCCCGCTGCCTTCACCCGCGCCGCCCACCACTCCAGCATCCGCCGCCGCACCCACCCAACCCTGCAGCCCACCGCCACCGCCCAACCCACCGACCACCATGTCCGAGCCAACCCTCGCCGAGGTCCTCGAGATGCTCCAGGCCATGAACGCCAAGATCACCACCATTGAAACGGAGATGGCCAAGAAGGAGAAGGCCGAGACGTCCTCTGGAGGGGGCGATCACTACCGCTACGACGGTGGTCACGGCCACGAGTTCCACCCCAAGCCCAAGAAGTGGGATTTCCCCCGCTACGACGGCACAACCGATCCGATGCTCTTCCTTAACAAGTGTGACGCCTACTTCCTCCAACACCGAACCACGGGGGATGACAAGGTGCGCACTGCCTCCTACCATCTCGACGACGTGGCACAGCTGTGGTTCACGCAGATCCAGGAGGATGACGGCACACCCAACTGGTCGCACTTCAAGGAGCTGCTGAACCTGCGGTTCGGGCCGCCCCTCCGATCCGCCCCGATGTTCGAGCTCGCCGAGTGCCGTCGCACCGGAACCGTGGAGGAATACTGCAATCGGTTTCAGGCTCTCCTTCCTCGCGCGGGCCGCCTTGAGGACCACCAGCGCGTCCAGCTCTTCACGGGCGGACTGCTGCCACCACTGAGCCACGCCGTCCGTCTGCACCACCCGACGACGTTAGTGGAGGCCATGAGTTTGGCCCGGCAAGTGGAACTGATGGAGGCCGAACGACCGGCGCCGGGGCCTCTTCGGGCGCCGCCACGCGGAGGAGCCGCCGCTCCGCCCGTGCGCCCCGCGCTCCCGGCGCCCCCCCCGCCAATCGCAGCGGCGCAGCAAGGCCGCGCCGAGAACCGCCCCCCGCGCCGTCTCACCCCGGAAGAGATGGCCGAGCGTCGTCGCCTCGGTCTGTGTTTCAATTGCAATGAGCCTTTCACTCGGGGCCACAACCGTTTTTGCAGACGGATCTTCTTCATGGACGGCGTCGAGATCGCCGAAGCCGACGAGGGCGCCGCGGACGCCGAGGCCGCCAAAGAGGCGCCTCTGTTCTCCCTCCACGCGGTCGCGGGCGTGGCTGTGGGCGCCCCCATCCTGCTGCGGGTCACCCTGGGCGCCGCAAACCTCGTCGCCCTGGTGGACACGGGGTCCACGCACAACTTCATCGGCGATGCAGCGGCGCGCCACACGGGGCTTCCCATCCACCCTCGCCCTCGCCTCACGGCCACCGTCGCCAACGGCGAACGAGTGACCTGCCCCGGGGTCCTCAAACAGGCGGTGATTTCCATCGCGGGCATGACATTCGACATCGACTTATATGTCATGCCGCTCGCCGGCTACGACATGGTTCTCGGCACCCAGTGGATGGCGGCCCTGGGGACCATATCCTGGGACGTCGTCACCCACACCCTGGCCTTCCGACACGCGGGTCGGGACGTGCGCTGGTCCGGGGTGGCATGCACCGAGACGCCGCTCGCCCACTCCGTCACCACCGACGCGCCCCTCCTGGAGGGCCTCCTGGACTCGTTCAGCGACGTCTTCGCGGAGCCGTCCGGTCTGCCACCACCACGCAGCCGCGACCACTCCATCGTCCTCAAGCCTGGCGCGGCACCGGTGGCGGTCCGGCCCTACCGCTACCCTGTGGCTCACAAAGACGAGCTAGAGCGACAGTGTGCCTCGATGATTGAGCAAGGCATCGTCCGTCGCAGCGACTCCGCATTCTCGTCCCCGGCCCTCCTCGTCAAGAAGGCCGACGGCACATGGCGATTCTGCATCGACTACCGCGCGTTGAACGCGCTGACTGTCAAGGATGCTTTTCCGATTCCGGTGGTCGAGGAGCTGCTCGACGAGCTCAAGGGGGCTCGCTTCTTCACCAAGCTCGACCTACGCTCCGGCTACCACCAAGTTCGCATGAAGCCGGAGGATATCCACAAGACCGCATTCCGCACACACGACTCTCCCCTAATTAGGGAGCTGCTCAGCGCGGTGCACAACGACGGGCACGAGGGGGTCCAACGCACCCTACACCGACTGCGCCGCGACGTCCACTTCCCCGCCATGCGCACTGCTGTCCAGGACTTCGTCCGCGCCTGCGGCACGTGCCAGCGCAACAAGGCTGAGCACCTCCACCCCGCCGGCCTGCTACTACCCTTGCCGGTGCCCTCGGCAGTCTGGAGCGACATCGGCCTCGACTTCGTGGAGGCTCTTCCCAAGGTGAAAGGCAAATCCGTAATCCTCACGGTGGTGGATCGGTTGAGCAAATACGCTCATTTTATTCCGCTTGCTCATCCCTACTCCGCGGAATCGGTGGCCCAAGCTTTCTTCGCCGAGATTGTTCGCCTCCACGGCATGCCTCAGTCGATGGTCTCGGACCGTGACCCCGTTTTCACCTCCAAGTTTTGGTCCGAGCTGATGCGACTCATGGGGGCGAAGTTGCATATGACGTCGGCATTTCACCCTCAGTCCGATGGTCAGACGGAGGCCGCTAACCGTGTCATCACTATGTATTTGAGATGCTTCACAGGCGATCGTCCCCGCCAATGGCTCCGATGGCTCCCATGGGCGGAATTCATCTACAACACGGCGTACCAGTCCTCTCTTCGTGACACGCCGTTCCGCATCGTCTATGGCCGTGAACCCCCCACCATCCGGTCTTATGACCCCGGGGAGACGCGCGTCGCAGCCGTCGCTAAGACCATGGCGGCGCGAGAGGAGTTCCTGCAGGATGTGCGCTACCGTCTCGAGCAGGCGCAAGCTGTCCAAAAGCGCCACTATGACAAACTACACCGAGCCGTCTCCTACAAGCAAGGCGACTGGGTGCTCCTCCGCCTGCGACACCGCCCCGTCGCCTCGCTCGACGTCGCCGCCACAGGGAAGCTGAAGCCGCGCTACTTCGGTCCCTACCGCATCGCCGAGATGATCAACGAGGTGGCTGCTCGCCTGGAATTGCCCCCTCGCTCCCGTCTCCATGACGTGTTCCACGTGGGGCTCTTCAAGCCATGGGTGGGCGATCCCCCATCCGCACCACCGCCACTCCCTGTCGTCCACCATGGTGCTACGGTGCCGGAGCCCGAGCGCGTCGTCAAAGCGCGACTTGCCCGCGGCGTGCGCCAGGTCTTGGTGCATTGGAAGCATGAGCCCGCGTCCTCCGCTACATGGGAAGATCGTGACTCCTTCCTCGAGCGCTATCCACGCTTCCAGCTCGCGGACGAGCTGTCTCTCGAGGAGGGGAGAGATGTCATGTACGGGAACACATACGCCCGTACACGACGCGCACGTGATGTGCGCCGCGCCGCAGCGCGCAAAGGGGAGGTCCAGCAGGCGCATGGCCAGATCAGTGGCTAGGATATTTACCATTTAAACATTTATTAGTTTCCTTCATTGTTCCTTAATTATAGGAGATTGTTTCCTCCTTTAGGTTGGGCCGCCGGCCATATATTGTAATCAGCACGATGAATGAAGGCAAGCAGTGATTGAACCCTAAACCTCTCTCTCTCCCTCCAACGCTCTAAAGCCCGAGCCGCCGTGAGGGGCATAACCTCCGCGATCGGAAGACAACGGCAGGAGACTACGAACTCCGTAGTCGAGGGCCGCCTACCCTAGATCACAACGCCCTTGACAAAGAAAATACTTGCAAATCAGACAAACATAGTTCGGTATAAACATGGGACTTTCAGACATACCAAGAAACTGGAACTGGTTGTGTTGCAACCTTCTCCAGCTGCAGCAAAAACATTGAAAAAAATATTAGTTCAATCGTGATAGTAAATTGTCATGTCCTCAAACTAGAATGAAGTCATATTACTTGATAAAGCTATTCCTCTGTGCAACTACCTCCCCCTTAAAACCAGTTGGTTTCTGGTAAGTCGATTCTCCTGTCAAAGCATTGTAATAATATACAACACCAGTTTCAGTTTTGTGAGCAGACCATGCATCTGAATCCTGAACTCCAGTATTTCTATTGTCCTCCAGCTGTTCATTGACTTGACCTCCATGTCCTGCAGCATTAAACATTATCAATAGAATAGTTAAAATAAAAAAACAAGACCAAATATCAAATCCAGTGAAAACGTTGCCTGTAGAATCTGGCTCAGCTGAAGCATGAGTGGGCTGTTCAGATCCTGGATTTGTTGATGCTTGTATTTTCCGATCCCCACCAGTTGACACACCAGGTGGTTGCACATTGGCAAAGGTCGTAGTCGCAGCAGAAGCCCCAACTATTGGCCTGCCAAGAGACCCTACAGGACCAGCTGGATAGGACTGGAAGGGAGGCTGCTGAAATCCAGTAAGCTGTGGAGGATGATGTGGCCATAAAGGTTGAGGTGGGACAATAGCAGGTCCTGAAGGATAGGATGAATAAAATGGTTGTTGAGAATTCTGTGGAGTAACACCTTGGGTTGCAATTGGTGGCGTTGTTTGGGGCAAAGGAGAGGCAGATGGAACTAAAGGCCTCCCAAGGAGACTTGTTGGATTAGAGACAATTGCAGAAGGTTGTCCAGGGGCAGATGGTCTGGCGGCTCCAAATACCTCAGGGCGAGGTGGCACTGACGAATTTGTTAGTGTTTGAATAGGGATTGAAGGATTTCCGGAAGCACTTGCAATTATTGAAGGAGAATTTGATGGCATGCCAGTAGATAACTGCATGGCATGGGGGGTAACTTCTGATGCACTTGGGCCATCCGATTTCAAATTATTAGTGTCCGAGTTGCCCTGTATGTAATGAAAATCATTAAGTTAGCAATGCTTTACTCCAAAGATTCAAACATACAAAGAAAAAAGAGTGTGCATAGTGCTTAATGGAAATTGGGAGGCTTGTGATTGCACCTGTTGTGCACTACAAGGAATAATGGATGGCCTTGGCACTGAAAAAGGCAACTGAACAGATCCAGGAGGATTTGGTGCCATAGATCCTGGGAATGCTGTACTAGGGCGAGTTATGTGCCCAGGGGTGGGAGGCTGCAAGGAACCTGGTGGAACAAATCTAGAAATTTGACCAGCAAGATTTGCTCCCTGTGTAAGCAAAAATATATCAAGTGTTAGTGCATCAGATAATAGGATCAGGTCACAAGCTTAAGATTAAAAAATGTATATAGAACAATGGTAATGATAATAAAGCCATGAGAAATTACAGTGTCAAGTTGAAACTGCTGACCAGTAGGCAATCTAGCATTAGCATGCGCAACAACGTTATATGAAAAAGAAGGTCTGTTCCCAAAATATTGCCCTGGGGCTGGTGGCTGAAGAGCTGACGCAGGCATAGGAGCAACCGAAAGAGCCTGGAAAGGGGAAAAAGCTCATGAGACATACATAAGTGGTAATGCCAACATTAGGTAAATAATCCAAATTGAGCACTGTGGACTAAGTTGACTTGTTTGTCATTTCCATCATTCCATCCTATTACCATAAATATTGTGCTTCTACACAGAATAGTAAAATTGGGATGTCAGTATCCTAATTTTGTATTAAGCTCTGTTTTACAAATGGTAAGATTCTACAGCAGCTTATCAATAAGCAGATCTGAAAATGAATTAAATAAGCAGAATTAGTTTTTCGCTAGGATCTCCAATAAGCGGAATCTGCGCAACCATAAGGTATGTGAACACAATAGCACTGCCTTCATCTCCACCTCCCATCGCCCCTCAAACAACAGCCCATGAGAACAAAGTACTCCCGTTTGTTCCTTTCCGTCACCCCTAAAACCACCACCGCACAATACCCATTCAACATTCGCTGCAGCATCCATTTTCACATCTCCTCCCATCACTGGAGAACATCAAGCTTGATCTGGATACCACGGATTCTCGTCAAAAATTGAAATTTGAAATAACCATCAATATGTGCAAGCTTCTTCATCTACTTTGTGAGAAAAGGGGATTCGTATTGTTCTTCTTGTTCTGTGTGATGACCCTGCAACAACAGTGTGGTGACCCTACGTGAACCCTGACGTCGACCCTGATCAACCCCAACTGGATAGAACAGGGTCTCAACCCCATTTACTACGACTATGTGCCAAACAGGGCCTTATTCTTCTACATACAATTTTGCAGACTATGCAAAAAATGTCAAATTGGCTGCGAGATGTGGAAGGTCAGTTGCATAATCGGCTTTCCCTTAATCAATTTTGATTACGAAGCATTTATAGACATGACATAATGCAAAGCTATCACTGTCTGGGTAGGTTTCTACTCTCCAGGCATTTGAAGAATTCAAAAATTCCTCATGCAAAGACTCCTCAAGCTAATCACATACAATGGAAATAACAAAATGGTCTTGCTATCTATCATATTCGATCAAAATAAAGTATTTTAACATGACAAAAAATTCACAACGCTATAATACTAGCATGAGCTATGCGACATATAGTTAAATAGGCAATAACTTGACCAAAGCATGGGTTAGCCTGCCATTTTTCATTTTTTTGAAGCTAAAAAGGCATTGGCAATAGTCCACTACTGTGTTACAATTCAGCTAGCAAATTCACGGGTGAATCTATGAGCATGTAGTTCCCATGAATATAGAAAGGTTTCTATAGGACACACGAGAGGTTTATGAAATGATCAACTATTGTGCCTGGCCCAAAGGTCGCTGCTCATCATAAAAGCTAATCAGTAGAGTTCAGTCGCAATAGCTATGTTACACCCTTGGCCGCCGGCGAAGGTCGCCGTCGACGTGAGCACATACAAGAGAACAGAACCAGGACGCCGGCGAGGAAAACCCCTCTGCCTTGGCGATATTGATTTACGAATGAACTCGATGTCTCCTCCTTACACGAGCCGGGCACTTAGGCACCGTTACAGTCGCTGGCCATCTAGGCCCACATGTCAAAGTACATTAATGAAAACGTAAACAACTCTTCTATGCGGTATCGGTATGAAAACGTATTCATCCTCAATTGCCTTCCTTCTCCGTGGCGGTGCCAGGCGCGACACCTCCCCCCGCTTGAGTTGCAGCTTGGCCCCAAGCTGGTGCTTCGGGGAAACGATTCTTGACGACGTGGTAGTCCTCCCAGGTAGCAGACGACGCCGGAAGGCCAGTCCAAGTGAGTTTCACCTGCGACACAGCAGCATTACCTTTCTTCACCAAGCGACGATCAATGATGGTCGCTGGAACAGCAGCAGCTGCCTCGAGATCAGTTAGAACTGGCAGCTCGTCATATACTGGTGTGTAATCTGCATGAAATGGTTTATGCTGGGAAATATGGAAAACATTGTGAATCAGAGAGTTTGCAGGGAGCTCCAGGCGATAAGCCACTGCACCAATACGCTCCAAAACCTTGTAGGGGCCAAAATATTTGAATGCCAGCTTGGGAAAAGGCCTGTTAGCCACCGAGGACTGAGTATAAGGCTGGAGCTTCAAAAGTACTTGATCACCCACAGCAAACTGAAAATCTGTCCTCTTTTGATCAGCTAGTATCTTCATACGATTCTGTGCTCGGGCGAGATTGTATTTGAGAGCTTCCAAATGTTTCTCTCTATTTTTAATCACCTCAACGACTGAAGGGGGTGTCTCTGATGGAACTGAAGGAATTGCACCAATATTGGCTTCATATCCATACAATGCTTTAAATGGAGAACAGCCCAAGGCACTGTGATATGTATTGTTGTACCAGAGCTCCGCGAGAGACAGCCAGTTTTTCCAGGTTTTGGGGGCATCTTGAACCGAGCAGCGGAGATACATCTCAAGACACTGGTTGACCCGCTCAGTCTGTCCATCAGACTGCGGATGATACGCGGTGGTCAGCTTCAGATTCACTTTGTATAATTGGAACAGCTGTCTCCAGAAATGACTAAGAAAGACAGTATCTCGGTCAGTGACAATGGAGCTTGGTAACCCATGCAACTTGACGACAGTGTCCATGAAGATTTGAGCAATTGTGGTGGCTGTATAAGGGTGCTTAACAGGCATAAAGTGGGCATATTTTGTAAGCCGGTCGACTACTACCAGAATGACACTGAAGCCTTGTGATTTGGGGAGGCCCTCAATGAAATCCATGGTTAAGTCGCGCCACACCCCCTCCGGTATTGGCAATGGCTGTAACAACCCCATGGGGTGAGTGTTGCTATGCTTGGACTGCTGGCAAACTGAGCAGTTTTTGACAAAACTTTCCACATCTTGTTTCATGCCCTTCCAGCTAAAATGCTTTTTGAGCCTCTGATATGTGGGGGCTATGCCGGAGTGGCCTCCCAAAGCACTAGAGTGAAAAAGCAGCAATCAACCTTGTCTGCAGGGCAGAATTGCCACCAATCCAGATTTTATCGTGATATCTGATCAACCCTTGATCCAAACTGTACCCCTGGCCATCAGGGCTTGCCACTGCCAGCTGTTTAAGGAATTGTTGGGCATGTGAATCAGTGGTATATGAGTTTAAAACTTCCTGGATCCATGCAGGTTGTACAGAGGAAACAACTTGGAGCGCCAAAAGATGAGCTACTCTGGACAGAGCATCAGCTGCTACATTCTCTTTGCCTTGTCGGTATATAATTTTAAATTGTAGTCCCATCAACCGAGCCATGGCTTTGCGCTGCATGTCAGAATGCAGATTTTGTTCATTCAAATAGGCCAGAGACTTATGGTCTGTAACAATAAGGAATTCTTGTCTTTCCAGGTAGGGTCTCCATCTTTCCACCGCCATAATGAGAGCAAGGAATTCCTTTTCATAGATTGAGAGGGCTCTATGTTTTTCTCCCAGTGCTTTGCTAAGATACGCAATTGGTCGGCCATGTTGCATGAGAACAGCCCCAATTCCTTCACTACATGCATCTGTTTCTATTGTGAATGTATCCTGAAAGTTGGGTAAGGCCAGCACTGGAGTTTTGGTCATTGCAACTTTGAGATGGTCAAAAGCTAACTGTGCTTCTGGGGACCAAGCAAATTGCTTCAGCCGTAGGATATTGGTTAGGGGCTTTGCCAGGACTCCATAGCCTTGAACAAACCGTCTGTAGTACCCAGTGAGGCCTAAGAAGGCTCTGAGCTGAGTCATGTTAGTGGGCACAGGCCAGTGCAGCATGGCTGAAATCTTGGATGGATCAGTGGAAACCCCCTTGGAAGAGATGATGTGTCCCAAGTACTCAAGACTGGATTGAGCAAATGAACACTTGCGTTCTTTGAGGTAGAGTTGATGTGTCCGGAGTTCAGCCAATACTTGTTGAAGATGGGAAATATGCTCTTCCAATGTTGGACTGTAGATAAGAATGTCATCCAAAAATACCAGGACAAATTTTCTCAAAAAAGGTTGTAAGATATGGTTCATTAGACACTGAAAGGTTGCAGGTGCATTTGTCAGCCCAAAGGGCATGACTTTGAATTGGTAATGCCCCTGATGAGTTTTAAAGGCTGTTTTATGCTCATCTGCTGGGTGCATTCGAACCTGATGGTAACCTGACCGCATGTCTAACTTAGTGAAATACTGAGCTCCAGACAATTCATCCAAGATTTCTTCAATGATGGGCATTGGAAATCGGTTCTTGATAGTTATATCATTGAGCTTCCGGTAATCCACACAAAGCCTCCAAGAACCATCTTTCTTCTTAACTAATAGAACTGGTGAAGCAAACGGACTATGACTGTGTGCTATAAGCCCTGACTGCAGGAGGTCCTGGACTTGTCGTTCTATCTCTGTCTTGTGATGTGGAGAGTAGTGATAAGGTCTGGTGTTAATTGGAATAGACCCAGGGATTAGGGGAATTGCATGGTCATAAGTGCGCTGTGGTGGAAGAGATGTAGGCTCCTGGAAGATATCACTGTAGGATTGAAGCAAGGTGTTGATTGCAGTGGGTAAAGAAGGTGGCTCTGACATAGTGGTGAAAATGTGTTCAAGCACATGATCTAAAAGTACAAAGGCCCAAATATCATTGCCCTTGGTTGAGTTGCATACTTTGGTGGCCGAAATGGCAGAAAGTTGACAGGGAGGTTCCCCTAAACCCTGAAGTTTGATAAACTTCCCGGCCTCAGTAAACTGGAGTGTTTTACTAAGCCAATCACATTGCATTGGGCTATGAGCTTGGAGCCAATCAAAACCCAGGATAGCATCGTATGGGTGCATATTAAGGACGATCATGTCACTGCATAAAGTGTAGCCTTGGCAATACCACTGCAACTGAGAAACTGCCCTGTCGGTGATCATCCATTCACCATTGGCCAACTTAACTTTCTTTTGTTGTATGGGTTTAGTTTGCAATTGGGCGATATCCACAAACTGAGAGCTCACAAAACTATGAGAGCTACCACTATCCAGCAAGATGAGCATAACTTTATCTTTGACCCGGGCCTTAAGTTTGAGACAGTTGGTGGTGTCACTGCTAGACAAGGCATTGATAGACAGATGACCAAATTCTTCTTGCAAAATGTCCTCAGCTGCCAACTCATTGAGGGTGTCATCAGACAGTTCACGATCAAGATCATTCAATGCTAGAGCATTAACCTGAGCTTTGTTCCTCTTTGTACATACTTCCAAATGTCCTGGGACAAACTTGTCCCCACAGCTAAAACAAAGACCATTGGCTCGGCGATAATCTCTTAACTGCCGATCTTTCCACAGTTGAGTGGACTGCTGTGTGTTCTTTGGCTCAGCCCTGGGGTTGTTATATGTTCTGACAGCCACAGGATTCTTGTTCTGTCGTGTTTTGGCACGCTCCAACAGTCCTTGCTGAATTTTGGCAATAGTAGCAGCTTTCCTGACTGTAGGTGGTAAATGAGGTTCCACTTGAGCTCTGATTTCATCTTTCAAACCCATGATATATTTTGGTGTGAAAAACAGGTCATCATAATTTGGGTTGTGCATAATAATGTTGAACTGGAGAGCCTGAAATGTGGTGGTGTAGTCTTCCACGGTTCCAATTTGTCGGAGCTCTAATAACTCATTCATTGCAGACCGTAAATCATCAGCGCCGAATTCCTGTTGGACAGCTGCACAAAACTGTTCCCAGGTACCCAGTGCATTAGTTTGTTTGTAAGCCTGAAACCATTTTGCAGCATTGTCTCTAAAGTGCAGAGTTGCTGCGGTGATCCACATCCCTTCAGGTAGACTGTAGAGCTCAAAATAGCTTGCACAGTTGTATTTCCAGATCTTCGGATCAGTACCATCAAAAATAGGAAATGGCATTTTTGGTATAGCGTGCTTGGGTAATTTGGTTGAGTCAGCAGGTGGCCTGTGGAATTTTTTGGCTTTGGAT
Organism: Saccharum hybrid cultivar R570; assembly: GCA_038087645.1. Classification (NCBI taxonomy): domain Eukaryota; kingdom Viridiplantae; phylum Streptophyta; class Magnoliopsida; order Poales; family Poaceae; genus Saccharum; species Saccharum hybrid cultivar. The sequence goes on along the minus strand of JAQSUU010000071.1, from coordinate 372,997 downwards.
GGCTCTGGTTGAGCTTTGTCTTTGCTATGAGCAAACACATTCTTGAAACTAGCATCGTCGTCCAGGATGTCGAAAGCTCCATCACTGTCTTCCTCTTGCTTTGCTTCAGTCTGGAATTGTCGCAGTGTCAACTGGGCAACAGCTTGGCCATTGGCCTTGACCTGCTGGGCGATCATATGTTGCTCCTGAGAGTACTGATCCATTGCTGCACCTCTGATGTCCAGTTGTGATTTCAGCTGTTGTTGGACCACGCTCAGGTCGTTGAGTTGTGTGAACAACAGATCAAAGTGCTCCATGACCTGATCCCATTTGGTGTTCTCTTCCTCCGTGTTACGAGACATGGTGTCCAACAAAATTTGCGTCTGCTTGGACGGTTGGGGATGCTTTGGAGGTGCCGTGATGACGATCTAATTGTGGTCACCAAATCTACGAGTACCCGCTCCCGGTTTGAACAGAGTCGCCCCGAATCGGAACGTGGTACTGTCTCCGCCGCCTGGGAATGAAGCGTGACCGAGGGATTTTACGCAAGGACAAAGCCCGGCAACCCAAGTCACGGACACTCCCCCGCCAACGCCGCCGCCCGAATTGTTCAACGCGGCTACGGAATTTTACACAGAGACAAGTGCTCTGCAACCCTCGCCTGATGAACAATCGTGCTGAGATGGAAATTGGGGAGCACGAGTGGAGGTGCTCACAGGTTCTCGCCGCCGAACCGCAATTGTTGATGTAGTCCCCCAGTCGAAGCGAGAAAGCCGTAGAGGAAGTGGATCGGTGGATGTGGAAATGGGAAGGAGTGGTGAGTGGATTGTGGCAGATCTCGGGCTAGGCAACACCAAGAACGTTGCTGACCCAGTTCAACCTAAGGATGGACCTATGGGAACTTCCGTCGAACACCTCGAGGGTGGACAGACTACCCAGCCAACCGGAATTACGAACGGTGATCCAAGCAACGAAGTCGGGAAAATCGCTGGATGGAGAGCTGCCGAGGTGGTGGTGGAGGGGAATGGTGGAGGTGGATCGAAAGGAGGTAGGGTAGATCGCGACGTCGGAGCACTGGATCCGCCGCCGGAGATCAGGTAACTAGCGGTGATGTGTGGCGACTAGCGCCGTACACCCACGCCAAGGATAGATGGTCTCTGATACCACTTGTTACACCCTTGGCCGCCGGCGAAGGTCGCTGTCGACGTGAGCACATACAAGAGAACAGAACCAGGACGCCGGCGAGGAAAACCCCTCTGCCTTGGCGATATTGATTTACGAATGAACTCGATGTCTCCTCCTTACACGAGCCGGGCACTTAGGCACCGTTACAGTCGCTGGCCATTTAGGCCCACATGTCAAAGTACATTAATGAAAACGTAAACAACTCTTCTATGCGGTATCGGTATGAAAACGTATTCATCCTCAATTGCCTTCCTTCTCCGTGGCGGTGCCAGGCGCGACAAGCTAACATCATTCTCATTCTAAACAAAATTGCAACCCTAAACATGTGGTCATACACAGAAACGCAACAGAGAAAAAGAAAACCTTAAACGTAGGCATAAACGGTCAGCATGGCAAGGCAGATAAGCTGCAGCAGTGAATATGCCAAGATGCCTACCGGAGAAGAACATGGTTGTAGTGAAGCTGCACCGCTGCCAACTTGCGGCGCTGGTGGCGCCCTCGGCAGTACATTATAAGAAAAGGCTGGCGACGGCGTTGGCGACGGAGACGGTGCCCCTGGCGCCATGTAGGATAGAGAGCCTGCAAATTGCGGCCGTGGCGGCCCTGGCGCTGCGGGCAGGGCAGGAGAAGCGGGAGGAGGCGCTGCGGGCGTGGCAGGAGAAGCGGGAGGAGGTGCCGCCGCAGAATCGGAAGTGGTGGCGGACGCGGGGCCGGACAAGGCATCTCCGGGGGCTGCCGCCGCGACGGTAGATGGATTGGATCCCCCTGCCAATTCCGCCGCGGCGGCCGCCGGTTCCGCCACGGCAGCTGCCTTAGCCTGAGAGGGTTCTTCGACCTGTGGGTCGCCCACGTCGGAGACGGCCGACGCCGGCGTCGCCATGCCCGGGAGGTAGTTGGGGCCTAGGGTTTTGTGAAATCGATGAGCGTCGTGCCTCGCGCGAGAGAAAGCAGCGGTAGACCGGGGTGGAAGAGAGAGAAAGATACGGGTTGGATTTCTTCAAATTGGCCCGTGGGCCGGAGCCTGACCGTTATACAGGCTAATCTTTAATGAAATGGGCTGGGTTATATGTAACTGGTTTGGAGAAAAAGGATTCAGAATCCTTGAGAATACATACACATTGGATGGACACAGAAGAATGAGTATCATCTACTTATTCCTTACTTTTTTTTGTTCGTGGAATGGGACAGGATGCATCGGTTTGAATAATGAGTATCATCTACTTATTCCTTTTTATGTGGAATGGGGGTAGGATGATGCATTATCACCTTATTCCTGGTAAGTCAATAATTGATAGTACGAGGAATAGAGTCATTCCACCAAATTTGGGGAATCAACTCATGGCTCGGATGGAGTGGTTCCCCAAACCAAACATCCTATTAGAGTTTTAGGTCGTCTCACATAAGATCCTTTTATGGTATATGGAGATAGAGAAGGAAGTTGACATAAATGAACATGTTAGCAACCTCATAGGTGTCTTATGCATTGTCACATAATAATTTCTTTATGACATGGAGATGGGGTAGAAAGCTGAGAGAGTGAGTTGTTTTGTTTCGAGAAGTAATCATCTCATAAGCTAAAATTTAGAAACTATATATAATTTAACTCGTGCACCATTTGTACGAGTTGTGAAGGTCGCATCTTAAATCGTCTCAAGATCGTGAAGCAGATAAAACTTCTGATAAAATCTCAAACAAAAGATGAAATCAAAGGAAAGAACTGAGGAAACGCAGGCTTCATTATAAAAAAATACTGTGTATAAAAAATGTGTGCACCATAGTACGGTGTGTAAATGCTATGAAAACACAGTGCTGCTATGTCCCTAAAGAAACTCAGTACAATGTTATGTTGCAGTGTGGGCAGATATGTGCAAGATGAACTGAAAATTTTCCTAAAGAAAGCTGAGGTACAGAGAATCCTTTCAACTCTTCGGCCAGTCCAAATGCTCAATCGGCTTCCCACTAACAAGCCATGCTCCTTCAGATAGTTCATCAAAAAGTTGGCTGTATCCCCACCCCGAGTAGCCTAGGAAGAACCACAGGTCTTCGACAGATTGCTCGCCCAACTTGATCCGTGTCACTACCCGGCTTGTGGCAACTATGTTCCCGTAATAGACGCCTGGTATTACTTGCATGTACCCCTCCCAGGCTACTCTTGACAAGCTCACAAGGTGATAACCTTGCACCACGACAGGCCCACCGTAGAAAAGTGGGGCATGCTTAATAGGCTCCATCGAGCTATCCAGATCCTTGAAGACACCCCAGCTTAATCGCTTGTTGATGATCAAGCCATGAAAGCCTTCATGAGAATCAGATGACACAATGAGCACTTTGGCGTTATCAAATGGAACTGCGGTCCCAAGCTTCTCAGTGGCAGTAAGGATGGATCCAGTAACGACATCTGGATGATTTGATAACTCAGAACCAACATTGCCACTGCCTTTATCACTGACTTGAAACTGAATTGCCTGTGGTGCATCATGCTGTGTTGTCATTCTCTTCTTCCACATAAATCCTGAGTACCAAGAAGAAAATAGGCTTCAGAACATGTATGAACCAACTAATACTGACAAGTGCACACTAAAAAATATGGTCAGGTATCTTCATTCAGGCGTTGGTATGCATGTGACATTTTTTAAAACTATTGATTTTTCAAGTACTAGGAAAACAATGTCAAGAATTCAGAAAACAAAATAAATGATTACGCACAAAACAAAATAAATGATGACGCACAATAACAAGCCTTTAGGGGCAAAGCTATTCAACTAATGGTGCTGTTTCGTTCAGTCCTGGGAGTCGTACTGCTAATGTAATAAGGTTGCAGTGCAATCCGTCACAGTGTAAGGCAAAACAGAATTTGTTTGGTTCGATTTTTTAACATCTTGCATTTCCTTAATCGTGTTTGGCTAGCAACAGAGGTAACAGGTTGGCTGGGAACAAACAGGCTGGCAGCATACGGAGCGTAGGGGTGATCCGCGAGCTGAGTGGAGAGCACAAAGTTGTGAACAGAGAACAGGAGATGGGAATCCACAGGCATAATCAGATAACGCTGGGAGGTGAGTGGTATCGGCGTTGCATATCCCATATCCGATCCCTCTGTTACAGATTACTCCTATATACGAGGCCCAACCAAACGTGAAGTAATGTGATCTCTTAGAGCTGTGAATTGATGATGGGGCAACAATGCCGAACCAAACGGCACAAATCCTCGGTTAGTGTGGTGGCACCTCAGGTTTGGGGAACTTCTAGAACAAGGTAATCCACAGCACAGCAGGTGCCAGTCTAGATAAGAAGGGTAAACTAGGCTGGTATGCCAGACAGGTGAACAGCACAGGGGCAAGGCAGATACTTAATACTTTCATGTATGAGAAGATTAACACAACTTCTAAGAAACAATAGTGTTGTAAAGTGTAAGCTAATACATATTACAGAATTATAAGCAAATCCAAATATTTCAAGTAGAACCGATGCAGTCACAAGATGTTTGTCCACTAACCTTTATATTCCAATAGATGACGAGAATTGCTCACGTGAGACTCCAAAAATTCGATTAAATGAGGCACTGACATTCCCCCTTCATATGCTATTGCACTTTTGTTCTCCGCAGGGAAAAGTAATAATGTCGGATAAAGTTCTTCCTGTGTAGATGAAAGTGCAATACAGTAGTACTATTAAGTGCATCAGTACCAAAACATTCAGGCAACTAAGGAGGCTATGTTGTTGTTATTGTTGGTTAAGGAGGCTTAAGAACAAACATTCCTTATATCTGAGCAACATCAAAAAAAAATTAAAAATCTATGAACTTCACAAAACTGGTCGTTGGATTTCATATGACAACTCATAGTCCCCAGTTACTCCCCTTTTTTTTTGGGAGGGGGGGGTCCCAGTTCCTGAAGGGAAATTGTACTTTAACTTTCATGTGTTCCAAACAGGGTCTGAATTGATTGTATGGGCATAGCTTTGCATAATTGCATTCAATAGTTTGAACTTTCTGGGAAGGAACACACTACAGCATTATGTCAGCACAGTTAGTTGGGGCCAAATGGGGCAGCCCTGCCCTCCCTGTTCTTTGAAATACCAGAAGGAATAACTCTGAACCAGTTGGCGTTCAACCACTAATAAACTGCTAGATTAACCCTCTCTGGTAAAATTCCCAAGTATTCAATTAGATTTGTCCTATATAAGCTTTTGTCCAAACTCCATCATTTGAACATCACTGGATGAATTGTAGACATCATAGTTGTTTCCACGGTCAAACGGTAAAGTCTTCTGCAGGTATACCTATCCAGATAAGCAGCTACGTCTTGCCTGACTGTTGCTCATACGAGTACCTTTTGCAACTTCAAAAGCTACAGCATATTCCAACTACTAAAGTAGATGCTAAAGTAGGATAAGATAGGTGATAAGGGTGCTGACACAGGCACCAACTACTCTAGATAAACACAAGACTTATAGACCAAGTCTATCAATATCTTATGCCGCTTATATTCCATGCATAGGGATGCTACTACTCTGGCTTATCAACAAAGATTTTGAGTTTCCCAAGTGCAATGTTCGCCCAATTCTCTAGGCCACTGACTACTAATCTGACCCATTTCATGTTAAAGAATGATATCCAAATATAGAAAGTTCCTAATTGAATGTAGCTACAGAATTTGTTCTGTTACAGGAGGGAGCAAACTTCAATAGATGGGAATATAGAATTAAAAAATAAATACTACCATGCCTGCAGATTTTAGTAAATGGTGGCATTCATTTGACGTGCAGTCTATCATGTAAATCACAGGAATGCCCTTCATCACATATTCTTCACTTTCCTCTGCAACAAAAGGATGATTCTTTAATACACAATGAATGATTGATATTTGATGTGCAAGGAACACAGGGATCATGCTTAGCTAATGTTCTGAACTTTAAAGGAAATATGTACAGTAGACAGGTTCTGTTGGATTTGTGATGCAATGATGTGACATGTATATGCTTGGATGGCCCTGCAGTAATGTTGCAACATGCAAATTATTTGTTACTATATCTCTTTACATTTTTCAGTTCGCAATTGGAACATTAATAGATGGGGCCAGTGTCCAACGGCCTATGGCCACACATGACCAAGGTTCAACTTCTGTCACCGAAAGCTTCGAAAATGAATTTCCACATATTTCTTGCATTTCACTCATGAACCATCGGATCACTCATGACATCTGGGAAGTCTCAATCAAGGCTACATTTAATGATGTTCACCACTATAAACCCAGGGGGGGGGGGGGGGGGGGGGGGGGTCGGCGGTGGTGTTGTATGACTTGCATTAGATGCAAATCTTATCTAATACAGCTTAAAGCATGACCCTGAATACCAACTAAAAAGAACAAATCAGCAGGAAAAGTTCACTAATTTCTAAAGATAAAAAGAAAAATGTGTCCCGTTCAAAAAAAAATGTGAGCAGTCAGCTAACAGTATAAGTAATTCAGGTATTACCTTCATTGTGGACATCTTGAGCATTTGCAGATACAGAATCTGAATAGCTCGAAAAGCTCTTAAATGATCGGTGTAACTCACGGACTACCAGCTCTGCTCGCTGACAAAACCCACACCAAGAGTTGCTGAAAAGCACCATTACATCCTTGTTCCAACCAGATGCAATATTTTCAGTGTTTGAAAATGATGCTTCACTTTTTGAATCACAACCTCTGGGTCCAAAGACTAACGGACAAAAACTAATTGCTGTCAACTGAGGGATCGAATTTGCCTCATGGAAATCATGATTAACAAAAGGTGGTCTTGGAAGCTCCTTCGAACTTATAGCTGATGAGGTAACACGGTAATATGAAGAAAGACTTTGATTCATAAAACTGTCAAGATAATTTTGTAAAGAAGCATAGCTATACTCGCTTTCCTCGGGAAATATATAATGTTTTTGTTGAACTGGATCAATTATTACCAGGGACGGAATTCTTGATCCACCAGTTAAAGTTCTCAGGAGTCTGTAACCACCATCGGAGAAGTAGAAAGCACCAGCAAAACGGTCATCAGATATACTTGAAGTTACCTGATCAGTAAAGTCTGTGTCATCTCTTACAGGAACACGGGAAGAGCTACATGTTGCATGATGGGAACATCTTGTATCACTTTCTTCTGATCCTTCAGAAAGATCGAATGTGTTTTCATAAATGGCATCTTCAGTTTTACTGATTTTTTTACTCAGGACTGAAGATACATCAACTTGGTCATTTGATGATACTGATTCCTCTTGGGAAGCGTACAAGTTTCTTTCATCATGTTCCAAAATTTGAAAAGCTTCTGTAACTGTTTTCTCCACTATGTGTTTATGCAACATACCTCCAACTTCACTACTACTATCTGCATTATTGGAGACATCTTCCTTAAGATCAACACTCATACCTGAAGCTTCATTTTTGCTTTGGTCCTCCATTTCTGTATCATTAGATTCACGAGCACTATCATGTTCATCAGGGTAAGTTGCCGGAGACTTATCAAGTATAGTTGGTGCCTGTCCATCATCAATATATTCAGTCTCTTTTCCTGTGGTTTCATCCACAGAAACTTCAGTAATATCGTCATTGGAATTATCTGTAGTGGCAGATGCATCGTCAGTTCTTTTGTATTCACTCTCTTCAACTGATGACTTGACCACTTTGATTTCAGAATCATCTGACAACATCTTTAGGCCAACATCTCGTGAAACTAAACTTATCCTTGTTTTCTTTGACCTATGCCCTGGTCTTGCTTTGTGTAGCAACTTAGTCAGAACATCGTGTAAAGGATTAGCACCACTACCTTGGCTAGAACTTCTGTAAGAAATACTATCTCCTTCATTAACCACCATAACTGACATTTTATCCCCAAGTGCCATAAGCTTAGTGGCCCAAGCACTCAGCCTTGCTGTTTGAGAATAGGCATCTGAGACACCTGTATTCCTCAAAGAAAGGACAGCTTTTGAGCGTGTTTTGGAGGTACTGCTACTTAGAATCCCATTACTGACATGAAATGGGTAATTATTTTGCACATACTGCCTTAGTAACTTGATGACTAATTTGCTTTCATCTCTGACTTTTGAAGAGTGGGATAATCTATCAATAAATAGAATTACAGAGGGCCTGTTTGTGGGGAAGATAGCCTCTCTACCACTTTCATCAGCACTAACCTACGCATATAACATTGAAACCCAAAAGTCATGGGCTGATGCATGTAAGAATTAAAAGACTACATAGGCCACATGAAAAACAAAATGGCATACATAATACAAATATTCATCCAAGAAAATTCCTTTGCCCAATAAAACAAGATATTAAGTCATCAGGATCAACAAATCACAAACTCAGTAAAGTATCAAGTGTAAAGTATGTAGTATGTACTATATATTCTCTTCACCTAAAAGCCACAGTTTAGGAGAGTTTTCAAGAAAGAAGTATAGATTTTGCAAATATTTGTCGAAAGTGAAAATAACACAAAGTGTCAAGCTTAAAAAGTAAATAAGAAAGTAATTGTCTGCACAGTTGTGGATAGACAAAGGAACTGCAAGCAGTATAACAAAAGGGATATTGGCACTGCACTTTATTCTTCTAATATCTATTCTACTAGCATGCTTATAGTTTACAGAGACATTAACAACGGATGGAAATAAATGGTAATTTCATACTACTGAATAGCATTTAATGTGTATTTGATTCTATTTTAGAGGTGCGCCAAACCATTATTCACTTACCTCCTTAATGCCGAGATTATGGTGGGATTGCACTAGACTTCTCAGATCATCGCTATCTTTCGCAATAACGGAACAAGTTTTGCATCCCATATGATGAGTGGTGACAAACCATGTCTCCTGGTTGCCTTCATTAACAACATGCAGTGAAGGCAACAATGATCTTTCGGTTATAAGACCAAATTTAGCTATTTCTGGGGGAAGCAAATATTCTCTTGCTATAGCAGTAAGCTTAGCATAGAAACTTTCAAATTGATGGAACTTTTGCATTGTACACTTTCTATATCCATCATTTGCGTTTCCAATTTGTTCAGAAACACTTTCATTTGCCAAGGCAAAACCACCTTTCCAAGGAGAACCAGTAAGCCGAACCCCAACTCCAAAGGTTTGTTCTTCATTCTCTACAACCTGTTTGTCATCTCAAATAAGTATATTTTCAGGAAGTGTTCTTCTGATATTTGCTGAATCTTCATAGTTCAGATAGTTCTTCTCAAAGAAACATAGCAGTAGCTAATTAATCAGATATAAATGCAACCTTCTTCACTACACTTACAAGCTCTAGTGGCCCATCTGATTCTCTGGTCATTGTCTTCCCAGAAATGTCAACTGTAGCACATCAAATAATATAAAATCTGATATCAGAAGATGAAAAGGACCATCATTAATTTAAAAGATTTGTGTAAGATGTATCAGGGAGCCAGTAGTGCATGAAATGGACAAAGACTAGAGGAAATTAAATTGAAAGGGTAAACCAAAAGGCATACTGTATCCTGGTAATTGGGTGGGTTGTTTTGTTTTCTCATGAAACTATCTTTCTTTTTCCTAATTCTGAATCTAAAACAAATAGTGATGAGTTGCCTGCACAATCAACAAAGCATCCAACTGAGAATAGATGGCTAAGAAAAGTTTTATATTAAATTGGACCACCATACGCCACTGGTCACACTAGAGCCTTGTGGAGTTGCTGTTGTAGGTAGCAGCCTGGCTTGAGGCGTAACCGCGTAACAGCACGTGAGTGTAGCGACAGAAGAGAAGACAGCAAGGCAAGCTGCATATGCATGTTGGTGAAGAACCAAGAAGGCCAGGATGAGGAGATCCACAAGTCGTGCCCATGTGGCCAGACTGGCATTTGGCAACTGGTGCTTGCAAATATTATGTTGTGAACGAGGGGATGGCAACTAGTGTTGGATGCACTGAGCACTGACAGTTTGCGTTGCACAAGCATAGGAAATGTATCTGTTCATGGGAGTTCAACGGCTGTGGGTTGCTACAAATACCTGGTCCTCACAAAAGTACATGGATTAGGGAGGGGGGGAGCCCAGGTTGCCAGGTTGGCTGACAGTTACTGGAGTGCCAATATTACTTTCGAAGGCTCATTGCTATCAGGCTAAATATTAAGGTTTCAACAAAGTGTGCAATATCTCTCTCTCTCTCTTTCTCAGAAGAAACGGAAAAATAATGCTTCAAAAGCTGAATAAAATATGTAAGGAAGTCGTAGATATACAAACCATTTTCTGTGTGGTTATTTGATGAAGCTGCCTCATAACTTTGGTTGCTGCCGCCATGAGCCAATCTGGTGAACCATCCACAGGATTCATAAAGGATTACAGATTTATCGGTAGATTCAATGAAAGTCTCCACATCTTCTTGTGTATGCAAAACCTCAAAAGGGGCCTCCTCATGCTTAAGTGACATGGTATAGCGCACTGCAGACAGTATATCATGTGCACGAAGCTTCCCTTGATATTTGAATTGCATGGAACGCTGGTAGTATACCACCTTTATTCCTTCAGCAGCACCAATAGCATCTGTGAGCAACTTTTCAGAATTCCTGTATACAACCATCAGCTTGAGGCGACCAAACTCCTCATTGGAACCAACCAAACGTTCTATGTCAGCCATCAGTGATCTGGACTCACCATACCCTGCAGATTGAGATCAGTAACAATAACAGTCAGGTTATGGCATGTTGTGCCCACATGTTCTATGATGGAGCATCAGAGGCTCTGAGCACATTATAAGGCAAATACACCAGATATATGCAGCAAACGCTAGATTTTGATTCGCAGCCATGCAAACATTGTACATAGCTTAATTACACAGCTCCAATGCAAAAGGGGACAGACCGGCTACATAAAATGTTTAGGGGGATTCAGTTGTAAAGCATCTGGGTCACTGCGAATTGCCACGTTTTGCATTGTCATTTCCGATAGACTGCGGTAATCTTATGGAAACGATGAGTTGTACTATACAGATTCACTGGAAGACAATAAGTTTGTTTAGTTGAACCACATAAGGCATTGTTTGGATACTCTCGTATTCGCCTCAATCCACATGCGTTGAGGTGGATTGGGGTGTAAATCAATTTAAGTTCTACGGTTCTACCCCAATCCATCCCAACACGTGTGGATTGAGGTAGACACGAGGGTATCCAAACAAGGCCTAAGCGACTATGGAACTCATCAGAAAACAGATGCAGGCACGGACAGGAGGGCTCACAGGGCATCGTGGCGAGGAGGAGGACGTGGGGGTGGAGCCGGATCTGGGACGAGAAGTTGGCCCTGGTCAGCACCTGCCACTCTAGACGGCCGGCACCGGAGCTCGCCATCGCCGGCGACTGTAGCGCACTGGCAAGGATAAGGAGGATAGCGCACGGCCATGCAGCGGTCAGGAAGGGGCGCATGGCGGCGGCCGGGGTTTAGCGGCAACACCAGCGACTTCGCGCGAGGACTCGAGTTCAGCCGTCCGGGGACCCGGTCGGATTTGGAGACGGTGGTGACATGGTGTGACTGGTGTACTGTTTGTGCAAGCCGGAGAGCGTATTTTACTTAAGTTAGTAAGGGTCTAAAATGCCAAATTTTTCATAAGGAGCTTTTTGGTTATTTAGCTTTTTTTACCTCTTGACGTCAAAATCAAAATAGAGAATAAATATTTTTTTATCAAAAAATTTTGCATGGTGTTTAGTTCTATTTTACAAAATGATGGACCAAAACTCAAAATTTTTTAGGTAAAATGGGGAACTAAACACACCCTAAATGTTTTTTTCTCTCTTTTCAAGGTAAATAAAAGATATTTATTACTCCATGTTCTAATTAATTTATTTATGACTTTTCTAGATATATATACAACTTTTACTATGTATTTAGACATTTTAGACATATCAAAAGCTATATTATACTTATAAAACCTAAAACGACCTATGATTTAGGACAGAATATGTTTTTTTTACATTAAGATAGAATATGGTATTAGTTATAATCAAAGTACAAAGATGGGTGGAAGCGAAACATTCCCTATTGAAAGTTTTGAAGTGTGAGTTGCACATTAAAAAGACAAGTGTGTGTAATCGCTTCTATGAGTAAAGCACGTTAACAGCCGAAGTGTGTGTAATCGCTTCATATGAATAAAGCACATTACAAAGGCAACAGTGTGTAATAGCTTCACACGAATAAAGACAATATCTTGTAATGTTTGCTTTCCTAGCCTGCTTCGCGAACTTACCAACAACTTTATTTGTTAACCTTGATGATTGAATGTTGCATTCCTTGAGTGATTTGTTGCCAATTCAGCAAGGACCGGTCTTAGAAACCAGTTGTCGGGTACCAATATTACGGTACCCATAAGACATGAGTCAAAATATATCAGCCTCAGTCTGCCTAAAATAATCGTGAGCGCAGCTACAGCCCAGTCCGGCCCAACTAAGGAGGTTCCCGGCTCGTCCGACCCTCCGGGCAAGCGTTCCGCCTCGCCCGACCTTTCTGGCGCGGGTCTCGCCTCTTCGGACCCCCCAGGAGAGAACTCCGCCTCACCCGACCCTTGGGGTCGAATCCACTCTTAGGAGTGGAGCAAAGGTTCTGAGAGGGGCCCGCACCACCTCAACCGCCACGAGCGCACACCCCTGACACGAAAAAGGGAGCAAGTATGCTTCCCCTACGGCCTGCAACCGTGACGGGTTATCCCTGTGGGCAGGTGTGCTTCCACGCGGTCTACAACTGTGATAGGTCATCCCAGTAGACAGGTGTGCTTCCACGCGGCCTACAACTGTGACAGGTCATCCCTATGGGCAGGTATGCTTCCACGCGGCCCGCAACTGTGACAGGCCATCTCTGGAAGCTCGCGTCGCCTCGGCGTCAGCAGGGTGATCCTGTGTCAGCAACTCCGCGTACGACCCCATCAGACACCCACAGTTCTGCACTGTGCCTTCAACTCTGACGTGGCCTCCGTCGGGGGAGTCCGTTGACCATATCGTCCTCCTGGACGGTATGGAGCATCACAGTTGACCCACGACACCCCCGTGTGAGACTGGTGGCAGGCAAGACTGCAGCGTGAGAATTTCCCCATCATCTACAGATCGTCGGGGCCCACCAACAGGGGAAGAGGAACATCATAGCTCCGGGACCCCTTCCCTCTCTTTTTTATTTTTCTCTTTCTTCTCTCTCCATTCTCTTTGTTGTATGACTGGCCCTTCTCTTGGAGTTATAAAAGGGAAAAGTCTGGTACCTTTCGGGAGGACGATGGGACAAGCCGATCGCACTCCCACGAACGAGAAGAACACACTCTCGATCTCAACCCATAGAGACTTAAGAGTTCGTCCCTCTCTCGACCGTTTATAATCCCTACTATGAACTCAGTGCAAGTAACACGAGCAACGGCTCGCAACTGGACGTAGGGATATTTCACCCGAACCAGTATACATCCTCGTGTCCTTTTTGTATAGCCATTCGAACCCAAACACGCAATTCCCTAAATTTACTAGTCGGCGGTTTCTAAACACCGACACCAACACAGATAATATCTTTAGACAGTGTTAACCACCACCTCATTGTGAGTGGAAAAGTCGACTACCTATAAGTTTAGTGCAACGGCTAGCTTGGCCCTTGGTAGCACTGCATATGCTTCCACCTCCAAGGGTTTCATGTAATATGGAATGACAATCTGAATTTTTTTTGATAAAAGTCAATTTCATTATTTAGCAGCAAGATGCCGCTATCAGGGTGAAATAATCACCCAAGACATAGTTTATGGCTGTCATCATGAGACAGCTGATTACATGATGGGGGTTATTACAATTAGCCTAGAAGGCAGTTAAGTTTCTACCATAAAGTTGATGAGCATGGTGAGCTAAGACATGAGCTGTTGTGTTCATCTTTCTGTCAATTTTGAAGATTCTTCCTCCGTTCTCCGAGATAATATTGCTGAAGACCTGTGTTAGAGGCTTTATGTCCCAACGAGGAGGGTTTGAGTGATCAGCACCATTGAAGAAGGTGACAAGCTGTTGACTATCAGTCAAAAAGTAGGGTTGGAAGACCCTTAGTGCTCAAAGAATCTGGGCACCAAGTGATAGGGCCACCGGCTCAGCCATGATTACAGAATTGCAATCTTTTTTTACTGCTTTTATGTACATTGTCGATGTAGTTTGCAGGTGAGAGTCAACGATGAAGATTCCCAGCCCTGCGTTTCTTGGTACCTGCAAAGGATTGTCTAGCGCAATAGTTGCATCTGTGTAACATCTGGTGCCAGGTAGTAGTGCCGGCAACAAGCATTTGAAGAGTGGTGGGCCTGGTAAGCCCCAAGCTCGATCCATTGGCGCATGGATTAGTTGATCACTGTCTCCTTCGTCTCCTCGAGTAGTGTTTACTCCTGCAAGAGGTGTATTAATTTGTTGGTTTTTCAGAGCCAACTGATGCTCTCCAAGGGTGACAGGAGCGCCACCAGCTAAAGTAATCCTCATATCTGTCGCAACTGCATGATGTACCTGCAAAACCGACCATTTTGTTTTTTTGAAGTGAGCATCATTTCTCGTTTTCCATATGTACCACAGGGTTGTCATGATTCTTTAGAATTCGATTTCATTTGTGTTTACATTAATAATTGTTGTCAAGGTATCTTGAAATCTGTAACAGAACCGCCCAATTTATAAGAGCTCAAGTACAAAATCAACGATTAACCGCCCAATTCGCATACTTGAACCCATATAAACCCGGTAGTCCGTGAAATCACGAGGGGTTTCAAACTTTTTCAAGCTTACAACCAAGACCGTACATGATTTAGTAACCACAGTCCACATGTTACATCAAGTTCACAAATACATCGGAGTGCAATATAAACTTAGTGCAAACCCCACTTCAAAAATAGAAGTAGCGGAAGCGAAATAGCTTGAAACCACCTTTTACACACATTTAGTTAAATTACAGTGTCAGCGCATGGTCATGTCCAACAACAGCAAATAGATACGATATAAGAAGGGACCATGCCCATGGTCCACTCACCACTCGAAGTGGGAGAGAAGTCCAACTTGTCGCCACAGTAGTACGCCTTACTACCTGCAATAGGTGGGAACAAAACCCTGAGTACTGGAATATACTCATTAAGCAATCAATAGTACCCATATCTGGTTGACATTTTCCAACATCATCCATATAACCATCCTTCTTTCCATAGTAACATTACTACGATGACGTAGCTCAAGTCAAGTGCTCCCTATCCAGTGAGCGATGGCGATTCAAATCGATTACTAACCAGCTGGTGATTTATTCCTCACACAAACCACACTCACCGATCAAGTGAGCTACAGGTCACCGAACCAACTATTCAGGTAAAGTCTCGAGTTTGCCAGGAACCACATATACCTGGGGGCTGCCCGACTGCTCTTTGGCCTTATCATCGTGCCCCTGTGTCCTACCACACCTGCTCCGGTACAGCGTGCTGCGGGCAATCTACTCGGCCCGAATAGTTTTCTGGCTTCGCGGTCGAAAGGTACTTTATTCGGCCAACTAAATGTGAGGTATGCGTTCAACATGATAAGAGGCCCACCAACAGTACGGTCCTTAATCGACACAGGCGGGGATAAATAGGCACCCAAGACCTCCATGCCTTGTTGCTTCTCTATCATCGTCCCGCCCGGCCTCTAATTATCCATCAACACTTGGTTCTTCTCCATGATAACAATTATAGTCAACCATAACCAGTTATCCACCTATCTCTCGCAGGTGACAGGAATTCACCCGACTTCTACCGGTCTAGGCAGGGCTAAGCATATTGATTTGATCCTGAATCTACATAGGGTTCTAGGTGTATTTACTGGACAAGTAGTGATATATATGCAGCAAGGGTTTTACCCAACTCCTACACTTAATGCAACAATACATATATAACATATATATACTCAATTGCATTCAAAAGTAGTGGGAGACTTATAATGCTCCGAGGCTTGCCTGGGATCTGACACCTAGTCAAGTCAGTTAGTTGCGTCGTCTTGCCAACACCTCCAATCCTAGCACGTGTCCAGCCTTTCCATCTTCAGGATGGTCCACCAACACCGTCTTTGGGTTCGGTCCCACACCACGTGCTTCTCATGTACCTCGTGTACCTAAATGAGATACGATAATGCGGATATATGAATGCATGGGAGTGCGATAAGCGTACATGATGATAAGGAGTGCACTTGGAATGACTTGCATATGACATGATGACGTGAATGCGAGCATACATACCAACATAGCCACATTTAGGTGATAAAGAAAATTAACCCTATTTGACCGAGTAGTTGCGTATCTCTTCTCTAGTACTTACAACACATATTCGTCACGATCAAGTAACATAAGACAAGCAACTTATCATATGTAGCTAACATCATGTTTCTCTAAACATTCATACACACGCATCAAAGAGCTACCTGCATTCATTCATAAGCAAGCATGCATGCATACATACTAACAAGGTATACCTAGCGACACAAGGCAAGTCTACCCTATGCATATAACATACATACGACTAATACGCTAAGACATGCCTGCAGGTTATTAGTGCTTCAAGGATACACCAAAATAACATGCATTC
Source organism: Saccharum hybrid cultivar R570 (assembly GCA_038087645.1). Taxonomy (NCBI): domain Eukaryota; kingdom Viridiplantae; phylum Streptophyta; class Magnoliopsida; order Poales; family Poaceae; genus Saccharum; species Saccharum hybrid cultivar. The sequence continues at coordinate 356,277 of JAQSUU010000071.1, read as the reverse complement.
GCTAAGCAAGGCAATTATACTCACGTATGGCAAAGCAACTTATTACTTGTACTAACATCATGTTTCACTTGGACTAAACATTTTATAGCAGGCATCACAGAGCTACATGCACTTATAAGCAAAACATGTATGCTCACTAACAAGGTATACATACCTACACCATTCAAGTTTGTACCCATATATACATGCACACATGAATGACCACATGGCATTTCAAGTTGAACCAGGCCAAACACACCAGCAGGTTACTCATGACACAAAAGTACATAAAAGTGCCATGAAGCATTTACATCACATGTAACAATTCATTTTAATTACATTTATTGAAATGCATAGAACTAGGCCACATATTTCCAGAGCTCCTAAAATTCTATAAAAATTACAGCAGGTTAAACATGCTCTCTGGACCCTACCATAAAAATACTATGCCAAAATGATAAGCATATTGACCTACACAAAAATGACAAAAAGCAGGACAGATTAAGCATGAAAATACTTTGTATTATGAAAAATGTCAAACCATAGATTTACTATTTTTCTTAGCTACTTCATAGTATAGGAGCAGCTCACAATTTTTCTCAAGATTTATCTATGCATATTTTATTTACTAAAAAATGCCACAAGAATCAGCATTAAAGCAATTTAAATAATAACTACAAATTATTCCATAATAACAGTACCTCAAAATTTTACCACAGATTCTACACCTCAAGATATATCAAGAAAATTAAGTCTCATTTTTTTTTTGACCCCTATTCTATTTACTGCATATTTCCAAATATCAGCAATTTATAAACAATTAAATAAAGCCCTATATGAAAGTATCACAAAAATAGCATGCAACACTTTTGAACAATATATCTACTCATAAGAAACCTAACAAAACTTGTTTCACCAGATTTGGAAACTCACAGCTCAAGATATAAATTATACAAGCATTTCTTCTTTTTTCTGAAAATCATTTTCCAAAATCATTTAAATCTAACTGAACTCAATTGCTAGGCGCATCTGGCAGCTGTACCCCAGATCTGGCCCATCCCGATGACAGCTAGGCCCTGGCTGGTCAACTAACCTCACGGGTCAGTGACTAGAGCAGGAGAGGTGGCATTGACCCGCCGGAGTTCACCGCCGGTGAGGTCTCCGGCAGCGCCACTACCACCGTTCGCCTCCTCCCGGCGAGGCGGATCCCAAGGTGTGGAAAGCGAGGCCGGATGTAGTGCGGAGCTGCGGCGACGAGGTGTGGCGGCGAACGGCGGCGCGGCTCGCCGTGGCCACGCCGTTTCCGGCGATGGAAAGGCACAGCGAGGTGCGCGCGAGTCTCACGAGGAGGAGGCAGAGATGAAGCGCTTGGAATGAGGTAGGAAGAAGGAGCAGAGGGGCGCGACCACGGTGGTCCATGGTGGCACCACGCCGGCGGTGAAGATGGACGCCAAATCCGGCGCGTATCTCGGCGAGGTTGGCGATGAGGTGGTGTGAGTAGATGCGCGGGGTCGGGAGACACACCGTGCGCATGAAAGGGAGAGAGAAGAGGGAGCGGGATGAGGTCGCCAGCGCGAAGCCGAGCTTCGGCCATGGCAGATCGGTGCGGAAGAAGAAAGGGGCCCGCGGCCCTTTCCTGCAGAGCTGGCGGAAGAGAGCATGCGAGGGTGGAGCTACGGTGCCACGAGCTGCAGGCGTGAGCGAGCGACGGGCGTTGCGGAGAAGCTTTGGCGCCGGCGGCGATGGCAAAGGTGACGGTGGCGTCGCCCGCGGCGGCTGCTGCTGCTCTAGTGAGAGCGAGAGCAAGGCGGAGGCAGGGAGCATGGTGGGGTGCAGACGAGGGGATGCACCCGGACGGCATTCGGACAGGCCTCTTGACTCGGCCGGAGGCGCGCCGGCCGCCCCTCGTCGCCGGTAGGCGTGCGCCACGCGACGGCCACCGGCTCGGGCGAGGCGGGAGCGGGAGCTGCGCGGGAGCGGACCGAGACCGCCTGGGTTGGCTTGTGGCTGGGCCGAGGAAACGAAGCGCGCGGCCCGATTAAGGTAAAATCCCCCCTTTTAAAAAAACGAAAACAACATTGTATTTTTCCTTGTGAGCACATTTTAAGCATGTTAGAGACATTTTCATAAGTTGACCCAAAAACCACTTTTGTTCCTTAATAAATTATCTACAACTTTGGTTTAGAATGCATCAACAGAAAACTAATGTGACATGCTTTTGATAAATGGTCAAACCAAAACACTCCACGGTCAACATTGAGTCAACTAATACTTATAAGCCTAATTAGCTAAAGTCATTAACATGAACATGGTGTCATTTTATGTCATAAACATGAATCAAGTATTGTTATAATCATATGTGCACAACTGCATTATTAAAACTATAAAGTCCAATCATATATCATATGAAACACCACATTTGTACTACTGAAACATTTCAATTCTACATTTGAAACATTGTGTTGCAAAGGTTATAAATGCAATGTTTCACTTATTTCATTTTGCAACCCAACCATGTCTAACTGAGTTTAGTGACCAAACAAAGCAATCACTTGTCTTAACTAAGCATAATTATAAAACATATACATTATGAATCATGAAATAACAAGCAACGTTTCATTAGCACATGTCACACGTTTTAGATGTTTCGAATGCATGTTTTCAAGTGTTTCTTGTGTTAATGCTCATGTATGAATAAATTATGCTTATGCCCATGAAATGCAAGTGCAAAAATGCATGCTTAACACTGGGGTGTTACAAACTCCATCTTGTTCCTGTGGAAGAGAAGAAGTGAGTAGCGGCGGCGAGGCAGTCATTTTGCAGATTGAACAATGTTTGTATATTTTGTTTTATCGATTTCCCGCACGCTCTCAAGTTGCAAGTGCTCTCCTGATCAGTCTCCAAACAAATGCCTTAATGCAGGGAGAGAGAGTTTTGTGCTTCCAAGTTCTTGATAAGATCTGTAAAGCTGAATAAGAGATACCTCTGGTGCCTTGTTAGGGCACTTGAGCCTGCATGCTATTATCAAGAATAAAGTATGCTTCTTTAGAGGTGCATATACCTTTTTTAGATGCCACCCATCTAAGTTTGTCAGGTTCTGTGAAGGGACCATATGTGTTGCCACAATGCAGTCTGTTGCTTGTTCATCAAAGATCCTGGTGATTAAATTCTTGTTCCAACTTTGAGATTGGTTAGTCCAAAGGTCAGAAATCTTATTTGGTAATTGCTAAACAGTAACAGGCAGTCTTAAGTGATCATGAATGTTTTCCCAAATATTACACCAAGGTGAGGACCAGATGCTGGAACTACCATTATGGACCTAAAGAATACAGTACTTGTGAAGCAAATGTTTAATCTGCATAATTGAAGACCAGAAAATTGATTTGGTGGAATTTTTCTTGTTAGCAGTCCAGAAAGAGGCATGAGGATAGTATTTAGCTTTAAGAATGGAAGAGAGAAAAGGATTCTTATCAGTAGCAATATTCCAGGCAGCATTTATCAGAAGACTTTGGTTAATTTTAAAAATGTCCCTAATCCCAAGACCACTTTTGTTTTTTGGTTTGCACATATCATCCCAGGATCTGAAGTGAAAGGGAGAAGTAGCATTTTCTTCTTGTACACCAGCCCACCAAAATTTCCTAATGATAGAAGTTATTTTGGCAATAAATCGTTTGGAGAAGAGTACAATAGACATGTAATAGATGGGAATGGAGCACAACACAGAGTTAATGTAAACCAAACGACCAGCGTGATTGAGTTTGTTTGCTTTAATGGTCGTAAGCTTGGCTCTGAATTTAGTCAAAATGAAGCTGTAAGCCTTATTTCTATCCTTATGATTAAAAATTAGAGGATGACCTAAGTAAATAGTATTAGATGCAAGGTTATTAACGGGAAAAATAGATTTAACATCATTTTTGCTGCTATCCTCAACATTTTTGCTGAAAAGAATGTGAGATTTAGACAGATTGGGCGTCTGACCTGAAGCATTGCAAAAATCATATAAAATAGATCTAATGTTTCTAGCCTCATTCACATTGGCTTGACCACAAATGATCAGATCATCAGCAAAGAGAAGCGAATGAATTTTGGGGCAGTCAGGCCTAAGAGTGACTCCGTTAATGTTATGGTTCTCCATGCTGTTCTGCAAGGTGATGGATAGTTCATTAACTGCTAAGACAAACAAGTAGGGAGAAAGAGGACAACCTTGGCTTATACCTCTTTGAGGGTGAAAAGCAGGAGATGGCTCCCCATTAATAATCACAGAAAGGTTAGTTGTAGAGATGCATTCATAAACCAAATGAATGAAATGAGAATGAAAACCTTGTCTTCTCATAGCAGTAACAATAAAAGACCATTCAATTATATCAAAGGCTTTAGCAAGGTCAATTTTAAGAAGGAAAGCTTTTTGTTTCCAAGATTTGAGCCCAAACGAATGAACAATCTCTTGAGCAATTATGATATTAGAAGCTATATGCCTGCCCTGAACAAAAGCAGATCGCGAAGGATGAATGATATGGGGCAGGTGATTTTTCATTCTGTCCGCTAGAATTTTAGCAATGATTTTGTAACTAACATTGCAAAGACTGATCGGCCTGAAATCACTAGGTGTAATAGGACAATTGATTTTAGGAATGAGAGCAATGTAAGTGGAATTAATAGGATTAGGTATGTTGCCGGTGTCATAGAAAGAAGTGATTAAGTTATGCAAGTCCTTACCTGTGCATGACCAGGTGGATTTGTAGAAGGCTGCATTCAATCCATCTGGTCCTGGGGTAGCATTATTGAAAGGTCTAAATGGCTAGAGAGGGGTGAATAGCCTATTTAAAATTCTACAAACTTCACTAAACAACAATCGTTAGTATAAAAGATGGCGACACTAATTCTAGCACTAGCTCAACTATACTAAGCAAGCCATCTATATAATTCTAGTGAACAAGACTATGATCTCTAATTCACACCACAAAGCTAAGTCACTAAGCTACTTACTCCTATGTGATACAAACTACTCTAAGCACACTAGACAAGATATAATACAAGAATGTAAGGTGGAGTGAATTGATTCTTATACTGATGATGTAGAGATGAGATGTATCCAAAGAATCAATCATACATAATCACAAAGAGAATCCTCGGCAAGAGATGACACGGGATTTTTTTTACCGAGGTTCACTTGCTTCCCGGCAAGCTACTCCTCGTTGTGCCAATGCACCCACTTGATAGATCATGAGCTAATTAACTATCAAGAGTCAAACCCTCAGCGGGTGCCGCACATCTACTCACAAGATGGGGATCTTCTAAGCCACGAGCTCCACTAGAGTAGCCAATTCGTGAACTCCCGCGGGGAAGGCTCAAGAACCCCTTACAATCACTTAGTGAGGCTCGAAATAATCTCTAATCACGAGCTCAACACCACCGCTGCTTCAAGCAGTCTAGGATGTCGGGAAACACCCAATTGTAACAAGAAATCCGCAGTCAACTCAAGGATCAAGTGCCACTAGATGCAAATCACTAAGCAATGCACTTGAATCTCACTCGATCTCACTAGAGCATGCAACCAAGCAAGTGAAAGGTCTTGATGGCTAGAGGGGGGTGAATAGCCTTTTAAAAATTTTTACAAAGACACGCTAAACAAGTTTATCAATATAACAAATAGCGAGATGCGAGTTTTGCTTAGCCTACGGGGTGTTTACAAGCCACCTAACCAATTCACAATTCTAGTAATTGCACTCAACCACATAAGTCAAACCGAGAAGGTAACTACAACTACAACTAGAAAGCTACACAAAGGAGCTACTAAAGCAAAGCTAACTAGCTAGCAAAGATAACTAAGAAAGTAATACGGAGTTGAGTTGGGAGAGTTTCACCGAGGGGCAAAGTATTGAGCCAACCAATATGATCAACAATGAATACCAAGATAACTGAACACCGGTATCAATCAATCACAATATGAAAGTGATGACATGAAGATTTATCCCGAGGTTCACTTGCTTGCCGGCACGCTAGTCCCCGTTGTGTCCCTCTTCACCACGTGGTTCGATGGCTAATCGGTCTCACACCGAGCCTCTCAAAAGGCACCATAAAAACCTACCAAATGGCAAAAAGGTTGCAATGACATGAGCAATTCACTAATGTTGCCTTTGGCGCTTCGCCGAGGTAGGCACAAACCCCTCACAATCACCGGAGGTGGCCAAGAACAATCACCAACTCTTGCCAACGCCTCCAAGCTGCTCCAAGCCGTCTAGGTGGCGACAACCACCAAGAGAAACAAGAATCTCATAGCAAATCAACCACCAAGTGCTAACTAGATACAATCTTACAATACAAATGCACTTGGATCACTCAATCTCACTTTGAATATGCAAAGAAGCAAGAGAGATGAGTGGGAGGGGAGTTGCTTAACTCAAAGTGCTCACAAGTATGTCAAATGTCCAAGAGATGGAGCCTTGAGCCGACCAACGAGTATTTATAGACGTACCCCTTCGAATATAGCCGTTAGAAACTTGAAACAGTCGAAGTCGCGCTGACCGGACGCGCTGGTCAAACTGACCGGACGCGCCGATCGCACAACGGCTACGCTCGCGAACCACCGACCGGACGCGCTCCACGCAATGACCGGACGCGCTAGGATCGATCGGACGCGCTGGTCCCATAACTGACCGGACGCGCTGCAGAACTGACTGGACGCCACAGAGCCAGCGTCCAGTTAGAGTCCAGTAAGCTCCCTAAACGACCGGACGCGTCCGATCGACAGTGATCGGACGCGCTACCGCGTCCGATCAAAAACAGAAATACGCGCAGACGCTGAACACTGACCGGACGCGTCCGGTCAAACAGAGACCGCGTTCAGTCCAGCGTCCGGTCACCTCTGTGACCTCCGTTCACCTCCGTTTCTTTTCCGACTTCCGGCGTAGTGGAAAATAGTCGTTTCAATTCCTCGAAAACGCCTAAATCCCGCCTCGCAAGCTCGGTGGGAGGGAGAGAGAACCCCAAACCCTCTCTACCGCTCAAATTCCACCGCTTTTGCAAATGTGCTAACACCACCAAGTAATCTCGTCAAGTGTGAGTGTGTTAGCATTTTCACAATCATTTTTTAAGGCGTTATTAGTTCTATCCAAATGCATATGATTATGAAATACACACCTAGAGGCACTTAGGAGTTCAATAGCCATGTCATTCCCCTCTTTATAGTATGACTATCTATCTCATAATGTAACCACACCCACTAGGTGTCTTGGTTACTAAAACACAACCCTTAAGCATATACCTTTACCTTGATCACATAGGGTTACGTCCAAATCCAAGTGTGGTCATCATGATCACCATGTCCATCTTGCCACCAACCTTGGAATATACTAATCATCATATGCTACATACAACTCGGGCATAGGATTAGTACTTAGGCATTATCACTAATTACCAACACCAAATATAGGACTTTCAGCAAGGAGATGAATGAAGGAGAAGTTCTCTAGCTTAAAGTATGTCTCAAGTGTTCAAAGAGTCAAGAGAGGGTTCCCAAAATCGGCCAAGCAACTATTTATAAGCATCCCCAAATAATAGAGCCGTTAGGCTCGAGATGCCGTTCTGCGCGCGTTGACCGGACGCGGCCAGCATCCGGTCACGCCTGTGCGACTTCGCCGATGCTCATCACGTGTCCCTTTTTGAATCTCGCTCATTAGATTTTCAACGGTCACGAAACGTTACGTTTTTAGGTAAAGTGTGACCGGACATGCTCCATGCCACGACCGGACGCGACAGTGCCAGCGTCCGGTCGCTGTCTAGAGAGGTTCTAGAGAGCGACTTTGTCGACCAGACGCGTCTGGTCGCATGTGACCGGACGCGCCACCGCGTCCGATCAAACTTCCCTCCGCGCTGCTCTCCTAGGTGCGTGACCGGACGCGCCGGCCCCACGAGGGATCGGACGCTCCGATCACAAACCCTCGCACTTCGCCCGCGCGTCTGCCGGTTGAACTGACCGGACGCGCCAGCCGCGTCTGATCCAACGTCTGATCGCGCGTCCGGTCACCCAGTGACTTCCTTTCGCCTCCGTTTCTTTGCCTCCGGCGCAGTGGAAAATAAGTGTTTCACTTCCACAAAAGCACAGAATCCCACCACCCTTCTCTACCTCTCAAACTCCACTTCCTTCGCAGATGTGCTAACACCACCAAGTGTTCACCTTCTTGTGCTCGTGTGTTAGCATTTTCTCAAATATTTTTTAAGGAGTTAGCATCTCACTAGATCCTAAATGCATATGCTCAAGAATATGGACCTAGTAACACTTGATTCATAAGATGATCGTGATTGCCCCTCTTGATAGTCGGCTATCAATCCTAAACCCGGTCAATCACTTCTCTACTCATCTTTAGACCGACAAAAGAGAATTCTATGATTATACCTTTGTCTTGATCATCTCATTCCTTGTCCATCACCTATATGCATGTTTATCATCATCTTATCTTCATGCACTTGCGATCTTATGGCCATCACCATCATGCTCCTTGCTCCTTCATCACATGTGTTGCTACGTCTAACTCAATTCACTTGACATAATGACATTAACAACTTGGTGTCATTAATTACCAAAACCAAACTTGGGCTTTCAGTTATTACGCATACTCTTGACTATGTTGTGGAGCTCCTCCATCTTTGGGATAGAATTAGTGAAGGCATCAGTGGAAATTACCTGTGATCCAGTCGCCTCTTCTTGATTATCACCCAGAACGTTGTTGTTGTTCCCAAGGTGTTGAGTAGTGAAGATCTCCTTGAAGTAATTAGTGGCGATTTGGGCGAGCTGCTGTTGAGTGGTGGAGTAGGAGCCGTCAGGGTTCTACAGATGAGTAATGATATTTTTTTCTAGCTCTCTTGATAATGGAATGATGGAAGAAGGAGGTATTTCTGTCACCAGAGATTGCCCAGTTCTTTTTATATCTTTGGCGATGGAAAGCCTCCTGCTTAGCAAGGATGGATTGGTGTTGATAGATGAGCTCTTTTTGGGCTGAGTGGTTCTGGTGGTTAGGAGGTCTTGATTGGTGCTGGAGGAGTTGGTTCTCAATAGACTCAAGCTGATCACTAAGTTTGGGTTTGGATCTACGCCAAGCTTTGAGATCATTTGTGTTGACGATGGTTATCTACCATAATAAAGGGTTAAAGTAAATATATAAAGGGCTAATAAATGATCACCAACATAGGTTTAGGGTGTCAACTAATGAAATTACACGAGTTTTGGTGAATCTATATTTTGTAGGGGGTTATCAGAATAATTCAGAAATTAATATCTTCCACGAGAAGGAACCCACGTCAATCGGCCTAATCTCCACGTCATGAATACGCAAGAGGCTTCTAGAGGACACCAGAGGACTCCACGAGGAGAGCCACCATGAGGCGCTGCCAAGTGAGGCCGACCGGCCTCAACCCTAGGCTGACCGGCCCTTGGCCGTCGCCTCTCGGCTCCTTCCTTTGCAAGCTACTTCAACCGCCTCTAAGGATGCATCCTAACCCTACATGAAGGTCGGTTTGATCCAAGGGCCAGGGTTCCATGCTCTGGGCTATATAAACAAGGCCCTAGACCCCCCTCCAAAGGGGAATTCATTCAATCAATCATCAACCAGAAAGCAGAAGACCAACCAGCAACTCTCATCTCCTTAGAGCTCCATCAGATCTAGACATAGCTAGATTAGAATTAGAAGTAGAGGAGTCAAGCAGTCTTGGGCTCCAGATCTAGTCAAGAGGAGCTTGATAAATCCAGTTCTTCTCTCTTGTATCAACATTGTTCTTTAGATATTCATCTAGTTCATCAGTTCTTCTAGTTCTTGATCTAGTTCATGTTTTAGTTCTTTATGTTCTAATTGTTTATGTTCTAGTTCGTAATTGTTCTAGTTCATCATTGTCTAGTTCTAGTTCATTGTTCTTGATCATTATTCTTGATACATTAGATATGATCTTGTTCTTAATCTATATTATATCCTTGATTATTATGAGATTAGTCTGCTTTGATTATATATTTGGCATAGATAGTTTATCATTATGTTTATACACATATTTGCAAAACACTCACCTTATTGAGTCATGGGTAGGTGGTCAACATTGTGTAAGTGTGGTACTTATACATTGTTTACCTGCAAATGCACTCTATACTCCGGGTCATGTGGTAGATCGTGGGTGTGACATTCCTGTTGAGTCCGTTGTAGTCCACTCCCCGAGTGTAGAACTTAGTAGAACACGGTCTCATTACTTAGTTGTTACTCTGTTTCTCAGCTTCGTAATGGAGATGTTCCTTATTTATGGATATGAGATAACCTAGCCAATGATTGCCTGATATAATTGCACTAATCAATGTAGATTATGACTAATAGTTAATGAATTACTTAGGAGTTATTATCTTACTTTATATTATGATCAATGACTTGCCATAGTAGTATGCTCTAAGGAATATCATCTGAATGGTCTGATTATCATATATTTTATCTCTTTTTATTTGATTGATTCCTGTTTGAGAGTAAAGGATAGTGATTTCGAATATTTATATCACATGTGTAGAGTAGCCTTTAATTAATATGTGCCTCTCTGTTTGTTCTCCTTTGGTTAAATATAAATAACGATACCTAGGCTAAACTTGGGTGAAATGCTGCAACGGGTGTATTTATCTGTGCGCTTGCGGATATATACTTTAATATCTTTATATAGTTAAGTGGCATGAGTACAATATAACCACACTCTTGGTGTCATGTTGGGGATGACAACCTAACGCGAGTGATGCTAAGAAGTGCCAACAATTTGTAAGAAAATGGACCTTTTTGTGAAAGTCTGTTGATGGATTTGGCCCAGCTGGTGTTGACAATTTGCTTGAAATCTTTCTGTAGGAGCCACCAGTTTTCAAACCTGAAAGGTTTCCTGATCCTAGTTCTAGTGGATTCAAGGACAACTAGGATAGGAGCATGATCACTTTTCATCATGGGGAGGTGGTAAACCATGGTACCAGGAAAAGCAGCACATCAACCTGCATTACCTAAACATCTGTCCAGTCTCTCATAAGTGGGGTTAGAACTGAATCTTTTATTAGTCCAAGTATAAGCAGGTCTATTATATCCCAAATCAAACAGCCCACAATCTTTGATTAAGCAACAGAAACGAGCAATACAATTCAAATTAGCAGCTACAGGGCCCATTTTTTCACTAGCACTCATAATGTTATTGAGGTCACCCTTACAAAGCACTGGGAGGTTCGGATATGTTACAAGACCAGATACTAACGGTACGCTGATGGTGGGGGTCACCATAGACACATACTAGACCGAATTTTCTACTAGTTTGCTTGTGCATACACAAAGCAATGAAGGCTGTGTTTAGTTGTGTAAAAAGGTGTAAAAAAGTGTAAAAAAGTTTTGTAGCACGTTTTGGCTTTATTTGGCAAATAGTGTCCAACCGTTGACTAATTAGGTTCAAAACGTTCGTCTCGCAAAGTATAACCAAGCTGTATAATTAGTTTTTTATTTCATCTACATTTAGTACTCCATGCATGTATCACAAATTTGATGTGACGAGAATCTTTTGTTTGCACAGTACTTTTTTTTGAGGAAGTAAACACAGCCGAAGAAGTTCCTACTGACAGCAGACACATCTACATCAACATCATTCTTGACGAGGAGCCAAAGACCGCCGGATTAACCTTGCGCAGGGACGACATGAACTGCATCAACATTGAACCGATTTTTAATAGCAGTTTCAGAGATAGAAGAATTCCTAGTTTCTAAAATGAAAATTACCTGAGCTTTGGTAGAGGACACTAGTCTGGCGAGATGCTGCATTTTAGAACTGCCTAAGCTCCCGCCCGAGCCACGGCAGTTCCAGCCTTCCAGGAAAGGAAGGAAATCATGGCGCCCGAGCCACGGCAGTTCCGAGACACTAACATACGCCAAGTTTTCATGTCTTTAAATCGTTTTATGATTTTGTCATTCTTGATGCTTCTAAATATCTCCTTCTCAGTGTAACATATCATTGAATCATTGAGTCATTCATCACCCATTTTATTCATAAAGTCATCACACTTTAGTCTAGCATTATTGTGAGTCTTGCAAGTACTGTAACCATTAAAATTGTCCTTAGCTTTTTTCCAGTTAGTATAACCATCCTTTGCAAAGACAGCACTACCAAATTTTTTAGGCTTCCCCGGATCAAAGAAAAGATAATAATATGTGTGCAATGTTCTTTTGGACATTTTGAATAATTTGCAATTTAATAAATCATAAATCATAATCAAATTTTGCTGGCAAATTTCAAGGTCAAAAGGCACAAATCTGAAGAAAAGGAATAATCAAATACCTACTCTGCTCCTGTTGGCAGTCAGTCGCCTGGCCACCTGCCGCCTGGGTGCTGCGGCCTGCGGTGTGTGGTGTGGCCTGCCGCCTGGTCTGGCCGGCTAGCCGCCTCCTCCCGGCTCCGCGGACCGCGGCTCCGCCTGGCCTGGCCCGCTGGTTGCCTTGCCCGTGGCCCGCTCCCGCTAGTTGCCTTGCCCAGGCGCTGGCCGCCGGCCGCAGCTGACCTGCTGCCCTGGCCTCCGCCCAGGCGAGGGCGAGGGATTGCCGGCACCTCCGTTCGCCGCGCGCGCTGGCCCTGGCCGCGCTGCCGCGGCGCAAACCCTAGCTGGCGAGTGGTGTCGCCGCTCGTTCCCGCTCGACGACGCGAGTACGCGAAGGCGAAGTCGACGCCCTGTCTAACTGTCTCCGATTCCCCTCTCTCGTGACCGACCGGAGCTAGTGGGAAAAAAGTCGTTCTTCTTAGTGCCTTAGTGGGCTTCACATATTGGGTCACTCAATGACTCAAATATACAAACAATGAAACAAAGGCCCAAGAAGGACACATCACCACAATTCATCTTCAACCTCCCGTCAGGATTGACGAACACGCCTCCAGCCCCTGCTTCCCCATGGCTAGTGGCTCGAATTTTTAGGAGGGCTAAGGGGGGCTCCAATGGCACGACCAGGGTAGGGGGGCTCGAGCCCCCCCAGCCCCGGTGGCAGATCCACCCCTGGTTCCAGGAAAGGAAGGAAATCATGGCGCCCGTGGCACCTTGGAGGCTGGCGCCAAAGCCTGTTTGGATTGACGGTTGGCTGGTTCAGGGCAAGCATCAGGAGGTTGAAGATGACGTATTTTGGGACTAGAATCCGAAGACGCATGACAAAAGTTGTTGTGGAGTCCGGTTCCAGAAAAGCAAGGAAAAGAACACTGATTCAGGCCCCAGACTGAATCAGGCTCAGTAGAACCTTCGCAATTGTGGTTATGACCCAAACTGCGAAAAGCTTGAAATTTGTTCTCGGTGGCTTGGTGAAGGTGGGGATGGGTGGAGGAAGATTGAGGGCAGGGAAGCGAACGCGGAGGCGAGTCCAATAGATGGCAAACAGGATCTCCCAAACCGTTCTCAGGACTGATGCGATGAGGGTAAGCATGAATTGCTGGACTAGCCTATTCTTGAAGCGCTTGAATGTCGGCTGCACCGTCAGCTAGATGAGGCCGTTGAGGACCGACGCCATGAACTCCGCCACTCCATGAGTTTCCCTCATCCCAACGTCTGCGCCGATGCTGAGGTCGGGGTTGGATTCTCCGGTAGCTCGATGGTCACCCCCTCCGACGAAGACTGAAGAGGCAGCGTCGGAGTCCGCCTCGCTTGGAGACGGCGAACGAGACCGACGATGACGCAGATCCTTGCCTTGACCTTCTTCCAAAGGCTCGGGTGGGCAGGGGAGGCTTCTGGTAGTCCTGGGGCGTCGATCTCCGGTGGTAGCTGGCAGATGTGATCCGGATCCACGGGGTCTTCTGATGGTGGTGGCAGCTCGGAAGGGGGCTGGACGGCAACGCTGGCCATGACCGTCGGTCATCTGAAAAAAATGTTGTGTAGAGGCTATGTGTAAGAGTAGCAAGCATGAAAACACCTAATCCAGTTTGACTCTGATTAATAAGCTGCTATACACACATAGAAACATTGCAAAAGACTTTTGGGCCATCATTTACCGGGAGATTTATACCTTTGTGAAGGTAGCTGGGGGAGGTTTGGATGTTGTTGAGAATGAGTGGAAATCATATATTCATCCATTGCCAATCTAAATAAAGCATGTAGTGCATGTGATGGCCCTTGTTGCAAAACCGAAGAGATATGAAGATGAAGGCCGTGTGTACAATCGATCTTATACAATTGAGGTCGTATTTCATCACCCTACATCACTGTCTGGTTATGGATTCTTTTATTTAAGGCCAAAAGAAGATAAAATCGTCGTGTAGAGCATCGCCTGATCTGTAGTCCACACGACCGTGAACGAGCGACACCAGCTCCACTAGGCTACCACTCACTCATATAATTTTGTAAATTTCTTTAATGTTTTATAGATCCAATAAGCAATTCATTATCCTATTTTTTATTACAAAATTATTGATGATATATATGAGTTGACATACAAGAATCAATTAATGTTCCTATCGTATTTGACATATAAGAATTCAATTAATATTTCTATTGTAATTGAAATAGTTTTTATAAACACACATGCATATTCTGCTAGTGTGTTAAACGATTTTTTTTTCGGCGGAACATATCTTGATTAGACCTATTTATTTACGATGAACCAACCGATCATGTTCTATTCGCAAAAAACCTGAACCGATCTAACACATTGGTGCGCTGGATCAGATTTGGACTATGTTTTTTTTTATCCATGGCTCGACCCAACCAAAAAACACTGACCCAAAGTGCAATAAAAATTAAAAAGATACTAACTCATCACCGCCGGTGTGTCATGTTAGACTCGTGCTAAGATTTTGATCTAATTATTTTTTTCTTCCCGACTGAAACCTAGCTGACTCAGACGTTTGATCTAAGTCATAATCAAGGGCCTTTTGAATCACCGGACTAAAGTTTAGTCCATCATTAAATAATAGACTGAATATGAACTAATTATTTTTTAATTAAGTTTTATATTTATCAATTAGCCTCTATTAGTTTTTGTTAAACTATATTTAGTTTATTTTTTGAATCATAATTAGTTTATTTTTTAGATCTTCTGTATTGGTATCCAAAACGTTGAAATAAAGTTTAGGGGCTGTTTAGTTCCAAGAAATTTTGCAAAATTTTTCAGATTCCCTGTCACATCGAATCTTTAGACACATGCATGAAGCATTAAATATAGATAAAAAATAAAACTAATTACACAGTTTAGACAAAATGGACGAGACGAATCTTTTAAGCCTAATTAGACCATGATTGGACAATATTTATCAAATAACAACGAAAACGCTACAGTAGCGTTTTGCCAAAAAATTTGGCATCCAAATGGTGCCTTAGTTTAGTTCACGGCAGAGACACCCGCAAGTACCACGAGCAACGTCTGTGCGACTGTGCCCAGGCGTTACATGTGCCCCCGGTGTTTCCGTGGCCGCAAGCAACGCACAAGAAAAAGAAGGGCTGTAATGCAAGCTGCTAAAGCTCGGACGCAACGCCGCCACGAGTGCATGGGCCCAAAAACAACTGTCCCCTTCCGAGGTCCACCTGTCTGTCACGGTCTCTCACGGAGGTTGTCTGCTCTCGGCGAGTCTTATCACCCACCCTGGCCTCGTTCTAATCCACACAAGAGACGAGGTCGAGCCGTCGAGCACGAATATACCCACCACGAGCAGACGAGCTCCACCGCCACCAGTGTCATCGCGTCGCCGTCGCGTCCGCCCCGCGCTCGTCCATGGCGTCCGTGTCCACGGCGCCGCGATCCCCGCTCCCGGCGGTGGCGTCCTCCTCGTCATCCGCGCGGCAGGTGGATCCGAACCCTAGCGGCGGCCGCTTCCTCGCCGGGCGGCGCCTCCGCGTCGTCCGCCGCCTCGCCGGCGCGGCCCCGTCGCGGCGCGCTCCGTTGGCCTGCTGCTCCGCGCGTAGCCCCGACGCGGACTCCGGCGATGAGCGGCGCCGGCGGGGTTGGGACGCGATGCTCCACGACGCCTTCCAGGGTGCCGTGCGACGGTGGAGCGAGTACGTCAGGAATTACTGGCCCCCACCGATCTCTGTTAAGGAGGCGGGTACGGGGAAGAGGGCTGGGAGTTCTCACGAGGAGGAGGTGATGAATGGGGATGAAGCGAGGAAGGTTGGGGAGGAAGAGGGGAAATGGGGCTGGGAGAGGTGGAAGCGGCACTTTGCTCTCATTGAGGAGAGCGAGCGTCTCGTTGATGAGCTCCAGGTTAATTTTATCCCTATACTTACTACATGGTAGTAATGCTTTAAATGTGGACGGAACTTGCTTGTGACTCAACACTGGAGTTTTTACATCACTTCACTAAGGTACAATTGAACGCAATGCAGGTGCACCATTGTATGAATAGGATGGACACATCATTTTCCATTTTTATTTAGCTTCTGCATCAGGATTTGTTACTTGACTGGCGTGAGTCTAAAGAAAATTGCCTAACACAGATACTTTACAGACTAGATTCATGCTAATTAACTTTTATGGGAGCTTTACTCAGGAAAAAGCTATTAAACTCACACTCAAATTTGAACAGGCTGCTTTGAAGTAAATGTCTTTTTTTTAATCAAATAGCACTGGCTGTTTGATATGTTATTTGAACTGACTTTGTAGGATGATGAAAGGGTTCTTTTATCAAAATCATTGACATACTCCATTTGCTGCCTATGATATTTACTTATTTGCCACCACACTGTTGACATGTTATCAACAATGCATGCCTTAATATTGCAACTCTCAGTAGCAAACATTGAAATATCCATTTCATGATAAGCCCAGTCACCTCATATAGGTTCACAAACCATGCATCATACTATTGGCTGAAGTTTGTTACTCTGTTTGTACGGAAAAAGTCTATATAACCCCCTAATGTATGGCATGTCGTCTACTTCACCCCAACCCAAAAAACCAGGTATTGTGCACCTCAAACTATGTGGTTCAAATAACCCCCTGAGGTATTTTTTCACCATGGCATTTGGGCCTGCTTGTCAGGGATGACACGTGGCGTTTTGTCCCATTTGTCTATCACCCATTGCCCTCTCCCTCCCTTAGTCAATCTCCCTATCTCCTCCTGTTCTTCATTGGGGTGTAGAAAATCCAAGGGCTGTAGTGTCACCGACGCCCTTGTATTTGCAACCGGCTTGCTAGTGCTCTTGGTGGTCCATTGGGTTGTGCGTGGGAGGGAGAGGGATAATGGGGATCTTTCAGATGTGCGCACCCTAGGCAGATGCAACAGCAATGGTGATGGCCAAGGACTGCGACCGAATGCGAAGAGGGCGGCGCATCGGTTCTTGCCGTTGACATGCGTCTCTGGTGGCAGTGGTGCAAATCCAAGGGAATCAGCCCCCATTCTCCCCTTTACCCTTCTCTCTATCGACACCTCACCGAGCACCACTTGTCTTTGTTAGAGTATGATTGTATTAGGCCCATGTGGCTAGGCCCATGTGGCCCATGTATGGTACCTATATAGCTACCCTTCTAGGGTTAGCCCAAAGTGAGTTAATCACATTTTACAGCATGGTATCAAGCCAGTTTCTTTCTCTTCCTCCCTGAGCCGCCGCCCTCTGGCAGAGCCGCCGCCGGCCATGGCTGGACCTCGTCCCCCTTCCCTCCTCTGCTCAGCCCAGCCGCAGGCGCTCCCTCTGGCAGCGCCGCCGCTGGCCATGGCTCCTCTCTTCCCGCCCATCTTCCTCCCCATACCTCCTCCACCTTCCCTCCTCTGCTCCCCTGTCCAGCCGCCGCCACTCCTGGTGGCTGCCGCCGCCGGCCAGGAGGCCATGGCCGGCGCTCCTCCTTCCCACCCCTCCTTCTCCAACACCTTCCCTTCCCTCTCCTCCTCTTCCACATGGGCGCAGGTGCTTGCTGCCCCTTCTCCTGCCGCATCCAACTCGCCCGCTCCAGCAACTGGTGGCGGCGCCCAGGCCGACGCCGGCGGTTCCGCGCCCCTGCTGGCCACTGGGGGCTCCTCCCCTCTTCCCCAGCCGGTGCAGCCGCAGCCCCTTGGCGCCATGCAGCCGTGGCTCCTGCAGCACCTTCCCTCCACCGCCCCCGCGCCAGGCGCGGTTGGACCTTTCCCTCCGGCCGCTACCTCTTCTGAAGCCCCCTGCGCCCCCCTCCCTACTCCCAGCGCCGGCGGCTCTGGAGCCGGCCTTCCAGCCATGGGGGGCCCAGGGGTCGGGGCTGGTGGCGCTGCTGACGCTGCTGGTGGCCACCAGCAGCCGCCTACCCACTGCCGCCCATGGCCGATGCCAGCGGCACTGGCCCTCCCTCCCGCGGCTGCCTCTCAGGCGCTACTTCACGCCATGGGTGCAGCCACCACCGGCGCTGCCCTTGGCCCGGGCTGGCCCACCTCTGTCTCCGCGTCCCTCCTCCACGCGGCATGGGCACAGCAGGTCATCGCCTCACCCGCGACTTTTCCGGCCGCCACGCCTCCAGCCTCCCGGCGATTCCGCAGCCCTGCTGCTGCTGCTGGCGCTGTGGGCGCAGCCGCTGCCTATCGGGCCACGTGCCGGCGCCGCGTCGCACGCCGGGCCATGTCGGCTCCCTACCCTCTGCCCTCGGCTACGTCTCCACCGCCGCGGCAGCCGGGCCATCTTCCCGGCGCCGCCAATCCTTCCTCCAACCCCACATCTACACCTCCCGCCTTGGCCTACTCCTTCAGCACCACCGCCAGCCCTGATTGTATCGCCGACTCGGGTGCCACTTTCCACACCACGTCCGATGCGAGTCTACTCTCTTCTCTTCGTCCTCCCCACCCTTCCTGTCCCTCTTCTATCATGGTCGCCAATGACACTTGCCTTCCTGTCTCCTCCGTGGGCACTGCCCGTTCCCACGGCTCCTTTCATATCCCTGATGTTCTTGTGGCTCCTGGTATGGTTCACAACCTTCTCTCTATTCGCCGTTTCATCACTGACAACTCCTGTTCGGTTGAGTTTGACCCCTCTGGCCTCACCGTGCGGGATTTGTCCTCCCGGGTACCTCTGCTTCGATGTAATAGCACTGGGCCTCTCTACACCCTTCAGTTCCCGACATCTGTCTCACCTTCTTCGCCTTCCTCAGCCGCTTTCGCCGCCACTCCTTCCTCCACCACTTGGCACCGTCGCCTCGGCCATCCTGGCCGGGATGCCTTGATGCAGCTCGGTCGTAGTTCCGACATTCGGTACTCTCGGGCTCACGATGATCCCTTGTGTCATGCGTGCCAGCTGGGCCGTCACGTTCGCCTTCCCTTTCAGTCCTCTTCCTCACATACCACCCGTGTCTTTGATCTTATTCACTGCGACCTGTGGACTTCCCCTGTTCTAAGCATGTCTGGCTATAAGTACTACTTGGTGGTGGTCGATGATTTCTCCCATTATTCCTGGACTTTTCCTCTGCATGCCAAGTCTGAGGCTTTCCCCACTCTTAGCCACTTCTTTGCTTGGGTATCCACTCAGTTCGGCCTCACCATCAAGGCTGTCCAGTGTGACAATGGACGCGAGTTCGATAACTCAACCTCCCGTGCTTTCTTCCTTTCTTCCGGTGTCCACCTGCGCATGTCTTGTCCGTATACCTCCTCTCAGAACGGCAAGGCAGAGCGTATGATCCGCACCACCAACGACATCATGCGCACCCTTCTGCTCCAGGCATCTCTACCCGCTCGCTTCTGGGCTGAGTGTCTGCACACCTCCACCTATCTCCTTAACCGACTTCCTTCTACCGCCTGCCCAACTCCCACGCCTCACCACGCTCTTTTCGGTACCCCTCCTCGGTACGACCACCTTCGAGTCTTCGGGTGTGCGTGTTACCCTAACACCGCCGCCACTGCTCCTCATAAGCTGGCTCCCCGGTCGACCCTCTGTGTCTTTCTCGGATACTCTCCGGATCACAAGGGTTACCGATGCTTTGACCTTACCTCTCGCCGTGTCCTCATCTCTCGCCATGTCGTGTTTGATGAGTCGGTGTTCCCTTACTCCACCACCTCTCCACCCACATCTCCCGCTGACCCTGCGGAGGCTTCCTTCTTTCCCACTGACCCGGCGATTCCGCCACCCTTCTCCACCTACCCTGCAGGTACTGCTCCGGTGCGCTCTCCTGGTGGTCCCGCCTCGCCCCTGCCGGACTCGCACCAGGACCTTCCGGTGCCTGACACGGTCGAGGCAGCCCCGGAGCTTCCACCCTCGCTCCCTGTGGCTTCGCTGCCTCCCGTTGTGCCACCTGCTGCCGTTCCGATCGCGGGACCGAGCACATCGACCCCACCTCCTCCCGGGCGCTTCGGACTCGTCTACCAGCGCCGGCGGGAGCCGCGTCCGCCCTCACCTCCTCCCGGACGTTTCGGGATCGTCTACGAGCGCCGGCGTGAGCCGGCTCCGCCGCTCTCGTCACCAGCGCCGTCGTCGCCGGTGCATGCTCCGCCGGCATCGCCACGCTCTCGCGCCGACCCGCCGGTGTACCACCCGCCTCTTCTTCACCGGGACCCTCGTCACACTCACCCGATGGTGACGAGGCAGGCGTCTCGCCCGCAGGCCCTCACCGCCGCCGCCTGCGAGCCGGAGATCTCTCCGGTACCCTCTTCCGTCCGCGCGGCCTTGGCGGATCCTCACTGGCGCCGCGCGATGGACGAGGAGTACGCGGCCCTCCTCGCCAACCAGACATGGGACCTCGTGCCTCGTCCGCCGGGCTCCAACATTGTCACCGGCAAGTGGATCTGGACGCACAAGAGGCGGGCTGATGGTTCCCTGGAGCGCTACAAGGCTCGCTGGGTCCTCCGCGGATTCACTCAGCGGCCCGGCATTGACTATGCTGAGACCTTCAGTCCTGTGGTGAAGCCAGCTACAGTCCGCACCGTCCTCTCCCTGGCTCTCGAGCGCTTCTGGCCTGTGCATCAGCTGGATGTCAAGAATGCCTTCCTCCATGGCACTCTGACTGAGACGGTCTACTGCAGTCAGCCGACAGGTTTTGTGGATGCTTCTCGTCCTGACTTCGTCTGCCAGCTCAACAAATCTCTCTACGGGCTCAAGCAGGCACCCCGGGCTTGGTACTCTCGATTCGCTACCTTCCTGCAGACTCTTGGGTTCACGGAGGCCAAGTATGACACCTCCCTGTTCATATATCACTATGGGGGTGAGACTGCTTACCTGCTCCTCTATGTGGATGACATTGTTCTCACTGCCTCCAGCGAGTCTCTACTCCTCCGAATCATTGCCTCACTCCAGAAGGCATTTGCTATGAAGGATCTTGGGGTGCTCCATCACTTCCTCGGTGTCACTGTTGAGCCCCGACCCTCAGGCCTGTTCCTCCACCAGCGGCAGTTCACTTGTGACATTCTGGAGCGAGCAGGGATGACCGCCTGCCAGTCCTGCTCTACACCGGTGGACACCCAGGGCAAGCTGTCCGAAGCTGGGGGTCCGATGCTTGGGCCAGCGGACTCCACCGCCTACCGGAGTCTTGCTGGCGCACTTCAGTACCTCACTTTCACACGGCCGGACATCACTTATGCCGTCCAGCAGCTCTGCCTCTACATGCATGCTCCGCGGGAGCCTCACCTGGCTGCTATGAAGCGGCTTCTCCGGTACCTCCGTGGCACTCTTGGATACGGGCTGCTCCTCAGCCGGTCTTCCACGGCCGAGTTGGTTGTCTACACCGACGCTGACTGGGCGGGTTGCCCGGACACCCGCAGGTCCACCTCCGGCTACGCGGTCTTCCTCGGCGGCAACCTGGTCTCTTGGTCGTCCAAGCGCCAGCCGGTGGTTTCCCGCTCCAGTGCCGAGGCGGAGTACCGTGCCGTGGCCAACGGCGTGGCCGAGGCCGCCTGGCTCCGCCAGCTCCTGGCTGAGCTTCACCGCCCCCTCGCCAGGAGCACGCTCGTCTACTGCGACAACGTCAGTGCGGTCTACCTCTCCACCAACCCCGTGCAGCACCAGAGGACCAAGCATGTGGAGATTGATCTACACTTCGTCCGCGACCGGGTGGCCATCGGTGACGTCCGGGTTCTTCACGTCCCGACCACCTCCCAGTTTGCGGACATCTTCACCAAAGGCCTCCCTTCCTCGACCTTCTCCGAGTTTCGCTCCAGCCTCAACGTCTCCAGTGGCTAGTTGTGGCTGCGGGGGGGTCCTGTGTGTGTTGTGCTCAGCCTACTTGTTTTCTTTCTTGTTCAGCCTTGAACTCCGCTGCGCCGGTAGTTCAGACTGCGGGGGGGTGTTAGAGTATGATTGTATTAGGCCCATGTGGCTAGGCCCATGTGGCCCATGCATGGTACCTATATAGCTACCCTTCTAGGGTTAGCCCAAAGTGAGTTAATCACATTTTACAGCAGTCTTCACCACATCGTTGTCGTTTCAAACCTCCTGTGAGCTCCGGCCATGAGGAGCCCTCGATGGGCTCCATGACAATGATAGGATGGTGGAAAGTGGACGGCAGAGAGGAGGACAGCTGATGGAGATGTTCCTCCTTCACGACGCATGTGAGGTTGGCCAATGGCAACGTTGCTCCCTTGTGGCGTTGGCGCCACTCTCCCGTTCCTCGGTCATCATGCCAGGCCGGACGGAGGAGCACCGCCTACCACTGCAACAGGGTTGACGGCCAAGAGTGGATGAGGGAGACGGGAGACCATGCTGCCCCGCAGCTCAGTCAGACAGAGGGGCAGAGGAGCGTGAGGGAATGGCTGAATGGGACGGTCGGAGGTTGAAGGAGATCCTGACGGAACGGCCCTGATGCCATCAGATGCCAGCGAGGATCCAGATGCCACATGTCATCTCTGGCAAGCGAGCCCAAATGTCACGGTGGCAAAGCCACCTCCGGGGTTTATTTGAATGGTATTACATAGTCTAAGACAATACCTGTTTTTTTTTGGGTGGGGTTGGGGGTTGGGGGGGTTTATATATAGACATTTCCCTGTTTGTACATAGAACCCCTATGCTCGAATAGTCAAATGTAGTGCTGGAATTGCAGCTGTTTCAATGGAACACATGACTAAACGTGCCTGGCTCTATTGTGGTTGCTACCAAACTGCATAATTTAGTGTCTAATAAATGTTTTGAGATGTCCTTGGTTCATGCCAGTGTTGCAGAGTTTCAGGAGCTTATGTGCGATTTGAGTGATGTGCGATGTGGTTTTTAAGTACATGTTGATAGAACTTCTCTTTGAGTGAATTGCTGCTTGCATGGTTGGCCCATGTGTGTGTGTGTGTGTTGTGTTTTGTGCAGATCTCACTTCAAATACCATTAGCAATATAATCTATATTGAGAAATAGAAAATATCTTGATACATGTATATTGCATTTCAGCTGCAACTCCAGGCTGCTGTTTATAGAGAAGACTACAGGAGTGCTCATAAACTGAGGCTGGCTATTGCTGCTACAGCAAAAAATGACACTGTGGGCAGAGCTATCTCGGACTTAAATGTAAGAAATATCTATTTTCTTATGTAGTTAGTGGTAAATAGCATTTCTTACCTTTTTCATTTTCTTGGAATTTTGAATTACCCCCCCTCTACATTACACCCTACTTGCAGTGTAGTGTTGGTCCTACTCTACAAAAGGATGAATGTCTGGCATGGTTAATAGTTTAGCTGTCCCTCTAGTAAAACTAGTGACATTTTAGGATGCCTGCCTCCAGATGATTTAATCTCTGGTATCCATATCTCTGAATATTTAGATTGGATGTTGTACTTTCTTATACAAAGCACACCACTAGATATTTAGTAAATTGTGGTCAAAGTGGTGTTTTGGAGGTCTTATATAAGTAAAAAACACCACTTAGTTGACTGAAAGAAGTAATAAACAATAGCTAAGTTTGCAGCTATCTGAAATGACTCAATGTATGGGGATATTGTTCTTTTTTCCACAACGATCGAAACTAAAATTGTTATTTATAAGGTAGTTGTCTGCTGTTTTGGGTTTTGCAGATGGCCATAGACGAGGAGCGCTACAAGGACGCAGCATATATCAGAGATCATGCTGGCGCAGGACTGGTTAGTACCATGGAGTTCCTCGATATTGTTTGTCCCTTGCTATCTAAGTTTCTTTGACGTCTTCGCATCCAAGTTAATAGATTTTTACTATTCTTTCTCAAACAATAAATCTTTGATTATGCTTTGTAATTCATAATTGCCTATTACATCATATTTCTTTCCATCCGAACAAAATATGCCATTACCTGATCCATTAGAGCACATGCAGCTGGGGTGGTGGTCTGGAATTTCTGGAAATTTGTCCGATCCATATGGTCTTATAATTCGTATAAGTGCTGAACATGGTCGATATGTGGCAAGAAGTTACGACACAAGGTATTAATTTTGTTGAATATTGTTATGTGCAATTGTGCATAATAACATTATTGTTGATTGTTTATAGTTTAATTGTCATTTTGTGAGTGGACTTGCTCTTCATGTTTGCTGTCTTTGTTTTAAAGGATGGAATGCTTGAATACATTTCATTATTAATATTTCGTTGTGGATGGGAAAAAATGCCTAGGATAATGGGGTTCTCTACTGCGGTATGGTCTAGGTCCTTTAGCACTTAAGGAGCTAAACATTATTGTTGATTGTTTTTATAGTTTAATTGATCATTCTGTGAGTGCACTTGCTCTTCATGTTTGCGTCTTTGTTTTAATGGATGGAATGCTCAAATACATTTCAATATTAATATTTCGCTATGGATGGTAAAAAATGCCTAGGATAATTGGGTTCTCTACTGCAGTATGCTCTAGGTCCTAGAGCACTTAAGGAGCTATTGGCATTTGGCAATGCTGTTTTGGTTATGGGGTGCGTATCAGTACTGGTTTGAGCATCAGGAGGTCACTCGTAGAGAAATTGGGGTACAGCAGGAGAGAAGTGTGTCTGTTTGTGGTTGAGTTAGCCTACTTAGTTGAATCAGTCACTGGAGCTTATCTGTGAAGAATTATGTGGACAAAATGGGTTGCGAATTCATAAAAATGAACATCTTGTTTTCAAAATATCTCAAAGCAAGTCTCAGCATGCCAATCATAAATCATTAAAATGTTCTATGAAGAACTGCAGAAGAAACTTCCCTTTTATCATTCCTAGTTGGGATATGGTGCAGCGGGCTGCTTGAACAGTAACACACATGTTTCATAAATTAATATAATCAACACTATAATTTGAAACTTTCTTAAATATATACGCTGGTGATCCATATGCTTGTTAATGTTATAGGAACTATTAGCTGATTTCATTTTACTGGTGTAAAATGCGTTTACTTTATTGTATGAAATATTTGTTTGCATGCTAAATGACTTTTTAATTCTCCTCATTTTCAGACAGCTGGCTTCTGACAGCCCTGGTCTCCCTATATTTGAAATATACTATGCAGAGGAAAATGGTGGATACAACATGCAGGTACAATGTTTTACACTTAATAAAAGTAAAGTCAATGTGCAAATATTAAAATAATCTTGGCAATGAGATTCTGAGTTGGGAAACATGAAAATCATCTTCGATATCATGGAATTTTACCACTTGTTACCAGTTTCATAAACAGAATACTAAGTTATCACATGTGCTCTAGAAATTCTGGATGTCTCCCTTTATTTCTTTTTGCTGTTGAGGACTGAGTTATAACTCAGTTGATGGAGCCTCCATTTGTGAAGACATCTCCTGGCTTTGTACCTGGCTCACATGTTATGTGGGTACCTTTCTGAGAAGTGAGAACTGGTTTCAGTGTGTTTCATGGTCAGGGTTTGGTAGAAAAGCTAGGGAGATGTCTTCTTCCCATGGTTGAGATTTTTGACATTAACAGTATAGAATATGATAATGACATGGTTGAGATTTTTGACATTAACAGTATAGAATAGGATAATGACAAGCGTCATATTGGACAGCGTTGCATAATCTTTTTTTTAAAATATTAACTCACTATATGTTGCTGGCCTGTACTTGCACATGTCTGTCAGACTTGAGTATTAACACTTACATTTCTTGTTCCCATAGTAGTTGCCCGTTAGTTCCCTCAGGGCCATAAATCCATGCACAATGAACTTGAGCGTTTACAACTTTGCATTATATTGGGAAAATGTATTTGACATGCACTGTGAATAAATTTCCTGTCTCAGTTTTGAGCAGCTTCCAATTTCAAGAGCTGATATTGTTAACTGCAAGATTTCAGTAGCTATGAGTAAGGTCACAATAACAGTTACTCCTATATGAAAAATGAACTGTTATCTTGTTAACTAATGTGTTATAGTTCTGTGCATCTTCTGAAAAATTGGGATGTTATTTTCAGGCAGTGCATCTGAAACCAGATGATAGCGATTCTGACCGAGTGCCAAACATGTTAAGGGAGAAACTTGGTATTGACAGTATAAACATATCTAGCAGTTCAGTAGGGTCTAAGCATGAAAAAATCGATGGAAGTGTAAACATGGATGATAAAGATAGTGATGATAGCAACATTGCTGCTGGCCCTGGTTCGAAAAATTTGTCAAGCGATCCAACTGCAGTTCCCAGGATTAAAATCTTGAAAGTGGTACCCATGCAGAATGTTGACCAAGACTACATAATCAATATCTTTGATCAGATTTCAGAGGAAGATGATGACAATGATGATCCTGAAGTTGAAAATGAATCTTCAGAAGATGTTGGTGATGAAGATAACAGTGGAGTAGCAGAAACAGTTTCTGCCGAAGAGAACGGTGATGAATCTGGTGATGAAAGTGATATTGAAGCCTTGGTTTCAATTGATTTTGTCAGTGAGAATTATGCTTCTCGTTCATCTGCTGAAGCTTTTGAACGAATGCCGGCTAGATTAGAAAAAGGAGACCGCTTCTCGTTTTCCTTCTATACTGAAGAATACAGTAAAAAGCTAGATGCTGGAAAGGCCCAGCAGACTTCAAAGAAAACAGTTGGTTTGCATACCGATCAGCAGGATGATGATGGTTTTGTCCAGCTTGATCGTGTAAAGTTGAGTGGCAGCAACAAAAAACTATCGGTAAATACTTTATTTGTATAATGTGCTGCATTAGCTTTTGATGCCGTTCATTGTGCTTGTAAATTGGACCACTTTGACCTTGTGATAAATAGCAAGGACCTGTCAACCATTTCTCCGCAGAATGTGTACCATACCTGCTTTTCTAGTTTGCTGTTGATGGTCAGATTCTTACATCTGTATCAAATACCTTAGATTATTATGATAATGTTGCCCCATGATCCTTCATGTACCTTTGATTATCTAGTTTGCTGTTGATTGTCAGATTCCAACATTGACATGAATATATAAATGAATTCTGCAGTTTTTGAACATAAATGTGCTTGGTGCAAAAAATAGGATGAATTTCTGTATGGTGCTGTCGACTTACAATATGAAATACTTTTAAACAGCTTCTTGATATCTTGCTGGAATGTTTCCGTACTGAACGTTGTAATTTCGTTACAAGCGTAATGAAATTCGGTTGCGGCCGGTGTGGAAAAACTTCTTGATATCATTTCAACTTATCTAATGCAGATACTACAACTTGGCATCAAACAAAATAACAGCAAGGTGCAGCAAAAACTGCATGGTGTTACCCACTTTAGTCGTATTCAGACGTCTATATCTTCAGATCCTCTTGCTGGTATGTTCCAAATTGTGTACCTACCACTTGAGCTTTTCATGATATGCATCTTGTCTTCTCTTTTCTTTCTGGTATTGACTGAAGTATTTCTTTGGGCAGGCTTATATGTGACCGCATCAGGATTTGACTCAGAAATTCTTAGTTTGCAACGAAAATTTGGTCAATGGCGGGAGGATGGTTCATCTGAGGAGCATAATGACCTATTGTTCTATGAGTATGTTGAAGCTGTAAAATTAACAGGGGACAACCTCGTGCCAGCTGGTCAGGTGTGATAACTTTCACTGGGTTCTTATTACCATACAGGAATAGTGTTTGTAAGTAGCTAAGTAATATGTGCCTTCTGGTTTATGCTCTTCCTGGTTAGAAGGTTTACTTCCTCCAATCACAAATATAAGTAAGTCCATCTAAGTTTAAACTAAATCAAGCTTTTCTAACTTTGACCAGCAATGTCAATAGAAGTATATTTATTATCTTAAATGACAATAGTTATATATGATTGAAAGCGGTTGTGATAATGAATGTAGTAATGTCAATCTATATAATAATGGTCAAAGTTAAAAAGGTTTGATTTAGGACAAACCCAAGTGACTTATATTTGTGATCTGAGAAAGTAGTTAATACGTAATTTTTTATATTTCCATGCTAATTTTCACTCACCAACTTCAAAAGAAGTGTGTTCATATGTCATACACATTTGTGGACAGCCTTCTCTGTCGATTTCGTTCAGTTGTTGCATAAATTTTTCTAGGAGTGCTGATGCAGCCTAACTTTATGCTATATCATCGATAAGTATAATTGTCATTGATAAGCATAGTAATTCAGACTGACCTCCTATGGTTCCTTTGCTAGGTTGTCTTCCGTGCAAAAGTTGGTGAACGCTATCAGCTCCCTCATAAGGGAATTATCCCTAGAGAACTTGGAGTGGTATTTTCTATAATCCAAATAGTATTTTGTCTTTTCACCAGCAAACATCAAACCTTACAACCAATGTGATATAGATTGCTAGGTACAAGGGGCAAAGGAAAATTGCAGATCCTGGTTTCCAAAACCCTCGATGGGTTGACGGGGAGCTTTTGATACTAGATGGAAAGGTGAATTTAATAAAGAAATTACATCTTTGGTCCTATACTTATTGTCTTTCTAATATACTTTCTGTTTTTGCAACTTGCAGTTCATCAGAGATGGTCCTGTGATAGCTTTCTTTTACTGGACATCTAATTTTCATCTGTTCGAATTCTTTAGACGGTTGAGGCTTACTGACTAGTTCCCTTCTAAAAGCAGTTAAAGGTAAACTGCATTTTGTCTAGTACTGGTTTACTATTTGGCATTATTATTGTACTAAAGTAGTATTATATTTTAATTTTACTGTTTTGTGTTCTTATGCTTGCCAAATTCCATTATTTGTCTAACTATTTATGCAGAGGTAGTGCTTGTTGGTTGTTGCAGGCCATTATTGATCAAATTTGGCCTAGTTTCTTTCTGGGAATGCTACATTCATCCTAAATGGTCATCCTCTTTGGCCTCCTACTAAGCATTAAAACGGACAAAATGGATCCAACTGGCTGAATTTTACACAGCAGTTGGTGCTCTCTCATAGGGTAAAGCCAGAAGTAAACAAAGTATGCAAAATTCTTACATTTGTTTATTTAGGATAAATATCGTTGCTATTATTTTGTGGGATATGCTGTTGAAGCTTACTACTTGTATCCACTGTTTCTCCTGCAATCTGTCTGTTTTCGGCCAAAGTTGGTATTTGATTGTTGTAGTGACAACATGGTGAATTGAATTCTAACTTCGCCTAAGGTTAGGAGACATGGTTTGGACTTAACATTATCAACTTTGGCTTAATATTTATGCACGTCTCTGGTGAATTCGAGAACAGTCTCTTCATTTGTTGCCTGAAGATGTCATTATGTTGGATCTTTCTGGGTCTGGAAGAGCATCTTAAATAGCTAGAAATGTTCTTCCAGACTGATATTTATTACTCCCTCTATTCCAAATTGTATGGCGTTTCTAGACACATTGATTTCACTATGTATCTAGACATACTATATATCTAAGCAGAAACTCAATTACGCGACTGCTCGCGCATCTGCGCTATCGTGCGACGCCCGCGCAGTATGGTAGTCAGCCCCTCTCTTCTCCTCCATCTCCGGCGGGCTTAGAAAGGAGGTCGAGGGAGGCAGGCAGGCCAGCGGTGGGGATGGGAGATACAGCGGTGAGGCGGAGGCGGCAGTGACACCGCCGGAGCGGTCGGGCCAGGTTGAGGTGGGGGCGACCATGGCTATGGCGGCGGGGGGTGGGGGGCTGGGGGATTGGGGAGGGGAAGAAGGATGTCGCCGCGTGCGGTAGGGTCTCGCCGGAGCTCCGCGGCCGCAAAGCTCCGGTGGGACCCTACTGCGCCGCGGTGGGCAGTGGGTGTCCAAACCTGTACGCCGGTGGTGGATACGCGAGGGAGGGGGTGGCGGAGGAGGGGTGCCAGCAGAGCGGAAGTCAGGGGCAGGGGCGGCACCAGCGAGGAGGAAGACGAGTCGCGCGGTTCCCAATCGCGCGACCCATTGTGCGATATCTTCCTCCATATCTAAGTGCATAGCACAAGCTATGTATTTAGAAAACCCAAAACGTCTTATAATTTGGAACGAAGGGAGTAGGAAACAATATCGAAAGGTTCTCGAGGTTAAGCATTTACGATGTTTGCATCCAGAGGTGCTTGTGCCATAGCTGGAAAGATACCTTGCCCATTCTAGTAATCAAGTATTCGCCGGTTCCAAATTTTAAGACGTTTTGGCTTTCTCAAATACATTGCTTTACTATGTATCCAGACATTAAGTACATAACAAAAGCTACGTATCTAGAAAAGCCAAAGCGTCTTATAATTTGGAATGGAGGAGTAGCTCTAAAGATCATTCAATATGATACTTGAGTAGCTTTTCCAGACCAGTCATTTATTCATGTGTTAGGCTGTACTTTTCTGCCATTCATTCAAGTGAACAAACACTAGAAGGAATTGTGCCATATGGTGAAGAGCAGTTTGTAGTTAACTAGTTATTTAGTGTTGAGACTCCTGATCAGAAACTGCTCTTACTCCCTGCATTTTGCCTGCTTTATACTCCAGCCGTTTCAAATTATAAGACGTTTTGGTTTTTCTATATACATTGGTAGACAGTGTAATCTAAGTGCATCTAGAAAAGCCACAATGTCTTATAATTTGGCATGGAGGGAGTAATATTTTTGCTCATGTGTGTAGTGTTGCTAGCTAATATGACATGACACACGAGTCCATGACCAGAGAGAGTTGAGGCCTGTAGGTTTTAGGTCAGTTTATGTTCAGGGGTCGTGTAGTCCTGTGCTACTGTGCTTTTTGCTGTACTCTGAAGTTAAACCTGCCTGCCATCTTCATAGCGCATCAAACTTAACTTAGAATTCTTGCACCTCTTAGCAGGCCATTCTTATTTCAGCATAGTTGCATTTGGAGCAAACCGGAGTTGCCTGGCATTATATTTTCTGAGGACAGATATTTTGGAGAACAGGGCACCTGGCATGAATCAAATGGCATCTCCATCCACTCTGAAAGCCCGCCATAAGGGTGGAAAAGAGCTCGCAGTTGCAGGAAGAGGAACAGAATCCTGCCAACATGGGTGAGCCGTCGGCGCATCATACTCGTTCCGCTTCTGGTCTGCTTGCCCTCCAGGTCAACAACTTGAGACCGAGGCATAAAACCGCCAGCTCCTGTGTTTCTCAGAGCAAAGTAAAACTAAAGCACCTCAAAGATGTAAAGTTATGCAGTCGCAAATAATTTAGGATCTTGAGAGCATCTTGGCAGTTTTCATACATGCAGAGTCAATATGTGAAATAGTACGAGCAATGGTTGTGTAGCGTGATCAAACAGTGGCCATCATATTTGTACATATTTCGCAATCAGCAGCAGAGGCGTGCAACCCAACACGGTTACACTTGCACAGATTTGTTAATATGTTGAAGTTTGTTTGCCTTTTCTTACGCAAGCACTCTTATTTTGTAAGCTCCTCTGCAACAAGCAAGGGTAGCAAAAAGGCTGTGCTGTGCGCTGCAGCAAGAGGTAAGCTGTTAACCTACTCGCCGTGTGTCTCACTTCACTTGTTTCACACTCGCACGTAAATGATAGCCGTATTTACAATGGCTGTGTTATACGAAGGACCGGTAAGATCTGTTAGATCTGTCGGCTTTTTTTAGATTTGGTGTGTGTGTTATTGGGAGAAGTAAATGTTAATTGGTTGACTTATGATAGTGAAGGACTGTGAGCCTGTGTTTCTTGTGAATTTTCTTAAACCAATGTTCCTTCAGTGCGTAGTTCATCTCGTTGCAGGTGGCGTGTGTTTTTTCGTGGTGTTCAAAACCTTGTATGGCGAGGGCTTAGTGTCTTCTTAGTGTGATTTTTGAAGCTCGGAGAGGCTGTGGACGAAGATGGCCAAACTGTTTTTTTGGTGTACTATTATTTTTAGAGGTTATTTTATGTCAAAATGTTTATCTTTTGTTTTGCGTTTCTTGTCAAAATGTTTATCTTTTTTTTTAAAAAAAGTCAAAGTGACTTATAATTTGGAACGATATTTACGGCATGTTCACTACTCCCTCGCACTCTTATAGTTTAGAAGAAAGAAATTAGTTCTTTTTTTA
Organism: Saccharum hybrid cultivar R570; assembly: GCA_038087645.1. Taxonomy (NCBI): domain Eukaryota; kingdom Viridiplantae; phylum Streptophyta; class Magnoliopsida; order Poales; family Poaceae; genus Saccharum; species Saccharum hybrid cultivar. The sequence goes on along the minus strand of JAQSUU010000071.1, from coordinate 324,107 downwards.
TCTAGCATATTGATTTAAGATCAGATGCTCTTTCGAGTATCTTTATTAAAACAAACTTAGGGTTTGCTAGTGTTCGGATGTCCGGAGCATTCGGATGCCCACGCCTGCAGCCGTTTCGTGCGCCCACGTTGGGCTTACGTCGCCCTGATGTCACTAGCATTAAGAAGAGGGGTACGGGGCGACAGATGTGTAGCCGGCGCCAGGAGGAGGAGGAGACGTCGAGACGAGGCAGCAAAAAGTGAGGAGGAAGATGCAACACCTGATCCACTTTTAAAACATGCAGATGCAACATTTGCAACATACGTCTGAAGGTAAATAAAATACTTGAAACATGCATCTGAAACACTTGAAAATCATTGTAAAACATGCGCTGTGTCACAGAACCTCCTAATTATGATGGCCCACATATACCTGTCATCGTCATACTGACCTCTGACAACCGTACTTATGTTCCTCATAACTTAAAAGGTCTGCTTTCCTCCGAACAGGATTTAATCATAGGAGTATTGTAATATTACAATAGTTTATTCAAAATACTATCAGAGTAAAGTAGCAGAAGTCTTACAATAACTTAAGTTTACAAACCACGGTTTTCAAACTCCAAATCTTATGTAACATTATTATAAACTGGTAGTAGGGAAGTATCAGTAGTAACTTTATTACAATCACACAAACGAAGTGCCTTGTCCAGAGGCCACACAGTCTACTCGTCGTCACTTTCTTCAGCCACAACGGTCATGCAACAAGGCTCAAAGCAGACTTATTCATGAACCGCACCTGCAACAAGGGGTTTAACAAACCCTGAGTATAAGAGTACTCAACAAGACTTACCCGACTAAGAAAAGACTCTAAGGGCATGCTAGCTTTAGGGAATCAAGGTACGGGTATTCAAGAATTAAAATTTCTTTTGCAGAAAAGCTTACTAAAGTAAGTTCTTACCTTCATTATTTTACTTTTACCATTGATGGTTCATTAACCAATTCTAAGTGATCCTAATCTAGATCAAAGTAATTCTTATCAAGACCTTTCTCATTCTTTCTTTCAATTTTAGTTCTTAACTACGATGTTGGTGCAAGGCCAAGACTCCTTTCTCGTGGAGCAACGACGATTTGAACCGCTTCATTTACCCAGTTGGGGATTCCTAACCACACGACATATGTAGAACCGAATCTTGCATATATCAACTCTTACCCGAGTAACCCAAAATCAGAACGTGTCCATCGCCACCCGAGAGCACAGTACTCCTCGAACCCGGCCCAATTCTAGCCCCAAGGGTACACGCTACTCTCGCCATCTCTCCACTCCCAGTGCGAGGTTAGACGTTCTCGTAATAGAATAGTCGAAGTAAGGCTTACCCGACATCGGTATATGGCTAGTACTAATAAAAACTCCATGACGCGAGGGCCAACAACGTACGGTCCTTAACTGATAAGGCGGAAACACTACATTGAGACTCCTTTCCCAATGCAAGTTAGCAGTGGCCAAACCATCCGCCCGATCTTACAAGTTTATTCTCATATTTCAATATTTATCAAGTATGCCATCATGGCCATGTAAACATTCATTTAAAAAGCTTAACTCATAAACATAGCGAAGCATACTACATATTTTCAGTAAAACAGGTATCAAGGGTGATATTACAATAATCAAGGATGACAATGCAGCAATTGGGTTATCACTCAACTCCTAATTACTTAATGCAGTAAACCCTAGTATAAATAATAAAGATTTTTAAAACTCAAGGTAGGGTTTAAATGGACCGGGGCTTGCCTTGCTCTGACGCGATGACTGACTCGGACTCGAAGACTCCGACTTCCGGTCCGGAACCCACCGACGACAACTCTTCTCCGGAGACTTGCTCGCCAACTTCGACTTCTTCAAAAGCGGGAACTACACGAGTATATAACATGTCTCAATATGATGCGGTGATAAACATGATGCTTGATGATGATATGCCACGGTTTACGACTTGAGTACAACTTTCCTTCGCGGTACAGTCGCAAAACAGTAAAACCTACTAACTAATAGCGATAACTTAAGCGATACTAACGTTTCTTACCAAACAAGTTACTAACGAGCTCAATCATGAAATTAAGGTGCTAAGGATCACCAAGAATTAGTGACCCAAGGTCATCACTCAATTAAAAAGGCACACAACACTTAAAGTTAACAATTTAACAATTATTTAAACATTTAATTAATTAGGGCATAATTAATAATAAATCAAACTTCATCTAATTGAGCTTAAATTTTTTCTAAGGATTAATCATGGCCTAAAACAGTGTTAGAATAAATTTCATTATTTTTAGATCAATAATTTAATTACTAAAATTCATGGAAGTTGCATTTAATATTTAATTGAACTAATTAAATAACTTGTAAAAAGTAATAAAATTTAGAATTTAATATTTTTCCTAAGTATTTTATATCTTGAAAAGCTTACACAAAAAATTTCACTATTTTTGGAGCTCTACAGAATTTTTAATGAAATAAACAAATACCATTACTATTCACATTTTTAAAAAAGAAAAACAAAAACTTTCTTTTCGGGCCGCCTCCTCTTCCTTCCACCGGCTCGGCCCAGCCGCATGGCCTGCCCGTGTGCTCGCGCCCGCTCTTGCATGGCCCAGTAACGCGGCCCATCCGCGTCCGTGCCCACGCCCGCGCGTTCGCTCGCTGACAGCTCTGCCCCACCTGTCATCTCCCTCCTCCCGCTCTCTCGCTCTCTCCCGCGCGCTCGGCCATGCCCGCACGACGGCCGGCCGGCGATCACACCGCCAGCGACTCAACCATCATGACCAAAACAATCTACACCATCCCACGAACTCATTACACCCCCTAACGACATAGCTCGAGCACTGGCGACCCCTTACCGATGACGACGGCAGACCACAGTCGACGGTGAGCCGCGGAAACGCGCCACCAACGACGTAGCGACCAAATTGATGTGAGAAAAAGGTTTAGGGGCTCACAGCGATCACGTTGGTGCTCTCGGTGATGACGGAGAGGGGTCGGAGTGGTCTGGCCACGTGAGGGCGGTGATCGCGGGGCTCTGACCGGACGCGAGGAAGACGGCGGCTATCCGTGCGCTACGGGAGGTAGAGGTGGATGTGAGTGGTCGGGGAGATGCGCGAGAGCGACACGGTTGCGGTGAGGCATTTTGCATGGCCGGAGATGGCTCGACGGAGGCGACGGCGAGCGGCGGAGCTGCGGTGGCGGTGGACATGGAGAAAAAGAAAACACGTCGGTGACGGTGCTCTCCTTTTATAGGGCGACGAAAACGACCTCCAGACGACGTGTGGCTCGATGCGAACCTACTAAAGCCCACACTGGCGGTTGAAGGCGTGCCTGGAAGCTAGCCGAAGGTCACGGCGGCTCGCCGGTGCCCATGCCGCGCGGTGCCCTGCTCTGATTCGCCGAGCACTGTAGCTCCCCCAAACTTTTCAAATTTCAAACTGCTTTCTCAAATTACTCCCAAATTCATGTAACAACTTGAAAAATTCCCAAGATATGAAATCTTTAGAATTTCAAGATCTACAAGTTTTGTATTGAACACTTTTTCAAATTCGAACTAAATTTTGAAATTTGAGTTTAAATTCAAAAGGGGACACTTTTTGGAAATTTGGAAATTTAGAAATTACTTTGGATTTTATATTAAAACTTCAAAAACTCCAAACACCAAAGTTGTACATCTAGCCAAGACCTACAACTTTGCTACTCAAACAATTTTCAAATTCTGCCTCCATTTTGAAATTTGAGTTTGGGGATAAAAAGAGGTCAAATTTGAAATTTGCTTCTTTTCAAAATTGCTCCACATTTTACACTAAAACTTTGAAAACTCAAAACACCAAAGTTGTAGCCCTTGAAAAGTTCTACAAACTTGGTTTTAAACTTTTTCCCAAATTTTGCTTATATTTTGAATTATTTCAAAAGGGGTAAAAACAGAGTTTTGGATTTTAGGGTTTTCGGAGGAAATTTCAATTGAAATTTGTTGCTACCTTAATTGGTGATTATTTAATGATCAAACCATCATCCAAGGGCATCATTTAGACAAGCATAACATGGTTGACCAAATGCCACTCTTGGTTGATCAATTTAGCTTTTGAAAATCTTTTTAATATTTCCCCAAATTTGAATTCAAATTCGAATCGGAAAACTCGCGACAAGTTTTTGGATTCCAATTCAAACTCAAACTTGGAGCTTCATTTTACGTGTCGTACTTGAGTTCATACCCTACACTTTACACTAGCGTGTAACACAGTCACACACCTCAAATTACGCAGGGCATGGACTAAGTATTTGCGGTGGCATTCGAAATTAGGGTTTTCGGTTCGAATCACACCACTGAGAAGCACATCCAACCTAGAAAGGTAAACTCATTTTAGTTAATGCATAACAGGGTTGACCTAATCATGGATGCTTTGCGATGCAATATGATAACATGACAGGTTAATTAGCAACCATAACACCCGAGGTGTTACACGCTGCAGATAAAACACTTGTAACATATGTGTGAAACATACATATGCAACACCAAACAAACATACTTGCAACATACATATGAAAAAAACAGATGAAGCATTGGGAACAGAAGCTTGCAATATACATGTATAACTATTGCAACATATGCAACATCACAATCTATTGCATCATTCGCATGAAACACATGCAACATATCTCTTAAACATCTGAAAAACTTGAAACATGTGCTTTTAGTGGGATGCTCGTCGTTGCGGAGCTCGACGCCGGCGCTAAGGTCGGCGGCGGCGCATGGAGCTTGCTGATGCAGTAGTGGTGCGGCCCTCCTGCAATTCTCCAATGCCTTGCTGCTACTCCAGCGCCTCTGCTCGCTCGACCACAGTCGTGTAGCGTCGTCCGCTCGTAGGGGATGGGCACAGTGCAGCTGATGATAGGGTGCAGCGCAGTAGGGGGAAGAGCACGGCGTGACGCCACTGTAAGGTCCTAGATGGCTAGAGGGGGGGTGAATAGCCTATAAAAATTTCTACAAGAAACACTAAGCAAACTAGTTAGAACAACAAACGGCGCAAAGCGAGTTTAGCTTAGCCTACGGTTGTGATACAAGCCTTCTATCCACAAGTCTAGTAGATTATAATCTCTAGTTCACACAAGGGCTATGTCACTAAACTTACACTAGTGAGCAAGCTAACAACACTAGCAAAGGCTACCACTAGAGCTTACACAAGATAATCTAGTAAAAGTAAATGCAAGAGATAGGATTGTGAATCTTATACCGACGGTGGAGTGAAGATGTTGCCAATCACCAAGATGATATACAATCAATTAATATTGACAACAACACAATATGAAGACCAATCACCGGGAGACAAGAGACACAATATTTTTGTTCACCCGGTGTTCACTTGTGCACCGACAAGCTACGTCACCGGTTGTGTCGACCAACACTTAGATGGTTTCTTGGTGTGACCCTCAAGTCACTTGCCCCTCAAGGCACGCCCCGTAAGGCACCGCAAGACACCACTCTCAAGTGAGGTAACTCAATGACACGCGCAATGTAATAGAGTTGCTTTTGGCGTCCCGCCGAGGAAAGCACAAGAACCTCTTACAATCAACCGGAGGTGGCCAAGAACAATCACCTTCTCTTGCCAACGCCTCCAACAATCTCCAAGCCGGCTAGAAGCGGTACTCTCCAAGAGTAACAAGAAATCCACCGGTTAAACCACCCACAAGTGCCACTAGATACCCTCAAGCTATGCAATGCACTTTGGGATCACTCAATCTCACTTTTGATTTGCAATCAAGCAAGAGAGATGAGTGGGAGGAGATGCTCTAGCTCAAAGGATGCACAAGAATGTTAGAAATCACAAGTTCCCTCCCAAGGGTCGGCCAACGAGTATTTATAAGCATCCCATCCAAATAGAGCCGTTATACCCCTTCACTGGGCCTGTTCGGGATGACCGGACGCGCCGGTCAAAACTGACCGGACGCGCTCAACCGCGTCCGATCCTCCAACGGTCACTGACCCCAACGGTCAAACCAATAACCGGACGCGCCTCTCAAAACGACCGGACGCGCCTGTCAAACGACCGGACGCGCCCCTCAAACGATCGGACGCGCCGGTCGCGCTGTTCTGCGCGCCCACGAAGCAACGACCGGACGCGCCCCTCACAACGACCGGACGCGACAGTGCCCACGTCCGATTAGAGTCCAGTAAGCTCCTTCAACGATCGGACGCGTCCGATCATGTGTGACCGGACGCGCCCCGCGTCCGATCGTCCTCTGTGAACCTTAGTTCCTTCTGGGCGCATGATCGGACGCGCCGGTCCCACGAGTGACCGGACGCACCGGTTGCAAACCCTAACACCTGCGTCTGCGCTGTACTGACCGGACGCGTCCGATCATACCCTGACCGCATCCGGTGCAGCGTCCGGTCACCTCTGTGACCTCCGTTCGCCTCCGTTTCTTTTCTGACTTCCGGCGTAGTGGAAAATAGGCATTTCAAGTTTCCAAAAACGCCTGAATCCCGCGCTCGCAAGTTCGGCGGGAGGGAGAGAGACCCAAACTCTCTCTACCGCTTAAACTTCAACCCCTTCGCAAATATGCCAACACCAACAAGTGATCACCACCTTGTGCACGTGTGTTAGCATTTTCATAATCATTTTCGAAGGTTTTCCAGTTAGCTCACTAGGCCCTACATGCAATGCACTTCATGAATTCACCTAGTGGCACCCGTGCATCGAATAACCGATAAGACTTCCCCTCTTAATAGTTCGGCTATCGATCCTAAACCACTCACACCCTCTATAGTGTCTTGAGTGCAAAACAAAATGGCCCTATGGTTATACCTTTGCCTTGAGCCCATTTTGTTTCTCCAAAAGATATGGTCCACTTCATATCATCACATGACCGTCTCGATCCATCGACCTTGACTTCACTTGCTCTTCACCGTTGCATCGGTCCGTTGGCGCCAAGTCTTGCTCAAGCTTCACCATCGCATGGTCCTTCGCTTCGAAGCCTCGACTTGCCCTTCACGCTCACAACCGGTCCATCGAGCCAAGCATCATCTTGGTCTTCATCATCTTGGTCATATGAGTCAATGTCATGTCTCATATTCAATGACCACCTTTATCTAAATCAACCACTTAGATACAAAGGTTAGTCCTAGGTTTCATCAATTAGCCAAAACCAAATTAGGGACTTTCAGCCACGACGGGGGACGTGACGCGATGGGGATGGGGGCGCGGCGGGATGAACATATGAGCGGCCTAGAAATTCTCATCCACGCCGCGGCGGGCGGATGAGCGAAGTGGATTTTTTTTTTCTGAAAGGTCGGTGTGCTTCGCAGGAGCCGCGTCCAGACAGGACGTTTTCGGAAAAAAAACTTCCATTTGACCATAGAACCACCCAAGATTCAAAACTCAAGGACCAAGCTTGTTGATTTTAAGTCAATTAACACAAACATTATATAATGAATTAAATAATGTATATAATTGCAAAATTTATGAATGGGGTTAGGCGCATTTTGATAAAACCTATGGGCCTTCGAAGTGTCACGTGGTTGGCTTGCTCCAGGTACGGTCTTTAGAGCACGTTTGTTGCAACTTGAGTGCGTTGATTTTATTTTACTTTGCCCGGTAGCTGGAATGGTGGTTTGTTTCATTGTTTGGTTGAACCATGCTAACAAAAAAACAAAAACATGTTACAACCACACCAGTATTACTTTAGTAAAGAGGAAAGCATATTTATCTCCAGTGGCGGAGGACGGATTAGATTTGAGGTATGGCAGGATCGATTCATGTCTCGCGGCATTGGAGCGTTGACTAGGACTAGCGATTAAGCCTTCATGAGTGGGAGTCCAGAAGGTCATGGACATATGCGCTAAAAGCTTGCAATGCGCTGCTTAGACTACCCGCACCCATCCATCCTCTATATCATCCTCTATACGTCCTAGTCAGCAAGATTCTCTCCTCTATACTCAATTCTTCCGCACCTATCCATCCTCTATATCATCCTCTATCCACTCTATTCACTGTGGGACCGACTTGTCACTTTATCTAAATATATTCATGTGTGATCTAGTTTTGAAGGATTTATTGAGACGAATTTAATGGTGCAATCGAAATTTAATTTGGATTTTTGGTTTGTGAGTTATAACATTTTTTTTTCCTTTGTTTAGCTAGCGGGGTCCGCCACTACAGAGTATAGAGTAAGCACAGTACTACTCTAAATATAGAGTGAGAGAAAGGATAGAGTATCGTTTTAGAGTATCCAGTGCAGCAGTTTTTACTCTATATTCATACTCTAAAGCTTTAGAGTATCGTTTTAGAGTATCCAGTGCGGGTAGTCTTATACTGGACTTAAAGGCAATGGCCGACGATTTGTAGTAAAGAGCAGTACTCTGTGGATTTGTGGCGATCGCAAGGTATGGCCAGCGCCACACCTCGCCCTACCGAGCGCTCCGCCCCTGTTTATCTCTATGTGTTTCTTATGAGATGCGCTTCGCTGAAAAGACAAGTTAAAAAGTACTGTTCGCTAATTTGTTATGAAAGAAAAACACTGTTTCTTCGGTGAAAAAGTATGGCTTGTAAGACAAGCGAACAAAAAATCTCATTCTTTTTTGGATTTGTTCTTGCTTATATTTTTGCTTATTATAAGCTATACGATGTGGATTATCTAACACAGCTTGATTGCAAATTAGAGATTTATCTGAAAGATGGGAAGAGAACAATAAGAGAGGAATTTGACCGGTGGAGCTGTGCAAAATATTTTATAGTAACCACAATGACTAGAGCCCACGATAGCGCACAGATGTTAGGCACTTAGTTTTGATGGTCTAGTAGAGGAAGTAGTTGCCTATTCGGAACGTTGTCAACAGTGGCGGATCTAAGGGGGGGCTGGGGGGCTCCAGCCCCCTCTAATGGCTTGATTTACCACTAAATTATTATAGTAAAAACCTTAAATCATCATTAAATCTTTGTGCAAATCAATATCTCCATTGTTTTAGCCCCCTTATTCCCATCCTGCATCCGCTACTGGTTGTCGAGGCCTCTAACTAAACACATGACATGTTTCTAAAAAAAACTAGACACATGACAAATAAAATTGGTTCTGTCCATGTAAAATTTTAGGCTGCAACCAAACACGTCCTAATTACGTTTTTGCTTTGAAGACAAAGGGGCTATTGCTTGCTTGGATCGAGATAAGATTGTGTGGGCTTGGTGGACCTTTGCTTGTTTTCTGTGCGTCATTTGGTCAACGGTGGATCCATGGAAGCCATTCAAATAAAATAAGGAAAAATCTAATTGACCCCCAACTATTGGGGTGTTCTAGTTTACCCTCTCAACTATGAAACGGTCTAATTTACCCCCTGAACTTTGCAAAACCGGCTAAATCACTCCCTCGAGCGGTTTTGGACGGTGGTCTTGCTACAGTAACAACGGTTTTGCTACAGTAACAATGGTTTTGTCCTTTTCTTTTTATTTATTTCGTCCGAATCTTTGAAAAATCATAGTAAATCACAAAAAAATCACAAAATCAAAAATTCAATTTTGTTGGACTCCACATGAGTAGATCTACACAGTGAACATATAATATAGTATGCTTTAGTACAAAGTTTTTGCTGTAAATTTTGATCTATTTTTTTCTGTAATTAATTTGAATAATTCATACAACCAAAACTTTGTACTAAATATAATATATTATATATTTACTGTGTAGATATACTCATGTGGAGTCCAACAAAATTGGATTTTCCATTTTATGATTTTTTTGTGATTTACTATGATTTTTCAAAGATTTAGACGAAATAAATAAAAAGAAAAGAGCAAAACCACTGGTACTGTAGCAAACCATTGTTACTGTAGCAAAACCACCATCCAAAACCGCTCGAGGGGTGATTTGGCCGGTTTTGTAAAGTTCAGGGGGTAAATTAGACTGTTTCATAGTTGAGGAGGTAAACTAGACCACCCTCAATAATTGAGGGGGTCAATTAGACTTTTTCCAATAAAATAATATGGATGATTGTACAGTCAAGTGACCTAGAACTACGTATAATGTTGCATCCCTCGTACATGAGTCTGTGACAATACAACTGGTAAGGGCGCGTTTGGTTTGCTTCTCGATAGAGCCTGGCCTGTCCCAACCATGCAGGTCCACCGTGCCCAGGCTCATCAGGTGCAAGAGCCTTTTGTTTGGTTGCCGTGCCCGTCTAGCCTGGTCTGCGAGAGCAGCTGTTTTTTTTTTTTGGATCATACGAGAGAAGCTGTTTGGTTGGCTTGATAGAGCTCCTTGCCTCGCATGCTCCTCTCTTGTCTGATGCAGCTCGTCCACTCTTCTTGCATATAGCCGCCCTGGCTCTCCAGGAACGAAGAATTTTTGCGTATGGGGAGAGCCTGGCCCAACCGCAACTTTTGCATAGAGGCAGCCAGGCTGACACCCTCGGTCAGCCAACCAATCAGTCGGAGCTTGCACCAGCTGGGCCTGGATGGAGGGGATGCGAGGAACCAAACGCCCCCTAAACAACAGACACACAGATGAATGATTTTTCTCCTTCGCCAAACAATCAAACATGGAAGTTGGGCGGGCCTAGTCATGGTGAGGATACAGAACACTGCTGAAGAATAAAAAGACGAAGGCCCCGTTTGGTTACGGTTTGTTAAAGTTTAACACCATCACATCAATGTTCCCTCGAATGCATGGAGTAATAAATGTAGACTAATTGCATGCATGTCAGCACAGATTAGGAGTAATTTACGAGACGAATCTATTAAGCCTAATTAATCCAAAATTGGAAACTTTTTGTCAAATAAGACGAAAATGCTACAGTGTTTGTTAAACTTTAACACCTCAAACCAAACACCCCCGAAGGCCATGTGAGCTTGGTTCAATGGTTCTCTAACTTCCTACTGCTACAGTATGGTACAATGGTTTTCTTTAAGATGAAGGGACCATTTCAAACACCAAGGGATCATCAATTTTAGGTGGAAGCCCCCATTTTTCAAATAGATAGAAATGGATGTTCCCAAAAAAAAAACATAGAAATGGAGATTCATTTTCAATATTTTATTTATGATGATGACGCGATTAAAAACGTCTGAAGCGCATACGGGGGGTACTTCCCATGCGCCCCGTTTGTAGCGCGGCGCCCCCTTCTTCCTTCTTTCCCGTGCCGCGTCAAAGGAACCAAACCTGCGAGAGCTCCCTCTCCCCTCCCTCCCACCCTTCCCCCTCCTCTCTCTCCTCGCCGATTCCTCGCGCCATCTCCTACACCGTATCCCCCGCCGCCGCCGCCGCCGACGGCGAATTGGCGGGGCGCCGCCCCGAATCTGCGCCCTCCGCGCTCAGATCTCCCCCCTCCGCGCTTCCGGATGTCATGAGCCGCCCCCATTTGCCCAAGGACCCGGCCTTCCCGCGCACCAATGGGTCCTTGGACGGCGGGGCCCGCGGCCTCGGCGGCGAGATCGAGGAGGTGGGCGCTGCGGCCACCGTAGCCGTCGAGCAGTCGCCGCCCTCGCAGTCCTCGTCCCCGTCGGCGTCGTCGCCGCCGGCGGCGATGTCGTCGTGCGGGCAGTACATGCTGCACCGGGTGCGCAAGCTGGACACCCTAGCGGGCGTCGCCATCAAGTACGGTGTCGAGGTAAAATGCGATGGGAGTGATGTGCTGCTGTATTATTTAGGGCTATTATATTGGAGTATCAGATGGGATATTAAACAGCAGCATTCTTTCTTTAACTTGGTAGCTGTGCTGGGTGGAACTCCTTTCTATTTTGTATATCTTTGGTGAACTGATTTTGGAATTTCGGATTGTGTAGGTAGCCGACATTAAGAGGCTGAACGGCCTCTCAACTGACCTCCAGATGTTTGCACACAAGACACTGCGGATTCCACTCCCGGGGAGGCACCCTCCGTCGTCTTACCAGCAGAATGGTTCATATCAGAGTGACGACAGGTAGCTAGACTGCGAATTGTACTGTACCGTGCATCAGCATGGTATGCTACATAAACTGTGTTACCAGTGTGTCTCATGTTGTGTGTTTCTGATCAAACTTTTTTTTTGTGTTAAGTTATAATCACTAGTTATTTAAAGAGTCAATACAAGTTCACTCAGGAGATGCATGTCAAGATCAAGGTCAGACTAGGGCACTAGAGCAATGTTGTTGAATGCATGTCTTCAACTATTGCCACGTGAAACCGCTGTGTGTAATACAACTTGAATTAGCAACTGAAAAGGAAGCTTAGCCTTGTAGTCTCATGCAAAATGTTTCTTATAATTTCAAGTTTCAACTGCATGGTTGTTGCCAAAAAAAACCTTTCTACAACCGGGGGAACGTTCTCCCATCACATCAATTATTGAGGTTGCTTTGAGATCCGTTATTGGAGAGAGAAGCTAAACTGAAAATAAATTATGAAGTCCTCTCACACCAGCTAGTCCCAAAGAGGTTTTGAATTACGGATGTGGTAGTAATACGTTACCCTAGATGTATTAAAATATTAAAAACGGCTTGGCACGTTGCTGCAATCTAAACATGCAGCTAGAGTTATTAGCTTTTGTCGTGTTCTGTTTCTGCATTCAGTTTGAGCAGCAATTTTTCTTTAGCTATTCCCTTTTATATACATGTAATATTAGAAGTGTGTTTTTAAGTCCCTGTAGAGTTATTTGAGTTGTTTTCGTCTTCTGTACTATCCAGATGATTTGGCCTGTTAGGTACCTGCCACCCCACACACTGGAGTTTGATTCGGTTTGTTATGGAAAAACTGATTTTAACTAAATATGCATGCACAATAACCTTGTGTTGGAACTGTCAGCAATTGTTACACCCTTTAACCGAAGGAGTCTTGTGTCCTTGAATCTTTCTGTAGCAACTTTTTTCTTTTAGTGACATGCAGCTAGAGTTATTTAGCTTTTTGTCGTGTCCTGTTTCCGTGTTCAATGCAAGCAGCGGTTTTCCTTTAGCTATTCCCTTTTATACATTTAATATTTTAGAAGTGTTTTTCAGTCCCTGTAGAGTTATTTGAGTTGTTTTGATCTTCTGTACTATCCAGATGATTTGGCCTGTTAGGTACGTGCCACCCCCACACACTGGAGTTTGATTCGGTTTGTAATGGAAAAACTGGTTTTAACTAAATATGCATGCACAATAACCTTGTGTTGGAGCTGTCAGCAATTGGTACACCCTTTAACCGTTGAGTCCTTGAATTTTTCTGTAGCCACTTTTTTCTTTTAGTGACATGCAGCTAATCAATTGAGTGGGCATATAACTTGATATTTTGGGTCTGACTGTATGAACATTCATGTGGCATATCTAAGACGGTTTAGCATATTTATGTTGGCAATTTTAGCTGTCTTCATGTGACCGCAGTATTAGCTATGGACATAACTACATAAGTCAACATGTGAAGAGCTCTCTAGGAGCTAACGGTTCATGTGAACCACTATGCAAATACATCTTAGTTGTCTTCTTATGTGGCTGTGGTAATCTCCTTCGACATTGAAGCATTTATGATCCGTACATGTCTAAATTGATGTCACAAAGTAGATGTACTTCAGACATTTGACATTTGACATTTGTGAGACATTTTGGGTGAATACAGTGGCTTTGTTTTCAGAGTCATGCACCACAAAATCTTAGCCTTTCTCTCTAGGTGCTATTGCAGCAAATGCTTCTTGTTTCTAGCTTGTCGAGTCTAAGGCTTTCCACAATAATTATAGTTGGTTACATCGTATAAAGTCTTCTCCAGGCCATTTTTGCTATTTCTACGATAAGCCTTACATGACATAATGATATTATCGTTTCAGGGAATGTACTCCACGCCGCATTCACGAAGATATCTTGGATTCGATATTGAAAACACCAAAGCCCAAAGTTTCGCCAGCTATGAGTCTTCTGCAGGGATACTATGGCCTTGCAGCACCTCCAAAGAGAGATCAAACAAGTGAAGGCACTGAGATGACAGTTTACAGTAAAGGAAAATCTGCTTTTTTGGATGTTGAGCCGTGGCTGGAGCCACCAAATTCCGACCCATTCCCTCTTCAGAATAGGAAAACCAGAAGCTTGATGATAGGTTCTTCTCTTGATGTTGATACTGATGAGAATGGTGACAGTGAAAGGTTTATAAGGCGGCGCCAGAAAGCTGATGGTGAGCTGTTACCGAGGGAGGAAAATGGTGGTGACTTTCTGGCAAGCGCTGGAAAAGGCTTGGCACTGAGGCCAAAGTCTAGCAATCGACCAGACATGAACAAGAGTCAGCAGAATCTTTTTGCGATGGCGGAGCCTTTGTTTGGCAATGGTGTGCAAACTGTAAGGAAATCATCCAGCACTCCAGAGTTCCAGGAGCCAGAAACCAGCACCAGTTCATCCATATGGTCAGCGAGCAAGTGGAGCATAAATACAGATGCTTTTGCTCTTCCTCTCCCCATCCCTCGTTTCGACAACATTCCAAAGCCCATTGCTGCTTGGAGAAACAAGGCGGCTCGCGACTAATAAACTGCTATATCTTGATTACGTGCATGATTTTTCCTGAACTCCAGGAGGCCCAGAAAGTGTCCATGAAGGAGCTTGCATTAGGTTGGCACCAGTCTTCACAGCTTTGGTAAGCAGGACCGTAATTGGCTCCTGCTAGTTAGAACATTCTGAAGATCAGACGCATGTCGTCTATGTTTCCAGACGGTATCTAGATTAGGTTTACATGATTCTCATGTTATATTGGGCATATGTTGCGCCAAGAGTAGCAACGTTAATATTTGGTCATATAAATTATAGATGCTAGATGACATAGAGGAGACTTGATATTTGAGGAGGATATTCTTTTGTACACAATGAGATAATGTAGAGCATCAAAGGGCGATTATATATGTGTTGTATGTGTGATCCCATACCCTAATATAGAGGAGGTTGGCTTCGTTTAACTCCAGACTAATTCTTTGAACACTTGTGTGTGTCTTTAATCACTCAATTCCGTTGCAGTCGTTTAACTTTGTTGCTTGTCAGTCCATGTTATCAGTTTTGGTGCTTTGCTATTATCTAAAGAAGTTTCGCTGCTTTGCTTTAGGTACTGTTGGATCACGTGGACAATAGTTTCGTGGGGCTCTTCTAAACGAGAACCAGAAGGCCAAACATGGTCATGATCGGTCCAGGCCAGCTCATCCCCTCCCTAACCTAATCTCTCTTTTGCCCGCATCCTTCGCGCCAATACTCCACGTCTCCACCCAGGCACCCATCTACCAGCCTACCACCCGCATCGCAGGCTCGCAGCAGCGACAGCTGAGAGCGCGTCCAGCCGTCAGCTCGTCCACCACCCGCTGGCGGTGAACAGCGAGGACCTAAACCAGACAGTGACCACAACTGAAGTCGCCAAGCAGCCACGTATTTCCCCATTCTCGATGGCGACACCAACCTCCCCTCCAGCTTTCCCCGCATCCACCGCCACCTCCTCCGTCTCGCGCCTCCGGCCACTGCGCCCTTCCCTTCCCCGCCTCCGCTTCTGGCCAGCACCAGTGGCGGCCGCCGGCGCTGTGCCTTCCCCGATTGCTCTGGGCCCAGGCTGTCGTCCCTTACCCGGCATCATACGCTGTCGAGCCGCCGCCGGGCCCTCGCCGCCCTCCTCAGAGCCCCCTCCTCCGTCTCCGCACGGTTAGCTTGCCCTGGTTCTCTCACATAGTCCCAAGATAGATTCATAACTGAAGGGTGCACTTCCTTTTTGAAATTTTGCCCCCCAAAACAAATTCTTGTGGTTTCTCTGAACGATTACACATGATCTGGAGTGAGCAACCAGAAGAGTTGTACTACCTTTGGGAATCTGGAATCTCTGTTTATTTATTTATATTGCTCTAGAGTTACCAGATCATCATCATTAGAATTTCATTGCGAAAAGAAGCTAAGGTGTAGCCATATGTATAATATCTCTTGCCCAGCATGTCTTAATCCTTCAATTATACTTTATGTCCCACTCCAGATCACAGTCATCTTGATCGATAGTTCGATACACTGGTACCATCTGTCGATACGGAGTACTTCTCATATTTTTGGTCTTCATAAGATGTGATGCGTTCTATATATCGTTCCATGTGTAGATCAAGTTAAGATAACACTGTAAGTTGTCATAACTGGAGGCACATCAAATGAGGAATTTTGGAGTCAAATTTAGTTTTGAGCAATTTCTTGGCTCTGGGTGTTCCAGATCCAGAGTTCAACCATTTGAATACTTAATGCCACTCGCTACTACCGGAGCCGGCTGCTTTGCCGAGGGCCCCAGGCTCTCGGCAAAGCCTCTAAGGCCCTCGGCAAAGCCTTTGCCGAGCGCAGCTCTCGGTAAAGCGCCCTCGGCAAAAATCCGATCGGCAAAGGCTTCTTTGCCGAGAGCCGTTTATCGGGCACTCGGCAAAGCCTTTGCCGAGAGCCCGACGCTCGGCAAAGCGCGAAATAAAAAAATGCGAAAAAACCTGGAAAAAAAATTTTCAATCGGGGGAGGGGCCCACTGGCCAGCGCCCGCCCGTCTCCGTCGGAAGTCGCAAGTCGCGGCATTTTTCGCGCAAAATTCGCGGCTACGCGGTCGGCGGGATTCGAACTCGTGACCTCTCCCTCACACGATACCTCCTCTGCCACCTGCAACACACACTCACATGCGTCTATATGCCGTTTCAGTTACTCAAATATTATACTAAACCAAGTGAAAATTGATTGTTTGATGCCCTAAACGAATTCAAATCAAAAAGTTGTCAACCACAAAGTTCATAACTTTTCGAGCACTACATTTTTCATATAGAAAGTTTTTCCATCCGAGGTCTTTTGAAAAATTCAAATTTTAAAATTTTGAATTTCAAACGTAGTTTTGCATGACAAGATGAATTCAAATGAAAAAGTGGTCAACTACAATGTTTCATAACTTTTTGAGATCTACAAATTTCATTTAGGAAGTTTTTCCATCCGAGGTCTTTTGAAAAATTCGAATTTTAAAATTTTAAAATTTTGAATTTCAAACGTAGTTTTCCATGACAAGATGAATTCAAATTAAAAAGTGGTCAACTACAATGTTTCATAACCTTTCGAGATCTACAAAATTCATTTAGGAAGTTTTTCCATCCGAAATTGTGTTGCTAACATTGTTCACAAATCTTATATATCTCTCTTGTAGTTTCACGGAACTACATGAGAGACATATAGATTTTGTGAACAACGTAATTATTACTTTGTCGAATAAAGAAATGACCAATATAAAGTTTGTAGATCATGAAAAGTTATGAAACTTTGTAGTTGAAAACTTTTTTATTTGAATTCGTTTAGGGCACCAAAATGTGGTTTGAAAAATTGATTTGCCGAATGTTTTACTTTGGCACTCGGCAAAGAAGCCTTTGCCGAGTGTTTTTTTGGCTCTCGGCAAAGAAACTTCTTTGCCGAGAGCCGTTTATCGGACGCTCGGCAAAGCCTTCTTTGCCGAGTGTTTTTTTTTGGCTCTCGGCAAAGAAACTTCTTTGCCGAGAGCCGTTTATCGGACGCTCGGCAAAGCCTTCTTTGCCGAGTGTAGAGGCTTTGCCGAGTGTTTTTTATTTGGCTCTCGGCAAAGCCTTCTTTGCTGAGCGCCCGAAAAAAAACGCTCGGCAAAGCCTCCGGCGCTCGGCAAAGAAGTGAATTCCGGTATACCTACATTTTTTGATAGATTCAATCCGGATACAATTGACACAAAAATTATTTTAGAAACAAAATTGCTAATCATATACCTGGTGTTCATCTGTACATGTGTGATCTTGTTTGGATGGTAGTGTGGCTGCTGTTGATCTTCTCATGATTGTATGATGGTTATTGTCTTCCTTATGCTTGATGCCAAATGCTTTCCTGATGCTTGTGTGATTGTTGGAAGATTATGATATACTGAACTGCATCCTGTGAAGAGCTCATGTGGTCATGTACTCATGTGTGATAAATGAGTAGGGATGCAAGTGGGTTGGCCTGCGAACCTGCATATAGGGTCAACTTTGTTTGTTGCTTGCGGCAACCCACAAAATTAAGCCTATATGCGGGTTCACGGGTCAACCCACTTGCATCCCTTAATGATTCATGTAACCATGTCAATGAGTAAATTGAACTATGGAGAGGTGAAGCAAGTACAGGCTGTATACACCAAGACCAAGTTCGTATCAATGCTGAGAATATAAGCTGTTAGGAACTTAGAATGACTATACACTGGAATTCTGTTTCTTAATTATGTGACTTCAAAGTATCAGGTAATAACATTAATTTGTTGGATGTGAAAACCTCACAATAGCTATCAGATAAATCTGGAAAGATATGGTTAATTCTTTCACTAAGTGAAGCGGAACAACTGAAGGTTATCATTAGATGGTAAGGTAAACCAGATAGTCGGCAATAGAATAGACCTTGTCCTGACAATGTCAATAGTACAACTGAAGATACTGACAATGTCAATAGAACAACTGAAGATACATGGTCAGGTTAAACATTCCGTGTTCCAGCTTACTTTCAGTTTACTCAAGTAAACTAGAATGCTTAGTCATACAATAACAGAGTATAGGTTGTACATGCAGCTGTAGACCATAAGTGTGTTTTTTCAATATAAACAACGGTTCTATATCCTATAGGCTTAAACTTATACATATGTAGCAGAATTACAAGATCTTGCAGCGCCGAACTGGAAGGTGCTAGTTGCAAATATTGCCACCAGTTGACTTTTACTGGCAATGATAGATGGTGTATAGATAGCACATAGCAGTTACCCAGTATGATAGTAGGAGAATGGACAAAGGATCGCTATACTTGGCTAGGAGTGTAAACCACTGCTACCAGTCTACCATATTCAAGTGAAACTCTTGACTGTACACTTGGAAAGATAGTGTTTATCTGCCATCATCGTACTCCCTCTGCTCCAAATGTAGGTCATTTTAGCTTTGTTCTAAGTCAAACTTCTCTAACTTTGACCAAGTTTATAGAAAAATGCACCAACATCTAAAACATCAAATTATTTCATTACGTCCACCATGAAATATGTCTTGATAGTGCTTTTATTTAGTATTGTATATGCTTGTATAAACTTGATCAAAGTTAGAGAAGTTTGACTTAGGACGAAACTAACATTTTGGAACTGAGGGTGTATATATATATAATAGCTAGCCCAGAAGATAGGAGGAAGATGCTCCAGTAATCAGCATATGGAGACTAGATTAGAAAGTGTTGTCCCAGAATAACTGCTGCTATATATTTTGCATGTTTCCCACATACAGCATCAGTAGGCCCATTGTGACACTCAATATTCTTGCTTAATTAATAAGTGCATGCACACTACTCTGTAATTAATTTTGTTTTTCTTTTGTCAGGTTGGCAAGAGAAGCTGTCAAGTTTGCAGGATAGAGCACGGATCTTCTTTGCCGTTCTGTTCTGGATGTCGTTATTTTTCTGGGGAAGTGCTTGGGATGGAAGTAACAACTCTGGAGGCAAGAAGCGCCAACGATTTCGAAAGAAGTCAAAGTGAAGATGCTCTAGGATTGACATTTTTTCACAGGGATACGGCTTTCTATGTTCAAGGACTTGTGAACATACAATGGTGCATAGTGAAGGTGTAGGCATAGAAAGTTGTCGTTACATAGTTGCGATTCAGCAGCCGGTACCCTAAAATAAATTGCCTGGTCCTGCTGTTTATATTGCCAACCATGGATACGGGGACATGGGTGACATCATAATGGACTAAAGGAGACATGCATGTCTGTTCCTTGATATTTTTTGAAAAGAAGTCTGTTCCTTGATATCTATACAATACTATAATTTTCGTGGGCGGCCAGACTTCCGCCTCCTCTCTTATTTCACTGTTCCCACAAGTCAACGGCAGCGGCACTTCAACAACAGTAACGAATCTTAATGAACAGTACTTACCTGGTAAGAATAGTAACGGGTCTCATAAACAGTACCTACTATCCGGTAAGGACAGTAACGGGTCTCTTAAAACAGTACCTACCGTAAACAAACACGGTTTCAAAACAGTGAACAGTACGGGTCCCCCACCAACAGTGTCCCTGGTATGAAAAGTACAAATCCATTTCAACATTACATCCGTCACTATACCGGATCCGGAAAAAAAACCCATGTGCACGGGTCCCTGCTAGTTAGTAGTATTATTCTGGAAACAGAATTGCATGTCATGCAAATCTTGAAGCTTGTGGTAACTTTTGGTAGGCAAGCGGGCAAGTCAGATTTCCAGCTCCCAATTCTATTTCAAACATGTAAACAGTACTGGCCGGGCTCTGGCTTCACCTACGCTAAGCACCGTAGCTGCTGCTGCTTCTTCTTCTTTTCTTTTTTTTTAGAAAGGCAGGGAACATATTTATCATTTAAAGTTTACATCCAGGAATGCGGAGAGCCAAACCATACATGTCGGCCCTCTCCAAGAGTACATGCATACTTAGCAAGATAGTGAGCTTCCCTATTGTACTCCCTACCTTCATGTACGAACCGTACATATTGACAAACACTTCAACCTGTGGAAAATATCCTGGAGGATCATCGTATAACTACAATGTGATATCTCTTTGATGTTTTTGACGACATTTAGACAATCCGGCAATTGGCAAAGGCTACTTTTCTTAGTTCACATGCTCCAGCTTCTCTGTGAGCCAGAGAAGCAGGGAGGCGGCATTGGTAAGAAGAGCCCTTCCACATAGGGTTTGATTCAATCTATCTGAAAGTTTTCCTGCAAAAGTCTCAAGATCTTACTATAGGTTTGATTACGTTGGAAACGTCACACGCCATTGGAAGGTGATCACACAAAACGATACTTAACTTATCTTGACCTATTTGATTAAGTGGATAAACATGGTATTTGGTTTGTGGAAGCACCTTATTCTAGGTGATATGGTGCATCATGTGTTATTCTATGTTTTTTTGTAAAATAATCCTATTACTCATATTTCTATTAATTAGTAGTTTGTGAGGGATAACCTAACGATGGATTAATCTATCTCATTTCACAAACCAAACAAACACTGAAACACCCACTAAATTGACAAATGTGATGGCAACACTACAACAATGATTTTTTTACCGGTCACAACATTTATTGTGACATTTTTTTATATCCAGGGTTTTATTTACACATTCAATACAAATGTTTCTTAGACAACTTTTTAAGGAAGGAAATTGCTAGTGCTCAGACATCCGATGTGATAAGATTCCATCGGACGGTACCGAAAGGCCTAGCAGAAACTCGCCGCACTCCCACCATATCGTTGCAATCCTTCCCCGTCTGCCTCGTCCCACCACGCACACGTACCCCGGCCTCGTCCGTCTCGCAACACCCCACGCTCACCACTCCTTCCCCCTGACCCCCTCCTCTCTCTTCGCGTGGGCGAGACCCGGGGGCGGGATGAGCACAAGCACGCCCCATCTATCGGTCCCCGACGCGCCACGCCCCTTCCCTCGGTGCTCGGACCGTGCCCCCATGACTCTCTGAACATACTTCTGAAACACGAAAGGCTTGCAACATGAAACATTTGAATGCAACATATGTTTGAAGCAGATGAAACATTTGAAACATACACTTCCAACATGTGTGTGAAACATATGCAACATCCAAATAAAACGCTTGCAACTTGCAATATGAAAAGCCTTATTGCAACATAAGACTGAAACAACCGCAACATTTTTGAACATACTCTTGCAACATATGTGTGAAACAAATGCAACATCTGAATAAGCACACTTGCAATATACGTCTGAAAAGCAGATGAAACATTTGGAACGGAAGCTTGCAACATACATGTAAACCATTGCAACATGTACAACATCATGATCTATTTTTGCAATATTCATATGAAACACTTGCAACATACTTCTGAAACATCTAAAACAATTAAAACATGCGCTTTCATTCCCCTCTTTATAGTACGGCTATCTATCCTATAATGTAACCACACCCATTAGGTGTCTTGGTTACTAAAACACAACCCTTAAGCATATACCTTTGCCTTAATCATGTAGGGTTGTGTCCAAATCCAAGTGTGGCCATCATGATCACCACGTCCATCTTGCCACCAACCTTGAAATGTACTAATCCTCATATGCTATATACAACTTAGGCATAAGATTAGTACTTAGGCATTGTCACTAATTACCAACACCAAACATAGAGCTTTCAATCTCCCCCTTGTTGGTAATTGGTGACAAACCTTTCACAAAGATATTATGATAAAATTTTGATTGAACTCATGTCACATTGTCCAAGAATGTTACCATGTGTAAGAATTATGTATATGTGATCATGAATTTAAATTGATAGCAATGGCTCCCCCTACATGTATGCTATATGTTTGGATTTAGGAAGCATACATGTTTAGATAGGTAAATATAGGAGCATTGACTACCAATAGGTGCTAAGTGTTTTAGATTATAGACCTTTGAAGCGTGATACCATCGGAGTAGCGATAAATACCATCTTAGCACCTTGTGTAGTTAGATTCCACTTGAAAAAGCACAAACATAACTAGAAACCTCGTGAGATCAACATTATAAGCAAGGCTCTAGTACCACTTTGAAAAACATGAAGCAAGAAAAATCTAACTACTTCCTATTCATGTTAGTACCTCAATATACCATTCAAATTATACTAGCAAGTCACCACACAAGCAATGTATCAGAGAAAAAATGCATAACTATGTATCATACATATGAAATGCACATGGAAATGCAACATTCATGTTTAAGAGCTTGCTCCCCCTACTTGTGTGCTCAAAATTTTAGTTGATCCCTTTCTTTTATCACCAGCAAACGGCCCGGCCGGGCGCACCCGCGCGCTCGCCTCCCTCTTCCCCCCTCCGCTCGCTGACCCAACGCCGACGGCGTTGACCAGCGGCACAACTCACTGACGGTGACACTAACAACGGTAGCGTCTTCACCATGCTATTCCCCTTGACACGGCACATTGATTGGAGTAGCTAACGGTGCAATTCGGGGCATGACCACGTGCACGGCGGTGTCCATGGCGGACACAACGGCACGGCCATGGCCGGACATCGCCAAAAGGACACCTCGGATGCGGTAGGGTCTAAATTGACCAAGGCAAAAGCTTTAGGGGCTCACCGCGCAGATGATGTGCACTTTAGATGAAGCAGAAAGGCGACAGAGCAGGTTCGTCGATGTAGAGGGCGGATACGGTGGCCTGAACTGGAGAAGATGGCGGCATCCCGTCGTGTCCGTGCATTAACAACTGGAAACATGGAGGCACATGAGCATCAGAGGAGCAAGAGGAAATTAGAACGTGAAACGCGAGAGCTTGCAATGCGCCATGGTGTGCTGCTCACGGTGAGGTGGCTACGACGGCTCGTCGGAGACCTCGGGAAGAAGACGATGGTGCTGGAGCTATGGTGATGGCGAGAGAGGCTGCAAGGTGGCTTAGGGTGCGCGCTAGGGCTAGGCAAACTCGACCATGAGACCAATTGAGCCGAGGGCAAGGGAGTGGTGGTGAATTTCCGGCCGGCACGCGAAGACGACGACGTCGGCGGTGAAGCAGAGGAAGCAAAGGAGAGAGCGAATGGTGGCGTCGGGGTTATAAAGAGAGGCCAAGGAAGCTCGAAGACGGCTCAAGAAGGCGCGCGAGATCAGTGGTGACATCCACAACACGCTAGAAGGCCACCACAACGTCGGCGGCTCACCGGCGCCCATGCCGCTTGCTGTCGTGCCCTGATTCGCTGTAACACTGTAGCTCCCCCTAACACACAAGAACCCTAAACGACATTTTTGAAATTACTCCCAAAATCATGTAGTAACTTGAAAAATTCCCAAGATATGAATTCTTCAGAATTTCAAGCTCTACAAGTTTCATGTTGAAAACTTTTCAAATTCGAACTGGATTTTGAAATTTGAATTTGAAATCAAAAGTGGACACTTTTCTAGAATTTGATAATTTAGAAATTACTTTAAATTTTATATTGAAACTTTGAAAACTCCAAACACCAAAGTTGTACATCTAGCCAAGACCTACAACTTTTTTGTTCAAACCATTTTCAAATTCTGCCTCCATTTTTAAATTTGAGTTTGGGGATGAAAAGAGGTCAAATTTAAAATTTGCTTCTTTTCAAAATTTCTCCACATTTTACACTGAAACTTTGAAAACTCAAAACACCAAAGTTGTAGCCCTTGAAAATATCTACAAACTTGGTTTTAAACTTTTTCCCAAATTTTGCTTAGATTTTGAATTATTTAAAAAGGGGTAAAATTAGGGTTTTCGGAAGAATTTTAAATTGAAACTTGTTGCTATTCAATTGGTGATTATTTAGTGATCACACCATCATCCAAGGGCATCATTGAGTCAAGCATCACATGTTTGACCAAATGCCAGTCTTGGTTGACCAAATTGACTTTTGAAAATCTTTTAATAATTCCCCAATTTTGAATTCAAATTTGAATCGGAAAACTCGCGACAAGTTTTGGATTTCAAATTCAAACTCAAACTTGAAGCTCCATTTTATAAGTTGGACTTGAGTTCATACCCTACACTTGGCACTAGTGTATAACACAATCATACACCTCAAATTACACAGGACATAAACTAAGTATCTGCGGTGACATTCGAAATTAGGGTTTTCAATTCGAGCCACACAACTCAGAAGCACATCCAACCTAAGAATGTAAACTTGTTTTAGTTAATGCATATCGTAGTTGACCTAATCATGGATGTTTTGCGGTGCAATATGATGACATGGCAAATTTTTAGTCTCAATAACACTAGAGGTGTTACATCGCGCAACTTGGAGTGGGCAATAGTGCGCTGCACCTGGCAGGGCCGGCAGCTGAGTGCCACGATTCGGAGGCGGCTGCACGCCGTGTCTGGCAAGGCCAGCGGCCGCGCGTTGCGCCTCAGAGGGCCAGCGACCATGTGCTTAGAGGCGGCAGGCGAGCGTATAAGAGCGATAGGAAGAGGAACAAGTGGATAGGATAGGAATAAGTGGATGAACATTTTTTTGAAACGAAGAAGTGTGGGTTGTTGGGCTAGCGTCATAGCCCTGTAACGAAGCGTCTAGGCGGACGGACGCCCAATTCAGAGCATTACCGTTTAAGGAAAGCATACAGACGTTTCCTACTTCTTTGCTCTAATTGAGCTGAACCCTGAGTTGTTATTGGTCAATGTTAATAACACGATCCCTAGCAATCATTTCTACTTCTGACAAAAAAATGCCAAACGAAATCTTGATTACCACTACAAAAACTGTAGCTTGAACATTGGATACACAAAGCCTCTTTGGTTTGCACCTAGTTGAGTTGCCTGGCACAGGCAACGTCCTGGGTGGGCTCAGGTCTGGAACCAGAGCTGCCTTGCATGCTATCAACCAAATATCTATTTAATTTTTATATTTTAAAATTTAGAATTTAGAATTTTCAAATGACTTTGGACGTTAACTTGATCTATACCAAAGTTGTTCAAAAATTCTAAATTTTGAATTTTGATAAAATAAAACAAGTATTTAGGACTCTAAATGACTCCAGATAAAAATTTATCAACCACAAAGTTGTAGATCGCATTAATGAGTGTAGTTTTGTATACCGTCTGTGATCGTTCAAAAATTCTAAATTTTGAATTTTAAAATCTAAAAATGTAAAAAATAATTTTTGGTACTATAATTAATTACAAATAATAAACTTGTTATCTACAAAGTTGGTCTCATTAAGCTCTATAATTTTAATATAAAATTCTTCTTCATCTGGCTTTCATACACAAAAGTTAAGAACTTTTTACAACTGTTAAGGGTTACGTAGAATAGCCAAGGGCATAAGCATAATAGCTAATTTTAACTCTTCTCTCCACTCCACTCCTGAAAACTATCATTTTAAATAGTCATAGTGCCTAAGAGCTAATTGTCACAATTAAAAGTGTATTCTAGCAAAAACAATATTAAGTAATGTTTCTCAACAAATACTAACATTGAATGATGAATACCAGCACTGAACGATGTCCTATAACAAATTTACCCTTAACAATTTGGCACTCCTCCCCATGGTCCCTACAATCTGTTCGTATTTAGTTGTTTGTATATGCTTTTAAGTTTTATGCAGGTTTACACGGTGCTCAAAGCATGTACAATATCGCTTTAGTTGTACGTCAGATTTGATTGTACGAAACAATGTAGATTTGCAGAAGCTGACGTGCACAGAAAAGAAAAAAACATTATCATTTATTTACCTCTAGTAGAAACTTGGGACCTTGACAAGAACATGAATGTGATTATATGCAACAAAATAGCGACAACCAAATATAATTTTATCAAATGCAGTTTGCTTGTATGGAACAACCAAACATCGAGACACCATGTACGTAAGATCCAATGCAAGCTAAAGCTAATAGAAGATTAGAAGCAACCCATCAGATTTCAAAGTGAATGGATGAAGAGCAGCCCGCATCGGTTCTGTTAAGGAAAACTAAAACACAAGAATGGAGGAGAGGTTCATCACGACGGAATTAGGCTGAGGCGAAACCATTTGCCAAAGATATTTCGCGTTCATTTCGCAGGCACGTGCCTTCTGACATTATTGGTCCACGTGCCAGCCGCCCATCAGCGGGAACCCGTCCGTACCTGGCACCTCCGGGCTCCGGGGTCCGCCTCCGCAACGGTAGCGGCCCGCCTGCTCCCCAGAACGCAAAACACCCCGCCGCCGCCCGGGGCCCCGCCAACGAACGAACACAGGCCACGGCGCCACCCACACCCACCGCCTCACGCACTTCGCCTTCTCCCCCAGCTCAGCTCCTCTCTCCCCATTCCGCCGAGTCTCTCGCTGCCGATTTATATACCCCCGCCGCGCCATGCGCTCCCCACCGCCACCGCCACCGCCACAGCCACTCCACCCGCACCGAACCAATGGCGGCCGCCGCCACGTCCGAGGACGCCGACCCGCCGCCCCCACCTCCGCCGGCGCAGCTCCCGCCTCCTCGCCGCCCGCACAAGCAGCTTCAGCCGCGGGGGTACTGATCGATGGACTCTGATCTCGCGCTGTGCGGCCGTGTGGCAGGGTCTGAGCTGATGTGGGTTCGCGCGCGTGCAGGTACCAGGTGGAGGTGTTCGCTGCGGCGCTGCGCGGGAACACCATCGCGGTGCTAGACACCGGCGCCGGGAAAACCATGGTCGCCATCATGCTCGCGCGGGAGCACGTCCTCCGTGCGCGCGCTGGGGAGACGCCGCGCCGGATCGTGGTGTTCCTCGCGCCCACCGTGCACCTCGTCCACCAGGTGCGCATCCGGTGGTTGGTTTTGTCTTCTCCACATTGGTGGAGGCTGTGTTTTTGATGGGGGAAGTGGTTGTCTTTCCGTGTTTGTTCTGTAGCAATTCAAGGTGATTCGGGAGTACACAGACCTCGACGCGGTGGAGTGCCATGGGGCATCGGGGGTTGGCGACTGGAACGCCAAGCGCTGGAAGGAAGCAATTGGGACTAAGGAGGTAAGCGCCAGGGTTCACCGAAGCCTGCCCTATGCTTGACACAGTAATTGAGCAATTGTGATGCACTGTGAGATTTATGGACTACCGTGCCTACCAACTGCTTGACTAATGGCCTGGAACAGCAAGAGTCCTGTAGTGTTGACAACACTGCTTTTCGTCAGTGGTGGTCGTCCTGAGTCGAATGTAGATTGAGGTTATTTTCTTCATAAATGCAGGAGTTCTTGATTAAAATTATTCTTCAATCCTGGCTGAAAATACATATACATATGAAATATTCTCCCTGTTTCCGTTGCTACATGGATACTTGTCTACATTCGCAAGATCTCATAATCCTTGTAGATATGCCACTGTCATGAACTTATCTGAACCTACATGGCTTTTTAATGCATTTTCTTCTCTTGGATTTCATAGTCATTTATATGATTGTTCGCTTTTCAGTTCGAATTCAAAGTGCTATCTCTGATTTGAAATATGTATTTACTTGAGCAATGACTCTTTCCTTTTTTTCCCTCTCAGATTGTTGTTATGACACCACAGATATTATTGGACGCTCTCAGGCATGCTTTTCTAACAATGCATGTGATGAGCTTGCTAATATTTGATGAATGCCATCGTGCTTGTGGAAACCATCCATACTCACGAATAATGAAGGTAACACAATTTGAAGATCGTTCCTTTGGTTTGACTTATATTTTTAGATAGGCTTTGTTCCATACACTCTTGCAATTTTTGTATAGTACATGGATTGCTTAGGCCTTCGGATCACATTTTCCAAATAAGTGTCATGCAAAAGTTCTAATGTCTCTAACCCGGATTGTGTTTGAAGGAGTTTTACATTGATTCTGAGTGGAGGCCAGCTATATTTGGAATGACAGCATCTCCAGTTTCTAAAAAGGGTAGGAGTTTCAGTATATGACAGTCATGTGTAATTTCTCTTTTGTCAATCGTTTCAGCAATTATTCTTTATTGTTATTTTAATTATCATGTTGTATGACTGTAATTGTCTTCCTTTTTTTTGTCATACTCCATGAAAAACTCTTTTTGATAAATTTTATGGTACATTGACACTCTACTTTGGTGTATAACACTTTTTTTTTCCTGATATCAACACATGCTGTTTTGTGCATCACAAGACAATGCATTTTGGGAGCGTGGTGTTCTCTCTTGTACTAATGCTGCTCTACTTCTCAGCAGTATAAATTCCTAGGTTGTCTAGCTTACATGATTGGTTGCTGCTTTAATTTTTTTATGATTTTGTGCGTCTAACTTGATTCTTGGGTGCACATTGCATTTCCTTGTTAATTGTTTTTAGTGCTACTATTCATCCTACTGGAAGCTACATATGACTGATTTACTGAGTCAAAGTTGTTTCTGATCTATGACTGTTTCATTAGGCATATATTTTTCTTACTAATTATGGTAGGTTCACATTTTTGGATCCTTAGCTATTATTTGGATAGGGTCATGCACGGTGTAGCACGGGAGCCCTATTCGAATATATTGTCACCTTGGATTCACATTCCTACCATTAAATGTGCCATGCTATTCTATTTTGCATTTAGTATTTACTACAACCTTCTATTTCTAAAACCTTATATTTTTACAGGAGCTTCTACTATAGAAGATTGTGAAGCACAGATTGCTGAACTTGAGCTAGTATTGGATGCCAAGGTTCTTTCTCTCTTGCAGCCAAAATTTCCTTAAATTTTTTATTGAGTTCTTGTAGGAAACCCAAGTTTGCAGCAGCAAATTGATTTAAATATCTTACACATTGTCCCAGGTATATAACGTTGAAGATAGGAATGAACTTGAGAGCTTTTCAACTGGTGCAAAAATTGTGAATAAATACTATGATCCTTACTTGTTTGATTTGGATGATCTGGAATCAAAGTTACAGATGCTGTTTGAGGAGGTGATTTAACCAACCAACTATATTTCTTCTGATTCACTAGAAAAATGTGTTTTTTAGTAGCCTACCTAGTATCTTTTTCTGCTTGTACTTACGCATATGTTTATATATCTAAACATTGTACTGTTGGGCAGTTTGATGGTTTGTTGGTTAGTCTACAAGAATCATCTCCTAATAAATTTGAAGACACTGATAGTATATTGGAGATGTCAAGAAAGAGCTTGTCCAGGTACCATGGGAAGATATTGTACGGACTAAATACTCTTGGTCCAATTGTTACCTTGGAGGTATTATTTTATTTAAGCACCAAGTATTTTTTTTTCTGAAGGGTTATAATGTCCATTTGGCATTGTGCTACATTCTATTTATTGATACTGATTAGTAGCTGCATGAGTTCATGTGTCCTTAGTGACTCCTACATTCCTACACATTTGTTAACTAATGCCATTGACTCTTGCCCAGCCAGGGAATATATTGGATTAAGAAACTGGCAAGCATAATTTAATAGGTCACCTTTGTTATAGGAAACACCATTAAGATACCCTTTCTCTTGTTTCACAAAAGAAAAAAATGGCTCCACTCAGTGAATGCATTTGCTCTCCTTTATGAAAACTTTCTGTTTCTTTCCCTGGCAGTCTTAATAATGTAGCACTTGCACTGCAAACCATATTACCATACCATACCATTTGTATTAGAAAATATGTGGTCCTGATCCTATGTTCCGAACATTCACCTGTAGCATTTCGTTTCTTTAGATTGTTTTTTTCAGTTTTGAAGGACTATGTTGTTCATTCCTAGAAAATCATACATGTATTTATATAGCAATCTTAACCAGAGTAACTACTATAGTCACAAAGTTTCTGGGTCGATGGGGTCGAGGTACGGGGTCGCGGTACGTGGTACGCTACTTGTGAGAGATTTTTACACTTCGGGTCGAAAATGAACCCGTGAACCCGGGTCGGGGTCGACGAACCCGGGTCGAGGGTCGAAGGTGGTGAACCCGTTTTATGTGACTAACTACTTGTACAATTTGAATGCTTATATGCTAACTCTTTATTACATTTCTCTGACAGGTGGTGAAGATATATAATGAAAGCATTAATACTGTAGGTGATTCTGAAGATTGCCTATTTTCTAAAGCGAGCCTCAACTTACAGGTGTCCTATTTCAAAGAAGCTTTATTTTTGATTGACGAATTTTTGCCACAGGGTATGATGCATTATTTTACTGAACTCTTACTATACTGTCATCAGCTTTGAAACTACAGCTTTTTATGGATCAATATTTGCTTTCTAATTCTTATGGCATCGTTCTATAATAGGTTATGGGGAGCTGATGAAATCAGAATCTGGTTCTGCGGAACTAACTAAGAGGGGATATATTTCTTCTAAAGTGGAGACACTGATCAACATTTTCAAATCATTTGGGTAATACCTTAGTCCACTCAAGATGTTTATTTATTCCTTTGTTTAGTCTTTTGTTCGTACAAACATACATTTACATGTGTTTTCTCCATAGCTCGTCAGAGGAAGTGCTTTGCATGATTTTTGTAGAAAGAATTATGACAGCCAAAGCTGTTGAAAGGTTTATGAGAGGAAATGTGAACTTCTCTCATTTTTCAATTTCATACTTGACTGGAGGGAGTACATCAAAAGATGCTTTGAGCCCAGCAGTACAGAGATTTACTTTGGATTTGTTTCGAGCTGGGAAGGTACTATGTTTTACTTGTGAAATTTGATTGGAATATTCAAATGATATACTAACCTTTATTTCAATTTATAGGTGAATTTGCTTTTTACAACAGATGTCACTGAAGAGGGTATTGATGTACCTAACTGTTCCTGTGTGATACGCTTTGACTTACCCAGAACTGTTTGTAGCTATGTCCAGTCTCGTGGGCGTGCCAGAAGAAGCAGTTCAAGTTATGTTCTTATGATTGAAAGGTACAAAGATTGCCGCATTTAATCAACTTTATTTTGATATGGACTGTTTAGCTATAAAAAAGTTTATATGGTCACCAATATTTTTTCCCGTCCTGAGTTACACCTGTTCTTAAACCTTTCTTATATGCTTTGTCTGGAACTTTCAGGGGTAACTTGGTGCAGCAAGAACACATATTTCGTATAATACGAACTGAATACTATGTTAAAACCTTCGCACTGCATAAACAACCAAATACCCCATCACTTGATTTGCCTCTCCAAGAGAAGTACATGTACCATGTTGAATCAACAGGAGCAACTATCACCGCAGAATGTTGTGTCAACCTAATTTATAAATATTGTGAGAAGCTTCCTAAAGATAGGTATGCTTGTGCTTTTAATCTGCTTATTATGTGTTCGTTGATCTGCATTTCAACATAAGCATGATTGTTATGCTTAAACTATCAATTGTATTTGTTCCTGTTACGGGTAGTATTTGCATGTGGGCTGAAAAGTTGATCAAACTTAAATGTCACACATAATGGAATAACTACACCTCCTACCCCATCATCTTGCTGTATTTTCATTGCATAAAAACATGGTGGTTCACGATAGCACTCTTCTCCAGGTATTACTTGCCAAAGCCTTGCTTTGAGGTGGGTATCAAAGATGGGCCATATCAATGTACCTTGACAATGCCTCCCAATGCTGCATTTCGAAGTATAGTTGGTCCTCCAAGCAGTACATGTAATTTAGCCAAGCAGCTTGTATGCCTGGAGGCATGCAAGAAACTGCACGAGCTGGGAGAACTCGATGATCATCTAGTACCCTTGACTGAAGAGCCTATGGATATCGATACAGACATAACAGATAAAAAATGTGTTTCTGGACCAGGTATGGTTCTGATGTCTTGCAAGTGTTGCTTCGTGCTTACATCAATGTTTCATTGAGAGGAACACCTCTTCATATATTTAGCTCTGTTTCAACAATAAAATACTGTACAGTGAGTGAGTCTGTTTATAGTGGTTGTGACTCAGAACAGGCATGAAACTTCTGCATACCAGGATAGAACTTGATGAACTAGTGGTGGTTGAATTTGTTTGTTGCCTTGCATGCTGCATCATATTTACTTGTACAGAAACTCTCTTCATATATGTTGTTATCTTTGTGGACTTGTTTATTAAGAAAATGTCTCCAGACCATTGAACCCTGTCGCCTTTATGTAACTACTCTCTCATTTGTTATTTTTGACATTTGAATGAGCAATGCACTGAATACTTAGTTTTCAGTAGCATTCCCATGAAGTATTAGCAACAGCTATGAGTGCTTCTTCTTCTGAAGAAGATTTTATATTTTTTCATTGCCCTTTCACCATTTTGGCAGGAACAACTAAACGAAAGGAGCTTCATGGAACAATAAATGTTCATGGTCTATCTGGAAACTGGATCCATGAAAGTGAAACTGTCATTCTGAATACTTACACATTTGATTTTTGTTGTGATCAAGAAGGTGAAACTTATGCTGGGTTCGTTCTCTTAATGGAATCAGTACTTGATGATGATGTGGCACATTCAGAAATAGATCTCTTCCTTATACCTAATAAAATGGTGCACACCACCATAACTCCTTGTGGAAAAATTCAACTGAACAAAGAGCAGGTTGTTCAATAAACCGTAATTCCTGTTACTAGAATTCTTTTAAGTTTACCAATGTCTTACTTTTCCTAGTTTTCTTCAGCTGCGTAAAGGAAAATTATTCCAAGAATTCTTCTTCAATGGTATATTTGGTAGATTATTTCATGGTTCCGGAACGAGCGGACTGCAAAGGGAATTTATTTTTAGAAAAGGTCATGAAATACGATGGGGCTCAGACAACATGTACTTACTTTTGCCTTTGAGGAACTCTTCACATATACAGCATGATCTAAACATATACTGGGAAGCCGTTGAGTCTTGCTCTGGTGCAGTGGAGCAGTTGAGAAAGTTGTATCTAGAAGATGGAAATCTCAACTATGAAAACTTATGTTCACATAAAAGAAGCAACAAGGGAGAAGACATCATTCATCTGGCCAATAAATCTCTTCACTTCTCTGCAGTCAAAGATTCAGTTGTGCTATCTCTTCATACTGGGAGGATCTATTCTGTCCTTGACTTGATTTTAGATACAACTGCAGATGACTCATTCGATGAGATGTATAATGGGAAAGTTTCACCATTTGCTTCATTCGTGGACTACTACCATCAAAAGTAGTTGCTCATTTTTAATTTTCTCAATTCAAGAATTGATCCACTCTGTTATGCTTGCTCACTAATTTATCTGTTCTCACCTATATGTAGGTACGGTATTGTTATTCAACATCCAGGGCAACCTTTGTTGCTGTTAAAGCAAAGTCACAATGCACACAATTTACTTTTTTCAAAAATGAAATACCAAGGTACTGTAACCTCGATATAGTAGCATTCTTTCCCTTCTCTGCTGTATAATTTGAGATAGTAATTGTGTTACTTTGGCTCTGCTTTTACATGACATTCCATCCAATTTATGGCAGATGGTTCAACTGGCAATTCTCTGCTCGTGGAAAAAGAGCAAATTCATGCCCGAGTCCCACCTGAACTACTCATCCACATTGATGTCACAACTGATATTCTCAAATCATTTTACTTGCTCCCTTCTGTAATGCATCGGGTTCAGTCTTTAATGTTAGCCAGCCAGCTTCTCAGCGACATTAGTTACACTCAACGCATACCAAGTTCTCTGGTTTGTTCTCTCTCATGATACTACATATTGTTTTATTTGTTATGGATATTAATGCATATATCAGAAATCTGACTTCTCTTCATGCTAGATTTTGGAAGCTATAACAACTTTAAGGTGCTGCAAGACCTTTTCTCTGGAGCGGTTGGAGTTATTAGGAGACTCAGTACTGAAATATGTAATAGGATGTGACCTGTTCCTAAGATATCCAATGAAACATGAAGGCCATCTCTCTGACATGAGATCCAAGGCGGTATGCAATGCGACACTGCATAGACATGGAATAAGGCGATCCCTGCAGGTAGATGTTTTCAAGCCTAAGTCCATTTGTGTGGTGTCATTTGCTGAAGTTCATAATTGGATCTGTCAATATTCTTTACATAATGATTTAACCAGTTTTTTGTGAGAGTGACACCTGACACCAATAATTCCTTGTCATCATTTAACAAAGGTTGACATTTTCCATCCAGAAGGAATAGACGAATCCAGCTACACTTTTTCCTGTTCTGTGCTACCCATCTGTAGTTTCGTATCATAGGCCTATCACTAGTGTCATCTTTTCTTTGAAGTCCTTCCTTTTTATTAGTTTTTTTATTGAATGTATATCTATTAATGCTTTCAGGGTTACATACGTGATACTGCATTCGATCCTCGTCGTTGGGTTGCTCCTGGACAGATATCATTGCGCCCTTTTCCTTGTAACTGTGGAATCGAAACTGCATTTGTTCCTCTTAGTGGAGTATATATCAGTGACGATCCATCTTTTGTTGTGGGAAAACCATGTGACAGAGGCCACAGATGGATGTGCTCAAAAACAGTATCTGATTGTGTTGAAGCACTAGTTGGAGCATATTATGTTGGTGGTGGCATCGCTGCTGCAATTTGGGTTATGAGGTGGTTTGGTATTGATGTCAGGTGTGATATGGAACTAGTGCAGAAAGCAAAATCTAATTCTAATGCATCTCGAATGTGCTATTTATCAAAATTAAAAGATATTGAGGAACTGGAAGCAAAACTGAAGTACAACTTCTCGGTCAAAGGCCTTCTGCTTGAAGCCATATCACATCCATCTCTACAGGAATTAGGAGTTGACTATTGTTACCAGGTCAGTGAAGTAGAGTTTTAGTACATTAGATTTATTGCATTTAAGTCACGTTGATATACATGTCTTAATTTCTGATTTGTAACAGCGACTGGAATTTCTTGGTGATTCTGTGTTGGATCTATTAATCACACGGCATCTCTATGCTACCCACACTGATGTTGATCCTGGAGAATTAACAGACTTGCGTTCCGCTTTGGTTAGTAATGAGAATTTTGCACAAGCAGTTGTAAGAAACAATATTCATAAGCATCTACAGCATGGATCTGGAATACTTTTGGAGCAAGTAACAGAATATGTCAGGTCCAATTTGGAGTACCATGGTAAAGAGAATGAATTCCTTCAACAAGCTACATGCAAAGCACCTAAGGTTAGAAAATTTAGTTCTACTTCTGTTCCTGGCTTAACAGCCTATTTTCCTTTATTATGTTTTTATATCTTTGAGTGAATAACATGGAGCTCTCCTTCATATTCCCAAATAAAATCTGTGCTTTTATTGTTTGTGCAATGTTTATCTCTTTTTACTCAGCAACATAGAACTTTCCAAGGCCCACAGTATGGACACAAATTAGAAAGCTAATTTTAATTTCCTTGTACAGGTTCTTGGAGACATCATGGAAAGTATTACAGGTGCAATATTTATAGATGCAAATTTTAATGTTGATCTGGTTTGGAAGATTGTTGAACCGTTACTTTCTCCAATGATTACCCCTGATAAGCTTGCATTGCCACCTTATCGGGAGTTGCTGGAGTTATGTAGTCACCTTGGTTGCTTCATAAAATCAAAATGTACTAGTAAAGGAGAAGAATTAATTATAGAGATGACAGTGCAGTTGCGAGATGAACTGCTGATAGCACAAGGACATGACAGAAATAGGAAAAGTGCAAAGGCAAAGGCAACAACAACAACAACAACAACAACAACAACATAGCCTTTTGTCCCAAGCAAGTTGGGGTAGGCTAGAGATGAAACCCAAAAGAGACGAGAAACAGGGAGACACATAAAGGGACATAAAGGGCACAAGACAAAAGATGTCACGGTTCAGGCACGTTGATTGCTAATCTCCAAGCGCTCCTGTCCATAGCTAAATCCTTGGGGATATTCCACTCCTTAAGATCTCTCTTAACGGACTCGTCCCAAGTTAATTTAGGTCGACCTCTACCGCTCTTTACATTATCGGCCCGCTTTAGAACTCCACTACGCACCGGCGCCTCAGGAGGCCTCCGTTGGACATGTCCAAACCATCTCAACCGATGTTGAATCAATTTCTCCTCAATTGGTGCCACCCCAACCCTATCCCGAATATCGTCGTTCCGTACTCTATCCCTCCTTGTGTGCCCACAACACCAACGCAACATACGCATCTCCGCTACGTGCAAAGGCAAAGGCAGCAGCCCGAATTTTGGTCGACATGAAGGTATATCTTTTCAAACAGAAACAAAAATATCAAGAAATTGTCTAGTTCAAGGGGTTGGGCAGGTCCATTGTGATGCTATGGGTAGCCCAACTACACACCTTGGGTGTAATTTTCTATTCTATTGTAATCGCTGCTTTGGCAATAGATGCTAGTCCTTCCTGTCGGAAATCCATGACTGTTCCAACCGGTGGCTTGAACTGCAGGCAAAATCTGCCTCTCGAGCGTCATGTATTTTCGGAAGGAGGGAATATGTTTTGTTGACTATTCTAGAATTGGTTTTAATTTTTTTTTCCTGAATGCAGAAACGGGGTCTTTCTCTTAAACAATGTTTCTCTAAGGCTAAGCAATTGGATATTGTCTCTTCAGAACTGCAATCGGAATCAACAAGTGTAAGCTTATAGAGAGTTTTCCACAAAATGGCACATCAAAGTATTGAACTTAATTCTGATTCTCTGAGTAATGAATATTATCGCATCTCTGTAGTTGGAATCACGGCATGATTGTCCTGACGTGAATGGCAGTCTTAGCCTAGAAGGTCTTTCCTCAGTGAGAGCAGCAGGTAATGCCCTGTTTTGGTTATTACTCCCTCTGTTCCAAATTATAGTTCACTTTAGTTTTATATCCTAAGTTAAACTTCTCTAACTTTGACCAAATTTATAGAGATGTATCAACATTTACAACATCAAATTAGTTTCATTAAATTCACCATGGAATATATTTTCATAGTGCATTTACTTGAACTTGAGGTGTTGATATATTTTTATCAGAACTTCAAAGTTAGGGAAGTTTGAATTACGACAAAGCTAGAGTGAACTATGATCTGGAATGAACGGAGTATATGGTACTCACTGACCAGGCTATCAAATAGGAAATATTAGTAATTAGATTTGTTCTGTACCTAGTTCTAGCAGCCACAAAATACTTAGCAGTACTCAGATGCCATGGCCTTTCATATGCTTTCAGTTGTTCTTCCTCTCAAAATGGATAAAGGTGGACCTCGGACTGCACTTTTTAGGCTATGCAAGAGTTTGCAGTGGCCAATTCCAGAATTTGAATTTGTGGAACAAAGGTTTAGGTATGTCAAATAATCCCCAAACATTACTTTCTTGTAAAAGAATGTGAAACTTCATTCACAAGAGCTTTGGTGATTCTTACTCATTTGGTCTTCAGGAACCTTTTGTCTTTCTTTGTCTTTTACCTTTTAAGAATCATGGTTCAAACAAGACTACCTTCAGAAAATTAGCTGGTTTAGTGTTCATAATATATATGATGCTGGTTTTTTTATTCATGAAGCATAAACAATCATCTGCATAATTATATATCTGAGCAGCGATTTTTTTCTGGATGAATATTTTCTGATAGATGATTTAAGCAACACTTGGTTTATTTTCACGGTGTTTGTTTTATTTTATTTTGCTGCAACAGGACTCCAATTGTTCTGGATGGGGTCACAACCACAAACTTCAATAGCTTCGTTTCAACTATCACCTTGCACATACCTGCTGCGACGGTCATTACACTTCAAGGTGAGCGTCGGACTGACAAGAAGAGTTCTCAGGATTCAGCGTCTCTGGTAATGCTTCAGAAACTTGAAGAACTCAAGGTCTGCATATGCAAGACACAGCCAAGCAACATGGATAGTAATGCCAGTTAATGGACTAACACCGATTAATGTGGGAGGGTATTATCTCCCTCAGCTCCCAATGTGATTTGTGTTGAAGATGTTTCTGAGACTCGATATGATAAGTGACTATAGGATGCGTTAAAGTACTTGCTGGTATAGTGTTTAATTGCCTTAGCACAGCAGTAATATCTGGACACTTGGTTCAAGCTAGAGCTCTAGATATATTGGGAGCGGCATAAGAACTTTTCTGTCTTCTCAAAGCTTATACAAACTACGGTTCATTTGATAGGCCAAGCAAAACATTTTGCATTGCTACGATTTGGACCCACGTGTCACGTATGACGTATGGTGAAAAAATTCCACCCCAAAACCAATCAGGCCGTGCCCAGAGATCACAAAATGTCGTCCTCACAATCCCATGCCAGCCAGCCATTGGGCCGACTGATGAGCAACATCCAATCGTGTACATAGCTCCTCATGTCAAATTGCCAATTTCACCATAGGAATAAATAAATAAAAGCAAAACTCTGCTACCATCCTATCATCAGTTCACCACCAGCACACCACGTTGTCTCCCCAAGCCCTAAACTAAATGGCATCATTTACAGCGTCCTCTTGTATTGTGATCACCTACCAAAGCGCGACGATGGTGTCTTGCCGCCGGCCCTGTCGAGCAACCCTGCCATGACCACCTTCTTGCACTCCTCCGTGGCGCACATCTCCGACACGACCTTGTCGCCCGCGGCCACCCCCACCGGGCCACCGAAGCGCCGGCTACTGCTACTAACGCCATCATCGACGCCGCCGCTTCTCAGCTGGGCCTTGGCGCTGGCACCGGCAGCCCAGGCCCGGACGAAGCGCGCGCCGTACAGGCACGAGCATAGGAAGACCACGGCGGCGACGCGGCCGAGGAGCACGATCACGCCCAGCGTCGTCGCCGCCGTCCACAGGCCGCCGCCGCTGCTGGAACAGTCGCCGGGCTGACGAAGCGAGTAGCGCCTCGACGGCGCTCGCCAGATGCGGCCGGCGCCAGCGGGCCCGTCGGTTGGTCTAGGGCTCGGCGCCTGGCTCGTCGTCGTCTCCGGCCGAGAACGAGCAGGCGCCGTGCCCGATCCGGTGCTCGCAGTAGCAGCAGTGCTCGAGGCCTGCGGTTGTCGGCTGCCGCTTGCCGCGTCGTCGTCTACCGTTGGCCGTCGTGGCCTGCGGTTGCTTTGCTTCTTGTTCTTGGCGTCGCCGTAACTGCTCACCTGCGGAGTGCGCCATGGCAATGAGCGTTTAAGCGATGACATGGACGGCCGTTAGAGAATAATATTGATGCATGCCCTGAAATACTGAATCGTGTGATGACACGTGTAAAGCACTAGTTGTGTGGTTGCCTTGGTGCCTAATGGTATAATGTGATGGCGTCAGCGAGTGTCAAACCCCCTTCCAGCCACACCCGCTTGTACTAATGCTAGCAGATTAGGGGCCGTTTGGATGAACTAGGACTAACAACTAGTCCTATTAGCTCCTACAAGTAGACTAGTGAACTAATAATTACTCTGCCTATTTAATACTTAGGGACTAAAAATTAGTCAATTAGTTGTTAGTTCTGTGGATTCAAACAGAGCCTTAGACATATTCTATGTGCAAAATCTCAAAGCCAAATCGATATAGAAAGTATACTAATATGGCAGTCTCCGACAATGACACGTTAACTAGCTACTATACAAGTGATCAACGACAGATTTTATTAGCTTAATGCTACATGACAAAGAGAGTAAAAGCTATAATAGCTATAGTATAGTAGTCAGCCTATAATAAGACGTTATAGTTATCATTGCAGAGGTTATCAACTAACATGCTATATACTACTATAGTACTAGTGATACGGACAACCTTATAGATAGCTAGCGAACTTGAAGAAGTGAAGAACTGCAGATTAAACTAGTTGACTTTTCCTTGTCAAACATTGGTATTCAAAAGGGCCGGCCGGCCAGGCCCCAGGCAAGAACAAGATGCTTTGCTCCAGTTACCAGTTGTTTTACAACAGAGAATGCTTGGTCCGGTAGTTTGGCCGCGCGCCATGAACGGCGCGGCGGCCATTGGCATATCATGGCGTGAAAATGACATGCAGGATTAATTCTAACCAGAACGATTTTAGTATTGCGTTGCTTGCTGCTGTCGCCCAAGAAAAGCTTGAATTGAAAAACGGGGCCAGGCCGTATATACATAATTAATTCTATGGCTGCTTAAATCCAATAGAGTATTGATTTCTAACCATGGATTAAGGTCTCTCTATATCTATTGGATACCCAATGAAGAACTTGACTTTCCGACGCGTTGGATCCTTAGCAGCCTGGAACGGGAACGTGGGTACATTCCACGTTCTGGGAACATCGTTCCGATTCGTGGAATGGAAACATGATGGAATATCGTTCTGAACACCGATGTAACATGAGCACATGGGAACCACGTCTGACCACTTATAGAAATCTAAGGCCCAAAATTCAATTGACGGAAGAAAAAAAAGTGGAGAGGCCAGACGATGAGTTCAAATATTTATTTTATCTTTATTATTTTAGAACTTCCTTAGTTTTCCATTTAGTGAAAACTTATGCTAATTAATTCATTCATGATATCAACCAATTTAAAAGGATCATGTTCATCATTCCGGGAACATGTTCCCGTTACACTTAGTACGTGTTCCTTTAATCGAAGGAATGAGACCAAGCTATATACCCCCTTCGCTCCATGAACTTAAGAAACAACGTCTCATGTTCCCGTACCACGACCTTAATGTTCTGAGAACTTGGCTGCTATGGTTGGATCCCGCCCCCATCCATCTTCTTCCACTCAGTAGCTGCCATCGCTCATCGCTCCCACGAGAAGCATTGCCATTGCCACCGCCGCCGGACTCTTGGATCATAGGCCAGCTGAAGTAAAACCCAATATCAATCACCTCCTTCTCTGCCACTGCTATATGGTGCCCCTTTTCCCCGCATTGTGCTCTAGCTTTCTCACGTCGATCTAGCCCATCCCTCGTCCTCTCCGTGGTTGGGAGCCGGAGCAGTCGTGCATGGGAGCCCGCCCTACCAAACAACACCGCTAGCTCCGAGCATGACCAATGGGAAGCGGGAGCCGGAGCGAGCGAGAGTGGGTTGGGAGCGGTGCCAAAGGGACCCATGGCGTACGGAGAGGGAAGAAACAAAAATATAATGGAGCGTGAAATAGCTAGAAACACCGAAATAATCTCAGTATCTTTTTTCTTGCCATTGCCGTTTCCTCACTACCTGCTGCAATGCTAGAGATTATTCCGCCCGCGTTTGTGTCGCGTGACAACAGTGACGCGCGGCAGAGAGACTGAGAGAGAAAGAAAGAGGCCGGCGGCGACGGCGGCGTTGGTGGGTCAATCACGCAGCCTCCCGCGGTTGGCCCCGACGACGCCGGTCGATCCCGTTAAACCACCCACCTACTCACCACTAATGACAAGGATGATATATCCAGTCGACGTAAAAGTTACTAGTAAGTATTAATAACTATATTAACAGTAAAGTAGTTAATAAGCACACAATCGATATCGATCGATCGAGCAAGCAGTGGTGAATAGTCGTGGTCACGAGTCACGACGATGATCACGCCCATGACGCGATCAATCGACCTCCACTCCCTCCACCACCGATCGGATCAGAATCAGACGTACCTTGGCCGGCACTGGCACTGGCAGTAGGGTGCTGCTGTCCCCGGAGACGACGGACGCGAGCGCCTTCTTGGGCTGCAGCGACGTCGTGAGCAGCAGCAGCAGCCGCCTCCCGCCCCTCCTCCGCTTCTTCCCCTTCTCGCCGCCGCCTGCGTCCCCCTTGCCTCTCCTCCGAAACCACGGCCACGCCAGCCACGACAGCCTGAGCCTGAACCTGGGCCTGCGACGCCGCCTCCTCTTGGCTTGCGCGCCGCCACCCGACCCGGAGCCGCCCCAGAAGCAGAACGCCGGCAGGCACGAGCACCTCTGCCTGTCGGAATCGTCGACGGCGGCGCCATCCTCGTTGAGCACAGACATGGTGGTCCCCGCCTCTGTGACCAGCTAGAGCATGGCTCGCTGTGACCAGCCGGCGAGGACGACGACGGCCGGCGGCGTGGAGACTGGAGACATGTCACCGCCGCAAGTAATCAGAGGTTTTTTGGAAGCTTTTTGTGTTCTTGTAATCTTGCTTGAAGCGGCTTGTATTGACCGGATAAAGAATTTCAGCTACGCTAGGTCTAGGTATGTGTGAGCTGATCGATCAGATTTGGAAGAGGAGGATTCAGAGATCGATCGGTTTTCTATAGGAGGGAGGCGAGCACGCGGTGTTGCTTCGGGGATCATGATTGCAACTCATGGAACGAAAACTTACAGCCTTGACACGTAGAGGCAGTAGCTAGAACAGCTCGATCGCGAAAGCTATATATTAGAAAAACGTGGAGGAGACGACCGCTTTGTAGCGACCGCGCGCGCAAGGGGCAAACACGCCAGCGAGGAGCTAGCCGCGCAAACTATTCCTTTCTACGCTGCGCGCAAGCTTGCAATGAAAATGTTTAAAAACGAACCGGGCCGGGTTAACAATTGTTTTGGAATTGGCAACTCAGGAACGAGGTGGAATGTATCTTCTGGGAAATGGAAGCTGTTCTTTAGTAAAGAAGAAAGTGGATGCATTTTTTCCCTATCGATGTGGCTCGCACATAATACACGGCTAGCGTGCGGGTATCACTTGTGTCAACTTTTTTATTTATTTATCGAACTATCAGCGATTACACGCTATACCTTTGCTCTTATAGGCTTGTTTGGAACCGATTATAATAGAATTATTCCTCGGTGTCCCACGGCGAGAATCGGAAAAATCCCGACAAATGCATGATGGTGGCCATGATTCTCGCGACCGCCCACCCGTAAGGAGAAAAAT
This sequence comes from Saccharum hybrid cultivar R570, assembly GCA_038087645.1. NCBI lineage: Eukaryota > Viridiplantae > Streptophyta > Magnoliopsida > Poales > Poaceae > Saccharum > Saccharum hybrid cultivar. The sequence continues at coordinate 281,062 of JAQSUU010000071.1, read as the reverse complement.
TGGAAAATGAAATATACCGTGGATTCCTGGTATCGCAGCCACGAAGCCGTGGATGGGATACCGCACCGCGCAGTCGCATATCGCGGTTCCAAACAGGGTCATAGTTGGCTCTGCTGACTTGTGACTGGTCGTCATGCATGACTCTCCGTGAATTAAATTGCCATGATTTGGTTTCCATCTAATCCAGTTTGAGGCTCCAAACAGGTGGTCTAAATATTATCTAAAATTTAGCCAACTCTAAATGGGCATTTGACCACACAAGTGTACTAAATTAAAGTGGTCTAAAGTTTTGCTCATCTCCACCCTCATCGCTCGGCTAGCCACCCAACTTGCTCGCGGCTTCCCCCATTGTCGTGCCAGTCTTCCCACCGTCATGCCCATCCGCCACCGCCGCCCTTCCATCTAGAGCCCTATCCCGCCGCCACCCCCCTACATGGCTACATCACAACGGCGACACATGTGCTTGGGGAGAGCAGCTTCAGCGCCATCCCCGAGGTGTGACACCGCCCCAGACACTACCACTGTTGAGGTGTTGCGGGAGGAGGGTGCCACCACTGCCCCTATGCCTACCCAGAGGCGGAACTTGGGGGGGGGGGTATGCGGCCAAAAATTTTTAGAACCCCCTCAACAGCGGCCCAGCCCACGGAAGCAAAAGGGTCTACTCACGTACGAAGACTCCTCGCGTCGCGTGTGTCGCTTCCGTTTCTGACGTTCCAGTTTCCCCGCGCAGCTCCGTGAGATCAGACATGAGACATTCAGACTGCAGTTCGATATCGCCTGAATCCTGATCGTGGAGAGGAGAGGAGCTGGCGCTAGCAGTGAAGGAGCCGACGCCGCCGAGCACTAGCAAAGTAGCAGGCGTTCAGGCCAGAGCCGAGCCACCGAGGGCGAGCAGTAGGCAGTAGCAGGCAAAAGCAAAATTGGTAGGCAGTAGCAGCAGCGGCGAGCACTAGCAGGCTGCAGCTGCAGGCAGCAGGCAAGCGCTGAGTGCCTGAACCCCCTTGCAAGCAGCCACAAAGTAGGCATAATTCATATGATTGCGATTTCTATTTTTTAATCGCTAATTTGCAATGATCAGTTCTGTGCATATTTTTTATTCAGTTTGTATTGTAGGAAATAATGCCCCCCAAAAGGACAAGGACGGGGACAATTGATTCTTTTTTCAAGAAGATAGATAGAGATGGCGATGCACATGGACAGGAGCAAAATAATTCTCCTATTGTTGCTGAAGAACAGAGGTCTACTGAAGCTCCCAACCCTGAAGAACAGAGGACTGCTGAAGAAGCACCAAGACAACCAGCACCGAAAATTCAAAGGGTTAATGCTGAAATTGGTGATGCTAGTGTTCTGATAGTTGAACGAGATCTGGGATTACGTCAGCAAATTTGGGAGTATCCTGCTAATGAAAGAGATCAAGTTCGCAAAGTATACACTATGCATGACCCTTATCAATTTCACATGGACACATATCCTACTTCTGGTCCAACAAGTCATCCACGCAAGTTTCAATCTCACGGGTTCAGTGCTTTTCCTTGGTTAGAATATTCACCCGCAAAAGATGCAGCCTTTTGTTTTCCTTGCTTTCTATTTTCTAAGAAGCCATCTGGAAAGGCAGGGTCTGATACATTTACAGTGAAAGGATTTAACAATTGGAAAAAAGTGAATGATGGTGCTAATTGTTCATTCTTGATTCACATGGGAAAAGATAGTAAATCTGCTCATAATTATAGTATGAAGTGTTATGATAATATGAAGAATACAGCAGGCCATATTGAACATGTGGTGGAGAAACAAACTCAGGAAGATATCAAGAAGAATCGGTTGCGTCTTGGGACATCTATTGATGCAGTTCGATACTTAGCATTTCAGGCTTGCCCTTTTCGAGGACATGATGAATCAGCTACTTCAAAAAACCAAGGCAATTTTCGTGAAATGGTGAAACTTCTAGCTTCATATAACGAAGAGGTCAATGCATTTGTGCTAGATAATGCTCCACAGAATGCCAAATATACTTCTCCAAAAATTCAAAAAGAAATCTTGGATGTTATGGCTTCTAAAGTGTAATTGGCAATTCATCGTGAAATTGGTGATTCAAAATTTTGCTTGATTGTTGATGAGTCTAGGGATGAGTCAAAAAGAGAACAAATGGCAGTTGTTGTTCGTTTTGTTGACAAAGAGGGGTTCATTCGGGAATGATTTCTTGATCTTGTTCATGTTCATGATACATCATCATGCCACTCTTTATCAAGAATTATGCTCTGTCTTATCCTATCATAATTTAGATGTGCAAAATATTCGTGGACAAGGATACGATGGTGCTAGTAACATATGCGGAGAGTGGAATGGACTGCAGGCCAAATTCAGGGAAGATTGCCCTTATGCATATTATGTGCATTGCTTTGCTCATCAATTACAATTAGCTCTTGTTGCTGCATCCAAAGAAGTATACGAGGTTGAAAACTTTTTTCATCATCTTTCTTTTATTGTCAATACTGTTGTTTCTTCTAGTAAGAGAAATGATGATCTGCATGCCAATCAAGTAGCTGAAATGGAACGTCTTATTGAACTTGGTGACTTAGAAACTGCAAGTGGAGCAAACCAAGTTGGAACATTAAGGAGGTCTGGTGACACAAGGTGGAGCTCCCATTATGATTCTGTTTGTAGCCTTTTGAGGGCATACAAAGCTACTTATTTAGTACTTAAAGATATTGCTACTTTTAAAGGTCCAGGAAGTACTCCTTCAGTACGAGGGAAGGCTGCTGGTGCTGTTAGATTGATGATGTCATTTGACTTTGTATTTATTTTACATCTAATGAAAGAGTTGATGGGAATCACAGATCTACTTTGCAGAAAGTTACAACATAAGTCTCAAGATATTGTAAATGCTATGGATGATGTTGCCACCACGAAAAGATTGATTCAGAATCAAAGAGATCATGGTTGGAGCAAACTTCTCGAAGAAGTGACAGCTTTTTGTAGTAAACAAGGCATTACTGTTCCAGATATGAATGTGTTGTATATTGATTATATTCGCTCTCGTTCTAGTAGTGAGACAACAGTTGAGCATCACTATAGATATGATGTTTTCATAGTTGCAATTGATCAGCAAATGCAAGAGCAAAATTCTAGGTTCAGTGAACAAGCAACCGAGCTTCTCATTTTGTGTACTAGTTTGAATCCTAAAGATTCATTCAGTTCATTGAAGATTGATGATGTGTGTACTTTAGCTTCAAAGTTTTACCCCGCTGACTTTTCAGACCAAGAAATAACTAAATTGAGATGTCAATTACAACATTATGAGCTTGATGTGCCTACCAATCCAAAGTTTCAGAATTTAACAAGTGTGGGTGATCTTTGTCGTCGGCTTGTAGAAACAAAAAAATCAGAAGACTATTATTTGATTGACAGGTATACTATTTGCCAATTTCCTATAATTTATCATTTTGTTCTTTTAGAAATAACGAGATGCATTCTTACTTTCCTTTTAATCTATAGGTTAATTCGACTTGTCCTCACTCTTCCGGTTTCAACGACAACATCAGAACGAGCATTTTCTGCAATGAAGGTTGTCAAGACAAGGGTTCAAAATAAAATGGAAGATGCATTTTTGAGAGATTGTTTGGTAATTTATATTGAGAAAGAACTTGTAGTACAATTCACAACGGATGATATTATAGATGATTTCTATGCCACGAAGACGCGCAAGGTGAAGCTCAAATGAACAAAAGAAAAAGTAAGTTTCTTTTATCGCCTTTTCTACAAGAGTCACTTCAATGTGTTGTCACAACAAACATTATCATTATATGAATATTTATATTATATATATACATACATTTATATATATATATACACACATTTTGCCGGTCGTCCGGTCCTCGTATTTTGTCTGGCCAAACTGGCCCCCCTTTCCCATTTCGCTGGTTCCGCCACTGTGCCTACCCAGTCGGTGAAAGCCCAAGTTTGGTTTTGGTAATTAATGACACCAAGTTGCTAATGTCATGTGTTAAAGTGTTTTGAGTTAGGCATAAGCAACACATGTGATGAAGGTGTATGTGGCAAGGAGTGATGGCCACAAGATCACAAAGAGATGGTGCATGGACATGAAATGATGATCATGGTGGAGATGCACATAATATGATGGACATGATGTTCAAGTGGAAGAGAAGGAACTAAGAGCGCAAGACAAAGGTATAACCATAGGATTTTTCTTTTGCCGGTATAAGATGAGTAGAGAAGTGATTGACCGGGTTTAGGATACATAGCCGACTATCAAGAGGGGCAATCACAGTTAGCTCGGGAATCAAGTGCCACTAGATCATTGTCTTCAGCATATGCATTAGAATCTAGTAAAGAGCTAACTTAACGCCTTTGAAAATGATTGTGAAATGCTAACACACATGCACTTGGTGGTGTATACTTGGTGGTGTTAGCACGTTTGCGAAGGCGGTGGAGTTTAAGCGGTAGAGAGGGGTTTGGGTTCCTCTCTCCCTCCCGCCGAGCTTGCGAGGCAGGATTCGGCGCTTTTTGGAGAAGTGAAATGCCTATTTTCTACTGCGCCGGAAGTTGGTAAAGAAACGGAGGCAAACGGAGGTCACAGAGGTGATCGGACACTGGACCGGACGTGGTCTCTGTATGACTGGACGCGTCCGGTCAGCGTTCAGTGTCTGCGCGTGTTTCAGTGTGTTGATCGGACGCGCAGCGCGTCCGGTCACTGTCGACCGAACGCGTCCGGTCATCTAAGGAGCTTACTGGACTCTAATCGGACGCTGGCACTGTGGCGTCCGGTCAGTTCTACAACGCGTTCGGTCGCTGTTTCATTGTGCGCTACTCAGGCTTGACCAGCGCATCCGGTCAGTTGCGGGACCAGCGCGTCCGGTCGCACCCAGCGCGTCCGGTCTGCGCGACCAGCGCGTCCGGTCGGTGCTTCGGAATTTAGCCGTTGCGTGACCGGCGCGTCCGGTCAGTATGACCAGCGCGTCCGGTCAGCGCGATTTCAGCTGTTTAAGTTCCTAACGGCTAGCTGCGTACCCCTTCGTTATAAATAGACGTTGGCCGGGGTTTGAGGGTATCTCTTGCATATTATGAGACCTAGAGACATACTTTGAGCTAGAGAACAACCCCTCCACTCATCTCTTTGCATAGTTGCACATCTTGAGTGAGATTGAGTGAGATTCAAGTGCATTGCTTGAGAGTTGCATTCTAGAGGCACTTGATCTTCGAGTTGCTACGGATTTCTTGTTACTCTTCCGTGTTTCCCGACACGGTAGACGGCTTGGAGCAGCGGAGGTGATTGAGCTCGTAATTGGAGATTGTTGGAGCCCTCACCAAGTGTTGTAAGGGGTTCTTGATCCTTCCCCGTGGGAGTTCGCAAATTGGATACTCTAGTGGAGCTCGTGGCTTGGAGGATCCCCATCTTGTGTGCGGTTGTGCGGCACCCGCCGAGGGCTCGACTCTTGATAGTCGATTAGCTCGTGAACCGATAAGTGGGTGTATCGCCACAACGGGGAGTAGCTTGCCGGGAAGCAAGTGAACCTCGGGATAAATTCTTGTGTCATTCTCTTCCCGAGGACTTCTCTTGTGTGATTGATTGATTGATACTTCTCATCTCTACACGGCGGTATAATCACTCAAAGGTCTTCTCTTGTATTACTTCTTGTTTCTAGCTTGTAGTTGTTGTTGTGTTTAGTGAATAGCTTTGTTATAGACTTGTGTAGGTGACTTGCTTAATTAGTTAGAGCTAGTGCATTTGCTTCGCCACATTTCGTACTAACGTGTGGTTAAGTAATTCTTGTAGAAGTTTTAATTAGGCTATTCACCCCCCTCTAGCCTATTTGGACCTTACAGTCGGGCTTGCGGCCCTACGCCCCCACAGCACCAGGCCTGCCACTGCTGCCCTAGCACTGTGCCCTCCTCTGTCATGCAACAAGAGAGAATGAAGGAGATGGTGAGATAGAGTTGGATTGGGAGGGAGGGAGAGAAGAGAGGTTGCGGACTAGATACATAAATCTTTTTTATTGAGTTAGATCTAAACTTTATCACAGGATCCAAACAGCTCCCTTGTCTAAAGTTTAGTGGTCAAAGTTTATCCCTTAATTTTAGCTAACTAAACTTTAAATCATAGGATCCAAATAGGTAAGTTACTACGTTCGGTTTGAAATATAAAATCAAAATAATATAAATTTAACAAAACTTAAAGAAATGAGATGCAATATTTATTCTATCATATGAGCATCATTAGACACAATATAAAATATAATTGTATAATTTGTCTCTCTGATGTATAAATAGTAATATTATTTTCTATAAAACTTAACTTAAAATCCATTATATTTTAGGATGAAGATAGTAGTAGAATAATATATTTGAACAATGATTATTACTTCATGCTTGATCTTTATCCAAACATCAAGAGAACTCAGGAAAGAACCAAATATTTTCTAGAGCGTGTGACCGGTATATATAGCATAGTAAACTGCAGGTTATTAACAACAATATAGTTACTCCCTACTCCCTTAGTCTCATAAAAAGAGTCATTCTCGCTTATAGAGAAATCAAACATTTTTAACTTTGACTAAATATATAAAAGAAAATATTAATATTTATGATGTATAATTAGTATCATTAGATGGATCGTTGATTATGTTTTATAATTAATTTATTTAGAAATATAAATGTTGCTAATATTTTCTATAAATCTAGTCAAACTTAGAAACATTTGACCAACACGAGTCCTATAGCGACTCTTTTTGGGATGGAGTAGTACTACATAGGAGTACATATTTTATTGGCTTATTACCATGTTTCTAATATGCGAGAGAGGAACAGGGGGTTCGGTCAACTCATCATTTTGTTGTCATTGATTCATTCGAAACTCCTACTCCCCCTTCGCATCAAAGAAAACTTCTTGACTTGCTGTCCAAGCAATGCAAACGCCAGTGTTATATCCTGTGGTTGATTATCACCACTTTTGGATGATCTCATGTATTGCTAGCTCTTTTTCTATCAGAAAGAAATCAAGTGGCTATATTCCTATTAAGACTTGAGAGAGAGAGAGAGAGAGAGAGAGAGAGAGAGAGAGAGAGAGAGAGAGAGAGATTTGATACTAAGCCGCCCATGTGTGCGTCGATCATCGACTCATGGTTGTGTTTAACTGTTTACCGTTGTGCTTGGTCTAATAAGAATGCAAGTCACTGGAAACAGCGACACCCATGAAAATTCTGTGGACGTACACGGCACACTGCGCGCTGACGAAAACAGATCGAAACGTAACGGTCATCTAGAATATGTGTACATGTGCTTGCTTCAGGAAAGAAGTATGCACATGATTCATCCTCATCTAGAGAGTCTAAGTCACGTGAATAAGATAAGCGGATTTAACTTGTGGTTGTCGAATAACCCAACAAATCACAAACGGCTCGAGTGCTTAGCCACATTTTCATACACTAGCAGTTGATCCGTGCATGGATACTATATATAACTTGCATAATGATAGTGATTTAAGGGTGTGTTTACTTCCCATGCCAACCCAAAATATTTCCTCTTCCACCCATCACATCGAATCTTTCGACGTATGTATGGAGCATTAAATGTAGGTAAAAAAGATAACTAATTGCATAGTTTGTCTGTAAATGTCGGGACGAATCTTTTGAGCCTAGTTAGTTTATGATTGGACAAATTTTGCCAAATAATAACGAAAGATGCTACAATAACTTTTCGCCTACTTTTCGTGAAGTGAACACACCCTAAGATTTACAGATGGCTGATGTAATGTAAATATTGACTATACGTTTGCTCAGGATTTACTCTATTGAATCATAGTCTCAAAGTCATGGCGTAACTTTTCTTTTTGTTTGGTTTTGAATCTGCCACATGCATGAATGGAACAGGAAAACATAAATTAATGTTTACGTGAAATACATATATGGAATGATAAGACAATGCTTGTCATCATAACAAAAATGTATAAAAATAACACATTACTTGTAAGTTGTATCAAAGCTCATTACCGACAGGCAACATTTTTTTGGTGGTTTATGTTTTAGGGGAGAGCTGACGTATATACGCCCGTGCTTTGGGTTATTAGGAAAAAAACTAATAAACCAGAAATGTTGGATAAATTATCAAGATCAAGATGAATACCTTTGCCTATTTGAAGGATCGAATTTGGAAACGGATGCAAGGGTGGAACGAAAAATTCCTGTCTTGGGCGGGAAAGGAAATTTTGATTAAGGCTGTGGCACAAGCTATACCCACGTTTGCGATGGGGTGCTTCGATCTGTCAAAAACGCTTTGTGACCAGATTGGAGCGATGATTTGCCGTTTCTGGTGGAATCACCAGGAAGGGAAGCACAAAATTCATTGGCTAAGCAAGGAGCAAATGCTTAAACCAAAGGAGGGGGCCTTGGGTTCAGGGATATTCATCTCTTTAATCAGGCTATGCTTGCTAAACAAGGTTGGAGACTGTGGCAGCAACCTGACTCCCCATGTGCTAGAGTACTGAAAGCAAAATACTATGCTAGCTCTTCTGTTTTGGAGGCTAAGCCGAAGGCAGGCATGTCGTATTCTTAGAGAAGCATTCTTGGCGGTCTTGAAATTGTGAAGAAAGGGATGATCTGGAGAGTGGGTGATGGAGTCGGGCTAAACATCTGGTCGGATCCCTGGATCCCTAGAGAACCTTCCAGAAGGCCGATCACACCAAGGGGACACAACATCCTCACTGATGTAAGTGATCTAGTGGACCCCTATACTGGTAATTGGGACGAGATGCTGGTGCGTGACTCCTTTTGGGAAGAGGATGCAAATTTGATCCTTGCCCTCCCTGTCCATCAAGGTCGGGGGAATTCCCTTGCCTGACACTTTGACAAGCATGATGTGTTTAGCGTCAAGAGTGCATATAAGGTTGCCCGGGAGGATTGGCTGAGAAATAAAATTACCAATGCCAATCAAGGGGGGAGCAACAGTAATCAACATAGTCTATGGAAAGGAATCTGGAAGGTGAGGTGCCCAAACAAGATTAAGCACTTTCTTTGGCGGTTTGCTCATAATAGTCATCCTCTACGATGTAATTTGGTGAACCGAGGAATGAAAATCGATATCAGATGCCCAGTTTGTAATCACGTAGGTGAAGATGGTGGTCATTTATTCTTTAAGTGTCGGCTTGCGGTACAACTATGGGGCTTACTTGGATTGGAGACTGAAAGAACGGAGCTGTCGACGATCCGATCTGCTCAGGAAGCTGTCGAAATAATTTTGAAGGCCACAAAGAAAAAGAAAATCTTAATGATCATTGCTTTGTGGTTTACCTGGTCTGAAAGGAATGCTATTAGGGAGGAGGGAAGGCGGAGAAGCCCTCAGCTACTGGCCAGAAGTGTGGAGCTGTATGCCAAGGAGAATGAGGCGCCTTTCCCAACTGCCTTATCTCTGAAACAAATCCGACAACAGAGCCATTGGTCTAGACCACCGATGGAAACACTGAAGCTGAATTGCGACGCTTCGTTTTTTTCAGAAATGCATAGTGGCAGTTGGGGTGTTTTGATCAGAGATGTTGATGGCGATGTGGTTATCTCAGGAAGAGGGAAGGTTGATCATCTGCTCAGCCCTTTCCATGCGGAGCTCATAGCATGCCTCCAAGGGATACAGTTGGCGGTGAATCTAGGAATTGGCCGCATCATTGTTGAAACGGATGCTCAGGAGGTGGTGAAAGCTATCAATTCCAACTCGTATGATGATTCAGTCATTGGTCACCTAATTGTTGAAGTTAAATCCTTGTTGGGGTCCAACTTTCTCAGTTATGAGTGCGTCTTTGTGGGTAGAGAATGTAATAGAGCCGCTCATGAGCTGGTTGCGCTGGGTTATTTGTGTAATGAGGGTGAAGAGTTAGTCACTAACTCTCTACCTAAAAATGTATCTGTGATTGTTGCTAACGATATGTTAGCAAACGAGTAATGAAGAATTACCCAGTTTCAAAAAAAAAAGATTCTTGGCTCCTCTATATTCTCTATAGAGGTCTTTGCCAACATGGAAGCGGGGCACAGACGGATAAGATCAAACACATGAATAAGAAGCATTTCAAATGTATTTTTGGCCATTTTTATTGATAGAGGGGGATGGATAAAGTGGGCAAAACAGACTGACATTTTTCAATTAAAAGGATCGGTTTTTCTATCGTAGAATGTTGAATGTACTATATATAAAATAGTAGTTGAATCAACTTATACCGACTTAAAAGTTAGTTGACTTCCTCTTCGAAATAAAAGATCGACAATTTTGACATACGAAAAAGTAGCTTGCAATGAAAAATGGAAGCATGATTGGGAAGGGGGGATTTCCCCCCTATTGTAACAAGGAGTAATTATCTATAAAGAACGAAGTATCCTTGCATAAGATAATTGTGACTTTATTGATTTGTGTCCTAACATGTTTAATGGGACTAATGGTATTTGCTAGTATACAAGATATTAGTGTTAGCTCTTATGGATGCAAAGTGATGGACATGGGTAATGCAACTCTAAGGAAGATCCGGCATACGTTGAAGACCCTATAAGATATGCAGGTAACCCAAGGCATCAAAGAATTGAAATTTAGAGTACGAAGAATAGATGTAAATCATAGCATCCTATACAAAAATAGTCATTTGATAAATGGGATAGCACCACCAGATAAATAGGCGATTGATCTAGTGCCACACGGGCCAAGCTACCGGAGCCGGCTGCTTTGCCGAGGGCCCAGGCTCTCGGCAAAGCCTCTAAGGCCCTCGGCGAAGCCTTTGCCGAGCGCAGCTCTCGGCAAAGCGCCCTCGGTAAAAATCCGATCGGCAAAGGCTTCTTTGCTGAGAGCCGTTTATCGGACACTCGGCAAAGCCTTTGCCGGCAAAGCGCAAAATAAAAAAATGCGAAAAAACCTAAAAAATTTTTAATCAGGAGAGGGGCCCACTGGCCAGCGCCCGCCTCCGTTGAAGTCGCAAGTCGCGGCATTTTTCGCGCAAAATTCGCGGCTACGCGGTCGGCGGGATTCGAACACGTGACATTTCCCTCACGCGATACCTCCTCTGCCACCTGCACTACACATTCACATGCGTCTATATACCGTTTCAGTTACTCAAATATTATACTAAACCAAGTGAAAATTGATTGTTTGAGGCCCTAAACGAATTTAAATCAAAAAGTTGTCAACTACAAAGTTTCATAATTTTTCGAGCACTACATTTTTCATATAGAAAGTTTTTCCATCCGATGTCTTTTGAAAAATTCAAATTTTAAAATTTTGAATTTTAAACGTAGTTTTGCATGACAAGATTAATTCAAATGAAAAAGTGTCCAACTACAATGTTTCATAACTTTTAGATATATACAACTTCATTTAGGAAGTTTTTCCATCCGAGGTTTTTGAAAAATTTGAATTTTAAAATTTTGAATTTCAAACGTAATTTTGCATGACAAGATGAATTCAAATGAAAAAGTGGTCAACTACAATGTTTCATAACTTTTTGAGATCTACAAACTTCATTTAGGAAGTTTTTCCATCCGAGGTCTTTTGAAAAAATCAAATTTTAAAATTTTAAAATTTTAAAATTTTGAATTTCAAACGTAGATTTGCATGACAAGATGAATTCAAATAAAAAAGTGGTCAACTACAATGTTTCATAACCTTTCGAGATCTACAAACTTCATTTAGGAAGTTTTTCTATCTGAAATTGTGGTGCTAACATTGTTCACAAATCTTATATATCTCTCTTGTAGTTTCATGAAACCACATGAGAGACATATAGATTTTGTGAACATCGTAATTATTACTTTGTCGAATGAAGAAATGACCAATATAAAGTTTGTAGATCATGAGAAGTTATGAAACTTTATAGTTGAAAACTTTTTTATTTGAATTCGTTTAGGGCACCAAAACGTGGTTTGAAAAATTACTTTGCCGAGTGTTTTACTTTGGCACTCGGCAAAGAAGCCTTTGCCGAGTGTTTTTTTGGCACTCGGCAAGAGCCGTTTATCGGACGCTCGGCAAAGCCTTCTTTGCCGAGTGCAGAGGCTTTGCCAAGTGTTTTTTATTTGGCTCTCGGCAAAGCCTTCTTTGCCGAGCGCCCGAAAAAAACGCTCGGCAAAGCCTCTAGCGCTCGACAAAGAAGCGGATTCCGGTAGTATAGTGAACATTGGTTCATCATATGATATGGTGCTTTGACATATATGTACCGGCCAGGGCATTACCACCAGAGTTTCGTCCAAGGAAAGAGGAATGAGGCACAAAGAACCACAAGACGTTCTGGTGAAGAACCACCAGACAATCTGACAAACACAAAGATGAGTACGATGATGCTGCGCAGGAGGCACACTTGTTCTGAAGCACACTAGGCTATCTGGTGACATGGCTGGAGCACTAACGGCTGCTAGTTCATGGCACCATGACCCAATGATGAATATTTCAGCCACTGGGTTATCCGATAATTGTAGAAAATATTGTTGATGGTTGCAATGGCTAGTTCAACTTCTTTGGCATGTTTATATCCCTCCAACGGTTAGAGCCACTCAGAGTCACCCTAGCCGGATGATATGGGACGGAGTGATGAGTTCAACATCTCTAATAGATAGACAAAATTATATTTATGGTACGGTCACGAGAAATAGAACACTATAAAGATGTAGTTTTCACTCGATACAATTGTGCAAAATTCATATATGTTCCGAACAACCCACCCATTTAGTTTTGGGCCTTATTGAGGGGTGAAAAGGGAGGCAAGGCTATATTCCAGACGTCTGAAATTTCATTATTTTCGGCTGTAACATTAGAAATCAACCTCTGCAACGTTAGAGAACAACGTCTGCAACATGTTCACAGTAGGTCTAGTTTTCAGAGGAGAAAATCTCGCCGCAACATCAGTGATGTTGCATGTTGCATTGTTTGCAACATTGGATAACAACATCTGCAACATCGATCAACAACTGCTGCAACATTAAATATGTTGCCTAAAACAATCAAAATTTCTAGGCACCTGGAATGTAGGAAGACTGAGCAAAAACAATCTCAGAATAAACAATCATATTATTCATGCTTTACCAAAAATAACCACACTATTTTTTTTTTGAAAAACTTGATTTACCATGTTAAGTGATATACTACTTCAGTCCTTGTGTTCTAAAATAAATTAAACTCTGATTGTATATCTAAATAAACGTTTGTCTAGATAGCTAGAAGTGGATTTATTTTGGGACGCAGCGAGGAGCATGTTACCGGTTACCATCGTCGTTACTAACACAGATTTTGCCGTCAGCTATGCACTTTTGTTCCCCGTGTTTACGCAGAGAAGACATCTCGGTTTCTTCGCTTCTTGTAGCGTGACAACAATTTCGGGTGTGTTTAGTGGGTGAAAAGTGGGTGAAAAGTTACTGTAGCACCTTTTATTTTTATTTGACAAATATTATTTAACCATGAAGTAACTAGGCTTAAAAGATTCGTCTCGTAAAAACCAGACAAACTTAGCAATTAGTTATTTTTTTATCTATATTTAATACTTCATGCATGCGTCCAAATATTTAATGTGATGGATGAAAGAGAAAATATTTTAGTTTGCCTGGGAAGTGAATGGGGCCTTCGTGAAAATTTCATGGTAGTACACAGCGCACAGTTTATGTCGCCACGGCCTTCCTCCGATCCCGCTCGAGCAGCCCCCGGAGCACGACCGGTTTCTTATGATCTGTGGAGTCCACGTCAACTGCCAACTCGCCTGCCGCCGTCGTCCGCCGAAGCCTGGACAGCGCGGCTAGCCAGGCGCACACGCAAGCCACGGCCCAGAGCCGCCCGCCGAGCAGCCCCGCCATGGACACCGCGACCACCACGGACAGCCCTACCACAGGGCCAAACGCACCCACGCCGGCCCCGGTTTTGCTCGTCGGCTTGGTGGACGCCGGCCGCGTCGTCTCGGCGGTAGCAGCCCGGGGTTGCTCTTGCTCCGCTCCGCGGGAGTGGCTGCTGCCGTTGCTGGTGCTGTTGCTGCCACCGGTGGCTTGGATCTGCGACGCTTCCGATAGTGAGTTGTCATCGCTTTGTGCCGCTCTGGATGCCGTTGTTTGCTGCGGCCGCTGCTGCTGTCCATGGCGCTGTGCTGTGATAGGCAGGGCAGGGAAGCAGAATATTACCTTACCATTTGACGATAACAAAGTTCTCGTGAATTAGGAAAAAGAAGCTCTCTGAGTGGAAGTTTTCAAAAGACAACTCGCACATTTACGATTTGCACACCAATTTTTTCATCAAGAAACTAAATGGGAGAGAGCAACAAAAATATGTACCTTATTGAAGGAAAATACAAATACTCCTAAGTTAGTAACAGCAACATGAGTGTGTACAAAACACGAACCGTATCGCACACGGTACAGTGTAGTGCTACCGAGCTTTACTTTTCTCACCTCGCGTCCAGGCGCGCGCGCCGGCGCCAAGAAGCAGCATCCCGGGAGGCGAAGCCCCTTCCGCTTCCGGGACTCCTCGTCGGTGCCGGTGCCGGTGCCGCGCCTCATCACCTCTGAATCAGCCGCCGTCCCCACCACCACCACCAGGTCCCCGTCCACCGGGACGGTGCGCTTCTTCCTCCGGCGCTGCGACCTCTCCCACGGTGTCGTCGTCCCCTCCGCCGCCGACGCCTCCTGCTGGCCGCGCTCGCGACGGCTGCCGCCGAAGCAGAACAGGGTGACCCAGCTGAGGTTCCGCCGGCCACGCCGTCGCCCGCCGCTCGCGACGTCCTCGTGTGCCGTAGCCATGCACCAGTGGCTTGGTGGGCGTGCAAGAACTGGTGGCCAGCCCAGTCGTCCGACGATATTAATAAGGCAGCCTTCGGACAAGAATGATTAGTTAATGGCTTCCCGCCATCAGACATGCATGGTTTATGCGTTAACCATCGGATTAGCTGAGGGAAATCTGGGTGATTGGCGCCGAAGCAACCAACGGAATTATACGGTCAAGTACGGCAGCGCCTATGCCTACGAAGTCTCGTCCGTCACAGCTTAGACTACCCGCAGTGCAGTCGGTACTCTAAACGATACTCTAAAGCTTCAGAGTATGAATATAGAGTAAAAATTGTTGCACTAGGTACTCTAAAACGATACTCTATCCTTTCTCTCACTCTATATTTAGAGTGGTACTGTGCTTACTTTATACTCTATAGTGGCGGGCCCCACTAGCTAAACAAAGGAAAAAAATGCTATAACTCACAAACCAAAAATTCAAATTAAATTTCGATTTCACCATTAAATTCGTCTAAATAAATCCTTCAAAACTAGATCACACATGAATATATTTAGATAAAGTGTCAAGTGGATCCCACAGTGGATAGAGTGGATAGAGGATGATATAGAGGATGAATGGGTGCGAGAGAATTAAATATAGAGGAGAGAATCTTGCTGACTAGGACGTATATAGGATGAATATAGAGGTCTATAAGTGCGGGTAGTGTTATGACTTGTGCAGTACGCAGAGGAGCAACTGGACGAATCTGACAAAGCTGGATGAGAGTGAGGCTGTGTTTAGATCCATGAAAAGGGGTAAAAAAGTATTGTAGCACGTTTTGGTTTTATTTGGCAAATAGTGTCAAACCGTTGACTAATTAGGTTCAAAACGTTCGTCTCGCACAGTACAACCAAGCTGTACAATTAGTTTTTAATTTCATTTACATTTAGTACTTCATGCATGTATCGCAAGTTTAATGTGACGGGGAATTTTTTTTCGCATAGTATTTTTTTTAGGAACTGAACACAGCCTGAGACTCGCATGCCATAAAAAAAGGACATGGTGCAGTGCACCACTCAAAAAGATAAATTAAAGAGAGAGTAGTTTTAGCGCTTTTTTTTACAGCGCACTTCAACGGCATTTCTCTTAAGAAAATAAAAGTCAACGTACAGATGTTACATTGGGTCTGTTTGGTTGGTTATTACCACAATTTGCCAAATTTTGCCATACTTCAGTTTGTGGCACATTTTTTTCTTACATGAACTCCCTTGTCTTGAAAAGAATAAAATTTCGAATGGTGTTAAGTACAATGATTCAAAGTTTGATCAAATCTATATAAAAAAATATTAATAATTACTTCATCCGTTCCAAATTATAAGACACTTTGACTTTTTTTTACATCTATTTTACTATACATTTAGATAAATAATATGTTTATATACATAGCAAAGTGGATGAACCAAAAAGTCAAAGCGACATATAATTTGGAATGGAGAGAGTACCTTACTAAGTAAGTGTCATTAGACTTATCATGAAATATATTTTTATAGTGTACTTATTTAAAGTCATACATGTTAAAAATTTTCTATAAATTTTGTCAAATTGAAGATTACTTGACTTTAACCAGATCTAGAATTGTATCTTTTTTTCATGAGATGGAGGTAGTACGTAGAAGTATAAAAATTGGAAGGTTTGTGAATAATTTAAAGACGCCTGAGCACTAGTAAATTGGATTTGTGGTGCGTTTTTTCACACAAGATATGCACCGTGGTGTTGCGACGATAAGAAGCAATCATGATCTTGCTATTGTCCCTTTCATTTCTTGAAAATTAAAGTTGGATCTTGTCTCGATGTCTTTTACACTGATTTTATTTTTATTGTTTTGCTATTTTCTATTATGGGGTCACTGCTATTGTGACAAAAATACATAATTCAATTGAATTTATAACCGGACACAGGTCAATTAGCTACATCTAGCATTTGAATTGAATCAGCTTTTTTTTAGGGGAATTTGAATTGAATCAGATAAGCCATCTTTTTTTAGAAGAGTTTTAGCATAGCAGCATACTTCACACGTCCAAGGAGTTCCTTCTCCGGCCCATATAATTCCACTTCCGTGTTTTTGTTAACGGTCCACGGCTCCGTTGACTCGCAGTGTAGCGCGATACGTGCCCACTGCCCCCTCGCGCGACACTCCGGCCCCCAACTTCCGAAAAAAACTCCAGAGGTAGAAATGGCGGCGGCGGAGAAGCCCGCGGCGGTGCGGCGAGCGGAGGAGCTGGTGGAGAGGGAGATGGGCGGGCGCGACGCCTCCCACGACGCCGCGCACGCGCTCCGCGTCCGGGACCTCGCGCTCTCGCTCGCAGCCGAAGAGGGCCTCTCCGCCCCCAGCCGCCTCCTCACCGTAACTAACCACTGCCTCGCCTCTCCTTCGTTTCTCTGTATCATGCGGTCCTGGCACTGAAAATTTCCTGGTTTTCTGATCCACATGCCGTTTGGTTGCTCCAGGTGGAACTGGCCGCTCTTCTGCACGACGTTGGTAACTCCCTACGCCCCCAAATTATCCTTTATTATAGATTCTATTTGGTTTACCTCTCCAATCCATCCATTTGAGTGTGACTGGTTTTTTTTTTGCAGGAGATTACAAGTATACCAAGTAGGGAGCTTCTAGTGTTTTGTTAACTTCATTCCTTGTGTTTTCGAAGAGTGGAAGGAAGTTGAATTAGAGTTAGCGGAACCCTTTGTGCTGTAGAGACCGTGCATTAGTGATTGACCGTTGACTGTGTTGAGGAGCGAGTTTGATTCTTTCATATGTCATGAATTGCTTACATAAGTGGATATTGGGTAGGAACAATGTGGAGGATATGAGCGTCGTTGAGATGTTTCTTCAAGAGGTAGGATTGGATGAAGGCCTGAAGGATGAAATAGTGGCGATTATTAAGGGGATGGGTGAGATATTCTCTTATTCAGTTATTTGTGTATATGCTTATGTACTTCATTTTTGTTCGACGACAGATTTCTTTGGGGGCACAGTCTAGTTCAAACAGTTCATTTATGTTGCTTATTCCTCTTTGACATGCATGTGTCCATTTTATTATGATCTCAGATTATTTATCTTCGTCCACTTGTTCCTTCACTTATATTGCCGCAGAAAATTTTAATTCATTATGCCCTTTGCTAAGATACTTGTTTGCTGTTACATCATCTGAATACCCCCAAGTACCTCACAGGAAAAAGGAACATCCATAAATACGCTTAATGTATCATTGTTAGTTCCTAGTGAATCATTCTTTCAATTATGCTTGCAAAATGTCTTTCTAACCCTTTAATAAACTGCAGGGTTCAAAAATGAAGTTTCGAATAAATCTATTGTTGATCCCACTCTTGAGTTTGCAATTGTACAAGACGCAGATCGCCTGGATGCAATTGGGGCAATTGGTAAATACTTCTTAAGTGGAGTTTTAAATTCTGTATGATCCGAATTTCTTTTAAAAATTATGATGCGATACAACTATGCAAACTCTAGTTATACTTATACCCAACCTTTTCCAGGTCCATTTCTTCTTGTGTTTGTCTATTTTCTTTGAATTCTTCTGGAAGAGATCCATAGAATGTTTCCTTCACTATTAGTTTTTACCAAATAGACTGTTGTGGGAAAATACCACTATGTGTATCTCTACAAGCATTGCAAACCAATAAATATAGCTTCCTGACACCTACTGAGAGAGGCACAGGCACTCCATCAACTTCTCTTAGGGCTGTCACACATATTTCATTTGTCTCAGCAGTTGTCTTCTAACAGCATTTACTTCCTGTTGCTCTTCACCTATCTGATATTCTGTGATATGCTAATCGCAATAGTGTACCACCAGCCAGACGAATCTTGAACCTGATAGCATGTAGATGCGAGTGTATGTTAACTTATGCAACTCTTAAACTAGAAGATGGCTAGATGAGCTAAAGCAGGGAAAATATAAGATGAAACCTCTGCTATTGTTCTCTACTAGTTTTCTTCTTGTCTTGACCCAATAAGTGCTTATAAATTTTCTACTTATATGCATTATATGGGGAAAGAAAACCAAAGATGCACATATTTTTGGCTACCTTTGTAGTTCAAATAAGAACTCTGTGTTTAGCCTTCTCATGTGATACATGTAGGTATTGCAAGATGTTTTACATATGGTGGGAGCAAGAACAGCGCATTACATGATCCTAGAATTCTGCCACGTGATAACTTGTCAAAGGAAAAGTACATGTCCAAGGAAGAGAAGGAGACATCAATCAATCATTTTCATGAGAAGCTTTTTAAACTGAAGGACATGATGAAGACAGAGGTAATTAATCATCTTTTGTATAGAAGTCTTGTGACTGCTGCACATTCATCTTGTATAAATTCAGGAAGAAAGCATTGTCCCTACACCTAATGAATCTACTAAGAGTTATTTTAGGTCTAGTTCGCTTCCTTTTTCTGTCTGGGGAGAAACTAGTTTGCTTCATTTATTATGCACATAATTTGTGGGAATTAGATTTGCTTAGTCCTACTCCTGTTAGCTAGGATTGATGTCATGATTAACAGTCGCCTGTTATTTGTTCTCTATTCGATTTTTTTATGATTGTATCATAGTATCCGGCTGTTGTTATGCGTGTATCATAGTATCAGGCTAGGTTTACCCAGAAATACACTCACTCTAGTATTCCCTAATCTGCTCGATATGTACTGAGACCTAGTTCACTGTGTGCATAGGCCGGGAGAAGGAGAGCTGAAAAAAGGCATAAGTTCATGGAGGAGTTCATGGCTGAATTCTACGAAGAGTGGAGTGGCAGGGCTTGAGGTTGAACAACCCGGTTTTGCGCTTGTGTGAGACTGTGCAGTTGGCCAACCATTTCTCAACAACCCATGATGATGTTCGTCTACTTGACCTATTTTCTGCTGATGAAGTCAGGCAAATAAACAATGCAAAGTCTATTAGATTGGCTGAACAATCATACGGTCCTGTGATAAGCAGTCAACCCACTAGCAATTCCGTGGATGCCGCTGGAGCTGGAGTACTTTGCCAAGTACAAGTAGGTCCTAAGATGGCACTGAGTGCAGTTGATTTATAGCAAATCTATTCAAACAGATGCCATGGCATCTTGTTGCTGTTGTACTGAAATAATACTGCTACAATATACCGGTTACATCACCTGAAGGTTATTAAGTGTTTTGCCATCACACATATACATATAAATTTATACATATGCAGAAGTTCTATACTACATGTAAACAAAACAAATGAAGTACATAGTAACAGTATATATAGACTACAAAGAAGATGCAAAATGAAAACACAGAAATCTTGTTCCACATCAGCTCCAACCTCCACTCACACAAAGTGGCACAACGAAAAGAGTCCTGCTTCTTTCATGTCTTTCTTCAGTCTCTGAGCCTCATTATTGGCAGTCGGCACCACAGCTCAGAGCTTGTTGGTCTTGTCTCTCTTGGTCAGCGTCACCTTGAGCCCGTGCTTCATGTACATGGTGAGCGCCAGCTTGGGCGCGACGGGGTGGCCCTCGACAACGTGGACGCGGTAGCGGTGGAGGATGGAGGCGGCCGCGAACTTCATCTGGTAGTAGGCGAAGTCCTTGCCGAGGCACAGGCGCGGCCCGCCGTTGAAGGCGGTGAACTTGTAGGCGGACTCGCTCATGAAGCGGCCGTCCCGGAGCCACCGCTCCGGCTTGTACTCCCGGCAGTCGTCGCCCCAGATGCTCTCCATCCGCCCCATGGAGTACATGGCGTAGATCACCTTGGTGCCCTTCTTCAGCACCGTCCCGTCCGGGAACACCTCGTCCTCCACGACCTGGCATGTACGTATTGCGTCAGTACTGGGATTAGCAACCTACTACTTGTTGCAAATCAGTAAATCGCCTTTACGAGTCTAAGCTATTTTCCCCAAATGTATTCATTTTCAAGAAAGGGGTAGTTAACTAGTAAGATGGGTGCAGCTACTGAACTACAGCTGAGAATTGGCCCAACAGGCGTCTTTGTCAGGTCTTCAAGTCTTCAACGACAATATATACCCCAAAGAACATGTAGGCAACGTCTAGATGACCAACTTGCAACCTAAACTCCTGCCCACGTCCTTTTTTCTTTCTCCTCTCTCACGGCACATCAACTTCAAGATGTGTTGGACCCATCACCCAATCAGAATCAGCCTATCATTAGTTCCGTGCATGATGCAGCTGGCCAGCTTCCAACTGTAGAGGATCTAGTGCATGCAGTGGTAATATAATATATAAGTGTAACACAGTGACAAGACTCTATCAACTCATTTTTGGTACTACTAACACCCAACCTCAATATATCAAGAAATCAGCCTCAGATTTCCTCCTCATGACATTGTTTTATTGTGCAATTCTCCTAGATGTCAGATGCTTGATCTTTTGTTGTTGTTCAGATAACAAGTAATTTTATCATTGTTTATGAAAATAATTAAAATTATCTTTTGTCAGATGTCCTTTTAATTGTACTAGTTGATTGTGTAAGATTGTTGTGAAATATAGCAATTTATTGTGTTGGTGTAGGATGCAAATATCTTTGCAGCATTTGGTGTCACGATTTTCACTGTGCCATGGATTCCAATCAAATTTCCTAGCAGGACAACCGGTTTATTTCGTTTCTTGTTTTCTAGTGCCCAGGGGAAGTGGTGTTGATCGGCAGCTTCTACTTTTGCAATTCATGCAGATTGCAACTTCCAAGCCGTACCTCACATG
The DNA here is from genome assembly GCA_038087645.1 of Saccharum hybrid cultivar R570. Lineage (NCBI taxonomy): Eukaryota > Viridiplantae > Streptophyta > Magnoliopsida > Poales > Poaceae > Saccharum > Saccharum hybrid cultivar. Next base: position 259,597 of record JAQSUU010000071.1, on the reverse strand, counting down.
CAGACAGAGCCATCTACTCACACACTTGGGACTTGACACTACAAGGACGAGTTAGTTTCACCGAACGACGACCACGGCAATACAATACAAGAGCGAAGCGCTCCTCCTTCCAAAATGTAGAACGCGTGCTCCTGTATTTGCCACACTCGCGCTAGCTTGTTTTTCTATTCTAATACAAAATGTTTGTTCAGGTAAGTTCTCAAAAAGAACATCATACGCTTGTTTGGAATACAGGAATTTCACGCAAAACCGCTTGATTCTTAGCTATATATAAATATAATAGGATTTGGAGGAGCTTCCTTATTTCAAACATGGCCAAGAATTTATTGTTGTATATAATGTAGTGTAGTATATCAAGCACATGCATATGCCGATGAATAATACGGTAGATGAGAATTGAGAAGCAACGTAGCACGGGCATGCATGGTTTCAGTATGGGCGTGCTTGCGTACCTCCTTGTGGTCGACGGGCACGGACGGGTAGAGGCGGAGCGCCTCGGAGAGCGCGGCGTGGAGGTACTCCATCCGCTTCACCTCCTCGGGCCTGAACACCAGCTCCTCCTCATCGACCTCCCTGCCTGCAGCCTCCTTCCGTGCCGCCATGATCCCCTCGATCTCCTCCACGATCTTGGCCTCCACGCCGGGGTTCCTGCCGAGCAGCCAGAAGAACCACGCGAGCGCCACCGACGAGGTATCGCGCCCGGCCAGGATGAAGTTGACGCAGATGTCGCGGAGGAACTTGTCCGTGTACGGGCGCCCGTCCTCGTCGCGCATCTTGGTGAACACGGTGAGCAGGTCCGACCTGCTGCGCCCGGCCGAGGCCTCGGCGGCGAGCTCCTCCTTGCGCCTGCGGATGACGTCGTACGCGAACTCGTCGACGCCGGCCAGGCAGCGCTGGAGCACGCGCTCGTGCCCGACGCCGAGCGCGCGCATCGCGCGCCACACCGCGGTGGGCGTGATGAAGCGGATGGTGGTGGCCTCGGTGGCGTCCTCGAACGCCCGGGCGAACGGGATCTCGGGGAGGCCCGGGCTGAGGCAGCCCGGGTCGACGCCGAAGGCGATCATGCAGACGTTGTCGAACGTGAGGCGGAGGAGCACGTCCTGGAGGTCGACGGCGCCGCCACTGGCCTCGGCGTCGGCGAGCACGGGGAGCAGCCGGCGGTGCACGAGCTCGACGAGCGAGCTGGCCGTGAGCGCGCGGAACTCGGCGGAGTGGAACTCGAGGCTGGCCGCCTTGCGCTGCCGCCTCCACACCTCATCGTCGGCGCCAAAGATGCCGTCACCGAGGAGGTCCCGCACGGTGTCGCGGAAGTAGGGGCCCTTGGGGAAGCTCCCGAACCGGGTCTTGAGGAGGTGCTCCAGGTTCCGCGGGTCGGCGGTGACCACGCACTGGAGGTTGGTGAACCACGGCCCGCGGAACGTGAACGTGCCGCCGCGCGCCTTGAGCACGCCCGTGATCCACTCGTACATGTCGCTGCGGAGGCCCAGGAGCAGGGACGGGAGCATGCCCACGAGCGGCCACGTCGGCAGCCCCTGAATGCGCCGCTGCCGCAGCGAGTGGATGGCCACGAAGATGGACGCGGCCACCAGCACCTCCACCGTCTGCACCTCCGGGAGCAGGCCCGCCAGTCCGCCGCTGCCGGCACCGGCCGCCGCCGCAGCAACAGTGGCGTTTTGCGAGACGGCGGTGTCCATGGCGATCATGGATGGTGTGTTGGCGTAGGCTGGGCAAAGAAAGGTGGTGGTGGTGGCTTGGCCTTGGCTTGTGTGTGCGCTAGCTGTGTGAGTTTCTGGAGAGCGTTCCTGAGGGTGCTGCAATATATAGGCGTGCGTGTGTGATGCCGGTGTGGTTGATAGCTTGATGGCAACAACATACATACGGGCCGTTTTGATTTGGTGAGCCGAAAGTCTTGAGAACCAAACTAGCTACTGTAACCGTGTAACGTCCACGTCCGTAAACACATTTTGTCACACGCGTCCACGCTAAGCTCGGGGTGAAAACAGCTTAATTTAGTATCAAAAAACAAAAAGAAAACAGCTTAATTTTGTGCTGTTTGAGCGTCACCATTAGTAATTAATATGCGACAGTACGTACGTGCATTATCCTTGACAAGTAAAAATTTGTAGATTAAGTTCTTATTATATTTTTAAAAAAAAACATGCGTAATGATTAGTTGTGAAAATTTCCAATACATTTTATGAAGGTGTTGAATAGAGAAAAAATATTAGTTACATGTTGTTAGCAAAAGTTTCCAAAAATAAAAGTTTCTCTAAAAGATTTAGCAACATTATCATGAAACTTGTGCTGAAAATATTTGCTAGAAAGTGAGAAATGTTGTAATTGTGTGTTTTTCCCTTGTGTTTCACCTTCTCTATTGACACATGAACCAGTAATTTTTCTGCTGGCTTAATTAGCTTTTCTTAAGAAAATTCACTAAAATAAAATTATCCCTATATAAACAACAAAAAACCTAGGATGCTGATTGAGAGGGCACGCGCACCTATCGTAACTCCCGCTCAAAACACCTACATTTTTGTACTAGAATCAGATGGTTTAACATAATTTTCTCATGAAATTGTTTGCACTTCCAAGAAGAATTATTTTTTTGGTCAAAAACATAAAAGATATGCGTACCTTTGCATTAAGGGAAAACAAGTTTTATACGACGTCAACGTGTAAAGCCTAAGGCAAGTTCAGAACTGCAGCAAACAAGAGGTTGTGTATTACTTAATGTGGACAGCCTCTTGTATGCTTAATAATGTGGACAAGCCAACTGTATAGCTAATACTAACGAACAAGCTACCCAACTTTTGCGAGTATCCCTGCCTCAATTCATACTTCTCCTTCATCCAGTGGCTGCTCGCAGTTGGCCAGCGGCCTGTGATAGGTAAATAAATTTATCTTGGCTGCATGATTCATATGGCTGGTTTGGCATGGGATCGGCGCATGTTTGAACAAATGAGGAGCAAGGGTTAGGAAGACGAATGTTGTGTTGTACTATGTAGTTAGACACAGACTTTTTTCTACTCTAAAATAAATTGCATCTTCCGACTTCCTTTTATGTTCTGCCCATCTCTCTTTTTCAAGAAAAAAAATAAAGTCAGACCTTTTATACGTATTTGTTATTAGCGGGTTTTATCTTTTTTTTGTACAAGCACATGAAGGAAGTGTTAATTTATTGGTAAAATATGTGTTTTTGTAATCAATTTTTCCTACCGAAATATGTGTTTTTAATTAAATAAATTGTTTGTATTTTGTATTTATAGTATTATTCTTATATCGTATTTCAATTAATAAAAGCAAACAAACACCCATATGCTTACAAACATCAAAACATATTCCAGACAATATTTGGGGGCATATTAGACCTTTCCTTAGTAAAAGGTTATATTTCTGGAGCAGAGTCGATCTGCGAGTGACTCCAGTGAAGTTGGCGGAGCAGAGCTGAAAAACTAGAGCGGAGCAGTCTGCTCCCCTTATTTTCTTGGCCCTAAAAAAATTATGCTTCCTTTCTTGGCCCTTTTTATTTTTGAAGTTGGCTCAATAGCTATCTTCGGTTTCTTATATGGCCGTTCCGTTAATTTTAGGAATTAACGGTGGGGGCAAAATAATTTTCTTGTTTCTTTCCTTCCATAGTCGGGGGAGCAAACAATGTGTCCGATCCTTACGCCTGTCGCCGTTCCAGCGTGACCCTAAGAGGAAGAGGAACTAGCAATCTTGCAGAGAAGCGCCGGCTGGTGGTTGCTGGCAATTGACGTCGAGGACTGAACATACTCGCCACCAAAGCTTCCATGTGTGTGATCACTTGTTTCGGGTTCTGCTCTTCTTGATCGATCGCAAAGGGGGCACAGGGCGATCGCTTGCGACCCATGACGCTACCGTGTTGATCTTCCAATCCCTATGCTTGAAACACGAGCCAGAGGAAGAACGTGAACTTGTACGTACCCATGCATGCCGGATGCTCAGGCACCGCACCATGAGCCCTCCGATCCCTTGATTTCTCCGATCCTTGATGATCAGGGAGTGCATGCATGACATGCAAGCTGCGCTGCGGTCTTGAGTTCTCCTCAGGACGGCTGCACATTGCACAAATGTGGGGTGCTGGACGTCCATCCAAACTCTTGCCCAGAATCGCTGGAGGCGTTGAAGAGGGACCGCGCTGTCCAAAAAAGGATATATTGGCCGTGCAGACAAGTACGAGATAAAAGCAAGTGGTACGCAGGTAGTACATTTGAGCGTGCAGTGTCTATAGCACTACGCATTTGGCCAAGCGGAAAAGTGAGCATTTGTGCATGCTAATGTTTTTATATACTCCGTGGTATTAAACCAACCATCTTTTCCTAAAGTTTGTCGTCCTCTCTTTAATTTGAACTTAATAAGCGATACTAATCAGAGGCATCACTGTTGCTGAAATTGGCAGCACACACCCCTCAGACTGAAAAACTCAAATGCTTCAACTGTATTTCGTCCCTTTTCAAGCAGCATACTAAGGTCAAATGTGTTACATCCACGGATATATAGCTTTTTAAAATAAATAATCGGGCGCTCAACACCCATCCTCTTAATGACGTGGCAGCGCTCTTGCCTGTCGATTCCAAGACATGGTGGTTTTCTTTAATCTGCATGCCACTGCGATGGATGTCGAATTGTCGATGACGCAGTGTACGTGTCTGGTGGCACGTCGTTCTTATTTCCTGTACGCTACGGTGGCCGGCGATTTATCGCTGCTGGAGAAAACTGTAGACCGGGCTTTATTTCATCACTGATGATCAGATATTGCTTGACTGCATTGATCGATCTCCGTTAATGCAGAGGATCCGGATCACCTGTCCCGGACTGTGCCGCTGTCGCCCGCGACGGATCGGACGCGCCATCCAACCGGAGTGGGGCGCACCGTGCACACAGCCAACTAGGACTCGCGCGCCCGGCCGGGGGAGGATGGCTGGTTGGTGGCCGAGCCGAGCGCCCATCTCGCCCGCTCGCGCGTCCTGCTCTGCTCTGTGCTCTCGTTGCCGCGCCCGCCTCTTTCGTTGCCATGCCCATGCCGGCCGGTGGTGGCGACTGGCAAGTCAGGAAGCAGGCGGGGCGGGTTCTTAACATTACCCGCCTGCTCGGCCCGCAAAATAATTGTTTGTGGCTGTTATGGTTAAGCTGCTAATCGTTCGTGGACTACTATCCTTTGAGCCCGCCGAACCCGCAACAAAAGCGAAAGCCTGCTACAGACCCGCAAAAACCCGCAAGTACCATCGCCGCTGCTATCGATGTCGTGCTCCTCTCCTGAAACCTATCGCTACTGTCGTTACTGACGACGACGTGCTGAGGGAGGCCTGCAGGCTGGGCTACCTCCTCGCCGGCTCCATCTTCCTCAACAGCATCCGGCCGGTGCTCTCAGGCGTGGCCATCGGAGCCGGCTGGCAGGCGCTCGTCGCCTTCGTCAACATAGGCAGCTACTACTTCGTCGGCATCCCGCTGGTGGCGCTCTTCGGCTTCAAGCTAAGCATGGATGCAATGGTTAAAAAAAAGGAATTCGAAAGTTCATTCTAATCAATGTGTGTAATCTCTGTACATAATTACATGACATTCTGATCAAATGAAATCTGCAGGGGATTTGGTTGGGCATGACACTCGGAACTCTGCTTCAGACCGCTATCCTTGTGTTCATTTCATACAGGACGAGGACCAAGCGGGAGAAACAGTTTTTTTTTGGACAACAAGTGGGAGAAACATAAACTGCACTAACGGCAGACAGCAGCAGCCTGCCACGGTGCCTGCGTGGGCGCGGCCAATTGGCAAGGCCAAAACAAAAGTCAAGAACACTCGATTAGTCTTGTATAATTTTACAGTGGCTAAAAAATTCTTGTTTACCCAGGAAGAACGTATTTACAGAGAGCTGTTGCGGATCTTGCGGGTTTTGCAGTCAAGTTTGTTGTGTCCACGGAGCGTTTGTCCACAAGGTCCGCAGCTTAGTGGCTAGCCGCAAACCCGCTAATAAACTTTGCGGCAAGCAATACGGGTTAGCGGCCGGCCACGAGCCCGCTTACAAGTGCCGAGTGGCGAATCCAGCCATGAAGTCCGTCTTTTTTTTTTGTTTTTTAGCCCTTTTTTCGAAAGATTCTCTCAAATATGCCCCTGGCGGAAAGATTTTAAAAAATGGACCCTTCTCTTGGCGCTATAGTCGTCGGCGCCAAGATATAACTGCATGGCGCCAGGGTCACTGGCGCCATGACCCTGCCGTCGTGGCGGTGACGTGACAGGGAGCATGGCGCCATGGATCTTGGCGCCATGCATGGCGCCATGCTCCCAGTAAAAACACGGTCTCTTCTCTTTTTTTCCTTTTTCTCTCTTTCTTCTTCGCCCGCGCGCCCGGCCGCGCCCGACCGCCGCCGCCCGCCCGCCCGCCCGCCCGCCCGCCCCCGGCCACGCGCCCCGCCCGCCCCGGCCTCCGCACACGCGCGCCGCCGCCCGCGCGCTCGCACCGCCGCCCGCCCCCGGCCGCGCGTCCCCGCGCCCGCGCCGCCGCCCGCGGCCGCGGCCTCAGCTCGCCCGGCCGCCCGCGCCCCCGGCCGCCCGCCAGCGGCCCCGCGCGCGCCCCCGGCCGCTCGTCCCCGCGCCCGAGCTCGCCGCGCGCGCTCCCGCCACTGCCTGCCCGCCGCTCGCGCGGCACCGCGTCGGCCGCACGTTGCTGCTCGTCGCTCGTATCTCAAGCGCTGGCATCTCCGCTTCTGCACAAGGTAAACTAGTTTGTTGTTCTTACTTAATAATAGTATGTTAGTTAGTCATGAAACTAGTTAGTTAGTGTATTATAGATTAAGATTGATGGATACTTTATATAGTTACTTAGTTAGTTAGTTAGTTAGTTATATAGTTAGTTACTGAGATTGATGGATACTTTATATAGTTACTTAGTTATTTAGTTAGTTACTAAGATTGATGGATACTTTATATAGTTACTAAAATCTTTGAAATGCAGTGTTCAGAGTCCAAAGAAAACTGTAACTTCACTAGGTGGGTCGATCCTAGACCAATCTATCCGCACGCACAATACATCTACTACTTGCAAGACCGTATCTTCGAACTAGAAAGGGAAGTTAGCAATGGTTACAAAGACGATGAAGCAGACGATACCAGTAGTGGTGCCGTTTCACAGGACGGACCATGCCATGATCCATATTGCACCTGCCCTAACCACAAGAACAACGGGCCTCCGCCACCACCCCGCCACCTCCACCATCAACAATGGAAGGGTACTGTGGAGAAGGGGCTACACAGTTTGCTATGTGGCCGCACTACTAGATAGAACAAATCTATCGTGTACACATGTCATGTAATGTGCTTGTTGTTCGCTCTAATTACCTAAGGCATGTTAGGTTTAGTCCAGGACATATGTGCCCTAGTTTGGTACAAGTTCTGACATGTCATGTCTTATGTTATGCGTGTTGAATTGTGAAATCTAGTACTTTCTTATGTTTTATGTGCACCTCAAGAACTAGTTTCAGTAACTCAGTAACATTAAACCTGATATATGACAACACTATGCAAGGTCCAAAAACTTAAAGTGCATAAGAAATACATGACAGACGAAATAGATAACACAGAACATGCCCTAGGTATATGGTTTACCTAAAGTACAATAGATTAAACACATTGCATACTAGATCGACCACATTGTTTATGATTAAACCATACAACTAGCATACTACTGAGTACAACGAGGCCACTTTTTCTTTTTTTGGGCATCGGGATTGTCCTCCATCGCTGCCTTCGCTCTGCGCACGCGCTCAAGCTTCTTCTCCCTATCCTCTCTACACGCAGCAACACGCCTCATTTTCTCCTCTTCCTTGTGCTCCTTTGCTGCTGCCTCCTCTCTGCGTCTCTTCTCTAATATCTCCAGGCGCTCCGCATCTCACTCCTTCAGGCCTCGTAGAAGCCGCATGTCAGCCTCCTTGATCTCAGTGTCGATCCACTACTTAAAATAACATAGCGGTCAAATCCAATTAATATACAAAACTTCATATGACACAAATTAATTAATAAACAAAAGCAATTTCTCACAATAAATGTACTGCGGCGCTGACGCTCTGTAAGCTCCCATGTAAAATTGGAATACATCCAATATCTCTGCTTATATGTTGCCTCATCTTCAGAAATATCTACCTTGCAAGGATCGCCACAGAAGCACATGGGTATTGGCACACCGCTATGGAGCGGCTTTGGGACGTACGGACTTTCAGTCATCCGTCCATAGCTACAATTCAACAAATTCTAGTCTAATATAACAAAACAAATAACAATAAAACTAAAAACTAAGGGTTTACTATATGATGAAAAAGATCTACGCATACCTTTGTTTTCTAGCTTTTTCATACCTAGGCATCCTACGGTTGTAAAATACATACGAATTTTAAAAAGCACATGAACAAATAACATGTGAAGTTCATAGGTTAAGAATATGATTTCATTTTACCAAATCGATTCGAAATAAATAACGAAGGGTAAGAGAATACATAGCTCTCGAAGATCGATGGATAAAATCCAACTTCTCACGGTCTAATAGGTCGATTGAAAAGGTTGGTCGAAGTGTACAAAGTAAAAACCCGAGGAGTGGGAGAAAGAAAACGAGAATGAGTCGGGGGAAGGGGATTGGCTAAAATGTGTGTTCATGGCGCCAATATGCATGGCGCTAAGATCCATGGCGCCATGCTCCCTGCCACGTCACCGCCCCTGGCGCCATGCCGTTATATCTTGGCGCCGACGACTATGACGTCAAGAGAATGGTCCATTTTTTAAAATCTTTTCGCTAGGGGCATATTTGAGAGAATCTTTCGAAAAAGGCTAAAAAACAAAAAAGACCGTCATGAAGTTCACTGGGTCATCACAGTTATACAATGAGGTCAGCACCATTATTGAACTGTGATAAACAGTAATTATCCACTGGTTTTGTCTGAGCCATCGGGGTCAGGCGACCGTATTACAGGCTAGATTCGCACGCAATCACTGCCCCCCTTGCCCAGCCACTGCATGGCGGTGGCGCGGAGCCCAGGGCCATCTCGCGTCGACTCGGCGTAACGAACAGTTTGCGTGTGACCACGAGGAGGCCGCGCCGAACCGCCCGTCACGCGCGGGGGCCGGCCGCCCGTGGTTTCCGCTAGTTTTTACTGTTTTTTTTCCCACGCGGCACGGCAACAGGCTCTGGTTTTCGTTCCGCAGCCCGCATGCGGGTGCAGGTGACGCACGGGTCGCGGGGGTCGGTGAGCTAGATCGTGGAAACTCCGTCTCAAGGCCTGATCAGGTCATCCACCGGTCGTCAAAAACCCTTTCCGTAGTCAGAAAAGGGTCCTCAAGAAGACGCTTGCCGTTACGTAGGTTATAGTAGTTAACTATAGTTATGCACATGCAGTAATCGGCATCCACAAATTTGATGGCGTGTGGAGCTGCTTCAGCTAGCTCGCTGTGATTGGACAGTGGAATCGTGGTTGCTTCCGGTATGTGTAAGCAGTCTTGTCAAGATTTTATCCGGATTTGTTCCTCGTACATAATACGTAGATAGGTGATCCATCGCATTGCTGCTGTGTTTGTTCTAGTAGGTGCGCTGCCTCCCAAACCAAACTGCAGCCACCTTTGACCCTGACGTGATTGATCACCATCATGTATATATACAAACCACAAAGTGAAACTGAAAAGCAACTAACCAACCGTACATGTCCAACGTTGCCAATGCCAAAACGCAGCTGCCCTGCCGTAAGCCAGAAGAATGAAGAATCCATGTGTTTGCTGGCTGGGAAACAAAAGGAGTTGCATCTACCTGCAATGCACCCACACCGTACCCACAGTTTGTTCGACGCGTTCAGAGGTAGCTACGATTGGTTGTCTAACGAGTAACGACAATTGACTAGAGGCATGGCCCGCCGCCCGGGCACACCTGTTGCTTTGGCATGTAGCAAAAACTTGTAAACTGGCTGGAGCTCTAGAACTAGAAGAAGTTGATGTCACGTTACGTACTGTCGTTGGAGCGATGCAATGAAAAGATGCATACGCATACGCATCAACAGACTTTCAGGGACCTCAGGACACAAAATTAATATTCTTCACGACACATGATTTCAGGATAGATAATGGAATAGGACACATAAAACAATCCTAATAAACCACTGCATCGAAGTTCGAAGGCACTACAAATAAATAAGGAGCCGGATATAACAGAGTCAAAACACATCGATCAACACATCTGAAAATCCATTACAGAATACACAATAATCCAAATGATAGTTCTAGTAGCAGATGTATATAAACCGTGTCCAAAATTTGAGTATCACTGTTCACCGAACATATAGTATCATCACATATAGTTTTAAGTCATATATGTAGTACTAGAAGATAACAGTGCAAGTCATAAGCATGTGCCGCCACTGAAGTAAAAGGGGCAACCGTGCGTTTCAGGCTCCTCTGTTGAGTTTGAGTCGCAGGAGGTGCTGCTTCCCGGCGTTGTGCTGCTCGACGTTGAGCCCGCTGGAGAGGTGCACGTCGCACACCTTGCACCGCACGTTCATCTCGCCGGCGAGGTAGGCCACCCGGTTGCGGTGCTTCCGCCCCTGCTCGTGCTGCTTCAGGTGCCACGCCGTCATGCACAGCACGCCGCAGAAGGCGCACGGCACGGTGGGCTTCTTCTTCGCCGCTGGGTGCGGTGGCTTGCGCGCCGTCCTTCGCTGGAGCTGGAGCCCGGGGACGGTGGCGCTGGGGCCGGCGTGCGCTGGCGGCGCGCCTGCTGCCGCTGGCTGCGGAGCCTGCCCCACCCTTTGTGCGTTCAGCATCGGTGGGGGTGGGGGTGGGGTGCGGTGGGCGTTCGGCGGCGCCGGTTGTTGTGGTGGCTGCGCCGGCGCCTTCGGCCCTGGTGGCCGGCGCTGGTACTGCTTCAGCGGTGGCGCGCGAACACCAGCGAACCCAGGAGGCGGTCCGATTTCTAGCCTCTTTGCGCATGGGTACTTCGCCGGTGGAGGTGGTGGCGGTGGCGGTGGGCGCAGGGGCAGGGGTGCTTGCTGTACCTGAGAAGAAGCGAGGAAATACACAAGTCACACAACAGGTCATGGACAGAATCCACTGTACACGACAATGCAATCGCCAATTTGTAACAAAAGATGAAGGAAATGCAGGCATCAAAGTTGGAATGGATGGATCTAATTAACTATGCGGTTGCTGAACATCATGTATAGTCCTATTATTTGCTCGGTCCTATTAGTTTTTCAGAAGTGTAAAATGTGACAATGAACTGACATACTTTTTAAAATCCATGTACAAAAACTTGCACACGACAATCCTACAGTTAGAGGTCCTTTCCTCTTCAAATGAAGAAATATTGGCCCTGTTTAGCCGGCTTATAATCCGTACTTTTCAGCTTGTTTTTTTTCAGCCAGAACAATGTTTTCTGTTGCACTACTTCAGCAGTCGTACTTTTCAACGATCCAACAACGTTTTCCTCTCACAGCATTTCAGCATAAGCAGCAGTATAAGCCAAATTTCACCCTTAATGTTTGATTCTAAGACAAACTTTGTGTTACCCCCCACCCCAGTAAACTATTCTTTAAATTAATTGTAGTATCATCTTTCTACACCATGTTTGTTTAATTGGAAAATGCAGCTACACAGTACAATTCTAGCACTTTATTATGAACTGTCATTTGAGGAAAGACACCATCACAAGGCAACCGAATAGTACATGTACATTTCTATATTTTGAATGGTAGGCTTTCAAGGCTACCACTATCTTCATAAAATATTTGGATTTAGAAGTGACAAGCTTTTTTGTTGCAAGTGTCAATCGATTAGGTCCTTATGTCACCGACAGATTATATCAAAACAAATACTTGAAGTTGAAGATTAGAATGAGACGCACAATCCTAGAACCCACAGAGTTTTCGTTTTCTCTGCATAGCAATAATAACTTAACTGAAAAATGCTACTTGGCCCGTTTTCTCTAGCTGAAATTACTGTTATGATCAGACTTGGCACAAACCAAATATATAAGCATAAACATAAAACAAAACGCTGAAATTTGAACTACATTTTTCAGAAAAAGCATCACTTCAGTATTACTCACATCCTTCAACAGTTCAGTATAAAGAAAAGGAGGAAGCAACGCCTCACCGGTGGGGCTGGGGGAGGCTGCAACTGAGCACTGCCAGAGGTTTGCAGGCCCCTCCTCCTCCTGATGAGCTCGAGCCGGCGCTGGACGTCCTTGGTGAACATGTCCCTTAGCTCTTGGTCGGTGGTGACCTGCCCGGGTACGTCACTCTCCCTTTCATCTTCTACTTTGATCACAAGAGCACCTGGCGGAACCGGAAATGGCGGCGCCATGCTCGTCAGAGGAGTCGCCGGCTGGATGTGCTGCTGGGGGATGAAATCTATGTGCTGAAGAGGAAGAACTACTATAGAACTGAGCAACAAAACAAACTAGGCAAGTAGATAAATTAAGTCTATGCTGCTTTCATCCAGCTTTGGTTAGCCCCTCACACCTTGTGCATTGAGAGCACACTTCGTGGGCCAGGCCATAGAGAGTGATGGAGAGAGCCCAGCCCAGCGTTTGTATTGGGTAGAAAGGAACAGGGCCCAGCATGACGAGTCCGACTCCAGAACGCAGAAAGATTCGAGTCGGTTCACCAGTTCACCGGCTTTCATATTCCACGGAACCGATCTCTCCCATCCATCTGCTCCTTGTCCGCCACGAATTCCTCTCGCGAATCAGGCGCCCGCGGAAGCCGAGAGAGGAGCTAGAGCAGCGGCAGCCAGGTGCCGGCGCGGCGAGGCGACGCGGAGATGTCGTACCTGCTGCCGCACCAGCACTCGGGGTGGGCGGTGGACCAGGCCATCCTCGCCGAGGAGGAGCGCCTCGTCATCATCCGCTTCGGCCACGACTGGGACCAGACATGCATGCAGGTAACTGGCTCCTCGACCGCCTAACCTTAGCTTTCTACTAGTCATGCTTGATTGGTGAAATTCGATTGCGTTTAGTTGTTATTCATGTCCGTGGATGCCTCTTGTGCTGTTATTTGGGGCGCAATCATGGGATTGGGGGTTGATCGTCCCGGTGAGGACGTTGGGGTTAGGGTCTGTTGTGGAGATGATGGCCATATGTATGGCAGGACGAGGTTTAGGAGAACCGAGTCAAGGAAGGTGAAGTGTACGGACCTTGCTAATTTAGCTCCAGTAAATTAAACGAGAACATTTGTCAGTATAAAGCAAGCAACATTTGTCAGTATAAAGCAAGCTCGATTTGGGTTCATTTATGTTGTGATTCATATGGGTATGGTACAGGATTGGGGATCCCAGGGAAGCAGTACTACTTAGCTTATATAAAATAAATGTTTGTATTGTTGAAATTTAAATTGTTGTCATCTTCAGTTATCTTTTTTTAGAGGATAGTTTGTTAGTCCTATGTTGGGATAGAATGGGAAAGATTTTAGTTTATCCGTGCAAGCTTTTCTTACTATGAATAAATGATCCATTTTGCATTGGGGTTTAGATAAAAAGTTATATTCCACTTCACCTTCAAATTTTAAGTCCTTGACAAATTGCTTGCAAATTTTAAATGTAATTGGTCCTAAGTCCATGTGCCTTCATTTGTAAAAGTCTTTTTTCTTTGTCTTTTGGAACTACTTGTCAATTGGACATGGACATGGCGTGTGGATGTTGAACCTGTGCGGTCACGAATTTGTAGAGGTATGGTGAGTTGGTGACTACGCAGAGAGGTATGTTTAATATATTGTTCATCTAAGCTGCTTACTGGTGCTAATTAAAAGTGTAAATTGCAGTGATTTTGCTTATTCAGAGTTGTAAAGTTTGACTAGCTATTGGTGTTTTGGCATACCGTTGACAAGTAGATGATGTTCTGGGATCTTGGGGGTGCACTACTTTCTAACTATAGCTGATTCAAATACAAGAACACTATTGTTAGTGCTTTCGTGTTTACAATCCAACCACACCCTGAGTTGTTCATCCTAGGGTATGTGGTCACTGGTCAGTTTGAAACTTTGAATTGAATTAGAATATAGAATTGGGAAGTTTGGGATGTTTCCTTTTTCTGAGAATAGGCAATGTTATCTCACACTTGTTTTGATATTTTGTCTTCCACATATTTGGAGTTATTAGAAAGTTTTTTCTGGACAAAATTATGGTGAAGTACATAGCAATAAGGTTTTGTAATTGATGTTTTTATTTTATTTTTTGGTTTGACTCTTGACTCGTGCTTTGGGGCAGTATTCTGACTCATTTTACCGTGTTATTCTGACTCTTTTTATCTTATTTGTGCATATAGATGGATGAAGTGCTGGCCTTAGTTGCTGAGACCATAAAGAACTTTGCCATTATCTACCTTGTTGATATAACTGAGGTTCCTGACTTTAACACCTTGTATGAATTGTATGATCCATCGACAGTGATGTTCTTCTTCTGGAACAAGCGCATCATGATTGATCTTGGGACAGGAAACAACAATAAGAGTAATTGGGCCTTGAAGGACAAGCATGAGTTTATTGACATTGTAACATTGTAACATTGTAGAGACTGGGTATAGGTGTGCTCGGAAGGGCCATGGTTTGATGATTGCTCCAAAGGACTACTCCACCAAGTACCGTTACTAGGCTATTTTTGTTGGCTATTGATGTGTAGGTTCTGGCCTGCCATGTTGGGCAACTGGCCAACTGCCAACTTTCAAAACATGTCATGACAAGGGTTATTTCCTTGCTGATTGTCACTTTAATAACCTATTGATTAATTGTTGCTTAATCGTTTCTTGATGTCTTACAAAGTGGAATGCAGGCAAACAATATAATAAAAATCATTTGCCACTGATCTTATAACCGAATTCAACTTTGATATATTCCTTTTTGAGTTAAATGTATTGGAGGTCCATTAACTTGTGAGAAGGTTTCAGTTAGGTCCATCAACTTTTAAAGTGACTTTTTGGGTCCATAAACTTTGTATGTTGTATCACTTAGGTTCATATCCTTTCACGTGAGCTTCTCATACTGACGTGGCCTGCTAACTTGTCCATCTGAACCAGCTCTTGACCCTTTATTTTGTCAAATACAGTTGGTGCGCACCATAAGACTTTTGAAGACATTGCCTCCTTTGAAGACTTCTGGTGAAAAATAGTAACACAATCAATTTTAGTGTCATATAGCACGACAATTGATATGATATCTCGTTATGTTCGCCCAGGCTCTAGAAAATGTCTGGGTCACTGCAAGCGCACAAGCGAGCCGCCATTGCGGCCACACGGGTGCGCGAGCAAGCCCGCCGCGACCCCGCGGGCATGCGAGCAGGCACGGGTGTGCGAGCGGGCACCGCCGCCGCCGCGGCCACGCGGCACCTGCTCGTGCCATGGAGAGCAAGGAGAGGATGAGGAAGTGGTCGGAACGGGAGCACGAAAATGAGACCCACCCCGATGCTCTCCTCGTCACCACCCGCACCACCTCGTCGTTGGCAACTCGCAGCCATCGCCTCATTCCCTCTATTCTTTGCTCTGTCTCCGCCATAGAGCGCAACAACCGCCCCCGTCCAAAATTCGTCGGCCTCGTTGCACCCTTCTTCAATTCCTTGCATCCATGGCTCCTTCACCTCCCTAGCTACACCCCAAGCCAGCTATCCACAAGGATGTCCGGGGAAATCGCCGAATTTGGCGGGATTCACTCCGCCGTCCGCCATTGCCGTAGCTCTAGTGTTCGCCGTCGCCAAGAATGACTAGAGCATAGACTTGTCGGTGACGAGGGTAGCACTGTGATGAAGCGGAAACAGTGTTGTGGTGGTCGTCGTCATTGTCCCGGAGCTTGAGGATATCTATCCTGGAGGTTGGACGTCGAGGCGAGCTGCTCAGCCAGGGTGACGCCGTGACTGACTCCAGGGCGGCGAGGCCTAGGACGGTGAGCGCGCGCACAGGCCACCGCGGGTGAGCAGCCGCTCCGCCTCGCGCGCAGGCCCGCAGCGGGTGAGAGCCGACCAGCCTCACGTGCACGCCGCCACGGGCGAGCAGCCGCTCCGCCTCGCACGTAGGCCGCCACGGGCGAGAGAAGCCCATGTCAGCGTGGCCGCGACTTCAGCAAGCCACGTCAACATGAGAAGCCAAGTGGAGGGTATGAACATAAATGACATGGCATACAAAGTTTATGGACAAAAAAAAACACTTTAAAAGTTGATGACCTAACTGAAACCTCCTCGGTTAATGGACCTCTGATAGATTTAACTCTTTCATTTTTGTGTACTTTATTATGTATATATAAAATTGAAGGTACCATTCAATGGTTACAACAAGTTTGAACAATATAATAATATCTTGTGCAGCTATCGTTAGAGAAACTAAATTTTGAGCTCTCATGCAATTCGAACAAACATGAAAAAAATTAGGACCGGTAAGAACATACATCTCTGGCTCTGCTATAACCGAGACGTGTAATTTTGGTGATATAAGAACTAAAGAACCAGTGAGGATATTCATCTTTTGATGGTCAAACTGAGATATGTATAATTACTTTTTCAGGTAAATAATAATCAACGAGGAGATTCATCAATTGACAGCAAAAGGAGACCAGTGTAGACAAGTCTAATTCAGATGAATATGTACCAGTGTCCAGTGAGGAGGACATCCATCAGAAGACAGTCAAACAAAAAAAATGCAAACCTTAAATAACTAAAGTATTTTCCAAAGTTACCAAATTAAAATGCTAGAGCTCATACAACCAGAACATTAACCATCCTTCATACTGTGCAAATTTGAAAGTGGATAAAGATAGGTTTGACAAATTAAAATAGATCATATCTGACTTGACACTAATCTATGAATACAAAAGAGCTGAGTTTTTACATGATCATTTCAAACAACATAGAGCCAAAATAATGGTCATTCCTTCCTGCTGTGCAAATTTGCAATGCAAATTAAGATGGGTTTCATAGAAAAACAGGTCTAAAACTATCTTAACACTATTCTGTGAACACAGAAGAGCTGAGTTTTTTTATGATTAGATGCAACACAGATGCTAGGAAATTAACTAAAGCCAAGGCTACATAATCATAATCATCAATGTATTGGCGTCACATGCTTTAACTTCTTGTGGAAATGATTCTGTCAAAGGCAAACCATCAATGGGCATCCTAGCTAAGAACACAGAAAGTAGGACAGCACCTAGTACTGTAGCGGGCAAACTAAACTTTCATGGCAGACAATAGGATAGATCTCATAGTCGTCAGGGCAATCTGGGATGCGGTCTGCGATGATGAGGGTCTCAAAAGCTGCTGTCTTGGGGTCATAGTAGCCCAATGACAAACCTGTGTTGAGCAAAATCCGTCCATCTGTTGGGTCAACAGCCAATGGTGCAGCCTTCTCTGATAACTCGTCAAGCACTATATGATACTCCATAAACCAGATACCAGCATCTTTCATCATCCATAGATCAACCGTGTTCCTGCTCTGGCCTGAATATGAAATACAAAGTGTACCATAGAGCTCGAGGATGGTCATATGTCCAACGCCATGGGCGCACGGTGGACCTTGCAGGACTTCAAATTCCTCTGTCTTGACATTGAACGCAACGATTTCACATCTTGCAGAAACCGGTCCAAGATTAGGCTCTACTATCCAGTAGATCTTGCCATTGACGAAGGTCGGCTGTATGGCAGCTACTGGTCTAGGAGGAGGGTCTATTGGATACCACACCTCGCCATTCACATGCTTCTTAGAGCAGTTCAGCTCATAAGATCTTGTTTCTAGGTTCTTCTCTTTGTAGTTGATATGCACCAAGACATGCTCGTCAATCTCTGTGTTGTAACCCAACCCAATACGACCAGCGAAGAACGTCTCGTCGCCATCATCAAATGTTATGCGCTGAAAGTACCTCATGATAGGATTGCATATGAAATAATTTGCATGAGACCAATTCCCCACATTAAGGCCGTGGCAAGGCTGGGAACACACAACAAACTCTGGCGGAAATGGCATTAGTAATCTTGGATCACGAATGCATTCCTCCAGATGCACATAGTGACCAAAGGTAGGGTCGATGATGAACATGATATGTGGGCTCCTCTTCAAGCAGTTTGCGTGGACTACATGCGACCGGATGAAACAATCACTTATGATCATTCCACGCCACTCCCTGCAGACCAGTCTCAGCTCCGAAAGGGAGCGTGCCGGCAGCCACTTGAGGATGTTGAACCAAGCTGCGGCTGTTGGCGATGAGAAGATCATGTCCTCAATTGTGCGGCCCAGGGGCACGAGACTCTCCTCATATAGATCAATCGTTGGTAAACAGTCATCCTCGCAGCTCCCAATGATGGTATCCTCCGGCGTGAATAGAATCTCTGGATCGCCGCCGCCGCCATTGGAGTCCACTGCAAACACCTTGCAAGAGCCTGTCCCAAACATGATCTTCAGAGCACCATCAGCCGAGTAATATACACCTACTGGGGCAATCCAGAGTGACTTGAGAAGCACGCGCTCGGATTCCGGCCACGCAGTCCGATCAATACAGCAAAGCTTCTCCCACCGGGCTTCCTTATTGTAATAAACACATAGAACCAAAGGATCGTCACTGTCAGGCTCCCCATAGCACACACACAAACGCCCGTCCAGCTCCGTCAGCACGGCCGTGGCCACATTGCCGAAACCTGGGGGCTTCAGCAGCGAACCAAAGGTCTCGTCGTTGATGCTGAAAGTGACGATGCCACCGTCAAAGCATAGGAAGTGCAGATACCCGTCTAAGAAGACGCCTGGGTTCCACTGCGACACGGAGCACAAGGGAGATCTCTCAGCACTAGGCCTCCAATAACCAGTAGGTGTGTCGAGGACGAAGACCTCGCATGTTGTGGGCCTAAAACCAGCGCCTCCATCTCCAGGTTCAGGGTCGGATAACAGGTCGGAGAACAAGCGCACGACTTTGTTCTCCTTCCTCGTCGTGCAGTAACCCAGGCCGTAGGAGACCCTAAGATAGCAGGGTGGCTCCATGGATCGTCTGCCCCATCCTGAAGTTTTGTATGCCATCTTAAAAGGCACCTGGCTGTCTGGCAGAGGTAGGGCCTCGCCGGAGCAAGGGTTGACGACGTAGTACCCGCCACAGTCGGCGGCTCGGATTAGGACGAGGCCACGGCAGGGCTTGGTCACGACATACTGTAACCCGAAATCGTCTGACATCAGCTTCTCTACCGCGCCGTCGCCGCCGGGCTGCCATGAGTACAGGTATCCGTCGTAGGAGGACCCGTTCGCGGTGAGGAGCAGCCTGAGGTGGTCCGGTCTGTTGGCTCGCTGGCGGTGGAGGTCGATGAAGTAGTCGGAGGAGAGCATGGCGGACCACCCGCGGGAGACGCAGCGGAAGCGCCCCACGGACTTGGCCGGCAGCCGGGCGAGGATCTCCGTCAGGACCTCGTTGGGCAGCGCCTCAGCACCGAGGTCGCTGTCCGCCGCCATGTCCTCCGTGTTCACGCGCTCGATCGAGCTAGTCCAGCAGAGGAATCGGCGGCGGCGTGGTGGAGGGCAACACGGCTGGCGTTCCAAGAAAACGGGGAACGATTCGACGATACGACGATGGAACGGGTTCTCTAATTAAACTAGTACGTACTATACTATACTATGTACTAGTATACTTATCAATGCTTCGAGTCGGGTTGTATACTATACGGAAAGTGCAGAGATAGAAACGGGTGCAATACGGTCTACTATAAATTCGGATAACACTATTTACCATATTTGATTCGAATACACACCCAAATTTAGATGTTCTTAATTTGCTCTGTGAATATGTCCTTTGGGAAACGGCAAGCCTTGTGCCCGGACGTTCGGTCCTAGGCCTGTGTCCGGACGCAGCTCCCACTTGCCCGTGCCCGCACTCCACCCCCAACCGCGACGTACGCATGAAATAAAAAACGCAACTTACGCAGCCCCCTCCGTCCAACGCCCATCCCATTCCGGAGGCAGCGTCCGTCCGTATGGAGCTCCCTCGCTTACGCCTTACGCACGTAGCTCCCTCGTCCCGCGTCCATCGCCCATCCCTTGTCCGTATGAAGATCAGGTCGAGCTCAAACTACCATGGCGAGATGGAGGGAAGGGAAAGAGAGAGGAGGGAGAGGCCAACAGGAGAGGGCGAGGCATGCTGCGCAAGGAAGGCGTGAGGTATAGGAGCCAAAGCTTTACGGTAGCCCGTTCTCCACCAGCCGGAGAAGGCCCCGGCGAGCGGCCTCGTGCTTGCTGTTAGTGGTGTAATTTGGCTAGTTAATTGGTATATACATGGTTGTCCAAATTCCTGTAATCGCTGGTGATCAAATTAGTTAGTTGACACACTGTTTAAGTATTATTTCTACAGGACCAGGTGTGTTCGACACACAAGGGAATGTATGACGTGATTGTGCTGGAGTTCACGTGTGGAGAAAGCAAGCAAGGAAGAATCACGGAAGGTGGGATCGGAAAAAGATTTTGCGCTCATTGATTATTCGACCAGATTATAACGAGGATTAAAACTCTAGCCAAGACTAGGAGCAGGGATGAAAACGGTACGGATATTTTCCGACCGTATTCGAAACCGAATCCGTTTAGAGGAGTTTTAATCCGTCCGTATCCGAGTCCGGATATTTAACATCCGATACCATATTCGTATCCGAATATTTAAATCACATATTTATGATGTCGATATCTAATCGTATCCTATCCGGTATTTTTTATACTATCCGTATTCGAATCCGAATCCGGACATAAATATGAAAACAAATACGATATCAGTGATATCCGTCCGTATCCGATCCGTTTTCATCCCTAACTAGGAGATTTACTAGACTAGCAAATATGCACGTGCGACAATAAAGGTAGATGACAAGTGTTTATTTGATTTGATCGGGTCATGTAGAAGAAGATTGAAATTGTTTGTCCTTTCACTACAAGAAACCTTTCATCTTTTGACATTTTCATTCATTTATAATGTCACAAGTTGAGTGTCTATAATGACAACTTGTGTCATAACTGTTTTTGCTGTCATAAAACCAGTGCGTAAACGTCACAAGTTGTCATTATAGACACTCAACTTGTGACATTATAAATTGATGAAAATGTCAAAAGATGAAAGGTTTCTTGTAGTGTTTAGGATGCCTCAGTTGCATATATCGCTGCACATTGACTTGACATTTTTTTAAACGGTTCATGTTGCCTCTATCTTATCCTATTTTCATACTTATGTCGATTCATCCTCGTATTGGTGGAGAATCCCGATCCTTGTATGGGTGGATAACCTATTGTAGTCTCAGTTGTGCTACCGGAGGTTCTAGGGAAGTCGAATAAGAGAGCACTCATCTTAGAGTGAGCTTACTACTTATATGTTTTTAGCAGTTATCCTTTCTATACTTGGTAACCCAATGTTTAGGCGCATACTAACTATGCGAGGGATTATGACTTTATTAACGATTTACTAATGATGCAATAAGACCAAATTAGGGGGTGAGAAATTTTGCCTCTTTATTATTAGGTGTAGATAGATATATGCCTGTGCGTTGCACGGGAAAGTTTTATATATTTTATTTTACAAGTTTAAGTTGATTTGATCATTTTTAAAAAATTAAGCTGATTTGACGGTTTTTAAAAAATCTGTTGCAGTGGTCGCGGATGAGCAATGGATAATCAAACTATGAAACGGTTTAGCTATTGAGCTTGAAATGATTGTAGAACTGATTTTTTTAATACAATTTTGCCTTCCAAAATCAACTTCCGAGCGAACGTGGAGTATTGCGGCCCAGGTGGGGCCCGCCGTGTCTGTCTCTTTTGGTAGGGTACGGAGGAAGCGCCGGTCTGTCTTTTTTTTTGGGTAGGA
This sequence comes from Saccharum hybrid cultivar R570, assembly GCA_038087645.1. NCBI lineage: Eukaryota > Viridiplantae > Streptophyta > Magnoliopsida > Poales > Poaceae > Saccharum > Saccharum hybrid cultivar. The sequence goes on along the minus strand of JAQSUU010000071.1, from coordinate 237,770 downwards.
AACAGAGGAAGGTGGGCCCCGCAGTTTCCACTGATACCGCAATTCCGCTCGTCTGACGTAGGCGCGTGCACAAATCATCCTCCGTTACAGGAATCTCGTATGTTTGCATCTGGCCATCCCAGCCCGTCCCACAACCCAACTCAACCCAACCGGTCGGCCCACGAGCATTGTTCGCCTAAACGGCCGTTTAGTCCGTTTAAACACCGTTTAAACGGTAAACAGAAGTCAGCCGTGTTGTTTAAGCCCTAAACGGTGAATTAAACGGTTGGGCCGTTTAAACCCGTTTAAACCGTTCAATCCCGTCTAAACGGCCTAAACAAAATCAGATTAAACGTGATTAAATGAGCTAAACAACCATTTAATCCATAATTAAGTGAATTAAAGGACTACGTCTATCACAATCAACATGAAACTAATTAACATTGTAATTATATGAAGTGTTGTGAGATTTAGATTTCTTCCAACAAGATTATTTGGTAGAATATTTGATTTTTACATGTGTAAATATGTATGGGTTCTAGCAAATTTTATTTTTACCTACACAAATATGTACATTTTATTGTTATTGTACAAAACCGTTTAGGCCGTTTAACTCCGTTTAAACAGTGTTTAAACGGTCTAAACGCTAAACGAAGGGTGACCGACTGTTTACCGTTTAACGTTTAAGAAAACATTGCCCACGAGAAAATACCAAGTTCACCGCACACCAAGGCACGTGTCGGTCCGTACCGACCGAAACGCACTGCACCGTGGCCGTAGCGCCTGCGCCGGGGCGCTACGGCCCGCGGGCGGGCGAGAGTTTTACGTGAGATTGAGTTCCGGACGGTTACGTCTTACAAGATGTAAGATCACGTATGACGGATGGCTCATATAACACGAAGTCCAGATCCAACGGTTATTACGCAGGGATCTTCTAAAAAAACTCGCTCTTTTATAGTAGGATTTGTACGGCCAAATCAGTTAGGAATAGGAATATTTTATTAGGCTTTATTATGTACACGTACATGTATGAGACTCTATTGCGTAGACCAGGCACCCTATATATATATAGTTTGTATGGGGTACGGCCGATTGCCTGATCAATCGACATATACACAATATACATTACTTTTTCATCTACGTTTTCTTCCAGCATAGTAGTTCGTAGTTCTTGCCGAGCCCTAGCAGCCCTAGGGATTGGTTCATCTTTGCCGTTTTGCGATGAAAAACGGTCGGCTTCCCTCCACGAAAGCGAGGATCCTTTGTTGCTTTGCTCGGAAAGCAATCGCTCGTCGTCACGAAAGCACGATAGTTATCGTGTTGTTGCGCGGATCAATTTCGTGTGCCAACACAATTGGCGACTCCGCTGGGGAAGAAGAAGAATAAGAAGAAACAAGCAATGGAGAACAGCCCCAAGGACGGTAGTCAAATCGACACTGACAATGTCATCGCCGTCACGCTCGATGATCTATCTGAAGAGGGACGGAAAGTTAGCAGGCTTCCAGAAGACGAGGAACGGCGTCGTCAACAAGGTAGCTGCACCAGTCTCTTCCGCTTCACCTAGCACCGATGTAAGTAAAGCACCTTCCGCTGAAGAAATTAGTCATCTAATTGATGTATCGGTAGCTAGTAAATACGGCACACAGATGGAAAATCTGACACGCACAATGAATGATTCTTTGTTTGGTAAATTTGATGAGTTTAAATTACAATTTAATCAAGATATCGCAAATAGTTTACCTCGACAAGTTCGTTCAGCAGTGTTACAAGCTAGGGATGAACATCTTGAAAAACAGCCTGTGCTTTTTGAAAATACTAATTCGGCAGAGCTGCCGAATGCCACTTTTACAGTTAATGCATCGGCTAGTACCGTGCAGCAGCCTAATGCAACCTTAGGTGATAATCAAAGTGGCCGATATTATGTTAGCAATTCGGCCAATAATTTTGCGCCTAGTGCTTCTAATTCTGTCGTTATAACTTCGGTTCCGCAATCATCGACTGCAGGCAACCGAGTTGTGAATTTTAATTTGCAACAACCTTACTATCAGACGGCGTCATATACTGCTCCATCTTTGCCGTCTATGGGTACCGGGGTTCCTTACGGGCCGGTATCAAATGTGTATCCTAATGTATCTCCGCAACATGTGCCGCATGCTCAACCTGTTTTGCCGGAGTTACAGTCACACAGCCATGTTGCATATATGCCACAAACTAGTTCTTTAGAGACATCTCAAAATTTTAAAGACCAAATTGCTAATGTGCTTAGAGAACTTGGTTTGGAACCCAAAGGTAGAGCTCGTGCATATCAAAAACCCTATCTTGAATATGTTGATTCAACACCGTACCCATGTGGTTTTAAAATTCCAGATTTTGTTAAATTTACGGGGGAAGATGGTAGGTCCACTTTTGAGCATATAGGGCAATTTTTAGCACGAATCAGTGAAGTTGGTACATCAGATGTTTATAAATTTTTAGCACTGCATTTACTTGGTTTTCATCACTTGCTCCTAAATCCATTGTAACTTGGGCACAATTGGAACAAAAGTTTCATGAATATTTTTATAGTGGTGAAACTGAACTTAGGCTTACTGATTTGATATTGGTTAAACAAAAGTACAATGAATCGGTTTCTGAATATATTCGATGGTTTAGAGATGTAAAAAACCGGTGCTTTAGCTTGATCATTGCCGAAAAGGATTTATCCGATATTGCTTTTTCAGGTTTACTTGCTCATATCAAGGATAGATTAGAAGGGCAAGAATTTTCAGATATTAATCAGGTTTTACAAAAGGCTTTGGCGCAGGAGAACCGTGCTAAAGATGTTAAACAATATGGCCGGTTTAGGGATAATAAAAGCAAAGACAAGGAAAAGCCTACTGTTAATGTTGTAGGCTATGACAGCGATTCGGCTAGTGATGACGACGTTGATGTATGCATGGCCGAATGGGTACAAGCACCTAAGTCAAAACCTTTTGTATGTGCTGCTTTGAGACCTACACCTGCTAGGGCAGACCCAGTGCCAGAGGCTCCCACACGAGTGGGGTCTGGGGAAGGGAATAACCGAAGCAAAGTCTTACCCCCGCAGAAATTCTGCAGAGAGACGGCTTCGAACCCAGAACCTGGTGACTCGGCGAGCTAGCACTCACCAACTGCACCAGGCCTGCCCTTCAGACCTACACCTGCTAGAACAGAAGAAATTAAGTATACCTTTGATGTTAGCCGGTGTGATAAAATTTTTTATATCTTGCTGCAAGCAAATCCGATTAGACTAAAGGGAGGTCATGTAATTCTGTCTCCAGAAGAATTGGCTAAAAGAGCATATTGTAAATGGCACAATTCATTTTCTCATGCTACTAATGATTGTAACGTGTTTCGTCGACAGGTGCAATCGGCCATTAATGACGGACGATTGACATTTACAGAGGGTACTTAGGTGAAGCTCGATAGTGACCCGTTTCCTATCAATATGATTGACTTTGAGAACAAGAAGGTGCTCATTCGGTCAGATCAGGCCGAATCCTTGAAAGGAAAAAATGTCATTGTTGATGACAGGGCTGCTCCAAGGATGATCAAACCGAAAAATCCAGAAGAGGGAGTGTGGAAAATCAATGAAGGCAAGAAACATGTTCCAAAGTCAAGGCCGATAGTTAAACACCTGTTGGACAAATATGTATCACATAAGGCCAGCAGTGTGTTTAATCGGTTAGGAGGTTCTAAGCGTCCTAGATCTCCTTCTGGACATGGTTTTGGTGGTCAAGCTTACAGACAAGGAAATTCATATGCTCATCAACCATAGTTTCCAATGGGGTCAGTGTTCTAGGGCTGTGCACCTCCAATGTATCCACAAATTCCTCCATATGGTTTTAATCCTTGGGTACCACATCCTACTGGGCCAGAATGTTTTTATCAACCTGGATGGGCGGCATCAGGATCTGTGTTTGGACAGCATGTTTATGGCAAAAGACCTCGGTTCAATCAGGAGGCTGGGCCAAGTGATGCCATTGTGGTGCATGGTGGTCGCAAGAATTCAGCTTCTAGAATTGTTGATCTACACAGGGAAGCCGAAGCTGGATCATCCAAATGGAGAGGATCTGCACAGAGCAGTTCGCCGAGGTACAATGCAGGCAACAAGAATTTTGTTGGTGGGGCGCAAATCGGTGTGGGTGGCGGTCAAGCCTGGAGGTCGCATGAATAATTCAGATTTACGTAACATAGCTGGGACTCGTCAACCGACAACTGGTCCAAATGGTTCTAGTGCTGTTCATGGACCGCAAATAGGCACTATGGTGATTGATAAATCTGAAGTGGATGCATGTGCACATCAGGGGAAAATAGTTATTGGGTTGTGCTCTCGTTCAGATAAGAAGGAAGTGTCAGGTTCTGGGGATTCCGAAGCACGGCAACAGCAACGTGGCACTGGTTTTCCTCAAAAGGATGTTAGTGTAGAGCTTGGACAGCAGAGTCATTCAGAGAAAGCTATCGTGCCTACTAGTAGTGGTCTACATGTTGATTCAGCTAAAGCATCTATTAAATTGGGCATACCACCTAGCAGCACAGGAATTTCTAAAGGCGTGGCTCAACATTGTAGTTCAGCAAATAGCAGTGATGGAGTTGCAAGGGGCATGCCTCATGCGAATAGAAGCGTGAACATTCAAATGCCTGTGCAGCAGAATAATTTTAATTCCAGAGGCCCTATGTTTAGGCCGAGAGCAGTAGCATTGCAGCATAGAGCTAGGAGTTTGGGGGGCACTAGGATCAGATCGGTTGCGCCGAGAACTAAACCAAAGTCTCAGTGGTGCCCGAGAGGACTCACTCATACACAGAAACGAAGAGTGCAGCGGCTGCGAGCACTAGAAATTAAAGAAGAGCAAGCTGAGAAGCAGCGTGTTGAATGGTTTAATAAAGCCAGGCCAATGGTTCCAGCCAATATGACTTGGAAGGAAAAGCGCATCACGATGGAGGAGAAGAAATCTGAGGACGATAATATGATTATTGATGAGACCTCGGAGAGCAAAGATGATATGCCCGCTGCAATGGATGTTAATATGGTGTTTGCCTTGCCTACTGAATTTCGTGCACCTGAAATTGAAGTTGCAGAACTTGTTCTTGGCCCTAAAAGTGCTATATTTGAGAATTCAGAAAAGCCCGAGAAGCACTTAAAGCCTTTGTACATCAAGGGACATATTGATGGTAAGCCTATTGGTGGCATGCTTGTTGATGGCGGTGCTGGGGTTAATGTTATGCCTTTTTCGGTTTTTACTAAATTGGGCAGAAAAGAGAGCGAGTTGATGAAGACCAGCATGGGGCTTAGTGGATTCTCAGGAGAGTTGTCTGAAGCCAAAGGTGTTATTGTTATGGAGCTCACAGTCGGAAGCAAAACAGTGCCGACTGCGTTTTTTGTTGTTGATGTAAAAGGCCGATATAACATTCTTTTGGGACGTGATTGGATACATGCAAACTGTTGCATCCCTTCCACTCTACATCAGTGTGTGATTCAGTGGGTTGGAGATGATGTGGAGGTAATTGAAGCAGATAATTCAGCCTGCATTGCTTTAACTGATGCTCCTATTGATTGGCAACATGGTGAGATGCAATGCTTGACAGGAAGGGACTTGCCAGATTATGATTACATTGCTATTGGTAGGGATGGTTTTGTTCCTATAAAGGTACAACCAGCTTGTGTAGCTCGGCTTAATAATTTGTCTCTATGAACAATGAATAAAGAAGATAGTATAAAGTGGTTGCAGAGGCGTACTGAGGAATATCGTTCTGGTAAGAATGATATGCATGAAACTGTTGAAGATTTTGGTGACATGGACAAGCTTGGACAGGGGTTCTCATCGGCTGATCCGCTTCAAGAAATTGATATTGGTGATGGAAGTGTTCCCAGGCCTACTTTCATCAATGCAAATTTGGAGGCCGATCAGAAAAGCAAGGTATGTGCACATTACTTAGAGAATTTGTTGACTGCTTTGCTTGGAACTATTCTGAGATGCCTGGTTTAAGTAGAGATTTAGTTGAGCATAGGCTACCTATTAAATCTGGTTTTTGGCCGTATAAGCAACCCTCTAGGCATTTTAATTATAATTTGTATGACCGCATCAAAGAAGAAACTGATCGGTTGTTGAAAGCTGGGTTTATTCGGCCATGTAGGTATGCTGAGTGGGTTTCTAACATTGTACCCGTACAAAAGAAAAACACAGGAAAGATTAGAGTATGCATTGATTTTAGAGACTTGAATAAGGCTACTCCTAAAGATGAATACCCTATGCCTATAGCCGACATGTTAATTAATGATGTTTCCGGGCATAAAATGATTTGTTTCTTAGATGGTAATGCCGGTTATAACCAGATCTTTATGGCCGAAGAAGACATGTCTAAGACTGCTTTTCGTTGCCCCGACTTTATTGGTTTATTTGAGTGGGTCGTTATGACATTTGGGTTAAAAAATGCCGGCGCTACATATAGTGTGCTATGAATTTAATTTTTCATGATATGTTGGTAGGGATGAAAACGGATCGGATACGGACGGATAACACTGATATCATATTTGTTTTCATATTTCTGTCCGGATTTGGATTCGAATACGGATAGTGTCAACCATGCCAGATAAGATATGATTGGATATCGACATCATAAATATGCAATTTGAGTATTTAAATACGGATACAGTATCGGATGTTGAATATCCGGACTCAGATACGGACAGATCTGAACCCCTCGGGACGGCTGATGCTCGGGACGGCTGATGCTGTGAGCCCCTGACGAACTGACGACTGACGACTGCCGTGGAGTCGCAGACGCCGGAAGGCGGACACGCCGCAGGCCGCGCGCCCTCCTGGGCCTGCCTGGCCACGGGTCTCAGGCTCGCCGTTGCAGCGAGCGGTCGAGCGGCGTTGCCTGCACAGGCACAGCGCAGGCCAGCAAGCCAGCAACAGGTTCTCAATTTCTCACTTCAAAGTTCCATTTTAATGTTGTACTCTTACCGATCCAGTAGAAATTCCATGAATTTTTGATTGACTATGTCAATTTTTATAGTCTGTAGAGTACTAAGTTGCACAATGAAGAGGTCCAGGACAATAAAATATTTTTTCTCCTGCACAGTGAAGATATGAGAGGCGAGGCCAATCCAATCCATAATTGGTTAGGTATTTTTTAACCATTTTTATGTTTCCATCAATTATATTATGGATTTAAGTATGAATTGGAGAACTTATGCATTTATGAGCTAGTTTTCTTATTTATCGGTATTAGTTCTGGTGCAAACAATATTTTGACCCGATGCTGGCAGTATATATGCTTTGGTAGTGGCCCTAGGCGTCAAAATTGACGAGCTCCGCCACTGGGTGCACGGGGAGGAAAGTATGCACCGATGTAGCAGAGGAAACTGTGCAAGAAGCTCATCACAACGCCCTTAATCAGTTAGTGGTCATGGACAAGTGGGTTGAGAAGCACCTGGAGGAGATCCGCCGTGCTCGTGACGGACACACGGAGGCATGGGTACAAAGATAGCACAAGATCAATTTCATGTCGTGGATCAAACAACAGGGCATACCTCCCTATGGAGAATTTGCTGAAGCGAGGCTTGCATCCGGCCCGTCCACCCAAATCACCTCGTGGCAAGGGTATGACATCAATGGATACAGGTTCCACACGAAAGAGAAGGACAAGAAGAGCGTGGCACAGAACAACGGTGTTCGATATGAGGGCATCGACGATGCCTCTGGGGAGACCAGGACATACTATGGGAAGATTGAAGAGATATGGAAACTTGACTATGGCGGTTAACTACAGATACCCATCTTCCGATGCCAGTGGGTCAAGCCGAAGGCGGTTGTCATGGACGAGTATGGGCTAACCACCGTGCAGCTCGAAAGTGTCGGCTACAAAGATGATCAGTGGGTACTAGCAAACCACGTCGCGCAGGTAGCCTACTATGCGAAGCCCAAAGACTCCAAGAAGCATGTGGTTGTGTCAGGAAAGCAGAGGATCGTGGGAGTTGATGGAGTCCAGAGTCCCAAAGAATACAACCACTATGCGGAGTTCTCGCTCTTTACCGATCATCCACGCAAGATCCACCAAGTCAAGACAAGACCAGGATGAAGCCTTGGTACCACCCTGATGGTGAGAAGAAGACCATCATAGGATCACTTCCAGCAAAATGATATGTATGCCACACATTTATGTAATAATGTACTCACTTATTGATTAACGAGAACTTTATGTAACTAACTTTTATTGTAATGGAAGCAAATGTATGCCTTCACATTTATGTAATATGGAACCAACAACTACTCTTCCTCTACTACTATTACCCTACTACTACTACTGCTGCTGCTACAACATTACTACTACTACTACTACTACTACTACTACTCATACAACTCTACTACTACTCCTCCTCCTTCAACACTGCTACTCTACTACAACTCCTACTACTCTACTACTACTTCTACACTACTACCACTTCCTACACTTGTACTACTCCTATGAAATTTAGAAACCATTAGTAATTAATTATCAATTTTAAAACATTGTAAAAACCCTCGGTTTAGGAAATTTAACAAAAATCCAAATTATTAACCAAGGCGGGCACCCTAATCAGCCCGCCTCGGTAAATATTAACCGAGGCGGGCGGCTTAAGGTGCCCGCCTCGGTGAAGTCTTGCCTATATATACTCCCTTCCCTCCCCAACTTTTTCTAAGTCTTCGGCATCAAAAATTTTGACCCTGCAGGGCTGCCGAATTTTGCCGCGTCGCCGCCGCCGCCATCGCCAGTGCCCGTGCCCCTGCCACCGCCCCCATGCCCGCCTCCTCTTTTCGTGATCCTCCGTGGCTTGGAGCTCCACTGGGGTCCTACTAACCCTAGCGCCGCCGCCATTCGTGGCGGCGACAAGCTCCGATCCGTCACCGCCGCCGCCGCCGCCGGGGCTCGACAGTCTTCCCTGGCTCCGTCTGCCGCTGGGACCCGCTGTGGAACCCTAGCCGTGGGCGAGGACATCCGCCACCGTTTGGCCCTTGCGCCGTCGGCCCCTAGCACCGCTGTCCGTTGGAACCCTAGCGGCGTTCCCCGTGGGTGAGGAGATCCGTCGCCGCTGTCTGCCGTCTTCGTTGCCGTCTCCAACCTCGAGGCTTCCTCGGCTTTCCGTCTTCCTCGGCTTTTGGTCACCGCTTCCCCGGCCATCCTCCCCGAGCTCATCCAAGGTTTGTCTGTGCACATGTTGCCTGTGATGCAACACATGTTGAACTGGATCTGCTTCTCTATGCTGCCTGTGATGCAACACATGTTGAACTGAGCATATGCCACTGCCAAGGATGCCACTGTCGATTTAATAATTTGAGCTGATAATTTGAATTGAGCCTCTGCCACTGCCTTTGATTTTTGCTGCCTGTTTTATTCTTTTTTTTGATTGGTGCCTGTTTTATTCTTATGCAGTTTACTTGGCTTATTCTTATGCACATGCCTATTATGGATCTGTTAGCACTATTATGTTCTAAATGGAGCTCTCCAATTACATATTGCCAGAAATAATAAATGCAGATCTCCAATTACATTTTGAGGTTCTTTGTGTCTATTCCAGTTTACATAATTGGGCATGTTTACTTTGCTTTCCTCCTCCTACTGTCTACTATTTTGGACTAGTCTCTACTACTACTCTACCCCTACTCTGTATACTACTCCGTGTATATATAAAACTACTCTACTGTACTATTTTGGACTACTACTACTATTTTGGACTACTCTACTGCCTACTACTGCCTGCTCCTACTATTACTCCTATTACTACTCTACTACTGTACTCTTACTACCACCACTACTGCCTACTACTTCTACTACTTAACTATCTACTACTCTGCTACTACTAGTTAACTAGGTGCTGCTGCTGCTGCTGCTACTACTACTCTACTCCTCCAACTACTCTACTACTGATACTACTTGTAAGATACACTTACTCTACTACTACATACTGCTGGCTGCTACACTTATTCTTTGATGCCCGATGATGATGGCGATGACCCTCTGACCTGTTGCCCTTTGGGGTCGATTTCAAACGGCTGAAGGACTTAGCTAGTCTCTCTACTCCTACTACTACTGCTGCCTATACTCCTACTACTACCTGGTACATGGTTTGAAACAACATGGGATACTTCCATTCCCAATTAACTTCATGATATGCTCATCTATGATCATGCTGCTAGCTGAGGATGGGCGTGTCCCATGGTGTGCAACCGTTGACCATTGGTGTGTAGTGGCTGCTGGCTGGCTGTATCCTCCTCCTCCTCCTCCTCTGTTTTTTTGCTTATATACTGCTGGTGTGTAGTGGCTGCTGCTGCTACTCCTACTACTAAACCATTGACCATTGGTGTGTAGTGGTTGGCTGACTGGCTGCTGGCTGCTTACTTACTACTGCTGGCTGCTTACTACAGCTTACTCCTCCTACTATTACTACTCCTCCTCCTCCTCCTACTAGCTACTACTACTTACTTACTTACTACTGCTAGCTGCTGCTTACTACTTTGCCTACTTACTACTTACTCCTACTACTACTCCACCTACTATTGTGTGGCTGGCTTGTTGTCAAACTGCTTGTTCTCAAACTTTGTGGCATTTGTAATGATGATTTTTTTAAACTTCTAAACAAAAGGGCTAAGGCAGTGGCATATGCAATGATGTGAAACTTTTTATGCTGAGGCAACGGCTATGATGATGATATGTCCCCATACTTGTGAGCCGCTAAACTAGGATGGCTTGTATAACATATACAAGCAACCAGTTTAGAAGCGTTGTGATTACAATGGGGCAAATTTGAGCCAAATATGTAAATAATTTTTTATTCTACTATTTTGTACTTTTCTTATACTCTTTTGTACTTTTCGTATTCAATTATGCACTTTTCTTAAAATCTTGTGTACCTACTACCAATGTAAATGAAAAAAGGATGTATTATTGTTTTCAGATGAATATAATTCATGATTCCTTTATATATGATTTGAGATGAATGTAGATAACATTGTCTTTATATAATTATGAAATGTCCATATAACACTCTCTTCTTCATAGCAACCAATGGAGGCCAAGCCTAGTGGAGAATGGCGTGAGCCTACTCTGGTGTCGAGTGATGATGAAGGCTCATCCTCAGAGGAAGAGGTGGCTAACACCGAGGCCAGAGGAGATAGCACCTCGTACGTGGAGGAGGTGCTAACACCGAGGCCAAAGAAGAAACGTCATACGGAGGAAGAAGATGATCCGACTTGTAGTCTGACGGGGCCTTCAACACGAGGATCTCGCACCCCTGGATGAGACCATGATGAGGGCCATGTAAGTATATAACTAACACAACGTTGACGGGCCTCGCATACGTAGAAAACTATTGCGAGTTCTTTTCCTCGACAAATACATGTGGTGCCTATGTGTTTGGAGTACCCCAAGGAGGAAGAAGAGGAGGGGCATGCATCTAGTCCCACCCCGAGCGCTTCAACTGCAATGGGAAGTGTCAAGAGTGGCAAGAAGTCAGACTTGAAGAGGGGCCAACACGGGAGGCACCAGGTTCACCAAAAGGTGCATGCCATATACAAGATAGGCCCACATGGAGAGCCCTTGGAGCCAAGATCTATCATCAACACCTTCAACAACTAGTGCTCTATATAGTCAGGGAGCACATGCCGATCACATATTTGGATTGGAGGAAAGTCCTAGATGACCTCAAGGGTGCCGTGTGGGGAGATGTGAAGGCGGTTCGAGTATCCACCGGACCAGTACAATGAGGAACTGTGCAAGGCGCATGCTGTGTACATTGCAGGCAAAGCGCTTCGCAACTTGCTGTCAAAACTCAACAAGCAGTACATGAAGAAAAAGAAGACACCCTTCGAAGACTATAGCTTCATCAAGCGTCACGTCTAGGAAGAGTTCGTCGAACTAATGAGTAGTGAAGAAGCAAATGCCAAGGGCAAGAAGTTCTCCGAGCTCACAAAGGGGAACACGCTCTACCACCACCTGGGCATGACAGGGTACGCCGCTAAGAGGGAGGACTAGCGGCGGGAAGAAAGGGCGGCAGATGCAGCCAGGAGGGAGAACCCATTTGAAGGCATCGACGAGAGGTCATGTGACTTCTTCTATGCCCGTTGGTTGAAGAAGCTAAAGGAGGGGAGGACCAAGTACAACGAGGAGAGGATCAAGGTGGCGGAGAAGGTTTTGCTCTCGGTCAAAGTAGCCAAGGACTGCGGGGTGTTCGAACCTTGCAAGGATCATGACATGCTGACCGAGGCGCTAGGAAACCCCGAGCACTAGGGCCGCGTCCGGGGCGTATCCTCGAGGCAGAGCTAGAAGAACGTGGAGTCCTGGCAATCTGATGTGAGATCACACCACACGATGTAGGCCTACAAGGAAGGGCTCATCTAGCAAGGCGTGCAGCAAGGCCGCGAGGCGGTAATGAAGGACTTGATCAACAAGTCAATACAAGAGGCTTTCTCCAGCACCGACCCTAAGATGGTGGAGTTACGGTCGCAGATGCTTCTCTAAGCTGGTGTGCAGCTACCACAGAGTAAGGCTCTAGTACCAGGCTCATCGTCGGCTAGAGGACTCCGCAGGTACCCGGTCGATGACATCGTGGAAGCGACACATTGCACGCTCCTAATTCCTGTTGGTCGCAAGATGACAAGGAAGAAGGAAGTTGCCACAGGAGTTGCACTCCCCCGAAAGTGATGCCACGTACAACAACATGCCGATCCCGCCCGACTATACCAGGGTGAACGTGACTTGGACCCACAAAGATTATGATGAAGAAGAAATCGACTTTCCCACTGAAGAGGGGGATAGGTACATCAAAGGCGTTCTCAGCTCTTGTGTCCTATGGAATAAGGAAGACATCATCTTGGAAATGTCGATGCCTCGGACAAATCCCTTAGAGCCCTCGAAGTCTCCCTCGGGTGACGATGGCGGCGGCGACGATGACGATGGTGGCAATGATAATGCTGGCGGCCCCGGTAGCAGTCCTTGATGTAGCCCGCCTCCCGACACGAGCAACCCACAAAGGAGGTACAAGCGGTGAACCGGGCGACAAAACACCGCCTCCAAGTGGTCCAAAGGAGGGCAAAGGGCAATGTCCTCCTACGCCGAAGAAGCCTACACAAGAAGAGGGGGACAAACCTGCCCACCTCACCACGGAGGAATGGGCGGCGTTCAACAGAGCAGAAGAGTTCAAGTACTCAACTGCGTTCAAAAGGTATATATGTGCTAATGGCAACCAAACATAGTCAACACACTATGTGTGTGTAGATGATGCTAACAAACTTTTTTACTCCTTGTCTCAATTACAGGCCACAAACCCCGCCATCAGTTTGGCCCCTTACTCCAGATTGCCCCGATAACTATGAGAATGGCAAGTTCATGTTGCCCTTGGGCACGCTCATGGAGGAGCTGTGGGAGGTTCAGAGGTTCCATCTCTAGTATATGCATGCTGTGAAGTTAGGAATGACAGAATTTGTTGTGAGGGTCCCCAAGGAGTACTAACACTTGCAAGATGACTGTTATTTCCCCGTTGTCTTCCATGACATGCATAGGATGCTATGGCACAAGGATCTCGACGTCGCCCAAATCACCCTTTTTGCCATGTAAGTTATTAGACCTCTGCATCGCTGTAGGTACGTTCATTATGATCAAACTAACAATGCCATGACGATGATTTGTGCTTGCAGGATGCAATCATATGTGTGCAAGGAACTAGGAGAACCTATTATCTACCTATATCCTATGCATATTACCTAGAGGGCCATCATTGGCTATGATGTACCAGACATGCATCCTAGGCTCGTGAACTTGGATAGGATGCAACGAGTGCTAGTTCGGACTAAGATGTAAGGCAAGATCAAGTATAGAAAGGGATAGTACATCCTCCAAGCCATGAAGAAGATTCGAGGAAATGGGTGTATCCTTGCCGCCCACCAGTTCGGGTAAGTCAAAACGATACCTGCAATAGCTATTGGCGGGTGCACCACTTTTCATAATTCAAGATTTGAGATCCATATTGTTTCAATGGTGTAGCTTGGGCATCATGGGCCATTGGATTGTATTTATAATCTATCCTCAGGATGGAAAGGCTGTCATATTCGACTCCTTGCCTAAGACAAAGAAAGATGCGTACATGGATTTCGAAAACTATCTGCGATGGTAAGTGACGACACACATCTTCTTTTATGCACTCAAAAGTACATATCAAATTTGTTGTTGACACTAGTTCTTAGCATATAGCACTTATAGGAAGTATGTGGAAGACTCCGACTGCTATGATTAGAGGTCCGAGAGGAAGAAGAAGAAGTATGGCACAAAACTATGCATGAGGCGACAATTCCCGGTACTACTACTACTACTACTACTACTACTACTACTCCTACTCCTACTACTACTACTACTACTACTACTACTACTACTACTACTACTTACTCCTACCCCTACTACTAGTACTCCTCCTCCTCCTCCTCCTCCTACTACTACTACCCTACTACTACTACTACTACTACTACTACTACTACTACTACTACTACTACTACTACTACTACTACTACTACTACTACTACTACTACTACTACTACTACTACTACTACTACTACTCCTACTCCTACTCCTCCTCCTCCTCCTCCTACTACTACCCTACTACTAGTCCTAATGATTATGTGTTACATTATCATGCATGCAGTGTGCTAAGCAACCTGAAGGCTCAATTTTGTGTGGATACTATGCTTGTGAGTACCTCAGGGCCTGCAGGAGGTATAGCCAGAGCTGGCGGTAGCTCAAGAAATCCCTAAATTGGTGGTGGAAGGCAAAGGTGGATAGTAGGAGCATCACTCAAACATTAGCCGACATTTGCAAGTTTGTCACGGACGAATGTTGTCATGTTGGGGGAAGTTTCTTCTACGTCGAGAGCGAGCTAGGGACGAAGGAGAAGTTCAAGAAGCTACGCAACTAGAGAACCAGCGACCTAGACATGAATGACTACATGTTGCCGAACATCTTCAAGTAGGTGACCTTAGCTTCTCATGTGAACATGTGTGATGTGCTTTGTGAACTATGATGTAATATGACATGCATGGATCATGGAACAATAAGGACGATGAATGGATTGATGTAATATATGTCTTTAATCTTCATACGCGTGTTTTCTGCTTTGTATGCGTTTTAACCTGACAAAATTGGGTTTCAAATTCAAATTAAAATTCAAAACCAAATTCATAAAAGCTTTTTTTATTCTATAAATTCTTAACGGAGTCGGGCAAGTAATAAGAAACCACCACGGTTAAATATTTTACGGAGGTGGTTACCTTTAGCTAACCGCCTCGGTTAAATTATTAAAGGAGGCGGGCTATTTAGGGCAACCGCCTCCGTTAATAGGTATTAACCGAGGTAGTTGCCCTAAAGCGCTCGCCTTGGTTAAACGATTAACCGAGGTGGTTGGTCAACCGCCTCGGTTAAGTCCACAATTAACCATGACTTTAGGTCCGAGGCAGTTGGCCTGCCCGCCTCGGTAAAGCAATTTTGCCCGCCTCCATTAAGTTTTCTGTAGTTGTGTCACTAACCCTGCTGGTCACCTAGACACTATGGAAGGAATGGAATCCGAGAGTGTTCGGGCGTGGCAGATGATGTCCTTCTACAGGGGAACGACTGGATCACCGCGGGCTGCTGGGTTAGCAGTTAACAGCTAAGGTTGCACAATTTTAAAACATGTAGCTAAAATGGTCGTCCGTTCTTCTAGCAGCATGCTTGGGTTGCCGTGGTGGTGCAGTGCTAATGGTCCTCGCGTTTAACCTCTGTGACCTTTGTTTGTAAACTTTTAACCCTCTTAGTGAAAAACGCGTCGATGAACGTTTCCTCAAAAAAAGATGTTCTTAATTCGAATGTAAACTGGAATTTTTTTTCCTTGAATCATCAGCTCATGTCATCGATGGGATAGGAATGTAAACTAGGCTCACTCCTTCTTCATCGTCTTCGGTGGGACGGTGCCATCGTCCCTGATTCTACAACCACATCTCACCTGAGCTCCTAACCATCGTCTTAGAGGACGCTGACACCGCCTATTCCCTCTGGAGCGGCATGCCACGTGCGTTCCTTGTTCCGTGACAACAAGGCCACATGTTCGGTCTACCTTGGTGCCAAATCCCACAACTTCTATCACGGTGATCTTCCGATGCTCAACTGCTGCTCCCGCATGAAGGCGATGGTCGATCACCTTGGCGGCGGAGACGTCATAAATGGCTAGAGAGGGGTGAATATAGCCTATAAAAATCTCTACAAAATACTAGAGCAACTTTGTTAGATAATTAAATGGCTAAATGCTTTTTGCTCTAGCTCTACTCAAAAGGCAAGCCACCTATCCATAATTCTAGTTGGTTATGATCTCTATGGCACACACCAAGACTGTCACTGCTTCTACCAACTAGTGAGCTAACTATCACAAGTAAACAACTAATTATTCTAGTTTAGCTACACTACCAATCTAACAATACCACTACACAAGAGAATATGTAAGTAAGTACAAGAGAGTGGTAGAGGGGTTATACCGGTGTGGCAAGTGACAATCAATCAATATCAATGAATACCAAGTGAAATCCAATGGAGACAATTGACACATAGTTTTTCTCCTGAGTTTCATGTGTTTGCCGGCATGCTAGTCACCATTGTGTCGATTGTTCACTTGGTGGTTCATGAGCTAATAGACACCATGCCTAGCCCAACACGTGGGCGCCACAAGAACCTACACAAATGAGGGTACTCAATGGCATGAGCAATTTACTAGAGTAGCTTTTGGTGCTCCATCGGGAAATAAGCCCAAGAACCTCTCACAAATCACTAGGAGATAGCCATGAACAATCACAACCTTGTGCCAAGGCTCCTCCGCTACTCTAAGCCATCTATGCTCAAACTGTTCACTAGTGCCACTATGCTCAAACTCTAAGGAAATGCACTAGAATCACTCACAATCTCACTTGGATGATGAATCAATGAAGGAGATGAGTGGGAGGTGTTTGGTTAGCTCACAAGGATGTATCAATGATCAAAATGTCCAAGAGAGTGAGCCTAAGCTGGCCAAGTTCTATTTATAGAGCTCCAAGAGCTCGCATACCCATTGGCCACTTATTGAGATGATTGCGCACTGACCGAACTCACTACAAGGTGAACCAGATGCGTCTGGTCACTAGCGTCCGATTAATCGCCTATTGACACATGTACTAGACGTTTAAAAGTATCCGTTGGCGCCCAATGGCTCTACGCGCGTGATCATACTCCGTGTCCGGTCACTTGACCGGACTTGGCACGCCTTAGCATCCGTCCAACAAAGAGAGGTTCTAGAGAGGCATTTTGCCAACTAGATGCATCTGGTCACCCTTGATCAGACTCACCCAGCGTCTGGTCCTCACGAGCCATGTTTTCTTAGTCGATGAATAGTGTCAGTGTGTCAGAACCACCTGCTAGTAAATTTATGTGATTGCCATTTAGGCTCGAATGGTGAGCTAAGGTGGGCACGAGGATTTTATACTGGTTCAGGCGGAATGTCCCTAGTCCAGTCACGACACTTTGTGCTACCCGCTCTTTGATTTGTTTTCAGTAGGGGTTACAAATGGGCGAGAGAGGGAGAGGGCTCCTAAGTCTTTAGAGTGTGTGCGGTTGCTGTTGTGTGTTCATGTGAACTAGGGAGTTCAACTTGTTCGAGAAGGGTCTGTTGGTATTTCTTAACGAATGTAGAAGAATCCGCAAGCATACAGAATTACTGTTGTAGCCTTCACCCAGAAGTATTCACGGTATCGTATTTTCCATAGGGAATGGAGGTACTTTCTTCTAGCTAATTCGTCCAAGGACAACTCAAGGGTAGAGATGGACTCCTATAGCTCTTAGGTCTTAAGGATAGCGATACTCTACTTCTACTTGGTTACTTCGGGCATCGGAGATCACCTGGTCTACCAAGCGATGCTGGCCTGTAGCTCTATGTCGTACCCGAATGTGGGGGATTGCTAGGGATGGACAGGGCCGTCACAACCTTCCGCCAACCCCTCAACCATGGAGTACGAGGCAAACGAAGGTAGCCTCTAGCCTAGACACCATGTCTACGCTATTGACTACTACTCTACTATTGTACAGGGTGATCCGTCTTTATCAGGGACACTCTACTAGAGCATTTGCCACGGGACGGACGACGAACCCGTAAACAAGTATAGGTAAAGCTCAACTAAATGAAAGACATAAAAGACCTTAAGAACCATGAACACTTACTTAGCCAAGATCCCGTTAAAGAGCCAAGTACTTGTTCATAGAGGTACAAGCTCTGGGAGACACCGACAAGCCCGACGCTTCCCCGCTCTCTTCCCTCACATCTCACTTTCTCACTCTAGCTAGCTAGTAGGGCATAGCCCTTTGGAGTGGTGCTCTAGCTCTAGTGTAGTAGCTCTTTTCTCCCTTGAGTGGTGCTGTTGTTTCAAGTGAGGGAGAGGCTCTATTTATAGGAGGTGGGGGGAGGGATGTCCATGGAATATTCCCCTTTTAAGTGCCCAAACCGACCTCCACTGCCCTATACGTACACTGAACCTGGCCATGCACCAGTGAACCGACGTGAGTGAGGCGGTAGCTATCGGCACGTGAAGGCTGGGCCCACTTGGTAGTAGCCAGGGCGTGGCCATGCCCCTGGCGCGCCCGCGCCTATGTGGTGCCAGCCTAGGCCTAGCTTCGCATCATCGGTTCCTCCTTGGGCCTAGGCCATGTCCCCGAGGTGTGTTGGCCTAGGTTTGTCTTCAGGTTGGGCTTTTCCCTCTTTTCTCTTGAATGGATCTGCATTTACGCTTTTCCGGTTGCGCATTTTGCCTTTTTTTATATATGTATTTCAGATATGTGTCCTGCAAATGCACAACTTACCAGAACTCATGGAATTCGTTAGTATAAATCCTATTTATTAGGTTTTGGTATTTGTTTTCATATAAAGTTGGCGGGTAAAAGTATGCAATAAGGACCGCCAACAAGTACCCCCACACTTACCTCTTTGTTCATCCTCGAGCAAAGCTTAGAGATAAAAGCGATCATGAGCATAACGTCCTAAGATATATGGCTTACATGAAATCTATTCCAACACATGCTTTACACAAGTGGGATATGTGGTGTTGTCTAACATGTGTCCTTGGGTTGTTGAAAAGTGGAATAGATCTCGAAACAAAGCCATCTTCCCAATTTCACATCTTAGCAACTTGGAGTTTTGAAAGTTTTCTTAAGAAAAAGCATAGATCACTTTATACTCCTCAAATGGTACTCTCATATCACTCAATGGTGTATACATCCTTACCAAGGAATAGCAAAGTTTGCCTCCTTTTACGTCTAAAAATGTATTTTATGTGGAGCTTTAGGTAGGGATAAACAAAGCAACATACTTGTATTGCATATATTGTAAAGTTAAATCAAGGATCCAAGGAGAGAAGTGTCATACTCTTAAATCAAGATGTGCATGTGTGTGGAAAGTATGAACTAAAACTATACTCCTTTTGTAGATATGATCTCTCTCTAACTTTATTCTTGAGACATGGCTATCATCATCATCATCATTTTTTACATGAGCCTTCATGTGCCCATCATTCCTTTTTTTTGATACCATGGGACCTTCATGTGTCCCTTTTTTTCTCTTGGACTTCATGTGTCCAAATATTTTGTTTTTTTTCTTTTTCATACTTTTGCATAGCCTATGTCTTTTAAATATATATTTAGAGAGATCACTATCTTGTAAAACATGGAGTATTTTTCCTAGCAAACATTTTTTTTTGTCTACTCCTAGTGTAGGAGCAGATTTTTTGGTGGACGGAATGCATGTTTTAGCGTATTCCCAGTGTAGGAATAGCTTGTGTATGTGGGTGTACGTGATCTTGATCTTGAGAGCATGATAAATCTCTCAACAAGGGTTAACAAGACTTGACCAAACTCAATACAACAACAAGCAGCATATGTGGAAGGTTTGAGACTTGCTAGATACTATATTTGGCTTTGGTAGGATTTCTCACCAAATGAGGAGTATGTGATACTATGGTTTTATAACATTTTTATCAAAACAAATTCTCTAAGTGTTTTGAATAGAAACAGTAGGATTCCTAAGTTAGAACTATATCGCACCTCACAACAACTTAGTCAACATGATTGTCCTATTAGAATATTTTCCCACTAGCATAAATACATGTATATAGAACAAACTTCATGCAAGCTTCTATCTTAAAGATGTTATAAACATGTCACTTTTCAAAGTTTTGAACGAAGTGTGGTTTGTATGGGGCTTTGAGGGTTTATGTGAGTTTATTTTCTTAGTGATCAAAATTATGTTTATTTTAAACTCAATCGTAGGGAGTTGAGGGAAGAGTTGCACAAACCACTGCTGAAGATGAAGGAGTTAAAGGATTCAGATGTGGTTTGGCTTAACCTTTTTGAAACTATCTATCTCATCCTTCTACAATTTGGACCATTCGGTGTTGTGCAACATGTTGGGGAGATCTCTAGTATGTGGTTGTTATGCTTGAGAGATCTCCCCCACACCTATTCTTGTACCCGCTTTATTTTTAACAAAGAAACAAAACAAAGAAACAGAAACAAGTAATGGCCCTACCGGCTTGAATACCGAGGAACCCAAAATTATTATTATTATTTTTTTTTATTTTTTTATTTATTTACCAGACTTTTTATACTCAAGCAAGGCTAATGTAAAGTTTGCAGTATAAACTAAGCCTTGATTCATCCCTATTTCAGAATAATTCCATTATTTATGAAAATAATAACTCAAAGTTCATGTCGCACCTGGTTTTTCGTAGAATACCATGCGCTAACTATGTGTGCCCAGGATGTCCACACGACACATATAGAGACAAATATGGAGAATATCAAGAACAATGCTTTATTATATATCGAACATAGTTACATCAAAACTTACAACTATTACAAAGCATAGTGGAAAGTATTCTATATCTTCTCTTCGGGACTCCATACTCCACAGGGACAGTTGACTGGGGGAGCACTCGCCTTGGAACTCCAAAGGAAACTCTTCACTTGGTCCACCATCTGGTACCCATCTGAGATTTTTATTGGTGATAACGACAAGCGTCAGCTCACCATGCTCAGCAAGTATAACATGAGGTTATCCAAGGCTCAAGAAGGTTTGACTTGGCTGTACTGCGGTAAGCATTTTTAGTTGGTCATATTTTATTTATTAAACCTAAGTTACTAGGTTATGCTTAGAGCTCCCATGTGAATATAATTAATTATCATCATCAGGATTAATCATCACCCAAACTATCCATCGAACCATCTAACTCAAAAAGGATCCGGGCTGCTCGTGTCTGTGAGCACGGCTGATATATCAGTTTGGTCAAACTCTGCAGAGTGTGTACACTTTCACCTTGAGTCATGAATACCCCTGTGTCCGAGGTGGCCAACCTCTTAACTCACTTCCAAGGTAAGTCGGTAGGGTTCACTACGAAGCCTTTCACTAATTACCCTAACAAGTTAGTAGCCGCGAGGTTTCAGCGTCTAGGCAAATGGAGCCCCCCTTCAAGACCGGCACATCTTGACTGCAGCCCAGTACACATCTTGACAGGAAAGAAGCCATTTGCAAACCTAGTCCCCCCTCTTGTGCCTTTCGGTAACTACTAACAAGCTAGAGAAATCTAGCTATATGACTAAGACTATTCCCACTTTGATTCTCAAAGATGTACGAATGTCCTGGGTTGCCGCTTTAAGATTCAGTCCTTACGAAGGGAAGACTAGAGCACCAAAAAAGGCCCAATTCTCTAGCCCCCTTCTGTCCATGTTGCTCAAAAACATCATTTTAACCATTGATTCCATAAGTCATTAATCAAAATTAACATTATAATATTTGGTGATTGCAAGCTAAGCAAAGCTACCCATATGCATGAACCAGGGTAAACAAGGAGTACAGGGTATCAAAAGTACTAGGTAAAGTCCTTAGCATCATATTAGACACATGCATATGAAAGTGATTATAAGGTTATTAGGTAACAAGGGAACTCATGCTACACTTGCCTCAAATAGTGCTCAAACTTGTCCAAATTTCCTTCTAGATCATCCTTGTATAGCTTCTTCTAACGATAGCAACAACTGGCACATGCACCTGAAAATAACCCTAAAATAGTACACCAAGCATTACAAAAAACAAGTTAAAAAGGTTTTGAAAGCATATGTCTTGTTCTATGATCGTGTGAGCGCAAAAACTAACCAAAACAAGAGCCACGATTAAAAGATGTGATAGTTGAAAGGTATAGATGGGAAGGATTGAATTCATATGAGAAGGTGGAGTTTGGACTAGAAGAAACATATATATTTATTAGAGCAAAAAGGGTTGGATATGTGTATAGGTTACTTGGGAACATATCATGATAAACCAGTGCACTAAGGTGGATGCTAGATCAAAGGGAAACATGATTATGGCGATTTGAGCATCGGTTGAGCGTACCTGGTGGCGGACAGCGGCGGGTAGCAGCGGCTGTGGCCATGAGAAGGTAGAGACGCATCTATCTTATTGGCATAGAACTTGGTAGGATCATGTGCAACTAGGAAACACACGATCATGGTAGAGGGCTCAGCGATTCATGTAGCGGTTTAGCGAGGAACGTGGCGAATTGCTGAGCTATCTGAGACATGCATGTCGGTGGACAACGGTGGTTATGATGACCGATTGCATGGTTATAACAAATACAAATGGTGATTCATTGGATGGGGTTGCAAGGCACTGCATGGAACATATTGTGACAAAAGGACATGATGTTTTGACCGTCAGTTAGGCGGGGAACAAGATTGCAAGATGGCACTGCGTGGCTGTTGACATGGCAGGAGCAGCGACATGGTGATGCTTATATCTTCAGTGTTGTGGTTCATATGACCAAGAAAACTTGCGGATATGTGTGCAAGTATATGATGCACACTGTAGTCGAAGGGCTTGACCACCGGAGAAGCGAAACATCGGGAACACGCATGCCAACCGGCATCAGCATGGCTGCGGGGCAGCAGGGACAGCGAGCACAAGATAGGAACATATATCTTTCATCTTTGGTCATATCGCCATGAAACTTTGCAGAGGCATGTGCAACTATATATATGATAGTATAGACAAAGAATGCATCCTGGGGTTCACTAGATCAACGGGAACATCGTTGCCAAAAACAGGGTGACTGCTGTTTGGACAGCAGGGGTAGCAGATACATCGGCCTCGATATCTCGGCCATCGTGGATTTCATAGCCGAACCAATTTGTGGGATCATGTGCAGGGATGTCATGAACATGTAGGTTCAAGGGCTTGATGATTTGGATAGTGGATTAGCTGGGAACGCCAAAACCACTCATAGTTGCAATCTGACCAAACAGCAGGAACAGCGGCACGGAGATGATGATATCTCTGGTTCCTTAATTCCTATGTCAAAACAATTTTAACGAGGTGTGTTCAAGGATGTTAGCTACAATTTGACCAAAGGGATTGATGATAGGAGTCATGAAACAGCGAGGAACGCTGATTCCGTCAGCAGCAGCAAAACTGGCCGTGAGGACGACAACACATACAATGGGTAAACTTCGCCAGGGATCAACCATACATCATCTAAGGTACAAGATATGCAGCAAAGAACATGAAAACAAGATATGAGAGATGATGGAGTGTTCTCACCAAGGGGAAGGGTGTGGTGGATCATAGAGATGGATCGACGATGGCCGGTGATGACGATGTAGTGCAACGGGGCATCCTTCTCGCGTCGGGGCTGATCGAGACGGCCATGGGGTAGGGGGAGGAGCTGTAGGGGCGTCCCTCCTCTGTTCCTCACGTGATAAATGAAAGGGGAGGCATGAGGGGGGGATAGGGGAGGTATATATGAAGGGGAAGTGATGGGAGACGAAGGGGTAGGAAGGCAAAGGGTCATGACTCGATATTTTTGCAAGATTAGAGAGGGCTTCTAGGGGGTGACGTGGGAGAGAGGAGAGGAAGAGATAGAGGGCTGGTTGGGCTGCAATCTTGGCCCACAAAGGGAGGAGGACGATTGGGCTTTGATCCAAGACGAGAGTTAAGGCAAGGTTTGGACTAGATTTGGCCCGATGTGAAGATAGAGTTATGGGTCTGGTTGCTTGTGGTCTTTTGGGTGGTAGGCTTTGATCAATAGGAGAAAATATAGATGAGAAAGAGCCCAATAATGAGAGAGAACAAAGTTAGGGCTCCCATGGGTTGATATATATGGTCTTATCTCTAATTTAATATATGTTGGACCGACATAAAATGAAAAGGCGAGAATGAGGAGTCGAGATGGGTTTGGACGGAATTGAGATTAGCATGGGTACATTCATGTGATATATTTGACTTGAACAAAATGATGGTAGAATTACGTGAGAGCGAAGAGATAGAACGATTGGTCATCTAGCATAGAGTTCGGGCTTTGGAGAAGACTTAGTCGGAAATAATTGGAAGTTCCGAAATGAGGAGAAAATAGAGACGGGGTTGAAGACCCACCAAGGTTTTTGGAACAAGGATCAAGGTGAATGGTTTCCAAGGATTTGATCATGGTTTAGAGGTTATGGAAACTTGATCATAGGTCTTGAGAGTTTTTATCTGGATCAAACCCTATGCACGCTTGGAAAACATTTAGACACATTGTTCATACAAAATCACTATGCGAAGACATGAAGTGCAACATATCATTAAATTAAATTCCAAAAGTTTTAGAAACTCACGCTTTCCACTATCTAAAATGTGAACAACTTAAGTAAAGTTGGAAATTTTAGAAAATAGTAAGAATCTTTTGTTTTGTTTTTAGTGTTTTCTAGTCACATCCCAAAATAGAAATTTTGGGGTGTGACAGTTCATTAATCAGAATTCAACACCATGTTAAATTTTGATTAAGGAAGACTATTTAAATCTAAGCACCATGCTTAATTTAAAAAGCCTATGGATGTACATCTAGAGAATACATCTAAACCAGAGCATAAATCATAAACAAGGGAAGCATGAAATTGTATGAACTCATGGAGACGATTATGAGTAAAAAAGTTTGGTGAACTTTTATTTACTTTTACATACCTAAGTGTTCTTACCAATAGCATTTGTAGATGGAAGCTTTGAATTTGCTATAGCGGTGGCTTGGTCCCACATGGCCCCACTCAGGCGAAACCACAAGGCTAGGCCATACACACATGTAGTGTGCATAGACCATTAGCCTTAGTTTTAGCAAAGGTTATGAAGAGGAGAATGCTCCTTCTCTCTTCTTTTTTTATATCATTCTTTTTATATCATTTTTTCTCTCTCTTTTTCTCTCTTTTTTCTTTTTTTCTCTTTTTTCCTTGTCTCCTTTTTTTCTTTTTTTAGTAAGACAGAGCTGTCATCATCATTTTTTTTTCTTTTTTAACCACAGTGACCCTTGGTGTGTATGGAACTTGTGGTGAGATTTTTACCATCCTTCCCCCACACTTAGACTTTTGTGTAAAAGTCAAGTGTGGAAATTCAGGGCCTCCTCTTGAGTATGTTCCATCACCACCGAACATCGAGGTGTATGGTTCATGCAACTCTCATGTTCTCTAGCATGGTACGCACCTTCTTGATCTCCTCCTAAAATGGTTAGCAACCAAGAATACCCAAAGGTTCATACTAAGTAGACAACATGATCTTTCTTTTATTTGAAAAAGGAAGGCTTCTATATTATTATTTTTATGGTAATTATTATTATTATTTCTTAGGATAATCTGGGGTATCTCTCGGCAGTACATTGTTTATGGTCATAAGCTTGACCTTAGGAACTTATCCTGCAACTATCAATGGTGGTGTAGTTCCTATCTTCACCACCAAGCATTTGGCGATAATGTTCAAGCTTCAAGGTTAGTACCAGGTGCATTCATGAGACCTGCAATATTTCTGAAGAACAAAGACATCTACAACCATCCTCCTAAAAAGTTTGGAAACGAGGAGTGATGGGGATTGTCATCCTCGTTGATGCAGGTGGTACTAAGCACAACAAACTCTGGAAACTCCAAGAATGAGCATGGAACATGAGGGGTCTCCACATAGAAACTTTCATGCTCAACGGTGGAATCCTTAGTCTCTAGAGTTGGTGCTTTGGGCATGTCCATGGCACGAAATCTTTCATGTAGGATCAATGTTGAATCTCGATGACTATCGAGAACAATGTTTGAATGGCCAGAGGGACACGACTTGGGTTCAAGCGAGCGTGATGGTATTCGTTCTATTTCACAAGCAAGCTTAGGTGAAACAAACGGAGATACAAATTTCACCTCCTCGAACGTGTTATGGTTGGGTTGCTGCTTCGCCTTTGACTTTTAGGACAAGGGATAGGAGTGGTGGAAGCAGTTGTTCCCAACTTTTCATCAAGGCTCCCATAGGAAGATTTTTCTTTGAAAAGTTTTTCAATAGGGTGGCCTACGAGAAGATCAAACTCAAGGATGGCAAAGATGTGGAAGTCCAAACAAACCTTGGTTTCATTTATTTTCATTGGCACAGCCCTAGCAATCCCACAACACTTTGAAAATGAGCCCTGATGGTCTTTTGAAGAGTTTGTCGGTCAGGATTAGCAGCACGTTGTCCAAAAGGGTTTTCGCTAAGAATTGTGACATGATATTCAGCCCGACTGTGAGGTTGTGTAGGGCTTCTATGGAAGTTCCCTTTAACGAACAAGACATGGTCATGGAAGGTGAAAGAATCTAAATTTCTTTAGAAGAACATTTCACCTCCATTAACCATTCATTTGAAGGCTCTGCGTTAGGGGAGACTTCCTTAGAAAGAAATGTATTCTCTTCATGCCACGGAAGGTTGCGGTTCTGCCATAATCCTCGAATTTGATCGAAAACTTTGAAGGATGAATTACTCTTTCCTTCGGTGTTTCAGGTTTGGGTGAGGGCTCATGAGTCGAATCTAAGGATGGCAAGGGTAAGGATTTGGCTGATGAGGGCTCCTCAAAGCTTGACATGCCCTTTTTATGGAGGGGGTTAGGTTTTACGACGGGAGAAGCATGTTTCTCTAGGATATGATCAAGGATTTTCCTCTGTTCTGTCGTAGTTTTATGTGTAAATGACCCTCCGGCGGTCATGTCAAGGCATAGGGCAGCTTCTATGTCAAGATCAAAAAAAGATGCAAAAGCACACTATTAGGTAATGACAAGTCTGGGTCAGCATGTATCAACATTGAAAACCTGGCCTAGGCTACACCTATGGACTCCTTCTCATTTTTGCTCGAAATCGAGGATTGCCCTTGGTAGAGGGTTGATACGGGACATAGGAAAGAATGCAAGACAAAACTTGCCTTTAAGTTCTTCCCAGTCCCCATTCATACTTCCTATGACATTAGTGTACCACTGCTTCACCTCCCCTTTGAGGGAGAAGGAAAACAACTTCCACATAAGAATTTCTTGTGTCATGCCCGGGATGCTCAGGCACAAACACATTTCCTCAAACTCTCACAGGTGGTCAAAAGGATGTTCGTTCTCATAACTAGAGAAGGGTTGTTCCTGAACCATGGCTTTTAAGCTAGGGTGAAGTTTATAGCTAGATGAACAGTTTGGTTTTAAAGAGGTGGTGTCTCACGGAACTCCCCCTTTGAAACATACTGGTATTGGATAGGAATTGAGTTCATGTTTGAAAAAGATAAAAAACTAATTTTGTTTTTATAAAATAAAGGATACAAATATGAGGACAAACTAGGTTCGAAGAAAATAGCAACCAGTCCCCAGCAACGGTACCAGAAAGCTTGTTGGTATTTCTTAATGAATGCAGAAGAATCCGCAAGCGTACAGAATTACTGTTGTAGCCTTCACCCGGAAGTATTCAGGGTATCGTATTTTCCACAAGGAACGGAGGTACTTTCTTCTAGCTAATTCATGCAAGGACAACTCAAGGGTAGAGATGGAAAGGGGTAGAGATGGACTCTTATAGCTCTTAGGTCTTAAGGATAGTGATACTCTACTTGTACTTGTTTACTTCGGGCACCGGAGATCACCTGGTCTACCAAGCGATGCCAGCCTATAGCTCTACGCCATACCCGAACATGGGGGATTGCTAGGGATGGACAGGGCTATCACCACCTGTCGCCTACCCCTCAACCGTGGAGTATGAGGCAAACGACGGTAGCCTCTAGCCTAGACACCCTGTCTACGCTATCGACTACTAGTCTAGTATTATATAGGGTGATCCGTCTTTATTAGGGATCCTCTACTAGAGCATCCGCCATGGGGACGGACGGCGAACCCACAAACAAGTATAGGTAAGGCTCAACTAAACGAAAGACATAAAAGACTATAAGAACCATGAACACTTACTTAGCCAAGATCCCGTTAAGGAGCCAAGTACTTGTTCGTAGAGGTACAAGCTCAGGGAGACACCGACAAGCCCAGTGCTTCCCTACTATCTTCCCTCACATCTCACTTTCTCACTCTAGCTAGCTAGTAGGGCATAGCCCTTTGTTGTGGTGCTCTAGCTCTAGTGTAGTAGCTCTTTTCTCCCCTTGAGTGGTGTTGTTGTTTCAAGTGAGGGAGTGAGGCTCTATTTATAGGAGGTGGGGGGAGGGATGTCCATGGAATATTCCCCCTTTAAGTGCCCAAACCGACCTCCACTACCCTATAGGTACACTAAACCTGGTCGTGCACCAATGAACCGACATGAGCGAGGCGATAGCTATCGGCACACGAAGGCTAGGCCTACTTGGCAGTAGCTAGGGCGTGGCTGTGCCCCTAGCGCGCCCGGTTGGGTGGCACCGGCCGACGCCCAGCTTCGCATCATCGATTCCTCCTTGGGCCTAGGCCATGTCCCCGAGGTGTGTTGGCCCAAGTTTGTCTTCAGGTTGGGCTTTTCCCTCTTTTCTCTTGAATGGATCTACATTTACGCTTTCCTGGTTGTGCATTTTGACTTTTTATATGTCTTTTAGATATGTGTCCCGCAAATGCACAACTTACCAAAACTCATGGAATTCGTTAGTATAAATCCTATTTACTAGGTTTTGGTATTTGTTTTCATATAAAGTTGGTGGGTAAAAGTATGCAATAAGGACCGCCAATAGGGTCCTAAGGCCTCCCTTTTATAGATCAAGGGAGGAGCCTTGGGGTACACGGTGAATTGGGAGCAAGAAGAGGAAAAGAAGAAAGAGAAAAATAGTGGAGCATTGGGAGAAGAGCTCTGGGGGCTAAGCCGCTCCTTCCCTGCCGATGGGGCCCACCGGCCTGGTCATCGAGATGGGGGATGCCTTCCCACATCATCGTGTAGCTACCATTGGGGCTATAGTTTTCCACCGCCCGCCTGGCCATGGCGTTCCATGCCACCACAACACGGGGCGTGACTCACGGTGTAGCCTGCAGTCTCACCGGCTGGCACCGTACGTGATTTATGCGGCACAGTGTTAGATCGGCCAACACTGTTGTGGGCGTGCGCCCTCAATATTGCTTGACATGGTCATTTGCCAACTCCTGTATGGCGGGGTGGCGCCATGGTATGAGCTCCCCATACCTAGAGCAATCAGTAAGTGGCCCGACCCCTCCATGGGCTTGGTCCCTCATCCCCTGTCCCTTGTCTCTTCTCGGGTCATCGAGCGAGGCGGATAATTCCTTCAGGGGGGTCGGGCGAGGTGGAGCCTACATGCAGGCTGTCGGGTGGGACGCAACGAACACCTCTCAAGGTTGGGAGAGTGAAGGGTCGAGATGGCGGACTAGAGGGGGGGTGAATAGTCCTTTCTAAAACTTAAACGCGTAGGCTAACCAAAATAAATGCGGAATTAAACTTATCGGTCTAGCCAAGACTACACCCCTCTATCTAAGTTCTCTAGCACCTTGCAAAGATACTAATTAAGCAACTAAGGTTCTAAGCTTACCAAGAGCTCACCTAATCAATTTTAGAGCAAGGTCACACAAACCTATGCACTAGTACTTTGCCAAACGAGGGAGCTCCTACACAACTAGTGAAGCAAAAGCACAAAGCTTAAGCTCGCTAGCAAAGCTCAATAACAAGGCAACTAATGCCAAATTAGAGAGCGCAAAACACTTAGCTACACAAACTAAGCAATGTGACTAACAAGGTTACACAAACCAAATTAGTCACGCAAAGGGAAGCTTCTAGCTACACAAGCAAGAAGACAACTAGCAAGCTACACAAGCACAACTAGAACAAGAGCAACTACACAAGTACAAGTATAAATGAAAGTAAATACAAGCTTGTGTTGTACGAAAGCAAACCACCGAGAAGAGTAGACAATGTTGACACGGAGATTTTCTCCCGAGGTTCACTTGGTTGCCACCAAGCTACGTCCCCGTTGTGTCGACCAACACTTCGTGGTTCGGCGGCTAATCGGTCACACACCGAGCCTCTCAAAAGGCACCGCAAGAACCTACCATAAAGTGTGGTAGCTCAATGACACGCTCAACTAGAGTTGCTCTTCACGATCCCCGCGGGGTGAGCACAATCCCCCTCACAAAGCTTCTCCGGAGCCTCGCACAATCTTCTTGCGAGCTTCGACGGAGCCACAAGCCACCAAGCCGTCTAGGAGGTGGCAACCTCCAAGAGTAACAAGCACCACCGGCTTGCAACACGATCACCTAGTGCCACACGATGCAATCTCTCAAAGCAACGCACTAGAATCGCTCTCTCACTCGATCCGATGAACACTATCAAGCATGAGTGAGTTAGAGGGCTTCCAAGCACTACCACATAAGCCACCAAGGCCAAAGTGTGCTCAGCTACCGGCTAAGACCGGCCAATGGGCTATTTATAAGCCCCTCCACGAAAATAGCCGTTGTACCCCTTCACTGGGCACAACACGCGTTGACCGGATGCTCCGGTCACACTGACCGGACGCGCCGGTCACGCAACGGCTTTTTCGCGAACCACCGACCGGACGCGCTGGTCCGACTGACCGGACGCGCCGATCTCACAACGGCTATTTCGCGAAGCAACGACCGGACGCGCCGATCGCAACGACCGGACGCGCCGGTCACGACCGGACGCACCGGTCCCGTAACTGACCGGACGCGCTGGTCAACCCTAAGCCGTGCACAACGAACCAGCGACCGGACGCGCTGAAGAACTGACCGGACGCCACAGTGCCCGCGTCCAGTGGGAGTCTAGTAAGCTCCCTGGACGACCGGACGCGTCCGATCAAACAACTGAAAAACACGCAGACACTGGACACTGACCGGACGCGTCCGGTCACACCGTGACCGCGTCCGGTGCAGCGTCCGGTCACCACTGTGACCTCCGTTCGCCTCCGTTTCTTTTTCCGACTTCCGGCGTAGTGGAAAATAGGCATTTCACTTCTCCAAAAAGCGCCGAATCCCGCCTCGCAAGCTCGGCGGGAGGGAGAGAGGAACCCAAACCCCTCTCTACCGCACAAACTCCACCGCCTTCGCAAATGTGCCAACACCAACAAGTGATCACCACCTTGTGTACGTGTGTTAGCATTTTCACAAACATTTTCTTCAAAGGAATTAGGCACTCAACTTGCCACGCCACTCGATCCTAACACGTATGCAAAGTTAGATCGCTCAAGTGGCACTAGATGACCGATATGCAAACAAGTTTGCCCCTCTTGATAGTACGGCCATCTTTCCTAAACCCGGTCATCAACTTCTCTACACACCTATGACCGGTGAAATGGAAATGCCCTAGGTTATACCTTTGCCTTGCGCATTCCACTCCATCTCCTCTGATGTTGATGCAACACATGCACCAACCATATCACAAATGATATGATCCACTTCATATCATCATGTAACCGTATTGGTTCATCGATCTTGACCTCACTTGCTTTTCACCGTTGCCTCGGTCCTTCGGTGCTAAGCCATCACACAACTTGCCCTTCACCCTAGCAACCGGTCCATCAAGCCAAGCCTCATCTTGATCTTCTCCACCTTGGTCACATGACTCCATGTCATGTCTCATATGTAATGAGCTCCTTCATGACACCATCACCTGTGGACTAATCTCCTGTGTATCTCACATAACCACATATTAGTCCACCTAAGTTGTCACTCAATTACCAAAACCAAACAAGGACCTTTCAATCTCCCCCTTTTTGGTAATTGATGACAACTCTACAAAGATATGGAAATTATGCTTTTTCAAGCTAGCACTTCACACAAGTGTAAATTGCTAACTTATTTTGGATTTAATGTTACTTATCCAACATTTAAGCTCTATGTCAAGATTTGGATAAGCACCATAAAATCTGACTTGGTAGTGATAACTCCCCCTACATATGTGCTCAAATGGTTTGGTTTCAAGCTTACACATATGCATAAATATGAAATTTGTGAGAGGGTTAGCACTACTAAGTGATGCTAAGGTGTATAGAATAAACCTTTGTAGCTTGATACCAATTAGTAGCTTGATACCATTTGAAAATCACAAGTTTGCCACCATCCTTAGCATCATGAGTAGCTAGACATCAAAAACACTAGAAACCTCGTGAGATCAACATTATAAGCAAGGTTCTATTTTTTGCATGATAATCATAAGTCTAGCTAACATCCTATGCATGCTAGTTATCAAATCATCATTCAAGTTCTATAACTAGCATACACCACACAAGCATGCATATTGAATTTTAAGAACTTATGCAATGCAAGCAAGCACATGAGTTATGCACATATCAAATGTAATCAATCAAAGTTCATGAGCTTGCTCCCCCTACTTGTATGCTTTCTTTGTCCAAGAATGTTTGATCCCCTTACATTCTTAAATGTTGCTCCCTCTTTGTTCATGTCTATGTCCAATATCATCTATCTCTCTCCCAAAGCAATCTCTCCTCAAAAGGAAATCTTGCATATCTTTGTCCAACTTCTCCCCCTTTGTCATCAATTTCCATAAAAGGTGATCTTCTTAATTGATACAAAGACTTGCATTGGGGTAGATGGTTGAGACTTGAATATTGCATTTTTGATGGACACTACCATAGATGTTAGAATGACAAACTTTATGGTTGCTCTTGAGATTTCACATAGGATCTTTGACCTTGATACCAATCGGTGGGGCTCCTCCCCCTATGTCATAGCATGTGTCATTCACTTGAGATACCACTTGAAGATGAGGGTAGCATTGCTTGATTTGATCACTTAAAGTTGAGGATCACTTGTGAAACCATTGTCTTGCATGAATGATACCACGTGAAGATACCATGAGTAGAAATGTGATACCATTTGAAAGAATTTTCTTGTATGGATTCACTTTGAAGGATTTGGCAATAATATTCACTTCTTGAACATTTTCTATCTTCATGAGTACCACTTGTAAGATATCACTTGTAGATCATGATCTAGACACCACTAGTGAATACCACTTTAGAAGATCAATTTGAGTCTAGATACCACTTGAAACAAACTAGATATCTATTTTCATTGTTGTCTTGTGCTTGTACTCTTATCATTGTCATGAGCTTCTTGTATGACTTGAACTAAGTTGATTTGCCTAAGATTCCAAGTCCGATTTGATCCAATGACAAGCTTCTTCACACCTTATGCTAAGGGTTGTCATGCCAATGTTGTACTTGTCACTTGTTAGCAATCCAAACTAGATCAAGTACTTGGGTTCACTAGCTCATGAACAAATTCATACTCATACCACTAGATCATTTAGACAATTCAAGCAATAGTGGTAGGCTATGAATTAAACATTTCATTTGTTATGCATGATCCTAGTAAGCATGTACTATATGCACTAATCGCATACTAGTAAGGGATGAAATGATCATGCACATTACAATGATACCTTTGCTATGTTGGAGTAGAGGATAGTCACATAGATTCTAATTCATTACTCCAATAGCAATGTGAAGTCCAATTTATAAGCTTGGTGAAGACCAATCATCATAGATAAATCCATTCTTCACCCATATGAAATGAAAACCACTTATGATCAAGTGCACTTTCTTGTTGTGGTTGGCTTGCTTTTTCTCTTTGATCAATGCTTGCATGAGAGAAGTACTTATGATACCAATTTTATAATTATGACTAGCTCTCTTTTGGGTGTTGCTTACTTTTCTTGATCAACCCTTTTGATTGCTTCAACTAAGCATCACAAGTTCCTCGGATCACCATTTCCATGTTAGCCTTCCAAGTTCCAAACTTGGTTTCACCTACACACGGCGGCAAGCCCCTCACTAGGGAGAAGTAACATTTCTCCAAAGAACCACTCTTGATACTCACTTGAAATGATATAGTTTGATTGATCCAAATGATGAACTCAATCTTGATGAATAATCCTTGAATCTACATTTGAGTCCAACTCTTTCTACTTGTTTAAGTCCTTTTCTTTCTACCAAATGATCTCTAATCATCACTAGAACTTAAACTTCATCTTCATCTTAAGTTTGATCTTGATCTTCAAATTGAGTACCAAATAAGTACATTCCACAATCAAATGTTCTTATACTCATTGCTCTTCATGATTCTAGATCAATCCAAAACCAAACTTAGGTACCTCAACCACTTGTAAACATATTTCCAACTTGAGGACCTTTCAATTAAAGTGACTCTAGATTAATCCAATGATTGTCACTTTTCTGGCAGATTCTGTACCCTTCAAAGAATAATTCATATTTCCCAATGTACAGATCCAAATGACATAAAATTTGGTGGAGATGTGATTCACTAAGTCATATAGCAACTGTAAAAATTTGAGATTCATTTGACATCTAGATTGCTACCAGATTTCAAATCTTCCACCACTGCTACATGCTGAAAACTGCTACACTATAGCTGACAAGATGCACGCCAAAACCGAAGCATCTCTTATCCAATTCTCATGAAATTTTTACAGCATCTTCTTTCATAAGTGTAGAGCATGTATACTAAATTTCACGTCAATCCAAATAGATTTGATCACTCAAACATGGCTAAGATCACTGCTAGCTCAGATTTTTAATGTAGGACAGATTTCAATACATGAGCTATTATTCTTCATTAAAAGTGAATCAAACTTGAAACTAACTTGTTTGAAAACTTTCACAAGACATATATCCATCCAATCCACTTACTAAATGTCATCTCATGAATTTATCCAACACAAATCAATTCAAACTTGATTGCTAAGCATTTAATCCATTCAATCATCTCATAGCAAGCAACATTGCATATTTATCCAATTCAATCAACTCATATGCATCCAAATGAAATGATCAATTAGAGATATACCTTGGTTAGCTCATGATCATCCAATAGCAAGCTTTTACTCAAATAAATTGCAAGCCATCAAATAATTCTAATAAATCATCCACAACTTGATATGTTGCACTTGTATGTTGTAGCATTTGGACTCCACTTATTTTGACTTGGCATTGGGATAGAATATGCATTAAGCTTTAAAACTTGATTCAACAAATGATGACCAATATGAATCCAAATGAATCAAGCCTCCAATGCCGATGGTACCTACAAACAATCATCCACTTTTTGATGGTACCCAAACAAGTTTGGGTCCTCTCAAATTAGGAGCAACATACTTAGGCAAAGCCTTAGTATGGGTAGCGGGATGTTTTGCAATTCCACCAAATGAGGTACCATTGCCATCCTTTCTAAGCATGTTAGTATTATTAATTGAAATAGGCTTAGAATTGTTACCTAGAGGACATGAATGAGCCATGTGTCCCCTTTCCCGGTATAAGTAGCAACTTCTTTTAGAGTGAGCCTTTTCTTCCTTGCTCATGTGTTGCTTCTCAATTCCTTGCCTCTTATGAGTTGCTTGAGCTTTCTTCTCAAGCTTGGTAGGACACCCCGAGACAAAGTGTCCCATATCTCCACACTTGAAGCACTTGATGTGAGCATGTACTTTCTTCTCGATTTGATTCTTGCTCATCATCTTGGCATCTTGGATTTGCATTGGATGCCTTGCTCTATCACCCCTTCTTGTTTTCTTCTTCTTCTTCATCAAGTCATCATCATCTTCGTGATTGATCTTGACTTTAGCTTGGGGCTTTGCTTTTGGCTCAACTTGAGACTTCTTGGTAGGGCAACACTTGGCAATATGTCCCACTTTATGGCATTGGTAGCACATGAGTTGGGATAGCTTCTTTGCATCTTGCTTCTTCATAATCTTGCCCTTGCTCTTGTTGTAGCCAATACCACTCTTATCACCATATCTTCTTTGATTGGTAATGATATGCTCAATGGCGATTTTAGAGTTGTAGCACCTCTCTAACTTGTTGCTCAAATTCTTCACTTCACTTTTGAGCTCATTGTTCTCCTTCAAAAGGTTAGTCTCACAAGACATAGAAGTAGAACAAGCATCTAATTGTGAAGAACATGGCATATATAATAAATCATCACAAGAGGTGGATACATGCTTCTTGCCTACATCACAAGGGTTAGTAATATGTGATTGATCATTTGACCCAAATGATGAGCTCTCACTAGATTTGGTTTCTTCATTAGAAAGCTTCTTAGTGAGTAAAGCATGTTCTTGTACCAAGTTATCATGAGCAACACTTAGTTTCTCATGAGTTAATTTTAGCTCCTCATGTGAACAAGTAGTAACATAAAGTAGATGCTTTTGTTGTTCACATGTGGTCTTTAGAAAAGAGTTATCATTTTCCAATTTACTTACTCTTTCCATTTTCCTTTTCAAGGCTCTTGAGAGTTTATATAAAAGCTCTAAATTTGGATCATCACAATCCACAACAAAACCACCAACATGTATCTTAGTGTTACCATGTGATGATGTTGAAGAGCTTGTTGAAGCATCACTCTCATAGCCATCATCTTCACCATTAAGTGTGCATGGGGTAGAATCATTACTTGTATCACTTGTGGCATTATCATTCTTCTTGTCAAGTGATCTTGTGATATGATCATCTTTGTCATCACTTGACCGTGAGGTGGAGCAATCCTCCACATCCACCTTGTTGTGGTCATGCTCAACATCCTTATGCGCCTCCTCCTTGGGCTCATCATTATCGGAGATCGCCCCATATTTCTCATTTAGAAACACCCAAATCTCATGGGCGGACTTAAAGTCCATGATCTCACAAAGTATGCTACTATCCATAGATCGATAGAAAACATTAGTAGCTTGGCTATCGAGATGTAGGCATTTTCTTTGCGCTTGAGTTGCATTCTTTTTATCAAGTGCAAAGGAAAAGCCCACATCTACGATCCACCACAATTGAGGAGAAATAAACTTAAAATTGCATGTCATCCAATTTCTCTACCGTGCAAAGTGTGTGCCATCAAAAATGTGTGGACACTCAACATCTAGCCCATAAGCCGCCATCCTCTCGGGTCGGTGAAGACCACCAATGAGAGACCCGGCTCTGATACCAATTGAAGGGTCGAGATGGCGGACTAGAGGGGGGGGGTGAATAGTCCTTTCTAAAACTTAAACGCGTAGGCTAACCAAAATAAATGCGGAATTAAACTTATCGGTCTAGCCAAGACTACACCCCTCTATCTAAGTTCTCTAGCACCTTGCAAAGATCCTAATTAAGCAACTAAGGTTCTAAGCTTACCAAGAGCTCACCTAATCAATTTTAGAGCAAGGTCACACAAACCTATGCACTAGTACTTTGCCAAACGAGGGAGCTCCTACACAACTAGTGAAGCAAAAGCACAAAGCTTAAGCTCTCTAGCAAAGCTCAATAACAAGGCAACTAATGCCAAATTAGAGAGCGCAAAACACTTAGCTACACAAACTAAGCAATGTGACTAACAAGGTTACACAAACCAAATTAGTCACGCAAAGGGAAGCTTCTAGCTACACAAGCAAGAAGACAACTAGCAAGCTACACAAGCACAACTAGAACAAGAGCAACTACACAAGTACAAGTATAAATGAAAGTAAATACAAGCTTGTGTTGTACGAAAGCAAACCACCGAGAAGAGTAGACAATGTTGACACGGAGATTTTCTCCCGAGGTTCACTTGGTTGCCACCAAGCTACGTCCCCGTTGTGTCGACCAACACTTCGTGGTTCGGCGGCTAATCGGTCACACACCGAGCCTCTCAAAAGGCACCGCAAGAACCTACCATAAAGTGTGGTAGCTCAATGACACGCTCAACTAGAGTTGCTCTTCACGATCCCCGCGGGGTGAGCACAATCCCCCTCACAAAGCTTCTCCGGAGCCTCGCACAATCTTCTTGCGAGCTTCGACGGAGCCACAAGCCACCAAGCCGTCTAGGAGGTGGCAACCTCCAAGAGTAACAAGCACCACCGGCTTGCAACACGATCACCTAGTGCCACACGATGCAATCTCTCAAAGCAACGCACTAGAATCGCTCTCTCACTCGATCCGATGAACACTATCAAGCATGAGTGAGTTAGAGGGCTTCCAAGCACTACCACATAAGCCACCAAGGCCAAAGTGTGCTCAGCTACCGGCTAAGACCGGCCAATGGGCTATTTATAAGCCCCTCCACGAAAATAGCCGTTGTACCCCTTCACTGGGCACAACACGCGTTGACCGGATGCTCCGGTCACACTGACCGGACGCGCCGGTCACGCAACGGCTTTTTCGCGAACCACCGACCGGACGCGCTGGTCCGACTGACCGGACGCGCCGATCTCACAACGGCTATTTCGCGAAGCAACGACCGGACGCGCCGATCGCAACGACCGGACGCGCCGGTCACGACCGGACGCACCGGTCCCGTAACTGACCGGACGCGCTGGTCAACCCTAAGCCGTGCACAACGAACCAGCGACCGGACGCGCTGAAGAACTGACCGGACGCCACAGTGCCCGCGTCCAGTGGGAGTCCAGTAAGCTCCCTGGACGACCGGACGCGTCTGATCAAACAACTGAAAAACACGCAGACACTGGACACTGACCGGACGCGTCCGGTCACACCGTGACCGCGTCCGGTGCAGCGTCCGGTCACCACTGTGACCTCCGTTCGCCTCCGTTTCTTTTTCCGACTTCCGGCGTAGTGGAAAATAGGCATTTCACTTCTCCAAAAAGCGCCGAATCCCGCCTCGCAAGCTCGGCGGGAGGGAGAGAGGAACCCAAACCCCTCTCTACCGCACAAACTCCACCGCCTTCGCAAATGTGCCAACACCAACAAGTGATCACCACCTTGTGTACGTGTGTTAGCATTTTCACAAACATTTTCTTCAAAGGAATTAGGCACTCAACTTGCCACGCCACTCGATCCTAACACGTATGCAAAGTTAGATCGCTCAAGTGGCACTAGATGACCGATATGCAAACAAGTTTGCCCCTCTTGATAGTACGGCCATCTTTCCTAAACCCGGTCATCAACTTCTCTACACACCTATGACCGGTGAAATGGAAATGCCCTAGGTTATACCTTTGCCTTGCGCATTCCACTCCATCTCCTCTGACGTTGATGCAACACATGCACCAACCATATCACAAATGATATGATCCACTTCATATCATCACGTAACCGTATTGGTTCATCGATCTTGACCTCACTTGCTTTTCACCGTTGCCTCGGTCCTTCGGTGCTAAGCCATCACACAACTTGCCCTTCACCCTAGCAACCGGTCCATCAAGCCAAGCCTCATCTTGATCTTCTCCACCTTGGTCACATGACTCCATGTCATGTCTCATATGTAATGAGCTCCTTCATGACACCATCACTTGTGGACTAATCTCCTGTGTATCTCACATAACCACATATTAGTCCACCTAAGTTGTCACTCAATTACCAAAACCAAACAAGGACCTTTCAGAGAGTCATTACTGATGCTTCAGTCATCGGATGGACCAAGGCTCACTTACTATCCCTCAGGCAGACTCCTCCAAGGGTCGGGCGAGGTGGGAACCTTGTTCCTCCCATTGGGCGGAGAGAGGCTGGTGTCGAGGTCACGGAGTGGAACTTGGGCCTTTTCCATAAAGGCCCCTAACCAGGTCTTGGTCGCGCTGCCTGGCTGCAAGGCCAGCTGTGATGGTCCACTAAGGCTCGCTACCTTGGGTACCCTACTATTGATACCCAACAGTAGCCCCCGAGCCCCCGGATGATCTGAATGTGATCATCTGGGGGATTGTTTCGTCCTCCGGGAGGTGCGCGCGAGCGCACCCACCGAGTGTAGCCTCTGAGGCTATGGAGGAGTGGATTACTCCTTCGTAGGCCTTTTCTCGTGTGTAGAATCTGTCAGTCGCTCGTAAGTGCACAAGGGCACGTTTGGGTGTGCATTTCTCTCGTTCTTTAAAAGGGGTCAGGTTGTGTCTTTGTTTCGGCTCGTATGCGGCCACACCTATGGGCCTCCTTGTGATTCTGAGCCCTCGAGCCCCTGCGCATAGCAGAGGTCAGGTCAAGGGGTCGGTTTGACTTATGACCGCATCCCTTTGCGCGTCCCTCGGCAGAACAGAAAGGCTAGGCCATATTATGACTTTCCTCGTTGGGCTAGCCACAGTGCCCGATGAGTTGCTGACGGGTTGGTTCAAGTGGGGCCCTGGTTCCTATTCATGAGGATCCGTCATGGGTCAGCTGGTGACCGACCCTAAATTCCAAGTGGTCGATCCATATAGTTCCTGAGCTTGTTCGACCGGTTTCGAGGGCTTGTCGCCTTTCTACGGGGACAAACCATGGATTGTGCTCCCCCAAGACTTGAACCTGGTTTGGAAGGCCTTGGCGTCAGCATGCCTAGGTGTTAGCCGCTGGCGGGCTCCTTCCATCTCACCCCTCACTCGGGATGGCCTGAAGCGGCTGTCGAACCCTCCGATGGGCCAGCCTTCGAACTTCTAGACCGTAATGGGCTGTAAATGCATTTTGGGCTCTGTATTCCGTCTTACCTTTGGACGCTTTATAGCCTATCAGGTGGAGCAGCTTTCTCACGTCACCCGAGGCGTCAAATGTGGGTCACGTGTGCATGTTCTGCAAGGGGACGTGGTGATTGGACGTGACTCGGCGCGCAGGTTGAGGCAGTGGTGCGACTCCTCCCTCCCCTGCCCCTACAATATAGAGGGTCAGTGTCAGCCCGCATTCGTTTGCTCGCGTCATACCTTTGCCCTTGCTCCCCCGGTTCTTTCCCCCACCATCGCTGAGACCTTGGTCTTCACTCTCTAGCGACCGCCGCCGCCACCGCCACCTGCGTCATCTCAGTCAAGTTCCAGATGGAGCCATGGAGATGCTCGAGCGTCGCTCCTGAGGTCATGGAGGATCTCATTAGCCATGACCTCCTTCCAGCGAGGACCGTGGTGGAGTGGTGGCTGCCCGATGACCACAACTCGTCGACACTACCCGCTGGCTACGTGGTCTCGTTCGCCACCTTCCACGAGCGGGGGTTCACGTCCCCTCCCCACCAATTCCTCCGCGGGCTGCTCGACTACTACAAGATCGAGCTGCAGCACTTGAATCCTAATGGGATTCAGCATCTGGCGGCCTTCATCATGCTATGCGAGGGATACCTGTGGATCAGCCCCCACTTTGACCTATGGTGATATTTCTTCGCCGTTAATCTGCTGAAGGTGAAGGGGAAACATGGCCAGCCGGATCGCTTCCAGCTGATGGGGTGTGCGGGGATCCACCTCAGGAACAGTCAAGTCGAGGAGTACATGACCCTCAACTAGTGTCATTCAACAAGGGGTGACACTCGGTGTGGTTCTACCTCAAGGACTCCCCCGATGCTCCCCTTTCGGTGTTCTCCAGACACAGGATCTTTGAAGCCCCGGCGGAGTGGAAGGACGGCATTCTGGCGGCCGATCTAGACAAGATCGATCACCACCTTGCCACCATCAACTTCCTAAGGGCACACGACCAGAAGGGAGTGGGGGTCATCGGGGCTTACCATGCAAGGAGGGCGGCGCCGTTGATGAGGCGTGTGCTCCCCTGCACCAGATGGTCCCTAGTGCGCCGCTGGAGGGGACTGCGCTCGCTGAGGGAGCTCTCTCCAATGACAAGGTCGCCCGACGCATTAAGAGTGCGATGAGCACCATGAAGAATGCGGTGGGAGACATCATCAAGGTTGTCTACCCGGTGCCCAGCCACCCTCTAATGCACCCAGAGCCGCTCTCGATTCAGTTCATGAGTCTTTCTCCCACCAGCTCCCTTCTTCTTCTCCTATGCTCGCCTTCCTGATCACGCTCAAGTAACTCTCGCATCGCATTCCGTAGGGGGACCTCATTCTTATTGAGCGCCCAACCCCTCCACCGGGGAGTGGCGTCACCGTAGGGGCGGCCACGATGAGAGCGGGAGGCATAGAGGAGTGGGCGAGGGGGAGGCTGTGGACAATGTGGACTGGGATGGGCTAGAGGGCGAGGACACACTGGCATGCTCCAGCTCTGCCACGCTAGCCCCTCTAGTGCTGTTGGGTGGTTCCCTAGGGCCCTCCCCGCTCTAGTTGGGGAGCATGTCCTCAGGAATGGCCGGGGCCAGCCGTCCTGTTCTGAGCTGGGGCCAGCCGTCCTGTTCTGTGCTGTCGGGTGGTTCCCTAGGGCCCTCCCCGCTCTAGTTGGGGAGCATGTCCTTAGGAAGCGAGAGAGGACAGACCGTTCTGTGTGGCCCGAGCTCCTCGAGCATCAGGAGGGCTTGAAGCGTCGTCACGCGGACATGGTGCGGTCGAGGTCCAGGGGTTTAGGCCCAAAGTGCCCGAGGATGTTGAGGTAAGAAGTGGCCTCTTCTGCTTCTCTATCATTTTGTTGGAACCGCGTGCTCATCTCCATGCCTCGTGCAGTGTGGGCTTACGTCTGGACCCGCTAGAGCTGGCACCCAAGAAGAGCATTGCTACTCACCTAAGCGGCCGTCCTTAGCTACCATCGCAATGGGAGGCGACATCGACGCCCTCGCGGCGCTAGTGACGGGCACATTCGAGGCGCCCATGTTGACCATGGAGCAGTTGGTGATCGTTGCAGCCCGAGTGATGGTGACACGAGTCGATCCACCATTACCCATAGCGGAGTGGTCGGGGGACTTGCCCGTGGTGCGCTCGCCTAGCATCCCACCCCTATAACCGCAAGGTGTGGTCATGGTGCCTGACATCAGGCGGATGGAGAAGGGCACGCCCGCAGTGCCTCTAGAGCCCATAATGGTGGACAATCCACCTATGCCAGTGGCGCCAGTCTCCCCTGTCGACGGGGAGGCCATTCTTGCCGTGTCATCTGACCTAATGGAGCCTACGCCGAACGACGCTGGCATCCATGTGGCCTAGGCCCTAGATGCGTGGGGCGGCAATCACCTCAAGTGGGAGAACTCATTGAACCTGAGGGCTCTATCATTCATCCTCGACAACCCTATGGAGGAAACATACTGGAACAACTTCCAGGCCACCATCGGGAACATCGTGAGCGGCTTGGGCACATCGCTGGCTTGGTTGAGCAATGCTCCTCCTGCCTAGGAGGTAAACTAGGTTTGCCATTTCATTTCTCTTGCATCGTTGCCTCAATGCCCCTGACCCGGGTTCTCCTCATAGGCTCTCTTCACCAAAAGCTGAGAGAAATCCTGGTTCAT
This sequence comes from Saccharum hybrid cultivar R570, assembly GCA_038087645.1. Lineage (NCBI taxonomy): Eukaryota > Viridiplantae > Streptophyta > Magnoliopsida > Poales > Poaceae > Saccharum > Saccharum hybrid cultivar. Next base: position 194,413 of record JAQSUU010000071.1, on the reverse strand, counting down.
TTATCGGTTGAAGGCAGCCAGGAATCGCCAATCTGAGGAGCTAGCCGCGCTTCGAATTCACGTGGTAGACGCTCACCAGGACACCAACAATGCGGAGAGGAACTCCAACTATTACCTAGACCAGTTGATGAAGGACGGCAAGGAGATCGAGGCACTAAAGGAGCAGGATGAGCTCCTCTAGAAGGACAGTGAGGCTAGCAAGTAGGCCATTGAGCTCCTGTCCGTGGCCAAGAAAGACAGGGAGTGAAAGCTCGGAGCAGAGACGAGGCTCACGGCCACCGAGGCATGAGCTCATTAGGACACCGTGACGCTAGAGCGCATTCGGAAGGAGCGGGACGAGCTACGTCAGACCGTACAGCGGCTCCCCTCCGAGCGCGCGATGGCTCGTGATGAGCACGACCGGGCAGGCCAAGAGCGTGATGTCACCCAGTAGCGGGTCATCTCCCTCCAAGCTAAGCTTGGAGAGAAGCAGAGCTAGAAGCTCGAGGCCGAGGCCACTGCTGTCGGGCTCTCCTCTGACCTAAGCCAGGGGAGAGCTAAGCTGCAGGACCTCGAGAGGGAGACGACCGAGCTAAAGGTGAACCCAGAGAGGGTGGTCCTTAAGCGCGCAGAGTTGTTTGTCGCCATCGGCCAGGTCTGTGATGACCTAGGGATGCCTTTAGCCCGCGCACTCTGGATCATCGCCCCGGTGCACGAGCTCGAAAAGGAGTGCACTAAGGGGTGGGGTGAACCAGGCCTTCATGATCGGCCGCTCCCTCTATGGGGAGAGCCTGAGCCTAAAGGCACTTAGCGGAGGCTACCCGGACACCCTTGGTGATGATGCAGTGGAGGAGTTGGAGCGCGCCGTGGCCCCTCTCTCACAAGCTCTGGCGAACAAGATCGAGGACGTGGTGCTCCCTGGGAAGGGTTAGTCAGTTAAATAGGCCCGGGTCGAGGGGCCGAAGGTTTTTCTCTTCTTTTCTTTTTCGTAATGGACATATGCTCTGTTCTCTGTATTTGTGCTTCGTGCTTACACACTTCAAATGTCCGTGATGAGCATATCTCATTTTGATGTAAAGAGAATCTGGTCTTTAACAAAATATCCCTGCCTGTGCCTACGCTCCTATCAGCCCTCAAGCGAGGCCCGGCCCCTGAGCATCGTAGGGGTCGGGCATCACTAGGAGCTAGGAAGCAATAGGGTATCGACCCCTTTAGCAAAAGCACGGTATTACACAAGCGTTCTAGTTATTTTGATAAACTTAAAGACAAAAGAGGTAGCATAGCTACCTAAAGCCTCCTGTATGGGTGGGAGCATCACCCCTGGCCACCCTTGGTCTCATGGTGTGACCATCCTCGTGACCTGGAGCTCTCACTAGAGCCCCGAGCACCAAGAGACGGTCGTGCCGCTCTCCTCTCGGAGTTCGTAGCCTCCAGGAGGTGATCGCAATTGTTGAGGAAGTGGCCAAGGGCTTCTGGGTCATCGAGGCCTATCACGTCGGTGTCATTCCACCAGTCGTGTTGACAGGAGGCGTTGTCGTCATTGTCACAGCGCCTAGGGCCCCACGGTCGGTATCCCTTCGCAAAGGATCCTAGGGGGTCTGTTGGCGGTCGTTATTGACATATTTATACCGCCAACATAAGTCCAAAAAGGAGAAAAATATACACTTCTACACACATATACCTTTGCTACTAACATGTTTCCACTTATACCGGTAGAATTGATACGATTGCAGAAACAGAAGCCATAAACAGGTGAAACATGACAGAAAAGGCGCTTTCTGGAAAGCGCAAAAGCATAAGAGGGGGAAGAAGCCCAACCAGTGAAGTAGAACTAGGCCAACCCACCTCAGCACCGCGGCCTAGGCCCAGTAGGGAGGCAACCAGGTGAAGGAAGAGGCGAGACAAGCCACCCTAGGCACGGGCGCGTTAGGGGCACAACGACGCCCTCTCCCTACCAGGTGGGCCCTCCTTCGGCTGGCGGTGCAGTCATCAAGAGGAGGCTAGTAGTGCGGGGTGGATCCGAGGAATATTCCCCTCCACCGCCTGGCCCAAGCCCCTATATAAGGAGGGGCGCCCCCTCTCTCTCTCTCTCTCACACACACTCTTCACACCACTCACTCCACACTTGCTCACTTCACCTCCACACTCCCTCTCCCTCTCCTCTTTAGCTTAGGGATAGAGTAGAAATAGTAGAGAAGGAGTAGAAGAAAGCTACAAGGAGAGCTTGGCTCCTTGGAGAGAAGGATTTGGTGAGAAATAAAGATTCATCTTATTCTACAAATAGTCATGCTCTCATTCTATCAATATAGTTGTTGCTATGAACTAGAGTATAGTCAAGTTGATACATTCTTGATATATGAACTAGCATATAGTCCTTGTATCATGTTCATATTATGCTTGACTCGATATAGTCATGTTAGTATATTCATGGTGTATGAACTAGTATATAGTTCTTATGACATGTTCATGCTATACTTGGCTAAAAGCTTCAATGTTCATATTATGTGCATGATTAGATATAGACTCATGTTGAGGTGGTGGTTCATCATGCTTTCTGGTACGCCCAAGTCATTTACCTATCAATCCATAGGGTTGGGGACCTAGGGGGACTTGGGTGGTATCTATGTATGTGGGCGAGGTGCCCGAGTATATAGGGGCGGGTGAATGCATTTCATGTCCCATGGTTGTGGGGTAGGCGGCAGGTGGTGACAGCCCTGTCCATCCTTCGTAATCCCCAATGTTCGGTCATGGTGTAGGAGTATGTAAATTGTCACATGAGGTTGCTGGCAAACCAGTACTCGATGGCCTCCTGATCCATCTCACATAGGTCTAGTTCTAACTCATGTACATGTATGATTACTTAGCTCATAGCATCCAACTGTATTAGGATCATCTACTCCTGTTAGGACATTCTTTTATTCTTTGTTCTTGAGGGTGGAGTCTCTTACCGGTGTATGTGTGTGTCCACTATCTACAACTGCAACTGTTTACCCATGTATGATCATATAGATAGTATGCACATATGTCTGTTTTGCTCATATCCATGTCAGAACTCTTGTTACCATTGTGTCGGTGTTCGGACCCGGGAGGGTCCTAAGCCAACGAGTGAATTTGTGCTGCATGTTCCCTAATCCGGATGGTGATGCAAAGAGAATACACGGGGGTTTATCCTAGTTTGGGCAAAAGAAGGCCCTACGTCCAGCGGGGAAAGGAGGGTATTGTATTTCCTTGCACCTAAGTGCTTGCGTAGGGGTTCAAGCTGTGAGAGAGGGAGCCGGTCCCAAGTCTCAAAGAAAGATTAGAAAGGAGTGTTGCTTGATATGTTGTTCTCAGTAATGAGGTGGTGTCTTGCTTCTTCGTCTCATGTCTCTTTTTTCTCTAGAGAGTCCCCTGCCTTCCCTTTTATGGGATCAAGTGAAGGCAGAGGGGCGATGCCTTAGAAGTGAAGGTTTGACGGGTGCAGTGGAGACTGCTGTAGCGACGTGCTCTAGGAATGGCCGGCCATCCCTAGAGTGTCATGGGGACATCAGTGATGGGACGGTGAAAAGACCCCAGGTCCTGTGGTGAGCGGACGTGCAGGCTTTGCTCTTTTGTTGACTAGTGATTAGTCGAGGCTGGGTCGAGGCGTAGATGAGGTGGGTCGATGGGGAATGGATAAGGCCAAGCCCTAGGAATCCTGGGGTACAATGGTCGTCGTGTTGTGCCTCGAGGGGGCATCGATGGCGGAACAGTACTCGGCATGACGTGTATAGTGACAGGTTTTCACCACCCATCCCGGGATGGGCAGTAAAAAGCAGGATTTGACACCAGTACTGCTTCCATGCTGGTGGTGTTGTAGCCATGTGGGTAGGAAGTGGTTGGCGGTTGCATTAAATGCTTTGACTTTTGTCTAAAAGTAGGTGGGTGAGGTGGGTCGACCGGCTCGACCCAGGGTCGTGCAAGTCAAAGATTTCCCTACGGTCGAGGCATCCCATCGAGTAGGCCTCGTGCGAGTTGGAGCGCAGTCGAGGGTGCCCCGTCTTCACATGTTCATGGTTTTGGTTCGTTGTACCCACGTGGGCGGAGCCTTGGCGTGATTTTTCAGGGGATTTGTGGTGTGGATGGTTTGTTCTTCTTAGTCGTGGGTCTTGGGTACCCCTAGTTTAGGTACCCAACAGTAGCCCCTGAGCCTTTGTGTGAGTGTGGTTACTCTTGTAGAGGCTCAGTGAGTCATGAACTGGAGTCGTAGCGTCGTTGCTCTTCCGGTGGGTGCGTGTGAGCGCACCCGCCGGGTGTAGCCCCCGAGGCCTTGGAGGAGTGTTTGACTCCTTTGAGGGCTTTAGGACATTATGTCAAGGGGCGCTCCTACGTTCGAGCCCTCGTGGCATGCTTGATCCTCTTTCGTTTGAGGTTAGCTTTTTGCCGTCAAGCCCCCGAGCCTCACGCGCGTGAGGTCGATTAGGATCTTGCCCGTCTTTATCGTATGACCCTCACGCATCCTTCAGGAAAGGAGGAGGGGTGGGGAACGTAGTACTACCCTCGATGGGTGAGTTTCGACGATCTCCGGTGAGCTGCTAGCGGGGAATTCGAGTGGGAGCCCGTGCCCCATTCGATAGGGGTCAGCTAGCGGCCGCGAAGGCGCTCTCCAAAGATGCCAAAGAGTAGTCATGTGGATCTCGGTTCCATACGGTAGACTCCGAGGTCTCGATGCCTTCCTCCAAGGGGATTCCACCGTTGACCTCTCATTTAGCCTCGAATACGTCAGAGGGCGTCTCGAGAAAGTGGCTCGAGCCCTGGCCTTGCACCGGCATGTCCCTAGTCGTCCTTGACTCTGTTTACTCGAGGGCAGCTGTTGAACCCTGGTTGAGGGCCAGCTTTCGATCCCTCAAGGTTTATAGTGGGCTCGAAGCCCGTTATCCATTCGCCTGGAGATGTTCGTCTGTGGGTCCCCCGTCCGGCATGTTGGGGCGTGTCTTTTTAAGAGGAGAGCGAGAACGACGTGGTAGTGGGCGGCGTGCCACGACGGTTGCAGAGTGGACGGCAGACACGTGCCCTTATACGCGGGTTTTGAGGGAGAGGTTAGGTGAGAGCATTGAATGCGGGAACTGTTCCTACCTTTTCATCGGATCTACCCGTTGGCCTTCCACCGGGGTATAAGTACAGAGCCCAGGGTTCCACGTGTCCCCCATTGATCCTTTGCGATTGCCTTTTCCTCCCTTTTCCCTCATCAGTCGTTCTCCGCTGCCGTCGTCATCTCTTCCCCCGTTGCCACCGTAAGTCGATCACAACACTCATGGCGGGAAAGAGCCAAGTTCTTCCTACGGACGCGTGGGTGCGCTCTTCGGTGATGGAGAGGAAGCTGGAGGAGTTAGTTCGCGATGGTCTCTTGCGACCGAGGGCGAGTCAGAGCCAGCCGGAGTGGAGGGTGTCGCCGACCAACCACTGGGAGCCAGAACCCCCGGAGGGCTACGTGGTCAGCTTCATCGCCTTCCACGAGAGGGGGCTCGGGATGCCACCGAGCTGGTTTATGCGGGTGCTCCTACATTACTACAAGGTGGAGCTCCATCTCGCAGGCCGCCATCTTCACGGCAGTCTGCGAGGGGTACTTAGGGATGGAGCTCCACTGGAGTCTATGGCTTCACCTCTTCAAGGCGGAGCATTTTGCCAAGAAGGTGGGCGAGAGGGGAGTGCAGCATGCGGTGCATGCCGGTAGCTACACCCTTCAAGTCCGGGTGGGTCGAGGCGAGCTCTACATCCCGACGCAGCTCATCTCGTCGAACAGCGGGTGGCACGACGGGTGGTTTTACCTGTGCAACGACGATGACCGCCTGCCGAAGTTCTCCGGCCGGGTCCTGATGTCGCACGAGGACAACTGGTCGTACGGTGTTGTTGAGGAAGAGAAGCCAAAGCTGCAGCCGCTCCTCGATGCGCTGAGGAGACTCCGTCAGCACGGATTGACTGCGGGGATGGTGGCCGCCATGTTCCACCATCGAAGAGTGCTGCCGTTGATGCAGCACCGACTTCGAATCGATGAGATGACGCCGGGCATCTCGTTGGAGGGGAGTCAGATGTCGCACGAGACCCTCCCCCTCGACGAGGTTGCTCGGCGCGCGTGGTGGATGATGGGTAGTTTCAAGCAGGGGGGCATCGACAAGGTCCCGATGCGACCCAACCATGGTTTCGAGTCTCTAGTAAGTGTTGTTTTGCTAGCCTTGTGTCCTTTTGCTTCCTGGTTCTTTTGATTAAGTTTGTCAAGGCTCTCGTGCAGGATCTGTCAGTGGTCAAGGACTCGCGGCCACTGGTTCCGAAGGATCGTGCTGCTCGAGAGGTGAGACGCCTTTCTGCAGCTCAAAAGAAGGAAGAGAAAGACGCCACAAAGAAGTGTCAAACGAGGAAGGCCCTCGAGCGTGAGGCGTTGAATAGGCGCCGCCGTCAGCAGAGGCTCGAGGGTCTCCCCATCGAGGAATCCCCCTCTGAGACGGCCTCAGAGGAGGATGAGGATGAGGATAGCGATGATCACAATGTCGAGTCATGGTTCGACACTGCGACTTTTCTCGCGCATCTCCCTGACGTGCGGTCCCTACTGGGGCCCGTTGGCGGGGGGTCAACCTCCTAGGCGTCGAGGGTAGCCTCGGCGCCCGTCGAGGGAGAGGAAGAGCCAGCGGAAGGAAGGGCCCGAGAGGGGCCTTCAGAGAGGAGATCCACCGCGCTTGGGGTCCCTCCGATGATGTTGGTGGCACCGCGCCCGCACGTCCAATCGCCCCGGACCTCGTTGACAGGTGGGCTAACGATGTCGACGCCTAAGACTAGGGCGTCGTCGTCGGGTGTGAGGACCCGAGGCCAGATGGCCTCATCGGCGCAGAGGACCCCAAGGGCCTTGTCAGCCCAGGCTCCAAGGAGCTCCATGCCAACCGGAGGTTCGATGGAGGGGCCATCGTAGAAGCCATTGAGTGGCTTGAGGAAGCAAGGGACGAAACCCCTGATCCCCCTATCTGGGTAAGTGTTTCGCTTCACCTTTCTGGCAAAGTTATCTTGCTTTTCGTTCTAACATTGTCGTTTACCGCGCAGCCATAAGCGTAAGGTGGAGCTTGCGGCTATGACTCCCATCAAGGCGCTCAAGACTGGCGCTGCCCTGATGATGCAGACACCGGCCGACGCCGCCGCTTGGGTCACAAAGTGCCAAACTGCCATGAAGCGGCTCAAGGCGAAAGAGGCCGCTACCAAGGTAGGTGCAAGCGACCAATAGGGCGCCGTAGTTGGCGATGTCGCTCAGGAGCCGGAGCAGGTCGAGGCAGCCCCGGGCGATACCAGGCTCGATGGGTCTGGTAGCGGTGGGCCAGAGCCGGGGTCGACCTCGGGGACCATCGAGGCTAGTAAGGCCAAAACATCCATCCGCGGTGCGGGGCAGGCAGATGTGAAAGAGGTGGTGGAGGCCCCGCAGGATGCGAGGAAAGAGGAGCAGCCGGAGCTACAACTAGAGCGGGAGGAGTCGCAACAGCAGCCACAATAGCAACAGTAGGGAGAGCGGCCGCTGGAGCCACAGCTGGGAGCGGAGCGGGGCGAGCTAGACCAGCCGGGGGAGCCAATGGTCGAGGTGGAACGGGAGGTGGCCATGCCACCGCCTAACATGCAGGCGGAGGCGCCGGCTGATAGGAGGCCAGTCCTGCCCCAGGGGTCGACTCTGGCTGTGATCGATCTTACCATCGACGACCCCTCTTCCGACAAGGGGAAGCAGAAGGCGGACGTCGAGATGGTCGATGCCCCGGATCGGCCCGGGACTTCCGTAGCACCAGAGGGCGACATGGCGGAGGCGTCCGCCAAGTGGCCCGATTTTGCGGAGCTGGCGCTCATGCGGGCGGAGGAGGAGCTCCCGCGCTAGGGTCGGTCGACCCTTGAGTTCAGGGATGCGGCTAACCCCAACGCCGAGCCCTTCTTCGCCCTTGATGACAAGGATGAAGTGTAGCACTAGGAATACGTCGAGGGACTCCACAAGCATTCCATGCAATCCCTGCGGATGGTTGCGGATACCTTGGTGCAGCAGATGTCGGAGGTCTTTGAGGTGAGTTGTGTTTGTTATTTTATTTGGCTCAGACACCCTTTTGCCTCGGTTCTGACTTTAAGTTCGGCCGTGGTTAGGAGCTCAAGGAGCGATCACATCGCAAGTCGCTATTCATCTGCCATGAGAGCAGCATGTGGGCGGCGTTTCCGCGCCAACAGTCTCCGGTCGAGGAGGCCAACCAGCGGCTATCCAAGAAGAGCACCGAGGCGGACGAGCTTTGTGTCGTCACTATGGCGCTCAAGGAAGAGGCGGCAGAGGCACGGGATACCGCGGCCAAAGCCCTAGAGGATGTGGCCAAGGCTCGAGAGGAAGTGGCCAAGGCCCGTGATGATCTTGCGCCGTTGTTAGCACGCGTGAAGGAGCTCGAGGAGGATGTCACCCTTGTCAGCAGGCATCGTGATGCCCTCAATGTCCAGATTGGGCAGGTGTCTGCTCACGTCGGGACCTTGAAGAACGAGGTCGCGACGTTGAAGGGAACCGTCCGAGAGAGGGACGAGGCTCTCTCGGGTGTCGGCCAAGAGATCAAGATGCTGAGGGCGACCGTCCACGATAGGGACGAGGCTCTTCAGGCGGCGGAGAAAGTGCATGACGAGTTGCGTGATGAGATCATGGGTTGGAAGACCCATGCTGAGGGTAAGCCTTTGCCAAGCTTTGACCTTGACTTTGGGCTCCCGTATTTTTGCTGACTTGGTGTTTGCATTTCAGAGCTGGAGAAATAGCAACGTGCGGCCCAGGCGTCGACTACCTCATTTCAAACCCTCCTCGAGGCTGAGACTGGGCAGAATCAATTACTCCAGGGCGCGATCACCTCGGTGTGCGATGGCCTGGGGGTTGAGCCTGATGCCGATACCGAGGAGGATGCGCCAGGGAACTCGTTCGTACGCTAGATGGCGGCGCTAGGTTGCCTTGTCCGTGAGAAGATCCGAGGCGGGCTGTATCATGGCGTGAAGAGGGCCATGGCGGTCATCCGGTCTGGGTTCGAGTATGACATGGGCCTTATTATGGATGGCTTCATCTCAGACCCAGACAGGACTGACGAGGAGAACGAGGCGGTCTGCCTGGGATTAATCGAGGCCGCAGAAGAGCCCGGGGGTCGACTTGCGAGGCTGTTTGAGGACGAGGTAGTCCCTCCTACCGACGATGAGGGCCGGTGAGCCAAACCTAGGCATGAAGGCCCATGTAATAAGTTAGTTATATTTTGAGACTTGTGTTATCGAGGCCGTAGGGGCTTTAAAACATCTAGATGTGAATATGTACTAAATGTCCTTTTTTGTTCGAGTCTTTTGTTCCCTTTTATGCTCGAATCATATTCTTGCACGATCTTCTTAGCGCGCAGTCGCGCCCCTTGGCATGGGGGAGTGAGTGGAGGTACCGTAGCCCAGAGGCATGGGCGATCTCGTGGCTTGACAGCCCTTGAACCTTAGGATGCAACTTGCGGCCTTGTCGATTATGTAAGAACTCGAATCGAAGCGTATGGGAACATTAGACGTGAGTTTTTTTCAAAATCATGAACTTTTACTAGGTCTTCTTAGTGCGCGGTTGCATCCCTTGGCATGGGGGAGTGAGTGGAGGTACCATAGCCCGGAGGCGTAGGCGATCTCGTGGCTCGACAACCCTTGATCCTTGGGGTGCGCTTGCTGCCTCGTTGACTATGTAAAAGTTCTTTTTGAAAAAATGCGAGTTTTTGGGGACAGGGGTTGCCCCTTGCAACCCCCGAGGGAGGTTCGACTCTGTGAAAATAGGGTCGAGCCTCCCTATTTTTTTTATGAAAGAATGCCTTGAACACGGATGTATTCTTTATTCTATCATGGAACTGAGAGAAAAATTACAAAGCCTCGAGGCTTTAAGGGAAAAAGCGACGTAGCTGTTCGATGTTCCACACGTTGGTGAAGATTTTGCCCTTTTCATTTGATAGTTTGTAGGTGCCAAGCTTCAACACTTCCGCGATGATGTACGGTCCTTCCCATGGTAGAGTAAGCTTGTGTCATCCCTTGTTGCTTTGGCTTCGCTGGAGCACTAGGTCACCGACGTTGAGGTCTCGCTTGCGGACATGTTTGTCGTGGTAGCGTCGAAGACTTTGCTGATACCTTGTAGAGTGTAATAGAGCCACATTGTGAGCTTCCTCGAGCTGGTCGAGGGCATTCTCTCTTGTGACATCATTGTTTTGCTTGTTGTAGGCTTTCAGCCTCAGGGACCCATACTCTAAATTGGTTGGGAGCACATCCTCGGACCCGTAGACTAAGAAGAATGGAGTGAACCCCGTGGCTCGGCTTGGCATCATTCTTAGGCTCCACAGGACCGAGGGGAGCTCGGCGGCCCATCTCTTGCCATGTTTGTTTAATTTGTCAAAAATTCTTGGCTTTAGGCCTTGTAGAACCAAGCCATTGGCATGTTCTACTTGGTCATTTGTTTTTGGATGAGCTACGGCCGACCAGAGCACACGGATGTGGTGGTTGTAGTAGAAATCCAAAAACTTTTTGTCGGTGAATTAGATGCCGTTGTCTGTGATGATGCAGTTGGAAACCCTAAAGCGATGGACGATGTCGGTGAAAAATAGCTTAGCTTGTTCAGACCTGATGCTGGTGATAGGATGGGCCTCGATCCACTTGGAAAACTTGTCAATGGCGATGAGCAAGTGGGCAAAGCCCCTAGTTGTCTTCTTCTGGGGTCCGACTAAGTCAAGCCCCCAAACGGCGAACGACCATGTGATGGGAATCATCTGCAAGGCGTAAGCCGGGAGATGGGTTTGCCTTGCGTAGTACTGGCATCCTTTGCAGGAGCGTACTAGCTTAATAGCGTCGAAGACCGTGGTTGGCCAGTAGAAACCTTGTCAAAACGCGTTTCCAACGAGGGTTCGAGGTGCCGCGTGATGACCGCAAGCCCCCGAGTGTAGGTCCTTGAGCAGGTTCTTGCCTTCCTCGTTGGTGATACAACGTTGTAGGATGCCCGTAGGACTGCGTCGATAAAGTTCTTTGTCGTCGCTGTATATCACAAAGGTTTTGGTCTGGCGAGCGATCCATCGAGCCTCGGTCTTACCCAAGGGGAGCTCTCCTCAAGTGATACAGTCGAGGTACGGAATACGCCAGTAGAGGTCGGCTGGTAGGGTCGAGCCTTCTGTCTGCATGATGTTAGCCCCGGTCGAGGGGGCTTCTGCCTTAGGTGGGGGGTCGAGTGACGGACTGTCAGCCCCCTCAATCACCCTGGTCTCGACGGAAGGTTCATGAAGATCCCTTGCGAAAATGTCAGGTGGAACCGTGGCTCGATTAGATGTGATTTTCGCGAGTTCATCGGTAGCCTCATTATATCTGCGCGCAACATGGTTGAGCTCGAGGCCGTGGAATTTGTCCTCAAGCCGCCACACCTCCTTGCAGTAGGCTTCCATCTTGGAGTCGCGACAACTTGAGTCCTTCATGACCTGGTCGATTATGAGCTGGGAATCCCCACGAACATCGAGGTGTCGGACCCCGAGTTCGATGGCAATGCGCAAGCCAGCAATGAGAGCCTCATACTCAGCAATGTTGTTGGAGGCAGCAAAATGGAGTCAGATTACGTAGCACATGTGGACTCCGAGGGGTGAGATGAAGAGCAAGCTCTTGCCTGCTCCTGTTTTCATCAGCGATCCGTCGAAGTACATGGTCCACAGCTCGGCTTGGAGCTGAACCGGAGGCAGTTGAGTGTTGGTCCACTCTGCTAGAAAATCTGCCAGCACCTAGGATTTGATAGCTTTGCGCGGCGCATAAGAGAGGGTCTCACTCATGAGCTCGACCGCCCACTTAGCTATCCTACCTGAGGCTTCCTGGTTCTGGGCTACCTCTCCCAAGGGGAAGAAGAGACCACGGTCACCGGGTGGCCCTCAAAGTAGTGTCAGAGCTTGCGCCGCGTCAAGACGACGGCGTAGAACAGCTTCTGGATTTGCGGGTAGCGAACCTTGGTCTCTGAGAGTACCTCGCTGATGAAGTAGACTGGCCTCTGAATAAGTAAGGCATGTCCTTCTTCCGCCCTCTCGACAACTACGACCGCGCTGACCACTTGTGTAACACCTCAGGTGTTGATCACCAATTAAGTAGTGGGTTTAAGCTCAAACACGATAAATTAGTGGAGATGACGATGCCAAAGTCAAACCTATGGAAATAAACCCTAATCTAAACTTGGATGCTACACCCTTCTTTGCATATAGGCCATTTTTACGATATATGCTTGGGTGTTGTTATCAAAGTATCTTCACATGTCTCACATCAATAACTATCTATATTGATCCCTGGAAAAGTTTCATGAAGTTTGGAATCAAAAAGTCACATGAAATGATAAGTTCCATTCCTATTGGAATTTGCCCCATTAAGTTAATGAAACTATAGAACATCCACCAAACCTTGCAAACTGTCCAAATGACTCTAGATGAACTCTACAACACCTTAACTACACTTAGGGCACTTAATGGAACAATGTTCATGTTGATCATTTTGCCTAAATGTGCTTCTAAGTGATGGTTGACCATGTATGGACCCGAGAATACTTTTGTTTGACCATTTCAAAAGTGTGACCTAGAAGCTTTGCATGACTATGCACCCTTTGACAAAGTTGTAGAGAATTTTATAAGGAACAAACTTTGTTTAAGAGTCCAGTCATGAAAATGTGTGGAACATGCTCAAACAGGGACCACAAGTCTGAAATAGGGCTGATTTCAGCACTTAGACATTTAAAGCCCTGATTTCAGTGTCTTCGACGTTGGCATCTCACGTTCTCCAAATTGGTTGAGCAACTCAAGTTGGTCCAAATGTAAAAGTTGGAGATATGATAAGGAAGAGCATGCAAAAAATTGGGTTTAGTTTGATCGAGTTTTGACCTCCAAAGGCGAGTTTCCGTGACCTTTGTCAATATGTTGACATTGCCATCTTGGGGTTTGATTAGACACTAATTTGTTGCTCTAATGGCGTGGCAACCTAAATAAGAAATGTAGAGCATTATGCGGGCTGCAACTTTGCTTTTGGGTCCATGTCCAAATTCGGCCTGCAACCAGTCTAAAATCGTGTCCCACGCTGATCGCTTCGCTGCCCGCCACGTGCTCGGTAAAATGCCTCTATGGGCGGCGCGTGTAACACCCCAGGTGTTTATCACCAATTAAGTAGTGGGTTTAAGCTCAAACATGATAGATTAAGTGGTGATGAAGATATCAAGGTCAAACCTATGGAAAGGTGCCGCAACCTAAAGTTGGATGTTGCACCATTGCTTTACATATAGGACATTTTCAAGATATATGTTTGGATGGTGTTATTGCCATATCTTCATGTGTCTCACCTTGGTAACTATCTATATTGATCCCTGGAAAAGTTTCATGAAGTTTGGAATCAAAAAGTCACATGAAATGATAAGTTCCATTCCTATTGGATTTTGCCCCATTAAGTTAATGGAACTATAGAACATCAACCAAACCTTGAAAACATGCCCAAATGACTCTAGAGGGACTCTACAACAAAAGTCATGAAGGGTTCATGTTGAGCAAATGTCAAGAAAATGCCCCGATTGGCCTAAAACCCTAGTTTCGGCTGTATCGAGTTGATACTTTGACCAAAGTAAAAGTTGGACTTCTGTACCACTTATGAGGTTTGACCTTAAACAAAAGTTGTAGTTCATCTTGTGTAGAACAAACTTTGTTTAATGGTCAAGAGCTATTTTGGCCTCTAACCTAGTCAAATATTGATCACAATGTGGAATCAGCTGCTGTTTTTCAAAGTCTAGAAAATATTCTAAGTCCTGAGTTAGCAGCAATAAGTTGACATGTTTGGTGATCTTTATCTCCATAACCATGCTGAACCAGTCCATGAGCCTTTAATCAAAGTTGTAGCTTGAGTTGTATGCAACAAACTTGGTTAAAAGGCCAAAGGCTAAATCCATCTCTAAGTCTACTAAACAGGGATCACCATTTTGAATCTTCTAAGTGTTTTCAGACTTAGCAATATTTTAAGTCTAAGTAGTGGCAACTTGAGTGACATCCCGCGTTCTAGAGTTTTTGTTAAACAACTAGAGTTGAGCCAAATGTAGAAGTTGAAGATAATGTGATGGAGAAGAGTATGCAAAAAGTTGGACTTCGTTTGAGCAAGGTGGGCATCTCAAAATCAGCAAAGACCGAGCTCAACTTAAGCATTATCAAGTCGTTGACACTGTTAACTTTGGGCTTAGTTATCTCCTAATCTGTGGGTCTTATGACCATGGTGCTTAAATGAAAATTGTAGAGTATACCGAGGTGAACAATTTTGACAATTGGTTCATAGTCCAATTCGGCCCTGATCCGGCCTAAAATCATGTTCCACAGTACCCAAACCACTGCCCGCCACGTGCTCGGGGAAATGACCGAGAGGAGGACGCGTGCCCTGGACGTGCCCGCCATGCGTAGCAGCCAACGCCTCTCCTTGCCGCGTGGTTGTGTCCCTACGCCTCGGTAGCAGGTGCCCAAAGCCCTCTGCTCGCCTCTCCACGCTCCAGGCGCTCGCCCTTGCCTCTGCTCGCCTCCCTTCTCGTTCTGAGCCGAGCACGGACGCCGAGCCACCATGGCTGGTTCAAGCTCCAGTTCGAGCTTCCTAACCGCGCCGTCTCTCCTTCCTTCCCTAAGACAAGCACGACATCGCCTTCCCCGCCACACACCGAACCCGATGCGCCCTTTCCGAGCTCCTCTCACCGCCGGGGAAGCGTGGCCACCGGTGCCATGGCCGTCATAGTCCCTGTGTTCGTGGGCTGGCCACCCTGCGCCATCCTAGGACGAGCTACAGCTGCTTGGGGGTGCACACATGCCAGGGCATCGCCTTGGTCCTGCCGCTCGCCGCCGGCGCCGCCCCTGCTGCCGACGGCCGAGCCGCCCCTCCCCTTCTCTGCTCCGTTCCAAGGAAGAAGAAAGGGAAGTTTTGTGTACGTGTTTCTTTGTCTGGCAAGCGGGCCCAAAAGTGCAGCGGGTCCCGCAAGTCAGGGTTATGAGTGGCGCGGTTGGGTATCGGTTCGGGTGCGCCTAGCAATTTCAATAGGGTTTGAGTAATTCTGTGTTTGAATTTCAGATTTCTTGTAGATCTTCAAAAATTCATATCTCCTGTTAGGTAATTCCAAAAATAGTAAATGGGGACTTTTTGGAAACCTTAAGAAAAGATCTATGCAGTGGAGTCATAATATGTTACATGTTGTAGATATTTTCTGATGTCTTTATTTAAGCCTTAAAAATGCTCCAAAAATGCTTACCAACTTGAGCAGAGCCATATCTAGAGTTTTAGAACTCCAAAAATGATGATTCTTGTTTTGTTAATTTTGTGATGACATGTACTTGCTAGGAAAAATATTAAACACACTATTTGTTCACTGTTTTCTTAGGGTTTTGATTGGACCTTGTTAAATAAGGAAATTACATTATATTGCTTGTTATTTTTATATCTTGAGTTGTGCTGCTCCAATTGATGTGAAATTTTTATGGTAGGCTTGTCATGCTATGTATGTACTGTGGTATAAATTTCAGGGTCATTGCTTACAGTAGGATCAAGTTTTTGATTTAACTTGTTTATGGCTTGATAAATAGCTTGTAAATAATATATAATTGATAAAATGGGAAATGTTGTTTCATTACCTTATTATGATATTGCGCTATGATGTTGATTCATACTAGGGCCCTGTGTTCATAGAAAATATTGAGTTTTAGGTTTAACTTGCTCTCACCTGAATTATTGCAATAGCTATTTGTCTTTTTCATAGAGGTTGATATATATGTCTAAATGGTTTGAAATTTGTACAGTAGACTTTTGAGAGCATATGTAGGCCTCTGTAATTTTGGTAGAATTTATTATGCACTTTTGATATGTGTTCATAATTCCACCAAATTATCTAAATAAATTAAGAAAATACATTAAAAGAAATTATTTAGGAATGGACACTATGTTTTCTGGTGTTCATTAGTCATGAGTGACATGTTGGTAAAGTTGGTTTTGTCTAATTATATGTTTGCAACATAAGTTAATAATTATTTCTTGCAAATAAAATTTCTGGGCAGATATGAAAACTTGGCAAAGTTCTTCATGGTAATTTGCTTTGCTGGAAAACTTGTTTATACAAAAGTTGTAGATAATTTATGTATCTAGCTTCTGTTAAAATTTGGTGGCATTTGGCCATGTGGTTTAGGAGTTATAGCTGTTTAAAGTTGGGTTACAGAATTGCTTGCTCTCTGTCTTGTTAGACCAGTTTCTGTATTTGTGTAAATTCGACATGTTAAACTTTAGAATCATGCTGCGATGATATTAAATGAAATGTAGAGAATTTCATAAGCTTTTCATAATGTCTTCTTGCCAGTCATTTGGAGTTGTAGATCTTCAGTTATGATTAAATTACTCAGCCGTTGGTCTGATGTCCAGAAGGTAGCAATTTCTAGTTCTAGTGCTTTTATTAACTTTGCCATGCTTGTGTATTGAAGTGTGACACATATCTTTGTTGGTACTTGGTTTGATACCCTAGGATCTTATAAGACCTGTGTCTTGATTGATGTATTTGCAATCTTCTATGTTATGCCCTATTGTGGATTAAGTTAATTAGCTCTAGGTGTTTATGAGAACTTTGGTATGCTTGTTTGTTTACTTTGTTCATTTCATTTCTATGTATTCATACATATGCATTGTTGCACCTCATTTAGGTACGCTAGCTAAAACACGTGAAGGACCTGATGTGGAGCTAACCAGAAGATGGTGTGGTGGATCCATCCCGAAGGTAGAAAGTTTGGACGAGTGCTTGTTTGGAGGATGCTCGCCAAGCGAGTTCTTCTAACATACTCTAACTTGAGTCGGATCCTAGGCAAGCCCCGGAGCATTATAAGCCTCCTATCTTCAAAGCAATTAATTCTATATATGTTATAAGTATTGTTGCATTAAGTGGTAGGAGTTGGTTGGAAACCCTTGCTGCATTATATCATTCCTTGTCCAGATATATGAATCCTTGAATCCTACATAGACTAGGATCGAGTAGATGCTTAGCCCTGCTTTAAGCGGTAGAAGTCAGGTGATTTCCTGTCACCTGCGAGATATAGGGATATTCATATATGGCACGGTTGGCTATATTTTCTATCGTGGAATGGAACCATGTGTTAATAAAATGAAATGAGACCGGGCGGGATGACGATAGTGAAGCAACAAGGCATGGAGGTCTTGGGTGTGGATCTATCCCCGTCTGAGTCATTTAAGGACCGATTCGCTGTACGTCCTTGAGTCATGTTGAACGCAGTCTAACACTTAGTTGGCCGGATAAGCCGTTCCGACCGCGAAGCCGAGTAATATGGTTCAGGCCGGAAATCGAATGGTAGGTTGCTTCTTGGAGGAGAGAAAGGAAGTGCTTGGGGACATTGGCGTGAGACCAAGGGGGGTTAGAGTCCCTATCACCTGGCAGAGTGTCGCCCTTGGGGTCGCGACATCATTTGGACCCGCGATTCCTAAATCATATGAAAAGGTGGCTTGTGCGACCCTGGCAGGGGCCTGCGCGGTGAGTGTTAGAAATACCCCTCCAGCTGGATATGAATACGATTCGAATCGCCGTCGCTCCCGGTTAGTGAGCACTTGACTTGAGCAGCGACAACGTAGATTCCATTAAATTGAACGGATGGTTAATTGGATAATGATGGAAAGATTGCCTCAATTTATACCTGCTATGGTTAATATTGTTTGCTCCTAATAAAGTGAGTGCTCTAGTACAGGTTCTAATATAGATGATAGGTTAATGATAATTAACTTGATGCTTAAGCCTTAATGATTGATCATCTATATTAAGCTTTTATGCAAAAAGTTGTCAAGCTAGCCCACTTCATATCAGCCTTGCATGATCCTTGGTGTCACCTTATTTTTGGTTTCTGACGGGTAAGTCTAGCTGAGTACCTTCTTGTACTCAGGGTTTTATCCCCACTTGTTGCAGGTTGTGATGTATCACGGCGACTGCAAGAGTTGGTTGGCTCTTGCCTTAGTGGCGGAGTGTGATCATGGGCATGATCCTTCTGAGCTACCTTATCTCTAATGCTTTTGTTGGAAGTCGACCGTGGCACTGGCATGCATTTAAAATAAGAATAATGTTAGTTTCAAATTACTTTGTTGCCGCTACTTTTCAATGTAAGTTATAATAACTATGTTGAACTCTGATGTATATTGAATTACTTGTGAAATGGATGTAACATGTGACTTGTTATGTTGAATCACTACGATCTTGGCTTGTATGTTGGTTGGTTTGAAATCCCTCGTGATTTCATTGGACTACCGGAGTTATATGGGCTCAAGTGCGAGAATTTGATCACTCCGGTGATTGTTTTTGTACTTGTGCTCTTATAATTTGGACGGTTCTGTTACAGTTGGCATCGGAGCAAGATTCAACATTAAACTTGTCGTATGTGTATT
The DNA here is from genome assembly GCA_038087645.1 of Saccharum hybrid cultivar R570. Classification (NCBI taxonomy): domain Eukaryota; kingdom Viridiplantae; phylum Streptophyta; class Magnoliopsida; order Poales; family Poaceae; genus Saccharum; species Saccharum hybrid cultivar. The sequence continues at coordinate 176,005 of JAQSUU010000071.1, read as the reverse complement.
TAAAACAAAGGTTTTGTTTTATAAAATCAGTTTTATCAACTTATAGCTATATATAGGTTTGCCAAATCTAAATTTTAAACCTAAGTATGCCAGTGGTCAATTTCCTTACGCCCATATAAGGATTATTAGGTGGCTTATATAAGTACTAACTTGGGGGTTTTTATTTTTGCATCTACGCCCAGGCCAAGGTATGTATGTGTGATGACTCTCCTACACTATGCTACCGGTGTGTTAGATTAGAGGTAGCCTTCATATATGAAATAGGCATATATGTCGCTAGTTTACTTTTATAAAACATCGCACCTACGCTCAGGTAAGTGTGAGTTGTGAGAGCATGACCGTACAACCTGCGGTCTAGGGGAGAGCTAGTTTTGGTTACTGGATTATTTACATGTTATACACATGTATATATGAAGGTACTTAATTGTGGGAGATTGATGATTCGGGTAGTTTTGGTACTACATGTACGTATACAGGGGTATATGTATATGGGAGTGCTTAGAATTTTACCTTCCTATTTCATTGTGTGCTATATTTGGGGAAATGTTGGGCTGCAATGAAACTTTTCTGCAGGTACGCTAACCACGAATGCGTAAGTCGAATGTAGCTGACGACTAGCTATATATCGAGAGAGTGCGTGTAATGCCACCGACATAGAACGTGATCGCCACCTTAGGTTGGCAATCTTGTGAGGACGAATACGACGAAGCATGCATCTTCATGATTGTTGCCTTATGCATAGTTATGCTCCTCTCACCCTTGTTCTATAGTGTGTAACTTGTGATCAATGTGTTACACTATCTTTCTTGAATGAAGCTAAATAAGAATGCCTTACTCCATGTTGTTTGAGAAAAGTGTGTGCTTAGCCTTGCTAGAAATAATTATGGTTACCTGCTTGACCCTATAAATGCCCTCTAGTTTAGTCAAGGGGTGAATTTGTTGTCATACAAGTGTTTGCAAATGCTTTAGACCTCACCTAAGTAATTGTGATTATTATTAATGAATTAAATTAGTTGGTCTAAGGTAATAATATTTAGAGCTACTAGAATAACATGTTTGTGTGCTCTCTTATTAAGTAGAACAAAGGCAAGCTTTGTTTTGCTTATTGAACGTTGGCTGCTAGAACGGTTTTTGTTGTAGTGATGCTTTCATGTCCATAATGGTGTTTTCTGTAGTTATGGAGAATACCAAAGTTGTAGCTAACTTAATTATCTAGCTTGTCCAAAAATTTCGTGACCGTAGGTCTTATGGTTTGAGAGTTATGAATTTTAGAAGTTTACTGTCAGATTTTGCTTATGCTCTGAATAGATCTGAATGTTTGGTTTGTTTGACCTATGTGCATATGGAATAATGTCTTAGAGATAATAGCAGAAGGGTAGTACTTTTTCTAAGCTTTCCAAAGTGTCCTATAGCACTAATTTTGGTGGTCGAAATTTCTAGTTATGAGCTTGCCAAGTTGAATGACAGAATCTGTCCAAATCTGGGCAGAAATGTCTTCTTTGTGTTGATTAACCTTGTTAGCTATAGAATCATCCTAATACGATAATAACAAAGTTATAGACAATTTAATAAGCTTTACATAAAGTAAAGGCTCAGCCTTGTTGGGTCCCTAGAACTCTAGTTATGCTTTTTGAAGTTCTTGTCAGTTTCTGTCCATATTGGTACAGATCTGAAACATCAGCATGTTTGACCATGCTAACCTGTGATTTAGCTTTTGGTATGAATAACAAATATGTGGAAAACTTCCTAAGCTTTCCAGAAAGTCTAGGATCACCTTTATAGGAGGTCTACAACCTTTGTTATGGTTGAGACAAGTAACTACTGTGCTGCTGTCCAGATTCTATGCACATGCTAAGTTGGCTCCCTTAGCTAGCGTTTGTTTAGAGCTAAACTTGTAGTTAGTTCATGCTTGAGATAAATGCTTATGTTGAGTGAGCCTTGTGCCTTGTATTGGTTGCTTAAGCCCATTTGTTTGAAATTTCTCCAATGTCTGCTTGAGCTATGTTCTCTTGTGAGGTGTTTTGATCTACGGATAGCTTCCCTGTTGATTCTAAACCTTGTGACTACCTTTACTTGCTATCTCTCCTTGGTATGGTGCTTGTTAAGACCACCCAATCTGTGTCATTTGAAATTCCTCATCGGGCGTATGTTCGGTAATGGTGTTACGATTAGCATTCTATGGTGCCGCGACGAAACCTAGGGCCTCCTTGTGACCGGCCGGCACATGGTTGTGCTACTGGGCACGCGCTGGTATCATGGTTTCTAATCATAATCCATTGCAGAACAACACTGATGTGATTTTCACACGACCTTCTTCCTTGATTGTCTTCCCATATCTTATCAAAAGACCCTTATATAGGACCAAAAGTAGTAGAGCTTTCTCCTGAAGTTGCTAAGAGGATAACCTTTGAAGAACAGGTTACTGGCATAAACATTAACAGACTGCAAAAGGTGGTAAACAAGTGACTCTACTTAGTTGTTCCAGTATTGACGAACGTCATCTAGTGAGCGAAGTATCTCATTCCTGTTGAATAAAGGACACACAACACTTGATGTTGGACAAGTCATCCGTTGGATAAGACTCGATCGTTACAATAAGCAAGTTTTAACCTTTGTATGCATAATGGCCATACCGTCGAAATCAACTATCTCTGGTGTGACTCCTTATCTGCTGACTTCGATGGCAACCATCTGCTTTGTGTCAACCACGATTATTGTGGTCAAGAGTGAAGATTTGGAACTTTTTAGTGTTGAGAGACAACTAATTAGTTACCAATAGGAAGGTTAATCTCTAGCTAGGTAATGACTCTTTGGTAGTTGCAAAGGCTATGTCTTACAGAGCAATAACCAACAAGAAGTTGATCAACTAGCCAACAACTCGAGTGATACTCTATCTTCTAGAGCCAGTATGATCAAGTCAATTCCATCTTGGACAATCACACAGATAGTGCAAGGTGTTCTATCAGCTAAGGTGAAGAAGTAGAGAAAGTATGCGTTTTGCCTTGCAAAAGTAACCCACAAGTTCAAAGCGTGTGCATCCTCGAATTCGTATGTAAATTAATAGTCGAGATCTGCTATTGGATGGCCCTTTTGAGGTCTCACAGATACTAGTTTACACTCTTTCAATTGCTTTTGCTTTCTCGTATCCCTAATGTACGAGCAACCTTGGTTTCTGCAAATCAATTTATACCATCGCGAATCAAAAGCAATTTGAAAAGTGTCAAACAACAGATTTCCATCTTAGAGCTATTGTTTGATCCTAAAAAGGAAGCCTCAAGGTGAAAGGTTGGCCTGACAAAGTTGCTACACTGCAAGTCAACTCAACTTATAGTGCAACTAAGTCACAAAGGAAAATTTTACTCAACCGCTTGGTGGTAGACTACTTCCCGTGGTTTAGTAAATATTACAACGTTTGTTGTCCTTAAGGCCTCGTTACATCTTTCTTTGGGAATTATTTTCCAATAATGACATACTTTGGTACCTTATACATGTTTTTACCAAGAGGTTGCATTTGCTTCAACCCAGATAACTGTTATCTTGGGATAAAAGAATCTTTTAGATAGCTGTTGGCAGAAATACGAAGCCGACATAGTCAGCTATCACATTCACTAACCCCTTGACAGACTCAGATAATACAGTGTTGTTGTCAGAGAAAGAGAACTGCACGCATGGAATAGTAAGTAGCTTTCCATTAGCTGATATATGAATGTTTGAACATTTACGACCAACATAGACCATGTCTAATGGTTAGTCAGTATCCTATAGCCTCAGAGTATATTTGTCGTCTATGATCTCATCCTTTTGGAAGGTTGTGCTCAAACCATTTTGGTAGAGGACTGCTTTTCAAACTTTGTGAACATAGAGTCATTTTGATGAGTATACTTCTGAAGATTTTGGTCTAATGTTAAGTTCATATGGACTATGCTGTGTTCATTAAAGAATCAGATACTTGTGTATGGTTAGTTTATGGACCAATTGATCTCTGTATAATGAGAACGAAGTACTGCGTTGTCTTGGATTCCTCCCAAAGTAACAATCCTTCATGGAAGTCAATGAAGGAAATTCTTCAGACAATTTTTACCATAAAGAGTAAGTATCAGAAAGTGCCTTTGACCAAATTGTTCGCCGATGTTGAAGCTTTATAGCTGAATGCTATAGCAGGTGTTGGGAGCTCGATAACGTGTCTCTCTTCCTTAAAAGATCTTCCATTCCGAATCTCAGGACGCGATTCTTTTAAGGGGGGAGGGCTGTAACACCCCAGGTGTTTATCACCAATTAAGTAGTGGGTTTAAGCTCAAACATGATAGATTAAGTGGTGATGAAGATATCAAGGTCAAACCTATGGAAAGGTGCCCCAACCTAAAGTTGGATGTTGCACCATTGCTTTACATATAGGACATTTTCAAGATATATGTTTGGATGGTGTTATTGCCATATCTTCATGTGTCTCACCTTGGTAACTATCTATATTGATCCCTGGAAAAGTTTCATGAAGTTTGGAATCAAAAAGTCACATGAAATGATAAGTTCCATTCCTATTGGATTTTGCCCCATTAAGTTAATGGAACTATAGAACATCAACCAAACCTTGAAAACATGCCCAAATGACTCTAGAGGGACTCTACAACAAAAGTCATGAAGGGTTCATGTTGAGCAAATGTCAAGAAAATGCCCCGATTGGCCTAAAACCCTAGTTTCGGCTGTATCGAGTTGATACTTTGACCAAAGTAAAAGTTGGACTTCTGTACCACTTATAAGGTTTGACCTTAAACAAAAGTTGTAGTTCATCTTGTGTAGAACAAACTTTGTTTAATGGTCAAGAGCTATTTTGGCCTCTAACCTAGTCAAATATTGATCACAATGTGGAATCAGCTGCTGTTTTTCAAAGTCTAGAAAATATTCTAAGTCCTGAGTTAGCAGCAATAAGTTGACATGTTTGGTGATCTTTATCTCCATAACCATGCTGAACCAGTCCATGAGCCTTTAATCAAAGTTGTAGCTTGAGTTGTATGCAACAAACTTGGTTAAAAGGCCAAAGGCTAAATCCATCTCTAAGTCTACTAAACAGGGATCACCATTTTGAATCTTCTAAATGTTTTCAGACTTAGCAATATTTTAAGTCTAAGTAGTGGCAACTTGAGTGACATCCCGCGTTCTAGAGTTTTTGTTAAACAACTAGAGTTGAGCCAAATGTAGAAGTTGAAGATAATGTGATGGAGAAGAGTATGCAAAAAGTTGGACTTCGTTTGAGCAAGGTGGGCATCTCAAAATCAGCAAAGACCGAGCTCAACTTAAGCATTATCAAGTCGTTGACACTGTTAACTTTGGGCTTAGTTATCTCCTAATCTGTGGGTCTTATGACCATGGTGCTTAAATGAAAATTGTAGAGTATACCGAGGTGAACAATTTTGACAATTGGTTCATAGTCCAATTCGGCCCTGATCCGGCCTAAAATCATGTTCCACAGTACCCAAACCACTGCCCGCCACGTGCTCGGGGAAATGACCGAGAGGAGGACGCGTGCCCTGGACGTGCCCGCCATGCGTAGCAGCCAACGCCTCTCCTTGCCGCGTGGTTGTGTCCCTACGCCTCGGTAGCAGGTGCCCAAAGCCCTCTGCTCGCCTCTCCACGCTCTAGGCGCTCGCCCTTGCCTCTGCTCGCCTCCCTTCTCGTTCTGAGCCGAGCACGGACGCCGAGCCACCATGGCTGGTTCAAGCTCCAGTTCGAGCTTCCTAACCGCGCCGTCTCTCCTTCCTTCCCTAAGACAAGCACGACATCGCCTTCCCTGCCACACACCGAACCCGATGCGCCCTTTCCGAGCTCCTCTCACCGCCGGGGAAGCGTGGCCACCGGTGCCATGGCCGTCGTAGTCCCTGTGTTCGTGGGCCGGCCACCCTGCGCCATCCTAGGACGAGCTACACCTACTTGGGGGTGCACACATGCCAGGGCATCGCCTTGGTCCCGCCGCTCGCCGTCGGCGCCGCCCCTGCTGCCGACGGCCGAGCCGCCCCTCCCCTTCTCTGCTCCGTTCCAAGGAAGAAGAAAGGGAAGTTTTGTGTACGTGTTTCTTTGTCTGGCAAGCGGGCCCAAAAGTGCAACGGGTCCCGCAAGTCAGGGTTATGAGTGGCGCGGTTGGGTATCGGTTCGGGTGCGCCTAGCAATTTCAATAGGGTTTGAGTAATTCTGTGTTTGAATTTCAGATTTCTTGTAGATCTTCAAAAATTCATATCTCCTGTTAGGTAATTCCAAAAATAGTAAATGGGGACTTTTTGGAAACCTTAAGAAAAGATCTATGCAGTGGAGTCATAATATGTTACATGTTGTAGATATTTTCTGATGTCTTTATTTAAGCCTTAAAAATGCTCCAAAAATGCTTACCAACTTGAGCAGAGCCATATCTAGAGTTTTAGAACTCCAAAAATGATGATTCTTATTTTGTTAATTTTGTGATGACATGTACTTGCTAGGAAAAATATTAAACACACTATTTATTCACTGTTTTCTTAGGGTTTTGATTGGACCTTGTTAAATAAGGAAATTACATTATATTGCTTGTTATTTTTATATCTTGAGTTGTGCTGCTCCAATTGATGTGAAATTTTTACGGTAGGCTTGTCATGCTATGTATGTATTGTGGTATAAATTTCAGGGTCATTGCTTACTGTAGGATCAAGTTTTTGATTTAACTTGTTTATGGCATGATAAATAGCTTGTAAATAATATATAATTGATAAAATGGAAAATGTTGTTTCATTACCTTATTATGATATTGCGCTATGATGTTGATTCATACTAGGGCCCTGTGTTCATAGAAAATATTGAGTTTTAGGTTTAACTTGCTCTCACCTGAATTATTGCAATAGCTATTTGTCTTTTTCATAGAGGTTGATATATATGTCCAAATGGTTTGAAATTTGTACAGTAGACTTTGGAGACGATTTGTAGGCCTCTGTAATTTTGGTAGAATTTATTATGCAATTTTGATATGTGTTCATAATTCCATCAAATTATCTAAATAAATTAAGAAAATGCATTAAAAGAAATTATTTAGGAAAGGACACTATGTTTTCTGGTGTTCATTAGTCATGATTGACATGTTGGTAAAGTTGGTTTTGTCTAATTATATGTTTGCAATATAAGTTAATAATTATTTCTTGCAAATAAAGTTTCTGGGCAGATATGAAAACTTGGCAAAGTTCTTCATGATAATGTGCTTTGCTGGAAAACTTGTTTATACAAAAGTTCTAGATAATTTATATATCTAGCTTCTGTTAAAATTTGGTGGCATTTGGCCATGTGGTTTAGGAGTTATAGCTGTTTAAAGTTGGGTTACAGAATTGCTTGCTCTCTGTCTTGTTAGACCAGTTTCTGTATTTGTGTAAATTCGACAAGTTAAACTTTGGAATCATGCTGCGATGATATTAAATGAAATGTAGAGAATTTCATAAGATTTTCATAATATCTTCTTGCCAGTCATTTGGAGTTGTAGATCTCAAGTTATGATTAAATTACTTAGCCGTTGGTCTGATGTCCAGAAGGTAGCAATTTCTAGTTCTAGTGTTTTTATTAACTTTGCCATGCTTGTGTATTGAAGTGTGACACATATCTTTGTTGGTACTTGGTTTGGTACCCTAGGATCTTATAAGACCTGTGTCTTGATTGATGTATTTGCAATCTTCTATGTTATGCCCTATTGTGGATTAAGTTAATTAGCTCTAGGTGTTTATGAGAACTTTGGTATGCTTGTTTGTTTCCTTTGTTCATTTCATTTCTATGTATTCATACATATGCATTGTTGCACCTCATTTAGGTACGCTAGCTAAAACACGTGAAGGACCTGATGTGGAGCTAACCAGAAGATGGTGTGGTGGATCCATCCCGAACGTAGAAAGTTCGGACGAGTGCTTGTTTGGAGGATGCTCGCCAAGCGAGTTCTTCTGACATACTCTAACTTGAGTCGGATCCCAGGCAAGCCCCGGAGCATTATAAGCCTCCTATCTTCAAAGCAATTAATTCTATATATGTTATAAGTATTGTTGCATTAAGTGGTAGGAGTTGGTTGGAAACCCTTGCTGCATTATATCATTCCTTGTCCAGATATATGAATCCTTGAATCCTACATAGGCTAGGATCGAGTAGATGCTTAGCCCTGCTTTAAGCGGTAGAAGTCAGGTGATTTCCTGTCACCTGCGAGATATAGGGATATTCATATATGGCACGGTTGGCTATATTTGCTATCGTGGAATGGAACCATGTGTTAATAAAATGAAATGAGACCGGGCGGGATGACGATAGTGAAGCAACAAGGCATGGAGGTCTTGGGTGTGGATCTATCCCCGTCTGAGTCGTTTAAGGACCGATTCGCTGTACGTCCTTGAGTCATGTTGAACGCAGTCTAACACTTAGTTGGCCGGATAAGCCGTTCCGATCGCGAAGCCGAGTAATATGGTTCAGGCCGGGAATCGAATGGTAGGTTGCTTCTTGGAGGAGAGAAAGGATGTGCTTGGAGACATTGGCGTGAGACCAAGGGGGGTTAGAGTCCCTATCACCTGGCAGAGTGTCACCCTTGGGGTCGCGACATCATTCGGACCCACGATTCCTGAATCATATGAAAAGGTGGCTTGTGCGACCCTGGCAGGGGCCTGCGCGGTGAGTGTTAGAAATACCCCTCCAGCTGGATAGGAATTCGATTCGAATCGCCGTCGCTCCCGGTTAGTGAGCACTTGACTTGAGCAGCGGCAACGTAGATTCTATTAAATTGAACGGATGGTTAATTGGATAATGATGGAAAGATTGCCTCAATTTATACCTGCTATGGTTAATATTGTTTGCTCCTAATAAAGTGAGTGCTCTAGTACAGGTTCTAATATAGATGATAGGTTAATGATAATTAACTTGATGCTTAAGCCTTAATGATTGATCATCTATATTAAGCTTTTATGCAAAAAGTTGTCAAACTAGCCCACTTCATATCAGCCTTGCATGATCCTTGGTGTCACCTTATTTCTGGTTTCTGACGGGTAAGTCTAGCTGAGTACCTTCTTGTACTCAGGGTTTTATCCCCACTTGTTGCAGGTTGTGATGTATCACGGTGACTGCAAGAGTTGGTTGGCTCCTGCCTTAGTGGCGGAGTGTGATCATGGGCATGATCCTTCTGAGCTACCTTATCTCTAATGCTTTTGTTGGAAGTCGACCGTGGCACTGCCATGTATTTGAAATAAGAATAATGTTAGTTTCAAATTACTTTGTTTCCGCTACTTTTCAATGTAAGTTATAATAACTATGTTGAACTCCGATGTATATTGAATTACTTGTGAAATGGATGTAACATGTGACTTGTTATGTTGAATCACTACGATCTTGGCTTGTATGTTGGTTGGTTTGAAATCCCTCCTGATTTCATTGCACTACCGGAGTTATATGGGCTCAAGTGCGAGAATTTGATCACTCCGGTGATTGTTTTTGTACTTGTGCTCTTATAATTTGGACGGTTCTGTTACAGCGCGTGTCCGTGAGCGTGGCAGCCATGCGAGAGCTGGCCCCACTCCATTGACGCATGCGCCAGCCTCCTGCCGTACCTCAGAGCCCTCCAAAGCGGACGCCTGAGCCCCCTCCCTCGCTTCCCACTCTGAGCCCTCTCGCTCGCTCTCTGGCGCTTGAACGCGTCGGGCGCGGACGCCGCCGCCATTGCCGACCGAGCTGAGCACCGCGTCCACCGCCCTCGCTCGTCCTCTGGACCTCCTCCGGCCCAACCACCATCTCAAGAAGTTTCCTCGCCCCTCACTGCAGCCGACACACCACTTCCTTGGCGGGCTCCGCCGCCGGAACAGCGTAGCCACCGGAACAGCCACGTCGGGCCGCCGGCTCCTGTGGCCACGGCACTATGGGCTGCCTCGGGCTGAGCCGAGCAGCTCCACGGGCGCGCACGGGCCCACTTGTGCTCCACCTCCACTCCACCGCCACGGGAAGGCCATCACCGCCGGTAAGCCGCTGCTTCGCGTGGCCCCAGCTCCTCGGGCCACCACAGTGCGATCCACGGCTACCCACGGGAGCGCGCAGGTCCCCTGTTGCTCCGCCGCCACCCCATCATCACCGACGAGCCCCCTACGACCGTAACCGACGACCTCCGGTGACCTTCCCCTCTGCTAATCACGGCAGGGGCCTCGGGCTCGAATTTGAGAAAAGTCAGGGGGGTTTCTGCAGAACTAGTGACTCAATTGAATAGTGCGGTTAGGACCTATTTGCTCGGTTTGAATAAAGTTCTTGCAGGGGGTCTCACTGCGAAGCCTGTGACTCATATGAACAGTACAAGCAGAGCTTGGGTTGATTCAGCGAAAATCCAGGGGTCCCGAGGCGAAAGTGTTTCCCTTTTTCCTTTTTCCATTTTCTTTTATACAGATTTTTGGCAAAAATTTTGAAAATTAGTATCTAATGCTAGGAAGCTCCAAAAATAGTAAATGAGGACTTTTTGGAATCCTTGTGAAATTATCTATGTATTAGATCTATAATATGTCATATTTTAGTTTAAAATTTTAGCTCTAAAAATAGATCTATGCTTCTAGGTTTTCAATGCTAGTTGAATTTGTCATTTTCATAACTGCAAATGTAGGGCTCCAAATGAAGTGAAAATTTTGTGGCATGCTACTCATGTGATGTTTGATGTGTGGTAAAAATTTCATGAATTTTTGTTGTAGTATGAGTGAGTTATTGATTCATCTTGCTCTCACATGAATTCTTGCAACAGTCATTTGTCTTTTTTATAGAGGTTGATATACTTGTCCAAATGGCTTGAAATTTGGACAGTAGACTTTTGGTAGCATTTGTAGGACACTGTAATTTTGGTAGAATTTATTGTGCACTTTTGGGTAGGTGTTCATAATTTCACCTAATTATCTAAATAAATTAAGAAAATGCATTAAAAGAATTTATTTAGTAATGGATACTATGTTTTCTGGTGTTCATTAGTCATGTATGAAATGTTGGTAAAGTTAGTTTTATCCAATTATATGTTTGCAACATAAGTTAATAATTATTTCTTGCAAATGAAGTTTCTGGACAGATTTGGAAACTTGGCAAAGTTCTTCATGATAATGTGCTTTGTTGTGGAACTTATTTATACAAAAGTTGTAGATAATTTATGTATCTAGCTGCTGTTAAAATTTGGTGGCATTTGGCCATGTGATTTAGGAGTTATAGCTGTTTAAAGTTGGGGTACAGAATTGTTTGCTCTCTGTCTTGTTAGACCAGTTGTTGTGTTTATGTAAATTTGACATGTTAAACTTTGAAATCATGCTGTGATGATTATAAATGAAATGTAGAGAATTTCATAAGCTTTCCATAATGTCTTCTTGCAAGTCATTTGGAGTTGTATATCTCCAGTTATGATTAAATTACTTAGCTGCTGTTCTGATGCCCAGAATGTGGCAATTTCTAGTTCTAGTGCTTTGATTAACTTTGCCATGCTTGTGTATTGAAGTGTGACACATGTCTTTGTTGGTACTTGGTTTGATACCCTAGGATCTTATAAGACTTGTGTCTTGATTGATGTGTTTGCAATCTTCTATGTTATGCCTTAGTGAGGATTAAGTTAATTAGCTCTAGGTGTTTAGGAGAACTTTGATATGCTTGTTTGATTACTTTGTTTATTGCACTTCTATGCATTCATACATATGCATTGTTGCACCTCATTTAGGTACGTTAGCTGAAGCACGTGAAGGACCTAAGGTGGAGCCAAACCCGAAGATGGAGTTGGTGGATCCATCCCGAAGATCGAAGGACCGGACAAGTGGTAGATTGGAAGATGCTCGCCAAGCGGGTTTCATCTGACATACTCTAACTTGAGTCGGATCCCAGGTAAGCCCCGGAGCATTATAAGCCTCCTATCTTCAAAGCAATTAATTATATATATATATGTTATAAGTATTGTTGCATTAAGTGATAGGAGTTGGTTGGAAACCCTTGCTGCATTATATCATTCCTTGTCCAGATATATGAATCCTTGAATCCTACATAGACTAGGATCGAGTAGATGCTTAGCCCTGCTTTAAGCGGTAGAAGTCAGGTGATTTCCTGTCACCTGCGAGATATAGGGATATTCATATATGGCACGGTTGGCTATATTTGCTATCGTGGAATGGAACCATGTGTTAATAAAATGAAATGAGACCGGGCGGAATGACGATAGTGAAGCAACAAGGCATGGAGGTCTTGGGTGTGGATCTATCCCCGTTTGAGTCATTTAAGGACCGATTCGCTGTACGTCCTTGAGTCATGTTGAACGCAGTCTAACACTTAGTTGGCCGGATAAGCCGTTCCGACCGCGAAGCCGAGTAATGTGATTCAGGCCGGGAATCGAATGGTAGGTTGCTTCTTGGAGGAGAGAAAGGATGTGCTTGGGGACATTGGCGTGAGACCAAGAGGGGGTTAGAGTCCCTATCACCTGGCAGAGTGTCGCCCTTGGGGTCGCGACATCATTCGGACCCACGATTCCTGAATCATATGAAAAGGTGGCATGTGCGACCCTGGCAGGGGTCTGCACGGTGAGTGTTAGAAATACCCCTCCAGCTGGATAGGAATTAGATTCGAATCGCCGTCGCTCCCGGTTAGTGAGCACTTGACTTGAGCAGCGGCAACGTAGATTCCATTAAATTGAACGGATGGTTAATTGGATCACGATGGAAAGGTTGCCTCAATTTATACCTGCTATGGTTAATATTGTTTGCTCCTAATAAAGTGAGTGCTCTAGTACAGGTTCTAATATAGATGATAGGTTAATGATAATTAACTTGATGCTTAAGCATTAATGATTACTTATCTATATTAAGCTTTTATGCAAAATGTTGTCAAGCTAGCCCACTTTATATCAGCCTTGCATGATCCTTGGTGTCACTTTATTTCTAGTTTCTAACGGGTAAGTCTAGCTGAGTACCTTCTTGTACTCAGGGTTTTATCCCCACTTGTTGCAGGTTGTGAAGTATCATGGCTACTGTAAGAGTTGGTTGGCTCCTGCCGTAGAGGCGGAGTGTGATCATGGGCATGATCCTTCTGAGCTACCTTATCTCTAATGCTTTTGTTGGAAGTCGACCATGGTACTGACATGTATTTAAAATAAGATTTATGTTAGTTTTAAATTACTTTCCTTCCGCTACTTTTGAACTTAAGTTGTAATAACTATGTTGAACTCCGATGTAAATTATTACTTGTGAAATGGATGTAACATGTGACTTGTTATGTTGAATCACTACGATCTTGGCTTGTATGTTGGTTGGTTTGAAATCCCTCGTGATTTCATTGGACTACCGGAGTTATATGGGCTCAAGTGCGAGAATTTGATCACTTCGGTGATTGTTTTTGTACTTGTGCTCTTATAATTTGGACGGTTCCGTTACAACTTGTGTTGTCACGGCGACATAAAGCAGGAGGGGTTCCCCTGTGGCCGGTGGGACGAGGATCGGAGAGCTAGACAACGTAGCTTTGAGCTTAGTAAGAGTTTCTTCGGCCTCGAGGGTCCATGAAAAGTGTTTCGATTTCTTTAGGAGATGATATAGAGGGAGCGCCTTTTCGCCGAGGCACGAGACGAAGCGACTAAGGGCCGCAAGGAAACCCGTGACCCTCTGCACGCCCTTTAGATCTCGGATAGGGCCCATTTTGGTTATTGCAGTGATTTTTTCCGGGTTGGCTTCGATGCTGCCACACCTGGTTTTCCGAAGAATACTAAGCGCTAACTATATATGTGCCCAGGATGTCCACACGACACATATAGCGACAAATATGAAAAATATCAAGAACAATGTTTTATTATATATCGAACATAGTTACATCAAAACTTACAACTATTACAAAGCGTAGCGGAAACTATTCTATATCTTCTCTTTGGGACTCCATACTCCACAGGGACGGTTGACTGGGGGAAACACTCGCCTAGTACTCATGAAAACCTTTAGGAAACTCTTCACTGGAATCACTATCTAGTACCCATTCGGGATTTTTATTGGTGACAACAAGCGTCAGCTCACCATGCTCAACAAATATACCATGAGGTTATGAAGGCTCAAGAAGGCTTGACTCAGTTGTACTGCGGTAAGCATTTTTAGTTGGTCATATTTTTTTTATTATGCCTATGTTTCCAAGTTATGCTTAAGGCTCCCATGTGAATATAGTTAGTTATCACCATCAAGATTAATCATATCTCAAACCATCCATAGAACCATCTATCTCGAAAAGGATCCAGGCTGCTCGTGTCCGTGAGCACGGCTGATATATCAGTTTGATAAAACTCTATAGAGTGTGTACACTTTCACCTTGAGTCGTGAATACCCATGTGCTCGAGGTGGCCAACCTCTTGACTCACTTCCAAGGTAAGTCGGCAGGGTTCACTACGAAGTCTTTCACTAATTACCCTAACAAGTTAGTAGCCGCAAGATTTCAGCGTCTAGGCGAATGGAGCCCCCCTTCAAGAGTGGCACACTATGACCGCGGCCCAGTACTCACCTTGACAGGCAAGAAGCCATTCTACAACCTAGTCCCCCCTCTTGCACCGAAAACTTTCGGTAATTACTAACAAGCTAGAGAAAACTAGCTATACGACTAAGATCGTGCACATTTTGATTCTCAAGGTTGTACGGAAGTCCTGGGTTGCCGCTTTAAGATTCAGTCCTTACGGATGGCAGACTAGAGCACCCAAGAAGGCCCAATGCTCTAACTCCCTTTCTGTCCATGTTGCCGAAAAACACCATTTTATCCAATGATTTCATAAGTCATTAATCAGGATTAACATTATAATATTTGGTGACTACAAGCTAAGCAAAACTACCCATATGCATGAACCTAAGGTAACAAGGAAGAGGGTACAAAAGTACTAGCTAAAGTCCTTAGCATCATATTAGACACATGCATATGAAAGTGATTATAAGGTTATTAGGTGATAAGGGAACTCATGTTACACTTGCCTCTAATTATCCGCTCAGACTTTTCGGACTTTGGCTTCTAGATCATCCTTGCGCATCTTCTCTTCTATAGAGCGCAACATACGACACAAGCACATAATGATTAAACCTAAAAACAGTACACCATGGATTACAAAAACAAGATAAAAACGAGTCTAGCTCGAACGTTGTGATCCTACAATTGAATGAGCGCAAAAAAAAACACATGTTGTGGCGAGATTTTGAAGTTTTAGGGGTTAAATCATAAAATTGATATTTCAAATAAACTAAATATTTTTGGGGCAATAAATTTAAATCAAAAGAATTATGGCGGGAATATCAAGGGCTAGCAAGAAGGATGCCAATGAGATGGAGGAAAAATAAAAAGAACATGAGTTAGATTGCTATAAAAGAATATTTATAGGTATATTGGAATTGTATTTTGGATGGAAAAGAGAAAGGTATATGGCACCAGCATAATGAAGCGACGGCATCAACAAAGTATATATAGATGTACGTGTTTTCAGCTATAGGCTTGCTAATTGGCAAGTAGCTCATGCACGATCAGGTATTTGTGCAAGATAGGATGCACCAGGCTAGAGAATTGTAAATACGGGATACATAGATGAACTTGCTAGGAGGTTTCTCACCCACGTGATACATGGCTAACAGCAATGAAGTTCTGGCTGGAAACGAGGATGAACTGCGACGACGGTTCTGTTTCACAGGGAACTCGGCTCCGGCAACTGCAGTATCACATCAGTTGCGGTGGTCAAATACATCGACAAGAGACTCCGAGGAGCAGCATAATTAGATCACGACCAACAGAGATTCCGGCAATAGAGAAAAGATGGAAGAGATCAGTGTGTATCAATTGGATGTACAAGTACTGTATAGACTGCGGCAAATGGCTTATGTGATTCTGGAGAGCATGACCTAGCAAAGTTTTGGAACGTGTGTGTGCGAAACTGAAAGGGTTCAGGAAGGTTTCTCACCGACACACGACGATCATCGGCGATATGACTCAACTCATCGGCGACCAAGGCCCTGCAGTGCTTGCTGAAACTCGTTGGACGGCGTCTGCGGCCATGGACGGTTGACAAGGATGTGATAGACAGCACGACCATATGATATGGTGTTCCTGCGATATGGAGGAATGATATATAATATAAGAGATGCGGTGCGGCCTAAAGCGAAGAGCTGCGCATGCCGAAGCTCACCGTCGCTGGAGAAGACCTGGCTGCACCACGTTTACAAGAAAGATAGAAGTGGCTGAATGGGTGCGGGCTGTGTACATTGAGATCTCCTATTTATAGAAAAGAGGAGGCAAGGACAGGACACGCAGGAGATGGCTAGATTGTGGCAGGTTTTCAATGCCGAGCACTGGCTTCTCACCTGACGATGGAAGTGAACGTCTAGACAGTTACTTCATATTGATTAGCTAGGATTGAATGCGAACTCAAGTTTGGCGCCGTGAAGGAGTTTTAGTGGAAAATCCAGGAGTCGACCATTATGGACGTGCGTCAACAAAAGAAATTGATGCTCCGTGCATGCGCATGGAGGGGAGAGTTTAAAAGGTAGATACATCAAAGTTGCCACGTGCAGATGATTTACTGGTGACTTTTCTGAGTTTGTACGTGGTACATGAAATACAAATAGAGTTTAGGAATAAATAACGTGCAAAGAAATAAGGCAAAGAGATGACATGAACGGTCTAATTAAGATGGTGGAATCTTGAGTGGATGTAAAACGGATGGCAGGTCAATAGACCGGCTGCCGTGAGATGGAGAGAGGAAAAGGCAACACAAATTTGATGGACTAGTTAAACAGAGATTTATGCGTGTGCATTAATACAGGAACGTGGAGGCCTGATCGTTTGCTTGTCGAAGTGATCTGACGTGTAAATGATTAAGCATATGTAGACAAGGAATATATGAGATAAAGGGAGAAAAGAAATTAAGTTTACAAAGGAAACGATGACCATTTTGTACGAGGACCAAAATGTGATACGTGGAGAGAAGATGAGACGGATAAAGAATGATCAAAGATTTGGCTGAGATCAAAAGGATTTTAGTCAAACAAGGATTAAAGAGTTCAACTATAATTTTAGAAATTATATTTAAATTACTTTTTCAAAGACTTTTAAAACTCAAACTAATTTTTTTGAGAACTTTGTCAAACATAATTTGAACTTTATTTTTTTAAATAAAAAGAGCAAAACCTATTTGAGGCTTTATCGAATTTTCTAAATTCATTTTTCACACAAGAAATAAATTAATGCAACCAGCATGAATGCAACATCCCAACAAAATTAACTTTGAAACTTTTAAAATCACTTTTATTTGACACAATTTGATAACAAATTAACTAAAACTTGGATAATTTTAGAAAAAATATTAAATCATTTATTTTATTTAGTGTTTTCTATTCACATCTCAAAATGAAAATTTTGGGGTGTGACAGATGCCACGCTCGGAAACGATGAACCCTAAGAGCATGCCTCGAGGAACGCCAAAGACGCACTTCTCGGGGTTGAGCTTAATGTTCTTCGCCTTAAGGCATTTGAACGCGACGTCGAGGTCATCAACCAAGTTGCCGACCCTCTTGGTTTTGACAACGATGTGTTACCCGAAAACCTGTTGCATGCATCGCTGGTACATAGCACCTGCGTTCCGTAGACCGAAGGGCATAGTAACATATCAATACATGCCGAATAGGGTGATGAATGAAGTCGCGAGCTGGTCGGACTCCTTCATTTTGATCTGGTGGTAGCCGAAATACGCATCTAGGAACGATAGAGTTTCACATCCCGCCGTAGAATCAATGATTTGATCAATGTGTGGCAACAAAAAAGGGACTTTTGGACATGCTTTATTCAAACTAGTATAGTCTACACACATCCTCCATTTTCCACTCTTTTTCTTTACTAATACAAGATTAGCTAACCACTCGGGATGATGAACCTCCTTGATGAACCCGGCCTCTAAAAGCTTGTGGATCTCCTCGCCGATGACCTTGCGCTTCTCCTCGTCGAAGCGGCGCAAACGTTGTTTCACCAGTTTGGAGCCAGCCCAGATCTCCAAGGCGTGCTCGGCGACTTCCCTGGGTATGCCCAGCATATCCGAAGGACTCCACGCGAATATGTCGATGTTCGCGCGGATGAAGTCGACGAGCATTGCTTCCTATTTGGGATCGAGGGTGGCGCTGACCTTCAATGTCCTTCCGTCCGGGTTGGCGGGATCGAGGGGTACGAGCTTGACGTCTTCCGTGGGCTCGAAGTTGCCGGCATGGCGTTTGGGGTCGGGGATCTCTTTGGCCAAACCGTCGAGGTCTGCCGCCAAGGTTGCCGACCCCAAGACGGCTTCTCCGTGCTCGACGCATTCTACATCGCACTCGTAGGCGTGTTCATAGGAGGGCCCGATAGTGATGACACCATTGGGGCCCGACATTTTGAGCTTGAGGTAGGTGTAGTTGGGAACCGCCATGAACTGGGCGTAACAGGGGCGCCCAAGAATGGCGTGGTATGTCCCATAAAACCCAACCACCTCGAAAGTGAGGGTCTCCTTCCTGAAGTTGGCGGGAGTACCGAAACAGACGGGCAGGTCGACCCGCCCGATGGGCTCTACTCGTTTTCCCGACACAACCATGGAAGTCCCTGACGCTGGGTCGGAGGTGTGTCCTCTTGACTCCCAGAAGGTCGAGGGCCTGGGTGTAGATGATGTTGAGGCTGCTGCCACCGTCCATGAGCACTTTTGGTGAGGCGTGTGTTGGCGATGATGGGATCGACGATGAGTGGGTAGATTCTAGGATTGGGGACGTAGTCTGAATGGTCATCCCTGGGGTCGTAGCGACGAGAGGCGATCGCACGGAGCTCCATACCCGGGGTCTCCATAGAGTCCAGGTACTTGGAAGCTGGCGTGGATGCCACGAGGTCGAGGGTAGAACGTAGATGGTGCCTGGGGAGCTCCTCGTAAGCACTCATGCTTGTGCTTTTGGAGGAAGCATATGCTCGGGCAGCCGTATCCAGCCCATACGGGAATGCCCACGGAGACAACGTCCCTGGTGTCAGAGCAAACGATCCTGAACCGGCTAGAGGTGGCGCCGCACTGTACGGTGGGGTGACGGGATACCTCGTCGGCATCTTACCCTCAGCCAAGCTCATCCTACACAGGTCCTCAGCGAGGAAATCCGTGTAGGCGTCTGGCTGAGGGGCACCGAATCGGGGAACACCGTCACCCCCCACGAGGCGATGATGGTGGCTGCACTGGGCACGCCGTCGCCTGGCGGCACGATCCCGATGAGAGCGATGATACCGGCGCAGCGCTCCCCCTGGCTGGGAGAGCCCGTGGTCGCCATCGGTTGGGTGTCTGGGCGGGAGGAGGACCATGTCATAGCCATAGCCAAGAGACATGAACTCCAAGCTCCCAAACCAGATCACCGTGGCCAATGGAAGTGGACGTTCGGGGTCAGCCATCCGAAAAAAATGGCGGGAAAACGATGTTGACACGTAGAGCCCCTACCTGGCGCACCAATTGTCGGTGTTCGGACCCGGGAGGGTCCTAAGCCAACGAGTGAATTTGTGCTGCATGTTCCCTAATCCAGATGGTGATGCAAAGAGAATACATGGGGGTTTATCCTAGTTCGGGCGAAAGAAGGCCCTACGTCCAGTGGGAAAATGAGGGTATTGTATTTTCTTGCACCTAAGTGCTTGCGTAGGGGTTACAAGATGTGAGAGAGGGAGCCGGTCCCAAGTCTCAAAGAAAGAGTACAAAGGAGTGTTGCTTGAGATGTTGATCTCAGTAATGAGGTGGTGTCTTGCTTCTTCGTCTCATGTCTCTTTTTTCTCTGGAGAGTCCCCTGCCTTCCCTTTTATAGGGTCAAGTGAAGGCAGAGGGGCGATGCCTTAGAAGTGAAGGTTCGACGGGTGCTGTGGAGATTGTTGTAGCGACGTGCTCCAGGAATGGCCAGCCATCCTTGGGGTGCCATGGGGACGTTATGGATGGGACGGTGAAAAGACCCCAGGTCCTGTGGCGAGCAGACGTGCAGGCTTTGCTCTTTTGTTGACCGGCGATTGGTCGAGGCCGGGTCGAGGCATAGCTAAGGTGGGTCGACGGGGAATGGATAAGGCCGAGCCCCAGGAATCCTGGGGTACAATGGTCGTCGTGTTGTGCCTCGAGGGGGCATCGATGGTGGAACAGTACCCAGCATGACGTGTACAGTGGCAGGTTTTCACCGTCCATCCCGGGATGGGCAGTAAAAAGCGAGATTTGACACTGGTACTGCTTCCATGCTGGTGGTGTTGTAGCCATGTGGGTAGGAAGTGGTTGACGGTTGCATTAAATGCTTTGACTTTTGTCTAAAAGTTGGTGAGTGAGGCGGGTCGACCGGCTCGACCCAGGGTCGTGTGAGTTGGAGATTTCCCTGCGGTCGAGGCGTCCCGTCGAGCGGGCCTCGTGCGAGTCGGAGCGTAGTCGAGGGTGCCCCGTCTTCACACGTTCGTGGTTTTGGCTTGTTGTACCCGCGTGGGCGGAGCCTTAGCGTGATTTTTTGGGGGATTTGCGGTGTGAATTCT
Source organism: Saccharum hybrid cultivar R570 (assembly GCA_038087645.1). Taxonomy (NCBI): domain Eukaryota; kingdom Viridiplantae; phylum Streptophyta; class Magnoliopsida; order Poales; family Poaceae; genus Saccharum; species Saccharum hybrid cultivar. Next base: position 155,509 of record JAQSUU010000071.1, on the reverse strand, counting down.
CATGGGGTTCATTCTTTCTTAGTCGTGGGTCTTGGGTACCCCTAGTTTAGATACCCAACACATTGCCTTCCTTTAGGAAAATATAAATAACGATACCTTGATAATACTTTCGGGTGAAATGCTACAATGATAGATCCGTGCGCTTGCGGATAACATCTATAAATTTTAAGACCTATCCGTTGGTATTCCTTGGTACCATCTCTAGGATAGACCAATTCTAGTGGCAGTGCTAAGAAATGCCAACAAGGCATTTCTGGCACCGTTGCCGGGGATAGATTCTATCTCTATTCTTGGTAGTAACGCTAAGAAATGCCAACAAGTATTTCTAGCGCTGTTGCTGGGAATAGATTCTATCTCTATTCTTGGTAGTGACGCTAAAAAATGACAACAGGGTCTGCCGTGGTCCACCTCATGGCCTTGCGATGGGCTTTCGCCGCTCGTCTTGTCCTTGGCGAGGCATCGGCCAGGGTGTGACTCCTATGCTTGGGTCGGTGGCCTCAGAGTGGAGCTTCAGCGTGGGCCTCGGGGCACACACTTCCCTCGCTCACACGGCAGTCGATGCTACTCCTGGTCCCCGTGCACTGTGGCCCCTGATTGAGGCCGTGTGCTTGCGGTCTCCTACTGCTAGGTCTCCAGCCATATCCGTCGTGGGTTAGGAGGGGTTGGCTTGCCCACTTTCCCCAGGTCCTCGCGGGCTAGGGGAGTATCTCTCCCCTTGGGGTGTCGGCGGGGCACCCTCCATGGGAGTCACCACATTCGTGCTCGACCCCCAGGCGCCCGCGTGGGTGGCGGCAGTCCCCTCGGCGGTTATCGGAGTCTGATAGCGGCTCCAAATCCGTCATGAGGAGGTCACGAATGGAGTCTACGAGGTGGTCCGCCATCCCGTCGAGCTCGCTGCTCGCAGAACGGGGCGGCGGACCGCATCGTAGAGCGTCTAGCATCGCTCGCAGTTTCCTGTGGGCCGAATGGGAGCACCGTCCAGGTGCCCCAGGGGAAGTTCCTCGAGGAAGGAGGCTCCTAGGCGGCGATCTGGTGCTCCAGTCCTCTGAGGCCAGGGCCATGGGGTTGTCCGCGCTCCGGGGCACGGTTCTCGGAGGGGTGTAGCTGCAACCCCTCAAGTGTCTCAATGACCTTGTAGAGGTTGGTGGCGGGCGAAGGCGGGACCAGAGCGGGAGCCCACTCCAGGTCGCCCTCCATGGTGACATCAGGGCCACAGTGTTCCACCGCTCGCTCAACCATGGCGTTTCATGTCGCCACAACGTGGGGCATGACTCGCGGCGTAGCCTGCGGTCTCACCGGCTGGCGCCATAGGTGATTTATGCGGCACAGTGTCAGTCCACCCAGCACTGTTGCGGCCGTGCGCCCTCAATATTGCTCGATATGGTCGTGCGCCAAGTCCCATACGGCGGGGTGGTGTCGTGGTACAAGCTCCCCATACCTGGAGCGATCGGTAAGTGGCCCAACCCCTCCATGGGCCTGTGCTCTCATCCCCTGTCCCTTGTCTGTTCTTGGGTCATCGGGCGAGGCGGATAATTCCTTTAGGGGGTCGGGCGAGGCGGAGCCTACATGTCGGCTGTTGGGCGGGACGCAGTGAACGCCTCTCAAGGTCGGGGGAGTCGTTACTGACGCTTCAGTCATCGGATGGACCAGGGCTCCCTTACTATCCCTCGGGCGGAATCCTCCAAGGGTCGGGCGAGGCAGGAACCTCGTTCCTCCCGTCAGGCGAAGCGAGGCCGGTGCCGAGGTCACGAAGTGGAACTTGGGCCTTTTCCGTAAAGGCCCATGACCGGGTCTTGGTTGCGCTACCCGGCTGCAAGGCCGACTGCGACGGCCCACTAAGGATCGCTACCTTGGGTACCCTACTATTGATACCCAACAAACAGTAACCCTGACGCGTCCGGTCCCTTCTCACTCTAAAGTTTGGTCCGGCCAGCAAAGTTGCTAAGACCTAGGGTATGCTATCAGATGCGTTCGGTCCACTCGGGGACAGCGGCCGATCACCGCAGTGATCGTCTTCTCTTCTCATTCCTCATCCCTTGTGCAAAATGTGTTAACTCCACCAAATTTCTAACACTTATGTATGTGAGTTAGCATTCACAAACATGTTTTCCAAGGGATGTTATTAGCACTCATTAGGTCCTAACGCAAATGCATGGAGTTAAATCATCGAATTAATCGTGGGATCACCCGTCTTAATAGTATGGCTATCTATGCTAAAGCCAATCACACCCTCTATGGTGTCTTGATTGGCGAAACAAAAATGGTCCTATCAATTATACCTTTGTCTTGAGCCCATTTTTGTTTTCCTCTTTCTTCATTTCCAAGTTGGAGCACTTGATTCTAATATTAGTCCATCACTATCACCATGGACATCATCTTGCTCCACCACTTGGACTTGGACCACCCTAACTCACCATCACTTAGACAAAGGGTTAGTCAATTAGGTTTTATCAATTAGCCAAAACCAAACTAGGGCTTTCAGCGGCCTCGGTTCCCCTGTCAACAACAAAGACCTCATCTACAACATTGTCTGCGGCCTCAGCCCAAGCCAGCACCACGCCATCCCTCACATGCTATCGGCGCCTTCCATCATTCCTTAAGACGCGCTCCATGCTGCAGCTCAAGGAACATCGCATCAACGAGTCGGAGAAACTCTAGGCTATTGTGGTTCTCGTCATGCAAGCCCACTCCGCTGGTGCGTCATCGACCTCGACTCCCTCGGGTACCCAACTCCAGGTTGCAACATCCCTCGTCGCACAAGCCACGCACAGTGCGCCTAGAACTCACGGTAGCACCGACAAACTCCCTTCCTCCTCATCGACCCGAGTCAGCTCCTCCAACGCAGGCCGTCTGCCAGCGCCGTCCTCCCACCCCAATAACAACAACAACGACAACGATGACAACAACAAGGGCTTCAACTCCAAGGGCCCAACCCTTCACCAACCCCGGGGGTATATCAGTGATTTTGTGACACGCATCTATATGCATGCATCCAAAACATTAGATTATTGATTAAATTTAGGAGGAATAGATGGAACAAACAATACAAATCTCTCACGTGCTGAATGCATGCACGTACGTGTTTTTTTTGAAACAAGCACATACGTGTTACGAATACATGGCATGGGTCCACGATTGTTCTATGACTAGTGTAGGAGCGCGCGCCATCGCGCGCACATGAGGCATGTGAGGAAATAGTATTGTAAATTACATACCATTGTATAATACGGAATAATATAGGAGTCCGCCGGAGGATAATTATACAGATATTATACATGGAGTTATTGCTGTAGCACTTGCACGTGTGTCTTAGTATGGAAATAAATAGGGACTTGGTTTGCTAGATGGCAGAGTAGAGTAGCTATACAAAAGCATTACATGTTGGTCAGTATATGTACTATACAAGGTTAATAGCAAGTTGATTGGAGCCATCAGTAGGGCTTCTAGCACTTATACAAAAGCATCGTGGAGTGGTTCGTAGATCACTTCAACGTGGATGTAGTGATGATCAGTAGTATTTCCAGCTGCGATCAGACTCCCAGCCATGTTCATTGTTGTCCGAGTTGTTGAGCTGAGGAATCGGGTCAAATATCTGCATAGAGGTGGGGATAACAGTAGGTTTCCTTTTTTCTGAATTTGTATTACGGTGGTACATAATGAATAGGAATTGTAGCTAAAGCGCAGGTGTTGATACAAATTGAAAGTTGCTTTACAGAGGAAGACACAGTTCACAGAGAAAATGAGAAGTGAATACATATTAAAGTATACCTAAAAGCAAAGTCTTGTAATATTCGTGAATTGTGTATGGAAAAAGAGTAATAATCATTCGAAGTGTCTAATTGCTTATTTTGGGTAAGCGGACAGGCATATGAAATCTGCAACTATATGAACATGTATCACCTAAACATGGTTGTAACGGTTCACAGAGAAATGAGAAGTGCATACCGAGAGAAGTATGTACAAAACAAAAGGCTTATAATATTCTTGAGTTGTTATGAGAAAAGATCAGTCATTTGAAGTGTCTTATTGCTGGTCTTAGGTAAGGAGACAGGCAAAGGAAATCTTCAAGTAGATGAACATGCATCACTTAGACATGGTTGTTACTGTTCTTTGTCCTTGTAGTCAGTCACAGACACTCTGGTATGAAAGAAGGCATAAATAATTTGTAAATCAGAACTTGAGTTGGGAAAGACTGTAAGATGTACTTACAAAGAACCAAATAAACATTGAAGCAAAAGATTCAAAGGGAGTAGGACCTGGTGGCCAATGTCCATACTGTGGCGGGACCATATATACTTTGCAGGCATGTTAAGGGCTCTCAAGCGGCCTGTGTTGTAAGCAACAGAATAGGTTTGTGAGGACAAAAAAAGAGGCAATGCGATACGTCTGCTTGGAATAACAAAGGCAGTTCAAGTTCAATGCCATATAAATAGGTGCTGGTAGAGAAAAGAATATGACCCTAAACACAGCTATGTTAAGCAGAATGAGCCTGCATAAAAAACAACAAAGAATCTATTTGTATTAACCTTCATCACATCTTTTGTTGACTCAAAGAGCTCCCATGTCCAGTGCCTTTAGCATGTGGTGTGGGTTCTATTCTGGACCTGCAGTTTGTACCATATATATATATAAATATATTTGTTTGAATATGGGTCATGGAGAAGCCTTTGTTTTAATGTGTTTCTTGAAAAATAGTAGTGCCATAAAAGAAGGCCTGAATGGTGCACATACAATGGAAACAAGCTATAAGCAGGAGTTAAAAAAATCCCTAAAGCAATGTTAAGGTTGTTGTTCCACTTTTAAGAAATGGATTCTTTTTCAGATCCATGAAAAAGAATTGGATAGCATTCGCAAGGCTAACATTTTTAAAAGAGAAATAATTTCCTTACCATGGATGTTTGGTTGGTGAGAATAAAATTCATTCCAGAACCAAATATTTTAATATGGAAAACAGCTACGTATAATTTTTGTATGTAACTATGGCTACTGGACAAGCTTACTATAGTTGATGTACTAATTGGAAAACTTGTTATTACTAAAACGTGATATAAACTGCAGCCATAGGCAGGGCCTATTTCCCTTTAATGTCAATGATGCATATACCTAACACAGCATGAAAGCACATTCTAATATGTTTCTATTGGATATTTCCGGTGCGCAGCCAGGTATTCTTAACAAATGATAATTTAGAGAATAATTACTTTTAGGTACCTCCAATTTGTTGACATAGCAGATTTGAGCTGTTAAGGCATTCCCTCATGAGTCCCTTGTTGATCACTCATCATGACAGTCCAAGAGCAAGTTTGATATCTGACAAACAGAAGAGAGCAGCCACATTCTGTACAGAATAAATTTCAGCTATACATTGCACTTTCCCTAAGAAAAAATTGCCAATTGTAGAAACGTAACCTGAGCAAAAAAAATTGAAACTTCCAGAATCAATTTTTAATCACACAGGTATATAGAACTAAGAGCATGTAACATTCATTATAATTATTAGCATTCACTGTTGTAGCAAAAGAAATTCAAGTGCATATAACAGGTGTGACGTGAGGCTGTGTCCTTTGAAAATCATGGGAACTTAAGCTTGTCACACATTGCAATTTGAAAATTCCAAGTTACCACCTGGTTTAAGTCAAATAAGTTCCCAAGATTTAGGCCTGCTGACCTTGAAATCAGTTCAAATGAGACCTATGGGTTCTTCTTCTTTCTTCTCTGTAACATGGTCCTCTTGAATCAGGTTAAATAACAATTCGAAAAGTAGCTTGTAAGTGATACCTGTGACATTTTGCATGAGAGGAAATAGAAACGCACCATCTACTCACTGCTAAATTATGGAAGACAGCACCCACACCATCCAATGGTGTATCATATTTCTGGTCAAACTCCAGGCGCCTATAGTCCTTTTTCTACCATCCATTGTCGGGGATTTCAGAGATTAGCATTCTCTGGCATTATTTCATGCACAATAGAGAAATAATACCAATCAATTAGCCATGACGAATTAGATCAAACTATATGCATGTAACCGTTTTAAAAACAAGCTGCCCAATGCTCCTGTCCAGATCGAGTAGGGAAAAAATTAAACAGGCAACCACATATCCCCTAATACAAATACGGTTCCATGAAAAATAAAATACAGTCAAAGCAAGGACCAAGTCGGATCCATCAAAATAGCTATGCGAGAACTAAGAACTCATCTAGATTTAAGCATTAGTTAATTACAGTTAGCATAAGTGCTTGCCTGCAATGGAGCAATGCAGTTGGTTGGGCCTGTAGCGCTAGAACTAAAAATCAAAATCAATAGAGCAGCACGTGGACCAATAAAGCGCAAGGAGAGTACCAGAGAAACCAAGGGAACGCAGATGCAAACGATGATTCTGCTATGAACAGGGACACCACAAAGGAGTCCACACTGCATATATATATATGACAGTATTCAGTCAGCAATGCAGAGTATAATAATACGGAATCAATGGTAGTTGCTAGAAATTATGAAATATAATAGTATGTATTTGATCCCTGGCAACATGAAAATGTATCTGTTAGCAACACACAAGCCAATGAAGCGGAAGAAAATTAACTGCACGAAGGTTCCCAAGGAACAGTAGCCTGGATTGATGATTATGGTACTAATTGGGACGTCACAAAGAAGTCAGATCTGCATATTACAATATCGAAGAGTTAGCTATTAAGTTCCTTGTATATATTTTCCCCCAGGCCCCCACAAACAAATACTATGTTGTTGTTATATACATGCACATTCTTTACTGATGTGAACATTGTTATATATATTAACACCAAAAGGTAACTATGATGTTCGACTGAGCAAGCATAAATGATAAAGCTATAGCTTTGCATCCACCTACATCGACAAATGAAATTTCCCTCGCACTCCATTGTAACTCCAACCCTTCTTCTTTTTTGACCGGTAGCAACTGTCGTCATATATGAAAAGTACAGGACATTGAACCATGGCAAGGAATTATGGTGCAAAATTCACACAGGAATTATGGACCTGTGGCCTAAATAAATAATTCTATGTTTCTTTGGCAAAGGAACTTGTGCCTTAATTGATTTAATGTTTTCTTACTAAAGCAACAGGAGTGTACATGTCGTTTTTGGATGGCTATTAGTTGCACCCGCCGGTGTAGCCTCTGTTTTGATGGAAAACAACATGGTGCTCAGTAATAAAAGAAAACAACATGGCGCTCAGTAATAAAAACAAGAGGTCGCTAAAGCAAAGTTTTTGAAGGAAACAGTGTAGAGACATCGTCCGGATAGATCATCATAGAAATAGATCACCACAATACATATTTGTTGGATATTTAAACTAACCTTTTTTTTCGAAAACGGTATCCGATGAACTGGTATTGATGCTAATGACCATAGCAGATGGGCCTTAGTCATTTCTGAAACAAATAAAAATGAGGATGAAAAAAATCATTAATGAACTAAACAGCAGCCTGTAGATGGAACATGCAGCAAAGGTCAGATAAGGTTATTGTTGAATATGAAAGGACATTTCATCTAATAAAAATATTATTCGAACAGGCATCCACATGAATATAAAAAAGCCAATTGAAGTGGATAGATCACAACGCCCTTTTGTAAATTTTGGTAAGCCCAGACTTAGCTTATATGGTGTGAATTGCATTTAGAACTGGAATTCGTAAACATTGCTGACAAATATAATGAGGCAGATTTTGCCCTCGAAGCATGAAAAGGCTTTTATTTTACCATGATATGAACCTTACAAATTGGAACTTCATGGACTAATTTATTGACACCTGAATCACCTTGCTCATGGTGAGGGACTCGTTGAAGTTAATGGCAGGGAAGAGGAGGACGCTGGTCTGCTGATAGAACCTCTTGTTTTCTGGTGGTGGTCTATTCAGAGATGCCACGCTCCGCCCCATCCCTTCATCCCACCACGATCTATGCTGCGAGATATGAGCTGCATCAAAATAGAGAGAGGGAGGCCAAGACAGAGACAAGATGGGAGTTTACCTCGTCGTCCACGCAGTTGGAGGGACAACGACCTGGCGTCCACCGCTGCTGTCGCCGGCGAGCGCCTCCACGCAGGAGCAGGGCACCGCCGGGGCCGGCGCTGGGCGGTCGTGACCTGCAGCACAACAGCTAGGGTTTCGTCCACCACAGGAGCACACCGGAGCAGAGGGAGGAGGCAGCGCGGGGGGGGGGGGGGGGGGGTCAGCGCAGCGACGCCGACAGCCACCAGTAGGGCCCGGTCGCGCCGCACCATGGCCGGTGACGGCGAGCACCGGTGGTCACGCGCCGCGCTGCGCCGCAGGCCGGGGGTGCCGTCGCCGTGCCAGCGCGCCACGCGGCCGTCCGGGGGCGATGTTAGGAGTGAGGGAGGGGGAGACGGAAGGGAAGGCGGGGGCAGGGGCGGACGCGGCGGAGGCGACGTTGCGGGAGAAGAAGCGTCCGGCTCGGGTAGAAACGTCGGGAAGGGGAAGAAGTGTCTGGAAGGCGAAGTAGAATCTATGTATATATTTGGCTGGCGGGATTCGGACGAGAAGCCGCAGAAGCTAAGCAAAGTAAAGGAGACGCCAGAGAAGCCACGCAGAAGAAGGAGAATCCGATTTTCGAAAAATCTGACGAAAGCAATCTCAGCCATTCACAGCGGGAATCGGACGGAGGAAACAATTCAGGCGACGTGGAGATGTGGCTGGATTCGGATGTGAAGCCAAAGATGCAGTGGAGAAGCTAGAAAGAAGGATGAGAAGCACGAGAAGCCGCTCCTGATGGAAGCTGATTCGAGCGATCTGGAGCGTCCGTTGTGAGATCCGACGGTGGGATGAATTTCGGGCGACGTGGACAGTGGTTCCGCTCGAGGAGCATGTCCGGCTTGTCTGGTTTAATGACTGTCCTCGCTGATTCGCCCCCCACCCCCACCAATTCTCTGTAAAAAAAACACTATGGACTCTGGCTCCATTCCAACTCCAATGCACCCCTGCGGATGGCTGACACGTGGCACTTTTTGAATGGACTCATGCGTGGGCGAGCCTTTTGCGTTCCAAACGGATCCAGGTGCTATGACGGCCACATGATTTGTTTGCCGTGACACGTGTTGTGCATCAGAGGGAAGGGGCGCACGGTAGGAGTTGGACCCAGGGTCCATGGAATTTTTCTTCTCGAGCTCATGGGAGTCTTGATGGACTAGGCAGTAAGCTAGTTGTCAGCAATAATGGAACACTGCCATCAGGCGTTGTTGGATTGCTGTAGTGCTTCCGTTATTAACAAGCTAACAGTGGCCGGTAGATGGATGACGAGAAGCTAGTTAGCCATCGGCACACCGCAGTTTCTCGTGGCTGGTTAGTTTGGAACTCAGTCACGAGTCACCACATCCATCGTTTGGTCGGTTTCCTGGTGTGCCTACGTCATCGTTCATTTTTGGTTCGTTGTTGCATATATATTTTTTTATAAGAAAAAATACAACGACCCTGACCTCTATATTGCATGACACATCCCTTTTTACACGTGCAACGTAGTTATTTTGCTGCAAAAGAAACAAGATTTTTTTTTGCTAATTTAATTTCTTTCTCTCTTCCTTGTTGCGCTGCCTTCAGGTGCATATATTCAAGCCGAAACGCGTGTCTACTCGTTAGTCATCGGCCCAGCCACCACAACCACACTGGCACGACTCCTAACAAAACACACGAGTTTATTTTAAAGAGGCTTCATGTGAGTTTTGATGCTTTATCACTCACTATACTACTAGAAGCATTTATACGTTAAAAAATGGTGAGCACTTGACAAACTCAACTTACAAAATTCAGTTTGGGGGATAAATCCTATCCATTTTCCCTCAACTCATTTGGGAAAACCTGCTCCCTCCTTGTTACTCCCTCCATTCCAATTATAAGTCATTCTAACGTTTTGGAGAGTCAAAACATCTCAAGTTTGACGAGTATATCTCTTCTCACAAGGGCTACCGATGCCTCGACATCTCTACGCGGCATGGGATCATCTCCTGACATGTCGTGTTCGATGAGTCAGTGTACCCATTCGCTGTCGCGCCTTTTGGTGCATCTTCACTTGACTTTTTGTTACATGACCCTTCCTCTGCTGTGTCAGACGCTCCAGCTTTGGGTGTTGAGTTGTCGCCCTCTTCTTCGGTCGCTCCCTCGTCTTCGGTGGCTTAGTAGTCGTTGTTCGATGACGACCCGACCATCATCATTGGTCGGCTCTGTTGTTCTGCCCGCTAGACCTCTCGCCCTGGTTGTTGCTCCGGGCGGGTCTGGCCGCTTCGGCGTCGTCTACCAGTGCCATACACCGAAACCGGTGCACTCGGTGTCTCCTACTGCAGCCCCCGACCGTCACTATGGCATGGTGTACCAGTGTTGGCCCCGCCTTCTCTAACAGATGCAGCAAGGGCTAGCCCTTCTTCGGCCATAGGTGAGCCGACACCACCGATGGTCCTAGCTCAGGAGGCACCGCTAGGGACACCGCCGCCGCCACCTGCGCCTTCTAATGCTCCGGCGGTAGGGTGAGCTGCGATGAGGCTACAGATAGGGTCCATCCAGTCAGTCGACTACAACAACGCCTTTGTCTCCACCGTCGTCGCCTCGCCACTGCCTGACAACTACCGCAATGCTCTGGCTGACTCGTAGTGGCGTGCAGCCATGGCCGATGAGTATCGAGCACTCATCGATAACGGGACCTGGCGCCTCGTTCCACAGCCTCATCGCGCCAATGTTGTCATCGGCAAGTGGATCTACAAGCACAAGTACCACGCCAACGGGCAGCTTGCCCGCCATAAGGCTCGCTAGGTCATTCACGGTTTCTCCCAACAGCACGCCATGGACTACAACGACACCTCTAGCCTGGTTGTTAAACCGGTGTTGGCGGTCATTACCGACACATTTATATAGCCAACATAAGTCCAAAAAGGAGAGAATTGGACACTTCTACACACATATACCTTTACTACTAACATATTTCCACTTGTACCGGTAGAGTTGATATATTGCGGAAACATACACAGGAAACAAGTGAAACATAAAGAAAAGGCGCGACTCGGGAAAGCGCAAACAAGCAAGAGGATGAAGAAGCCCAAATCCAGAACCAAAATCGGGCTAGCCCATATCAGCACCGAGTCACAGGCCCAGAATGTAGCCCACCACACAAAAGATGAGGCAGGTCGGCCCACCATAGGCGCGGGAGCGCTAGGGGCGCGGCGCGCCCTCCCACCAGCCATGTGGGCCCTCCTTCGGCTGCCGGTGCGGGTATTCAATAGGGGCTGGCGGTGCGAGGTGGATTCAGGGAATATTCCCCCCACCGACCAGGTCTAGCCCCTATATAAAGAGAGGAGAGCCCCCTCACTCAACACACACCTCACACACTCCACACTTGCTCAAGTGTGCACCCTCTCCCACCTCTCTCATTCTTTAGGCTAGGAGTAGTACTAGAAATAGTAGAAGAAAAGGAGTAGTAGAGCTATCAAGGAGGGCTTGGCTCCTTGGAGAAGAATTGGTGAGAATCAAAGAAGTATCTTTTCTCCAAATAGTCATGCTCTCATTCTATCTATATAGTTGTTGCTATGAACTAGAGTATAGTCATGTTGATATGATCTTGATATATGAACTAGCCTATAGTCCTTATGTCATGTTCATACCATATGTGGCTCAATGCTTCCACATTCATATTATGTTCATGAATAGAAATAGTTCTATGTTGAGGTGGTGGTTCATCATGCTTTCGAGCACGCCCAAGTCCTTTACCTGTCGATCCATAGGGTCAGGGACCCAGGGGGACTTGGGTGGTCTCTATGTATGTAGGCAAGGTGCCCGGCTATATAGGGGCGGGTGAATGCATTTCATGTCCCACGGTTAAGGGGTAGGCGGTGTAACACCCCAGGTGTTAGCCATTGGCTGGATAGTGGGCTTGGACCTAAGTGAGCAATGTCTAGTGATGATAATGACTGGGATCACAACATTGGAATGGTGTCAAGTGAGTTGAAGCCTCTTCTCCTTGAATTAAGGCCTAACTTAATCTTTGTGAAATGAAGACAAAGCTTGTTTGCTGATGATTGCCCCTTTCAAATATATGTTTGAGTAATGTTAATGGAACTCCTTTCATGTGTCTCACATCACTCTCTATGTATAGTGATCACTAGAAAAGTTTCATGAAGTTTGGAATCAAAAAGTCACATGAAATGATAAGTTATATCTTTGCTTGAATTGCACTATTAAGTGGATGGCAATGTAGGTCATCAACCAAACCTTGCAACCTTGCTCAAAGGACTCTAATGGAACTCTCCAACAAAAGTCATAACGGGTTCATGTTGAGAGCTTGCCCAGAAAATGCTTCAATCGGCCTAAAACCCTAGTTTGAGCTTTATCGGGATGTTACTTTGACCAAGGTGGAACTGCAGATTTTATTCAAGATATAAGGTTTGACCTTTAAGCAAAGTTGAAGATTAGGATGTGTACAACAAATATTATTTTTGGACCAAGTCATGATTCAACCTCTAAGTCATTCAAACAATGGCCTCAAGATTGAAAGAAATGCTGTTTTCAGCCTTAAGAAAATTCTAAGTCCGAAAATTCATCGACACCGGCATTGGCGTCTCGCATTCTCCAAAATTTGTTAAGAAACTCAAGTTGACCCAAAAGTGAAAGTTGGAGTTAACTCAATGGAGAAGAGAATACAAAAAGTTGGGTTCAGTTTGACCGAGTCTTGACCTCCGAAGGCGAGTTTCCGTGACCATTTTTAATGCGTTGACATTGCCATATTGGGGACTAATTACCTGCTGATCTATTGCTCTACTGGCCGAGCACCCTAATTGGAAAACGAAGAGCATCAGCAGGCTGTCAAACTTTGTTTTAGGCCCATCGACTAATTTAGCCCGGAAGCTAGCCCAAAACGCGTTCCACGCCAGCCACTTCACCACGTGACGCGTGTCTGGATGTGGCGACCATGCACAGAGCGAGCCCCCACCATTGCCAGGAGCTGCTGCCACACGTACTCCTTCATGCCGCGTGCCTCCGTGCCCCTACCTCTTCTAGAGCGAACGCTGAGCTCCCCTCGCCCCTCCGCTCGCCCCAGCGCTCTCTCCCTCGCCGCTCTCCATTGCCTCTCCCTTGCTCTGCCACTCGCGCCAGAGCGCGCCGCCATGGCCGATTCGCGAGCAGAGCTTGCTGCCGCTGCTGTGCTGCCCGCCTTAGGCCAGGAGCCATCACCAGCTCCGCCTCCCTGGCCTCGCAGCCGCCTCCCGCCACCACCGTTCTCGCCCACGTGTGTGGCGAACCAGCGTAACGCCACCACCACCATTGCCGGCTAGCCAAGCTTCGGCCTCACCAGTGTTACCACCATCCGTCGCTCCTCCAACCCAGTCATCACCACTATCAGCGTCGCCACCGCGTCCTCCACCCCGCTTGCTGCTTCTCCGAGCTCTAGCGCCGCCGTCCGCAGTTGCCGGCATGGCCACAGCCCTGACCCGCCGTGCTCATGTGGCCAGGGCGCCTGGGGCCACCTCCATCCGAGCCGAGCAGCTCTGTGGGCTCGCGCGGGCCCCCTCGTGCTCCCCCGCCACTCTCCTCCACCGGAGACTGCCCCTGTCGGCCGGAACCACGAGCACCGATGACCTCCCGTGCTCTTATTCGCGTGGGGGACTTCATGCGGGAATTCGAGAAAAGAGAGGGTCCTAACTGCGAAGTTTGTGACTCAGATGAATAGTACCACATAGTGCAGCTTTTTTTTTCCTTTTTCTTTTATACATAGTCATGACAGAAACTTTTAAAATTCATAGAAAATTATAGAAAAATCGTAAAATAGCAAATGAGGACTTTTTGGAATCCTTGTGAAATTGTATATACAGTAGATCTATAGTATCGCATGTTTTAGTTTAAAGTTTTAGTTCTAAAAATAGATCTTTCCATCTAGGTTTTCATTGTTAGTTGTTTTTGTATTTTTAATAACTAATTCTGTGGTGCCCCAAATGATGTGAAATTTTTATGGTAGTCTAGTGATGTCATGTATGTGCTATGGTAAAAATTTCATGGTCATTGGTTGTTGTATGAGAGAGTATTAGTGTATCTTGCTCTCACATGATTTCTTGCATTAGCCATTTGTCTGTTTCATAGAGGTTGCTATGCTTACACAAATGGCATGAAAATTGTACAAAAAACTATTAGGAGCATATGTAGGCCACTGTAATTTTGGTAGAATTTATTGTGCACTTTTGATATGTGTTCATAATTTCCCCTAATTATCTAAATAAATTAAGAAATGTATTAAAAGAATTTATTTAGTAATGGACACTATGTTTTCTGGTGTTCATTAGTCATGTGTGATATGTTGGTAATGTTGGTTTTGTCCAATTATGTGTTTTCAACATAAGTTAATAATTATTTCTTGCAAATGAGGTTTGTAAACAGATCTGGGAACTTAGCAAAGTTCTTCATGATAATATGCTTTGTTGTGAAACTTATTTATACAAAAGTTGTAGATAATTTATGTATCTAGCTACTGTTAAAATTTGGTGGCATTTGGCCATGTGGTTTAGGAGTTACATCTGTTCAAAGTTGGATCACAGAATTTGTGGCTCTCTGTCATGTTAAACATGATTCTATGTTTGTGTAAATTCGACATGTTAAACTTTAGAATCATGCGGTGATGATTACAAATGAAATGTAGAGAATTTCATAAGCTTTACAGAATATCTTGTTGTATGTCTTTTGGTTTTGTAGAACTCCATATATGATTGATTTACTCAGCTATTGCATGTATGTCCAGAATTGCTGAAAATGCATGAATGCTTGGTTACTTTGCTTGCATGTTGCTAAGTGTGATTCATGTCCTTGGTGATTAAGTTAGTACACCTGTGTCGGGTACCAACAACAAGGGGTACCCACAATCAACGATCAAGAAAAACAAAACCACGCCAAAAGCTCTGCCCACAAAAAACGGGACGAGCCGAAACAGCGAACGAAACGCCTCGACCACGTTCTGACTCGCACGAGGCTCGCTCGACAGGACGCCTCGGCTACCGAGAAATCTCCGACTCGCATGACCCTGGGTCGGGCCGGTCGACCCACCTCACTCACCAACTCTGAGACAAAAGTTAGAGCATTTAATGCAACTGCCAACCACTTCCTACCCCCATGGCTACAGCGGTAATCAGCATGGAAGCAATACCGGTGTTAAATCTCACTTTTTACTGCCCATCCCAGGATGGGCGGTGAAAACCTATCACTGTACGCGCCATACTGGGTACTATTCCGCCACTGATCACCCTCGAGGGAGAATACGATGAATACCGTACCCCGCAATTCCGGGGACTCGACCTTATCCATTCATCATCGACCCACCTTGACCCATCCTCGACCCGGCCTCGATCAACTGCCGGTCAAACATGAAAAC
The DNA here is from genome assembly GCA_038087645.1 of Saccharum hybrid cultivar R570. NCBI lineage: Eukaryota > Viridiplantae > Streptophyta > Magnoliopsida > Poales > Poaceae > Saccharum > Saccharum hybrid cultivar. The sequence continues at coordinate 140,119 of JAQSUU010000071.1, read as the reverse complement.
AAGGCTCGCATGCCACAGGATTCAGAGTCTTTTCACCGTCTCTTCCTCTACGTCATCATGGTATCCGGGGATGACCGACCATTCTCGGGGCACGTCGCTACAGCAGCCTCTACAGCTGTTGACACCGTTTTTGGCACGTGTCAAAATGATCAGAGTGGGCTAATCGGCAGAAGGAAAGTTATTGTATTACGCTGGTAGAAGGGTGCCGATGAAGATCAGCTTGTGAGGATTGTTGCCGATGAATGGTGGTAACCGATGGAAAGGTTGTCGTTTGACTTAGACTCAGAGGCGTTGCTGACAAGATCGGAGATGTTATTGCCGATGCTGATGAAGGAAGATCTGAAGACTACTGTCGATGAAGCTTGTGATGACGAAAAGCATGCCGATGGAGAGGAGACCGATGGAAATTTCATCGTAATTAAGGCGTACAAGGAAGTAGATAGGTGTTGTTTTCCTTTTCTATATTTGTTAGAGTATGATTCATGTAAGAGTCACGTTTTCCCTTAGATATGGACTCGGTGTCCTAGTCGTGTCTGGTTATGTTTCTTCAGATCAGAGTATAAATATAGACTGAGGGACAATGTAAAAATATATCAATCAATATCAAACTAATTTTACTCCTATTTGCATCTACTTACTTTTCGGTGACTTCGTCAATTTGCATAATTTTCTTTTTACGAGTTCTCATCGATTCGACGAGCTGTATCGCTTCAGTGCGACCTTCGGTGATCCTTAAGTTCTGCGTGAGTACCTCTTGGCCGTGGCTTCCAGGCGTATCGCTGTTGTCAGGACCAAAGTACTCAAATTTTCATCCTTGTCGATTAACAGGTCAAATCGACTGGCACGTTTTGGATATCGGATTGGGTATTAGCCCTTTGTGTTTGCAGATCCACTTTTGCATCAACACATCTTTTGGCACGCCTGGTGGGACAAATCAACACGATCAATATGTTCAATCCTGAGATCGATTCAGGGAACGTCATCGCGATATCGAAAGAAGATCTTAAGGAAGATCAGAAGCAGGCTATGGAAAAGGCTATAGAGGATTATAGGCAGCTTTGCCTGAAATCATTCAGATTGAACAGGAGCGAAGAAGTCATATAGAAGCAAGATCTGCCATTGCCTCGGTAGGTTACCTTTGACTCCAATCCTGGTAAACTTCAAGAGATGGTTAATTCTATAGTAAATCATGCTTTGATTAACCACTCCAATGTGTTGTCCAATACTGTTCACAATGTTGTGGTTCGAACTTTTAAAGAGGGACAAGTGCCACCACATTACGTTGGGCCAGCTTATCATCAACCAGAACCGGCATCGGTCAATGCTCCATCGGCTCCCTCAGCCGTTGTGGGTACAGAAGTTACTTCTCCTCTAGTCTTGACAGGTTTGCCTAATGTTCAATCTACACCAATAAGATCAGATCCAGTACTTTCAGGAGGACGAGTTCAGCTCAATACAGATCTATCGGCATTAGCTATGTCAGGGCATGTGTCTCAAAACAGCCAGATTCCTGCTAATTGATGGGGATATGGTATGCCTCCGGAGTTGTCTGCCTTCAACTCTGGTTTGCTTCAAGTGTTTGACGTAGCAGGAAAAGCTCCTGTATCATCGGATGTTTCACCGATGAATCAGGTACCTCAATATGCCACATCAACTACTGTGCAATCAACTTCAGGAGGTTTCCAGATGCCTTCGTTTCAAGCACCCAATACAAGTCCATCGGCAAGCCTACTGCCGATGCAGCAGAAGGCCCCTGCTATGATTCAACCTGGGATGCAGTTCATGCCTCAAGCCGGTTATGCTAATTGTTATCCAACAATTTCAGCAAGTTACTAGCCATCGGCAAGCTTTGTACCGATGAGTTCTAATAACGGTTGGGCAGGACAGTTACCTGTTCAGCATGTAGTTCAGCAGAATCAGCAAGTTGCAGAAATTCAGCAAGGTCATATGCAAGCTGGTTTTTAGAATCAGGCATCGGCAGCTCAGCCGATGAATCCTTTCCAGCAGGTTAGTGGGCCACAAGTGGCGGCAAATATGCCGATTGCTGGAGATTGTGTGCCACAAAGATACGTGGAGGGATATTAGCAGGCACCTCTTGTAGAAATTCAGCCAGTTCGTCAGCAGGAGGCTGATGCTTTTTGGGCCGATAAGATAGCAGAAATCATGAGAGATCAGTTTGGGATAAAACCCAAAGTTAATACTTATTCTTATCGGACTCCATACCCTCCAGCATATGATTTAATTCCTCTCCAAAATCGATACAAGGTACCAGATTTCACCAAATTTTTTGGATAAGATGATACATCAACGATGGAACACGTCAATCGCTTCATTATTCAATGTGGAGAGGCAGCTAGCAGAGATGAATTAAGAGTTCGATTATTTTCATCATCTTTGTCTGGATCAGCATTCACGTGGTTCATATCATTGCCACCAAATTCTATTATTACTTGGGCTGATCTAGAAAAATAATTTCATAAGTATTTCTTTGCTGGAATCCATGAAAAGAAGCTTACCAATTTAGTAAAATTAAGGCAACGTAATGATGAATCGGTAGAAAGCTTTGTGCAGAGGCTACGAGATGTAAAGAATAAGTGCTACAACTTGGTGCTAGATGATCAGCAGCTTGCTGATCTGGCTTTTCAAGGGTTATTGCCACATCTCAAGGATAGGTATGCTTCTCAGGAGTTTGAAAGCCTGAGTTATCTTGTACAAAGGATCTCTGATCAAGACACTAGGGTTTTTGAGCCTAAAAAGAATTGGAGTAAAAAAGTATCATTTGTTGATGAAGTAGAAGATTCTAATTCTGATGAAGAACCAGTTATCGGCTTAGCTGAGTGGGTTAAGAATAAAAAGCCGATATCTTGTCCTTTTGGTCAGAAAGAGCCGGAGAAATTTACCTTTGACATCACCAAAGCTGACAAGATATTTGATCTTTTGCTTCAAGAAGGTCAAATTAAGTTGTCGCCTAATCATGTGATTCCATCAGCAGAAGAACTGAAGAAGATCCTATACTGCAAATGGCACAATGCAACTTCACACAGTACAAATGAGTGCAAGGTGTTCAGGCAGTAGTTGCAATCGGCCATTGAATCTGGGAGAATTAAGTTTGGCAACTCCAAGACCCAGAAGCCGATGAAAATTGATCAGCACCCTTTTCTAGCAAATATGTTGGATGCCAAGGGTAAGACCAAGGTATTGATATCAGAGGCTACTGATAAAAATGTATCAGTGGATCCCCAACATCGGATAACTACCGATGATGCAAAAAACAAGGGTCTGCTAGGAGAAAGTGGTAGTTCCAAAAAACCTCCTCGGCCTAGCATTGTGATTACCCATCGAAGGCAGCAGGAGGGTTGACGTCAGCATAGGGACCGATATCAACAACAGCAAGAAGAGAGACGTCGAGAAGAGTGGTATCGGCATAAAGATCATTGGAGGTGCCCGTTTTTCATCCATTGCTGGGAAGAAGACATTAAATTGCCGACTGTTGAAAATTGCCCTGAGTGCAATGGTTACTATGGGGCCAATCGGCTAGAAAGGAGGTTTCAGCCTGGTAATCAGGGTTTATCTATCAATGAGCCAATCAGAGGCGGATCATCAGTACATGATCGGCTAGGGGGCAGACTTAGTGTACATGAAAGGCTTGGTAAGCGCGCTGGATATTTTCCAAGGAATCAAGAGGAGCTTGAGGAGATGGCAAATGCAAGAGTTCCCGATGAAGAAATATTCTATAGGGACCCTAATATACGTTGTGTAGAATCAACCGGGACCTGTTATCAGCCAGTTTCGAAAACTAAGCTTCCTCGATGGTGCCCTGAGGGTCTGACAAACACACAAAAAAGGAGGATGCAGCGTAAGCGTCAAGAGGAGCTATACCGAGAGGAAAGCTCTTCCAATGAGAGGTCCGGACATCGGCAGTGGCAGGTGAAACACAAAGATAAGGGCACATCAATAGATGTTAATATGGTATTTATGTTGCCGATGGAGTTTCTAGCACTCTCTGATGATGAGGAAGAAGTTGTTCTCTCCGATCAAGTAGCTCAGCTGGCACTAGATCCAATGATGGCTGTTTTTGAGAAACCTACCGATGACGAGAGACAGCATCTCAAAGCTTTGTTTGTGAAAGGCAGAGTTGATGGGCAGTCTGTATCTAAGATACTTATCGACGGAGGAGCTGCAATTAATATTGTGCCCTATGTAATGTATCAGAAACTTGGCAAAGGAGATCAAGACTTGACCAAAACCGATATGATGCTGAAAGATTTTGAAGGCAATGTGTCACCAACTAAAGAGGCAGTATGCGTTGAATTGACCATCGGCAGCAAAACCTTGCCGACGACGTTCTTTGTTATCAATGGTAAAGGTGCATACAATCTGCTTCTAGGAAGGGACTGGATTCATGCCAATTATTGTGTTCCTTCCACAATGCATCAATGCCTCGCACAGTGGGTTGGGGATAAGATTGAGGTTGTCCCTAGTGATTCTTCTTATATCATTGCATCGGCAGAATCAGATACTTATGAGCAAACCAAATGCATATCAGGAGAAGTTTGGGAGAAAGAGTTCCTCAGAGTTGCTGAATATGAAATTCCACCGATCCAAGCAGTTGGTTCTGAGGAGGAGTTTTAATGGATAGGTTTGCCGATGATGGAAAATTAGGTCAGGGGTTCAGATCGGCTGATGATTTAGTAGAGATAGATATTGGTAATAGTGATAGGCCAAGGCCTACTTTTATTAGCGCTAAGTTAGATTCCAAGTGTAAGCAGCAAATAACCAATTTATTAAAAGAATATAAAGATTGTTTTGCTTGGGATTATACTGAAATGCCTGGATTAGACCGATCGATAGTTGAATATCGGTTACCTATCAAATCTAGATTTCAGCCATATCAGCAGCCAGCACGCCGATGCAACCCTAATATACTTCCTGACATTAAGGCCGAAATAACTAAATTAATTGAGGCAAAGTTTATTCGGCGGTGTCGATATGCGGAGTGGATTTCTAATGTGGTTCCTATTTATAAGAAAAATGGGAAACTTCGTGTTTGTATTGATTTCAGGAACCTCAACAAAGCCACACCGATGGATGGATATCCAATGCCTATTGCTGATTTGTTGATTGATGCTGCAGCCGAACATCAGATTATCAGCTTCATGGATGGTAATGCAGGTTATAATCAAATATTCATGGCTGAAGAAGATATTCCCAAGACTGCTTTCAGATGTCCAGGTCATGTGGGGTTGTTTGAATGGATAGTCATGACCTTCGGTTTGAAAAATGTCGGTGCTACTTATCAGAGAGCTATGAATTTTATTTTTCATGAGTACATCGGCACATTAGTGGAAATCTACATTGATGATGTAGTGGTTAAGTCTGAGGATATCACAAAACATCTAGCCGATCTACGAAAGATACTGGAGTGCACGAGGAAGCATGGATTGAAGATGAATCCTAATAAATGTGCGTTTGGTGTATCGGCAGGTCAATTCTTGGGTTTTATGGTGCATCAGAGAGGTATTGAAATCAGTAGAAAGTCTATTGATGCAATTAACAAGGTGGTTGCTCCTACCGATAAAACTAAATTGCAATCTTTGATTGGAAAGATTAATTTTATTAGAAGGTTCATATCTAATCTATCGGATAAGATCAAAGCTTTCAGTCCGTTGCTTAAATTGAAGGCCGATCAGGAATTTGTATGGGGAGCTGAGCAGCAGTTGGCCCTAGATGAAATTAAGAAGTACTTGACAAATCCTCTAGTGCTAGTTCCACCCCAACATGGGAAACCCTTTAGGTTGTATTTGTCAACTGATGATATTGTTATTGGTTCAACTCTTATTCAAGAATTTGAAGGGAAATAATGTGTTACTTGTTATTTGAGCAGAAGATTGGTGATGCTGAGACAAGGTATTCGGCCATCGAAAAACTATGTCTATGTTTATACTTTTCTTGTATTAAATTGAGGCATTATTTGCTATCGGCCGAATGCACTGTCATATGCAAGGATGACGTGGTCAAATACATGTTGTCGATGCCGATATTGAGTGGTAGAATCGGCAAGTGGATTTTACATTGTCAGAATTTGACCTACATTATGAATCGGCTAAGGCAGTTAAAGGGCAGGTTATGGCCAATTTTGTCACTCAGCACTGCAGCACAGTAGACTCTCTGGAAGTTGCTCCTTGGACACTTTTCTTCGATGGGTTTACATGTGGTGAAGGAGCAGGTATCGGCATTGTGTTGATTTCACCTCAAGGAAGGAAGTATGAGTTTTCATTGCCAATTGTTGCTACATCGACAAACAATCAGGCTGACTATCAAGCTTTGATAAAAGGATTGGAATTACTTAGGGAGATATGTGCCGATGCTGTCGAAATCTTAGGTGATTCTGTGCTGGTTATAAATCAATTAGCTGGAATTTATGAATGCTAAAGTGAAGTGTTGATCTCATATCATGAGAGATGTTTGCAATTATTAAAAGAGTTTAAAGATTTTCATCTTGAACATATTTCTCGATTGCATAATGAAGAAGCTAATCGGCTAGCTCAGCATGCTTCAGGGTATCAGCCTATCCAGGAGGTGCTGACATTGGCAGTTGATACCAATGACTGGAGAAAGGAGATTGTCGATTACTTAAGGGATCCATCTAAGAAGGTTGAAAGGCGTATAAGATTTCTAGCCACTAAGTATGTGCTCCTCGATGATGAATTATATTATCGGACTATAGATCTAGTTTTACTTAGGTGTCTTAGCAGGGATGAATCGAAAAGCTTGATGGGTGAAATTCATGAAGGAGTGTGTGGGGCACATCAATCGACTTTCAAGATGAAATAGATGATCAGAAGGAATGGATACTATTGGCCAACTATTCTTGAAGATTGCTTTAAGTATTTTAAAGGATGTCAGGGGTGTCAGAAGTTCGGTAATATTCAAAGAGCGCCTGCATCGGTCATGAATCCTATAATTAAACCTTGGTCGTTCCGAGGATGGGCTATCGGTCTCATCGGTCAGATTTATCCACCATCGAGCAAAGGACATAAATTTATTCTTGTTGCTACCGATTATTTCACAAAATGGGTTGAAGCAGTTCCTTTGAAAAAGGTGACATCGGCTAGTATGATCGATTTTGTGAAAGAGCATATTGTTTACCGATTTGGTATTCCTCAAACTATCACTACCGATCAGGGTACTATGTTTACATCAGGAGAATTTGATGAGTTTGCTATTGGTATGGGGATTAAAGTTTTGAATTCCTCTCCCTATTATGCTCAAGCTAATGGTCAGGCTGAGGCTTCTAACAAAGGAATTATCAAACTCATTAATCACAAAATTAAAGAAAATCCTAAGCGGTGGCATACAGTATTGAATGAGGCCCTGTGGTCATATCGGATGGCATGTCATGGTGCAATTAAAGTAACACCTTATTAGTTAGTATACGACCATGATGCAGTATTGCCTTGGGAAATTAAAACTGGCTCTAGGCGGATATTTTCTCAAGATCAACTGACAACCGATAACTATGATACTCTTATGAAAGACGAGTTAGAAGATGTGGCAGGTCATCGGTTGAAGGCTTTAGTTAGCATTGAAGAAAATAAGAAAAGGGTAGCCAGATGGTATGACAAAAAGGTGAAGGAGTTTGCCGATGAAGATCTGGTTTGGAAGTTGATTTTACCGATTGGGACTAAAAGTTCAAAGTTTGGCAAGTGGTCTCCTAATTGGGAGGGTCCATATCAGATAAACCAATCTGTTCCTAGCAACGCATATATTCTAGAAACCCTCGAAGGGGTTATATTTCCTAGAGCATTAAACAGAAAATATTTAAAGAAATATTACCCTAGTATCTGGATGGATGCATAAAAGCATAAGTGCCGATAACAGTCCTATCAGCCAGAATCATACAAGGGTATCAGTGTTTCATAGAGCGCCGATGCAAGAAACTAGGTTTATAAATTTAGTAAAGATTGGATGGCCGATATCGCACGCAGGCGAATCTGATCGGCTTCCTTTATCTCTTTGATATCTTCGTCGGCAGCACCCTCCACTGGCTTAAGTTTTTCTTTATTGCCAGGGCTTTGCGAGCTTGGATGTCTCTTTCTTGCTAAAGAGCCTTGATAGCATCGGGTAACTGGCTTTCTTCCTGCCTGGCATGAGTTAGAGCTGCCTCGACTTCTTTCAGTTCAGCCAGTAGAGCCATTCTCTTTGCTGATAAGTCCGAGATTTTCTGCTTAAGTTCGGCACCCGAAGTCTACAAACTGTCGATGTTCTTGTGCTTCTCATCGGCGGTCTATTTCAATTGTAGCATATCTTCTTTAAGCTAAGCCTGAGCGGCTCTATCGGCAATGCGTTGAGCAGCCCTCTGATATTGGAGTTGTTGGCTTTCTAAGTGGGCTGCTGGGAAGAGTGCCTCTTCGATGTTGGCAGGGACCTAGCCACGGATTGTTTTGAAGATCGCTTTTGCAGGGTCCGAATCTTCTACCAACTAGGCGGTATCTTGCTGCAGCAAGTTCAGTAGAGCCTCCAGCTTGGACTTGACTTCTGCCGATATTGCCCCCAGTGCAAGTGAAGAGCTTGCCTCCTCTCCGTGATTGTCAGAAACGTCGATGGCAAAGGAGAATAGACTATGTGGGGAGTCTTGTTCCTAAAAGAAGAAAAGGGGTCAGTTGAGGACAAGTATGAATATTATAAATCGACTAGGTCAGTCGGCTTACTTGCTTCAAGGTAATTTCTTGTCTTTGACTGGAGGAAGCAACCTAGAGTATGCCATGTGAAGGATCGGTTGAGCTTGCCGATGGGATATCTTCAGCTTCAGGATTAACTGGTGCTAAGTTTGATGGCAATTCCTCCATGGTCTCATCAATAGTTGGTCCTTGGGATATGACGGCCGATGATGTGCCCTATGCAGGAGGATCAACTGCTTGCTTAGTTGCATCGGTCGATTCTGGTTGGCTCGGAGGTGCTGAATCAGATGTTGGGATCGGTACGGACTTCTGCCATTTTGGCTATGCCTCAGTATTTGTTGAAGCTTTGCACTTTGTTTGGGCCTTAGCAACGGTTAGCTAGAGGGCATTGGTACTTGTTGGTTGTGAAAGTTGGACATCTGGTACACTTGCTGATGTACCCGTTTGTTGCTGCAAAAACGGGTGTAAGATATGATTTTTAACAGATTAAATGTAAAGTTGAAGGATTACATCTGAAGGTTTGTCAGAGATGGTAGTGCTTGATGCCACAGGAGTTGCCGATAATGATCTAGCATTAGTTCTTACATCCTGAAAATTAGTGTTAGTACGGTCTAAGATCGGCGTGAATTGGAATAAACATGGTTGTTACCTTGAACACTTTTATTAGGGTCGCAGTGGCAGTCGATGGAGTGACTCTAGCCTTAGCCAGTTTTGGCTTAGTAGTGATTTTCTTGGCATGGGTTCTTTGATGAGTCAGAGCACCCAGGGTAGGGGCGTTGTAGCCGATCGGTGATATCGGGGATACGGGTCGAAGGTCAAAGGGTCTCCCACTCCTGCTTGTGGATGGTGCTAGGTCATCGACCTGTCACAAGAAAATTAGTTGCCGATGAAATTAAAAGTGAAAAAAAACTAGTGTTAAAAGAAACTTACTGCGTCATCAGGTATAATATGCTCAGGGTCAATCAGATGCCGATATGTATGAACAGATGCTGCAAATAATTGTTCCTTCCACTCTTGCCACCATAACTTATATGATTCAGTGATGAAAGAGGCTGACATCTAGGTGGATAGATCAACATCCGTAGTATCGACATCGAGGGAGAGTCACACTACCTTGCTCTAGTCCGATCCGCTGGTGATTGTTTCTCTTGGCTTAATCACATCGGCAAAGCAAAGTTTAATTGGCAGCTGTCCAAAGGCCAATTGACGTGATATTGCCGATGGATTGTAGAATTCATAGGTGATGTTGGTGTTCCTCCCACTGCCAAATGTATTCACTGGGATTGCCCGGGGAGTAATGATGGCCATTATAAGTTCATCATCCTTGTTCAAGGCATCATGGGTGAAATTGAAGAGAAGGGGGAATCTGGCTTCTTCATCTATATAGGGCATCCAGGCCCGATGATCACGGGAGAGACCGTTGTAAAAGCTTTGGAAAAATCGGTCGATCTGATCTTCGTTGGCCTCTATCCTAGGAAGAACTATTATGGCTTCACCAAAATTGAGGGGTGGGTGTGTTGCTGATTCTTCATCTCCAAGTTCATAGTCTTCGGCGATATCTCGCGGGAATTGCTGAGCAAAGAAATCCCATTGCAAGCGTTTGTGCATGTGGGCATTCAGCCACATGTTAATGAACCACCACGGGCCTCCTAAGTTGTTGATGGGTTCACCAAGCAGAAGCTTCTAAGACACTTGATGTAAGAGGTGATAAGTGGAACTCAGGAGATATTGGCCAAGAGGGAACCTTACACCGTTCGCCAGTAGTTCAGCTGCGGGGAGGTAAGCATTGGTTGGCCCTACCGATCGACCATAGAAAATGATTTTTTCTAACCACATGTTTAGGAATGTGGCGTGTTCCCTCTGACCAACTGTCCTAGTCTTCCTGTATTCTTAGATATACCCTGTCCAACCACCGATGTTACGGGTATTCACCATGTACTCAGATTTTCTGCCGTAAACGGAGGCATCATCAGCAGTTGAAATATCTAAGCCGGTGAGCATGTGTACATCGGCAAGAGTGGGAGTAGCTGGGTCGTGTCCAAACATGAAGGTATTTGTTGTGTCTAACCAGAAATAAGCGGCAGCAATCATCATCGACTCATTCTTTTGCATATCGGCAATGGACAGTTTGATGCATTGGTCTAGTTTTTGCTCTGCCCAATACACCTGCATCGACCTGATTACCCTCAGATACCAATCTTTCCACCCCTTGGTGGGTTTAGGCCAAGATCGGAAGGTATCCTTCCATAAATTTAAAGAGAAATTCTGGGCTCTGAAGGGAATTCTGTTAGTCTCTGCATTAATCAAATCGGTTGGATCTGGATTTCCCATTGGACCTAAACATTGGATGTGCGGCTGATTGGTTGGGATGACTAGCTTATTGCATAGTTCCTAAGTTTGGAGGATAAAAAGAATAGAGGAAAAGAGAAAGAAAATCACCAACTATATGAACTTGCAAGGGCAAAAGGAATTGCAGTAAAAGGGGATGAAGGTGAAACAAACCGCAGGGACATCAAAGTTGATTGCCATTATCTTGAGAAGGATAGAGACACGGCTGGAGACTCGAGGTTGCCGCTGGGGAAGGTTCTTGCTGGTTGGGGTCGCACGGTTGCTCGTCGGGGTCGTCGCCGGAGAGAGAAGGTGTTGAAGGTTGGAGTCTAAGGGTAGAAGACGAGCATTTGGGAGAGATGTATTTATAGGCCGATTGGAATGGGGGCATTCTGGACTTATCTCTCTGCCGTGCGCATGTAGGTCGAGGTGGTTCAGATGGATATGGTAACTGTTTGCATGATAATCAAGGGATTGTGCAGGTGGTTTGATGGCAAGCAATCATGACTCAGAAGAAATCTCGGTGTACAGGATATTCTAATTCCAAGATTGGTAGTGGTACTATGTTAGGTTCTTGCTGATGGACTATTGCTTTTGTATCTTAACCATAATCGGCACGAGAGTGATTGAAGATTGTGCGATATTTACTGAGACGTGTGAATCAAGACTGGATTCGATTGGATTTGGTAACAGATTATGTCATGCTTGGAGGATGAGTTAGATAATTGGGTAAAGGCAATCGTTGTCTAGAGTAAATTTTGGAACATTAATGATTTTATACTCCAAAATTGGGGGGCATGTGTTGACACCATTTTTGGCACGTGTCAAAATGATCAGAGTGGGCTAATCAGCAGAAGGAAAGTTATTGTATAACGCTGGTAGAAGGGTGCCAATGAAGATCGGCTTGTGAGGATTGTTGCCGATGAATGGTGGTAACCGATGGAAAGGTTGTCGTTTGACTTAGACTCAAAGGCGTTGCTGACAAGATCGGAGATGTTATTGCCGATGCTAATGAAGGAAGATCTGAAGACTACTGCCGATGAAGCTTGTGATGATGGAAAGCATGCCGATGGAGATGAGACCAATGAAAATTTCATCGTAATTAAGGCGTATAAGGAAGTAGATAGGTGTTGTTTTCCTTTTCTATATTTGTTAGAGTATGATTCATGTAAGAGTCACGTTTTTCCTTAGATATGAACTCAATGTCCTAGTCGTGTCTAGTTATGTTTCTTCAGATTAGGGTATAAATATAGACTGAGGGACAATGTAAAAAAATATATCAATCAATATCAAACCAAATTTACTCCTATTTGCATCTACTTAGTTTTTGGTGACTTCGTCAATTTGCATATTTTTATTTTTATGAGTTCTCATCGATTCGACGAGCTGCATCGCTTCAGTGCGACCTTCGGCGATCCTTGAGTTACGCATGAGTACCTCTTGGCCATGGCTTCCGGGCGTATCGCTGTTGTCAGGACCAAAGTACTCGAATTTTCATCCTTGTCGATTAACAGGTCAAATCGACTGACACGCTTTGGATATCGGATTGGGTATTAACCCTTTGTGTTTGCAGATCCACTTTTGCATCAACAACAGCGGTCGACAAACTTCACCCCTAAGGCACCCCCGGCATCCCTGCCTCTTCTTGACCCTATAAAAGGGCAGGCAGGGGACTCTACGAAAGGGAGGGGACAGGCGGACGACAGACAAACAAAAAAGCCAGTCACCATCCCACCGTAGAAGATCAACATCTCAAGCAATCTCGTCTATACTCTCACTTTTTCTCTCTGAGACCTGGGATCGTCTCTCTCTCTCATAGCATGTAACCCCTATGCAAGCACTTAGGTGCAAGAAAATACAATACTCCCCCCTCCTCGATGGACGTAGGGCATTCTTTTGCCCGAACCAGGATAAACCTCTGTGTACTCTCCTTGCATCACCATCCAGATTAGGAACACACAGCATTGATTCACTCGTTGGCTTAGGATCCTTGCAGGACCGAACGTCGATAGTTGGCACGCCAGGTAGGGGCCGCTGCGTGCCAACATTGTTTTCCCGCCATTTTTCTAGATGGCTGACCCTGAACGTCCACTCCCGTTGGCCACGGTGATCTGGTTTGGGAGCTTGGAGTTCATGTCTCTTGGCCATGCCTACGACATGGTCCTCCTCCCGCCTAGGCACCCGACTGACGGTGACCACGAGCTCTCCCAGCCTGGGGGAGCGCTGCGCCGGTATCGTCGTTCTCATCAGGCACGCGCCGCCAGGCGACGGCGAGCCCAGTGCAACCACCGTCATCGCCTCGCGGAGGGCGATGGTATTCCCCGATCCGGTGCCTCTCAGCCAGACGTCGACATGGATTCCCTCACTAAGGATCTGTATAGGATGAGCTTAGCTGAGGGTAAGATGCCGACAGGGAGTCCCGTCGCTCTACCGCCCGGTGCGGCGCCGCCACTAACCAGTTCGACTACTCTGGCACCAGGAATGACACCTTCATCAGCATTCCTATTTGGACTAGACTCGGTTGCCTGAGCGTATGCTTCTTCTGTAAGCACCAGCATGAGTGCTTATGAGGAACTCCCCGGACACCATCTACGTTCCACGCTCGACCTCGTCGCATCCAAGCCAGCTTCCGAGTACCTGGACTCCACAGAGACCCTAGATACGGAGCTCCGTGCGACTGCCTTTTGACATCATGACCCTAGAGACACACGACCTCACATGCACCCGGTGTACTACTATTTCAGTGCTCTAGACTCTGACTCTGCCGATGACACCTACGACCTGACTCGCGAGTGCTTCAATATCGATGGAGCTATCGCATCGGATTCGGAGGATGAGGCAGCCGTTGGAGGAAGGAACACGCCGCCTCAGGTCGAGCCCCTGCTGAATGAGACGAGGCTCAATTCCTTGTGGACCAAGGAATGCAACTCGAGCAAATCCACGAATTGCAGGACAAGCTTGATGAGGAACAAGAAAATCTGTGCCCACTTCAACAAACCCTCGAGCATGAGCGTGCGGCATGCGCACACGACGGAGGAGCCCGAGAGAGAGCCCGTGATGTCAATCATCGCATCATCGAGGATCAGGTAGTCGAGCCCCCAGTTTTCGGTTGAGCCAGCCAGAATGTTGTCGTAGCCGCCATGCTCCTTCGTAACATGCCCGAGCCATCGAACCCCGAGGCCCGTCGAGCCCGTGATGAAATCCGAGGACTCCTCGAGACCGCTGCCTTGCAGCAGGCTAAGAGTTCCGCCTCGAGGCGATGCGGGTTTGCCTCGGAGCAGCCTGCGAAGCCCTCCCGAAAGGAGATAGAGGCCTCGGTTCATCCCGAGCACGCCCAACGAAACAAGGCGGCCTCTGTCCGTGAACGCATCGTCGACAACCGTGAACCTCGAGACGCCCGTGACAACATCACCGAGCGCTGGAGGCGCAAGTGTGGTGACGGTGCAGCTCAAGGCTACCACGAGCATAGGGGCGGGCACTACGATAGCTCGAAGGATTGAAGCCCTTCACCCGAGCCACCAGGCCCTCGGGTCTTTAGCAAAGCCATCTGTGAAACATTACTCCCGGCTTGGTTCCGCCCTCCCACGACTCTTACCAAGTATAACGACGAAACCAAACCTGAACTTTGGCTCGCTGACTTCCGCTTGGCTTGTTAGTTGGGTGGGGCCACCGACGACCGGGTCATCATTCGACAACTCCCCCTTTTCCTGTTAGACACCGCTTGAGCCTTGCTCGAGGACCTCCCACCTTGACAAATCCATGACTAGAATGACCTAGTGAGAGTGTTCGAGGGGAACTTTAAAGGGACCTACATGCGCCCCGGCAACTCATGGGATCTCCGAAGCTACAAACAGAAGTCGGGTGAGTCCCTCCAGGACTACATCCAGCGTTTCTCCAAACAGCACACCGAGCTTCCCAACATCACCAACTCCGACGTCATCATGGCCTTCCTCTCTGATACCACCTGCAAAGAGTTGGCCCGAGAGTTGGGCCGCAGCACTCCCATCACTACTAACGGCTTGATGGATGTTATCACCAACTTCACCGCCGACGAAGAGGCGGTTGGTGCCATCTTTGGTAGCGACTAGGACAAAGGGAAGCGCAAGGAAGAGGATCCCGCGGGCTCCAGCCGAGGCTCGAAAAGGAACAAGAAGAAGAAGAAGAAAAATTAGCAGGGCAAACAAGAGGCCCCGGCCGATGACCTTGTTGCCGCTACTAATCGAAAGAAACCTCAAGGACCCCTCGGCGGGGGCATTTTTGACAAAATGCTCAAAGAACCATGTCCCTACCACAAAGGGCCCACGAACCACAACCTCAAGGACTACCACATGCTCCGAAGATACTTTGAAAGCCTAGGCATCAAGAAAGATGACAAGAAGGAGGATCCTAAGGGAGACGACAAGGATGAGGGGTTTCCCGAGATTCATGACTGTTTCATGATATACGGGGGACCCTCGACGCGCCTCTCGACACGGCAGCGTAAACGGGAACGTCGAGAGGTTTTCTCCGTGCAACTCGCAACCCCCCTCTTCCTTGACTGGTCTCAGGTGGCCATCACTTTCGACCGTGATGACCACCTAGACTATGTCCCCAATCCTGGGGTCTACCCGCTTGTCGTCGATCCCATCATTGCCAACACACGCCTCACCAAGGTGCTCATGGATGGCGGCAGTAGTCTTAACATCATCTATGCCTAGACCCTCGACCTTCTGGGGATCACAAGAACACACCTCCGACCCAGCGTCGGGGGCTTCCATGGAGTCATGCCAGGAAAGCAAGCAGAGCCCGTCTAGCGGGTCGACCTGTTGTCTATTTCGGCACTCCCACCAACTTCAGGAAGGAAACTCTCACTTTCGAGGTGGTTGGATTCCATGGGACATACCACGCCATTCTTGGGCGCCCCTGCTATGCACGGTTCATGCCAGTTCCCAGCTACATCTACCTCAAGCTCAAAATGCCAGGCCCCAACGGTGTCATCACCGTCGGGCCCTCCTATGAGCACGCCTACGAGTGCGACGTGGAATGCGTCGAGCACGGGGAAGCCATCTTGGAGTTGGCAACCATGGTGGTGAACCTCGACGGTTTGGCCGACGAGGTCCCCGACCCCAAGCGCCACGCCGGCAACTTCGAGCCCGCAGAAGATGTCAAGCCCGTACCCCTCGACCCCACCAACCCAAAAGGAAAGGCGTTGAGCATCAGCGCCACCCTTGATCCCAAATAGGAAGCAGTGCTTGTCGACTTTCTCCGCGCAAACATCGACATCTTTGTATGGAGTCCCTCGGATATGCCAGGCATACCCAGGGAAGTCACCGAGCACGCCTTGGAGATCCAAGCCGGCTCTAAACTGGTGAAGCAACGCTTGCACCACTTCGACGAGGAGAAGCGCAAGGTCATACGTGAGGAGGTCCACAAGCTGTTGGAGGCCGGATTCATCAAGGAGGTTCATCATCCCGAGTGGTTAGCTAATCCTGTATTGGTTAAGAAAAAGAATGGAAAATAGTGGATGTGTGTAGACTATACTAGTTTGAATAAAGCATGTCCAAAAGTTCCTTTTCCTTTACCACGCATTGATCAGATCGTTGATTCTACTGTGGGATGTGAAACTCTGTCATTCCTAGATGCGTATTCCGGTTACCACCAGATCAAAATGAAGGAGTCCGACCAGCTCGCGACTTCATTCATCACCCCGTTCGGCATGTATTGCTACGTTACTATGCCCTTCAGTCTCCGAAACGCAGGGGCTACGTACCAGCGATGCATGCAACACGTTTTCGGGGAACACATTGGACCAACCGTCGAGGCTTATGTCGATGATATCGTTGTTAAAACCAAGAGGGTCAGTAATTTGATAAATGACCTCGACATTGCGTTCAAGTGCCTTAGGGCAAAGAACATTAAGCTTAACCCTGAAAAGTGCATCTTCGGCATCCCTCGAGGCATGCTCCTAGGGTTCATTATTTCCGAACGTGGCATCGAAGCCAACCCGAAAAAAATCGCTGCAATAACAAAAATGGGCCCTATCCGAGATCTAAAGGGCGTACAGAGGGTCACGGGCTGCCTCGTGGCCCTTAGTCGCTTCATTTTGTGCCTCGGCAAAAAAGCGCTCCCACCGTATCGTCTCCTAAAGAAATCAGAACACTTTTTGTGGACCCTCGAGGCAGAAGAAGCCCTTACAAAGCTCAAAGCTATGTTGTCCAACTCACCGATCCTTATCTCTCCGACCACAGGGGAACCCCTCCTGCTTTACATCGCCGCAATGACACAAGTGGTCAGCGCGGTCTTGGTTGTCGAGAGGGCAGAGGAAGGACATGCCTTGCTCGTTCAGAGGCCAATCTACTTCATCAGTGAGGTTCTCTTAGAAACCAAGGTTCGCTACCCGCAGATCCAGAAGCTGTTGTACGCCATCGTCTTAACGCGGCACAAACTTCGTCACTACTTCGAGAGCCACCCGGTGACCGTGGTGTCTTCTTTTCCCTTGGGAGAGATAGCTCAGAACCGAGAGGCCTTGGGTAGAATAGCAAAGTGGACGGTCGAGCTCATGGGTGAGACCCTCTCTTATGCGCCACGTAAAGCCATCAAATCCTAGGTGCTAGCAGATTTCCTGGCAGAGTGGACCGACACTCAACTTCCTCCAGTTCAGCTCCAGGCCAAGCTTTGGACCATGTACTTCGACGGGTCGCAGATGAAAACAGGAGCAGGCACGGGCTTGCTCTTCATCTCGCCCCTCGGAGTCCACATGCGCTATATAATCCGCCTTCATTTTCCTGCCTCCAACAACGTCACCGAGTACGAGGCGCTCATCACGGGCCTGCACATCGCTGTTGAACTAGGGGTTCGACACCTCGATGTTCATGGTGACTCCCAGCTCGTGATCGACCAAGTCATGAAGAGCTCTAGCTGCCGTGATCCCAAGATGGAAGCCTACTGCGAGGAGGTACGGCACCTTGAGGACAAGTTTCACGGTCTCGAGCTCAACCACGTTGCACGCAGAT
Source organism: Saccharum hybrid cultivar R570 (assembly GCA_038087645.1). Taxonomy (NCBI): domain Eukaryota; kingdom Viridiplantae; phylum Streptophyta; class Magnoliopsida; order Poales; family Poaceae; genus Saccharum; species Saccharum hybrid cultivar. The sequence goes on along the minus strand of JAQSUU010000071.1, from coordinate 122,118 downwards.
ATAATGAAGCCGCCGATGAACTCGCGAAAATCGCTTCTACTCAAACCACAGTTCCACCTGACGTTTTCGCGAGAGATCTCCATCAACCGTCCGACAACATCAGGGCAGACGGAGGGGCCGATGGACCATCACTCGATCCCCCACCTAAGGTGGAAGCCCCGTCGACCGGGGCTGAGGCCATGCAGGTAGAAGGCTTGACCCCACCAGCCAACCTCGAGCCTAACTGGCATGTTCCGTACCTCGACCATCTCACTCGAGGGGACCTCCCCTCGGATAAGACCGAGGCTCGACGGATCACTTGCCGGGCCAAATCCTTTGTGATATTTGGCGACAACAAGGAGCTGTATCGCCGCAGCCCTACGGGCATCCTCCAATGCTGTATCACAAATGAGGAAGGCAGGAGTCTGCTTAAAGATCTATACTCGAGGGCTTGCGGTCATCACGCGGCACCTCAAACCCTCGTTGGAAACGCATTCTGACAAGGTTTCTATTGGCCAACCGCAGTCTCTGATGCTGTCAAGCTAGTGCGCTCCTACAAAGGATGCCAGTACTACACAAGACAAACCCACCTCCCGGCTCATGCCCTGCAAACTATTCCCATCACATGGCCGTTTGCTATTTGGGGGCTCGACTTGGTCAGGCCCCTAAAAAGGATAACTGGTGGCTTCACCCACTTGCTCGTCGCCATTGACAAATTTTCTAAGTGGATCAAGGCCCGTCCTATCACTAGCATCAGGTCTGAGCAGGCTATGCTATTTTTCACCGACATCGTCCACTGCTTTGGGTTCCTAACTGCATCATCACGGACAACGGCACCCAATTTACTGGCAAAAAGTTTTTGGATTTCTGCGACAACCATCACATCCGTGTGCTCTGGTCGGCCGTAGCTCATCCAAAAACAAATGGCCAAGTAGAACGTGCCAACGGCATGGTTCTACAAGGCCTGAAGCCAAGAATTTTTGACAAGTTAAACAAACACGGCAAAAAATGGGCCGCCGAGCTCCCCTCGGTCCTGTGGAGCCTAAGAACGATGCCGAGTCAAGCCACGGGGTTCACTTCGTTCTTCTTAGTCTACGGATCCGAGGCTATGCTCCCAACCGATGTAGAATATGGATCCCCGAGACTGAAAGCCTACAACGAGCAAAATAATGACGCCACAAGAGAGGACGCCCTCGACCAGCTCGAGGAAGCTCGTGATGTGACTCTGTTACACTTGGCAAGGTATCAGCAAAGTCTCTGACGCTACCACAACAAACACGTCCGCAGATAGGACCTCAATGTCGGTGACCTGGTGCTACGGCGAAGCCAGAACAACAAGGGACGACATAAGCTTACTCTGCCATGGGAAGGGCCATACATCGTCACGGAAGTACTGAAGCCCGGCACCTACAAACTATCGAACGAGAAAGGCGAAATCTTCACCAACGCGTGGAACATTGAACAGCTACATCGCTTTTTTCCTTAAAGCCTCGAGGCTCTGTAAATTGTTTCACAATCCCATGATAGAATAAAGAATACATCAGTGTTCAAAGCATTTTTTCATAACAACCCGAGAGGATTGACCCTATTTTCTCAGAGTCGACCCTCCCTCGGGGGCTACAAGGGGGGAACCCCTATGTATCCCCAAAAAATTCGCATTTTTCAAAAAAAAGAAGAGAACTGTTATATAAGTCGACGAGGCCACAAGCGCACCCTAAGGCTTGAGGGCCACCGAGCTGTGAGATCACCTACACCTCTGAGCTACGGTACCTCCACTCACCCCCCTCCCCACGCCAAGGGGTGCAACTGCACGCTAAGTAGACCTAGTAATAGTTCACGATTTTGAAAAAGCTCACGTCTAACATTCCCGTTCGCTTCAAATCAAGTTCTTACACGGTCCATGAGGCCGCAAACGCACCCTAAAGCTCAAGGGCAGTCGAGCCGCGAGATCACTTATGCCTCCAAGGCTACGGTACCTCCACTCGCTCCCTCACGCCAAGGGGTGCAACCGCGCGCTAAGAAAATCATGCAAGAATACGATTCAAGCGATAAAGGGAAGAAAAAACTCGAACAAAAATGTACATTTAGTACAAAATTACATCTAAATGTTTCAAGGCCCCCAAGGCCATCATGACGCAAGTTACGAATATTAACTTATTTACATGGGCCTTCATTCCCGGGTTTGGCTCACAGGCCCTCATCGTCAGCGGGCGGGACCACCTCGACCTCGAAAAGCTTTGCAAGGCGACCCCCGAGCACCTCAGCGGCCTCGATCTGGTTCAGGCAGGCAACTTCATTCTCCTCGTCAGTCCGGTCTGGATCCGTGATGAAGCCATCAGTGATGAGGCCCATGTCATACTCAAACCCAGACCGAACGACCGACATGGCCCTCTTCATGCCATGATGCAGCCCGCCTTGTATCTTCTCGCGGACGAAGCGACCCAGCGCCGCCATTCGGTGGACAAACGAGTTCCTCGGCACGTCCTCCTCGGTATCAGCATCGGGCTTGACCCCCAGGCCATCACACACCAAGGTGATAACACCCTGGAGCAACTGAGTCCGCCCGGCCTTGGCCTCGAAGAGGTTCTGGAATGTGGTAGCCGTCGTCTGGGCCGCATGCTGCTGCTTCTCCAGCTCTGAAACACAAACACCAAGTTAGCATAAGCCTGGGACCTCGAGGCCAAGGCCAAAACACGACAAAAGGTTTAGCCTCAGCGTTGGTCTGCCAACCCATGACCTCATCACGCAGCTCCTCGCGCACCTTCTCTGATGCTCGAACAGCCTCATCCTTGTCACAGACCGCCGCCCTTAGTGCCTCAATCTCCCGACAGGTGCTCGAGAGAGCCTCGTCCCTCTCTCGGACCGTCCCCTTCAATGTCGCAACCTCATCCTCCAAGATCCTGACACGAGCGGACGCCATCCTGATCTGAATGTTGAGGGCGTCACGCTGACCGTTGACCAAGGTGACATCCTCCTCGAGCTCCTTCACGCACGCCAGCAGCGGCGCGAGGTCCTCATGAGCCTTGGCCACCTCCTCCTGAACCCTTGCCGCATCTTCACGCGCCTTGGCCTTGGCTTCCCAAGCCTGCGCCGCCTCCTCCCTGACCGTTGCATGGACGACGCGGAGCTCATCCACCTCGGCGCTCTTCTAGGATAGCCGCTTATTGGCTTCCTCGACTAGAGCCCATTGACGAGCAAGCGCCACCCACACACCACTCTCATGACAGATAAAGAGTGACTTGTGGTGAGAACGCTCCTTGAGCTCCTGACCATAGTTAAAACCTAAAGATCAGAACCAAGGAGAAAGGAAGGATAAAACGCAAGGAAAGACAAATGAACCCGGCTCACCTCAAAAGCCTTCGACATACCCCATACCAAGGTATCTGTGACCATGCGCAGAGACTGCACGGAGTGCTTATGGAGTCCCTCGATGAACTCCCAATGCTACACTTCGTCCTTATCGTCGAGGGCAAAGAAGGGCTCGGCGCTGGGGTTAGACGCGTCCCTAAACTCGAGGGTCGACCGACCCCAGCGCGGAAGTTCCTCCTCCGCCCATACAAGCGCCAGCCCCATGTAGTCGGGCCACCTGGCAGACGCCTCGGCTAGGTCATCCCCCAACGTCGCAGAAGTACCAGGCCGATCCGGGGCATCGACCATCTCGACGTCCGCCTTCTGCTTCCCCTTATCAGAAGGAGGGTCATCGACGGTAAGGACAATCACAGTCGGGGTCGACCCCTAGGGTGGGGCTGGCATCTTGACTATTGGCGCCACCGCCAGTACGCTGGACGGTGGCACGACCACCCCCTGTTTCACCTCGACCGCCTGCTCTGTTGGCTGGTCCTGCTGTGACTGTGGCTCCTCCCGCGCCGGTTACGACTCCGGCTGCACCGCCTCTTGCCCTGCCTCTGGCGGGGCCTCCACCACCTCTCTTGACTTTTCGACATCCGCCCGCCCCGCATCGCGAACGGATGTTTCGACCTCAGCGGCCTCGACGGTCGCCTAGGTCATCGCGGTCGACCTAGGTCCGACCCACCAGCACCGGGCACCTCGAGCCTGGCACCACCCGGGACCGCCTCAACTGGCTCTAACTCCCGTGTGGTGTCACCAGGACTAGCGACCTCCTGGGCGCTTGCTCCTGCCTTGGCGGCGGCCTCCCTTGTCCTGAGCCACTCCGTCGCAGCCTGGTACCTCACGACCGAGGCGGTGTCATCGGCCGGCGTCCGCATCATCAAGGCGGCGCCCGACTTGAGCGCCTTGACGGGAGTCGGAGCCGCGAGCTCCACCTTGCGCTTGTGGCTGAGCAGCAAACAGACGCATCAGAATAAAGAGCGAGATTACTATTGATGGAAAGACAAGGTGAGGTACTTACCCAGATATGGGAATCAGGGGCCTAGACTCCGGCCTCCTCGAGCCACCTAACGGCATCCGTGAGGGACCCTCCGTTGAGCCTCCTGTTGGCTGGGTGCTCCTCGAAGCCCGGGCTAACGGAGCGCCTAAGGACCTCTGCGCCGATAAGGCTATCTGGCCTCGAGTCCTTACGCCCGTCGACGGCGCCCTGGCCTTAGACGCCGATGCCATTGTTCCGTCCATCGGCAGAGTCCGAGGCGATCGGACTCGTGGGCGCGGTGCCACCGACCTCCCATGCGGGACCCCAGGCGAGGTAGATCCCCTCTCTGAAGGCCCCGCTCGGGCCCTTTCCTCTATTGGCTCTCCTTCCCCCTTGACGGACGTTGAGACTTCCCTCGACGCCTAGGAGGTCGACCCCCCAACGGGCTCTAGCAGGGGCCGCACGTCGGGAAGATGTACCAGAAAAGTCATGGTATCATACCGTGACCCGGCGTCGTCGTCGCCGCTGTCTTCATCCTCCCCTAAGACCGTCTCGAAGGGGGATTCCTCGATTGGGAGACCTTCAAGGCTCTGCTGGCGGCGTCGCTTTTTCAACGCCTCGCGCTCGATGGCCTTCTTGACTTGACGCTTCTTAGCAGCGTCCTTCTCTTCCTTCTTCTAGGCCGCCGAGAGGCATCTTGCCTTTCGAGTAGCCTGATCCTCTGGAACCGGTGGCCGCGACTCCCTGACCGCCGACAGATCCTGCACAGAGGCCTCGACCAACTTAGTCGAGGGAATTGGGAAGAAAAAGAACCCAAGGCTGTCAATAATGACACTTACCAAAGCCTCAAAGCCTTGGGTAGGGCGCATCGGGACCCTATCGATGTCCTCCTGCTTGAAGCTCCCCACCATCCACCGTGCACGCTGGGTGACTTCATCGAGGGGTAGGGACTCATGCGACATACGACTCCCCTCCAGCGAAGCCTCTGGCGTCATCTTGTCGATCCAGAGTCGGCGCTGCATCAGCGGCAGCACGCTCCGGCTGTGGAACACGGTGGCCACCATTCCCACTATCAACCCGCGCTGATGAAGCCTCCTCAATGCGTCGAGGAGCGGCTGCAGTTTCGGCTTGTCCTCCTCGACGACGCCGTACGTCCAGTTCTCCTCACACGACATCAGGACCCGCTCGGAGAACCTCGGCAGCCAGTCATCGTCGTTGCATAGGTAGAACCACCCATTGTGCCAGCCGTTGTTCGACGAGATGTGCTGCGCCGGGATGTACTGCTCACCTCGACCCGCTCGGACTTGGAGAGTGCAGCTCCCTGCATGCACCGCGCACCACACTCCTCGCTCGCCCACCTTCTTGGCGAAATACTCCGCCTTGAAGAGGTGGAGCCATAGATTCCAGTGTGGCTCCATCCCCAGGTACCCCTCGTAGACCATCGCAAAAATGGTAGCCTGCATGAAAGCGGCTCGGTGGCATCCCGAGGCCCCTCTCATGGAAAGCCATGAAACTTACCACGTATCCCTCCAAGGGCACCGGCTCCTGGTGGTCGGACGGCGGCACCCTCCATTCCGACTGGGTCCGGCTCGCCCTTGGTCATAGAAGATCGTCGCGGACCAACTCCTCCAGCTTCCTCTCCGTCACCGAGGAACGAGCCCACGCGTCTGCGGGAAGGATCTGGCTCTTGCCCGCTGTGGTCGTCGGAAAACGGCATGCGACAGCGGCAGAGGAAGAAGTGACGGCGGCGGTGGATGGCGGCTGAAGGGCGCACAAAGAGCAAGGGGGCAGAGATGCAAATGGCCTGTAGGGGGTATATGAGACCCCGGACCTCACACTTATACCCTGATGGAGGGCTAATGCGCAGGCAAAAAGGTAGGAACAGTTTTTGCATTCAATGACCTTACCTAACCGCTCCCTCGAAACCCGTAGGTAAGGGAACGTGTCTGTCATTCACTCTATAACCGTCGCACCACGCCACCCACTACCGCGCTATTCTCACTTCCCCTCCTAAAAAGACGCGCCCCAAACAGGCTAGAAAGGGATCCACGGACAGATATTCCTAGACAAATGGGTAATGGGCTCCGAGCCCGATATGAACCTCGAGGGATCGAAAGCTGGCCCTCGACCAGGGTTCGACAGCTGCCCTCGAGTAACGGAGTCAGGGAAAAAGGGAGGCATCGAGCCCTCGGATCCTATCGCAAGGAACCAAGATCCACACGACTACTCTTTAGCATTTTTTAGAGTGCCTCCGTGGCCGCTAGCCGACTCCTACCGAATGGAGCACGGGCTCCCACTCGAATTCCCCGCTAACAGCTCACCCGAGACCGTCGAAACTCGCCCAACGAGGGTAGTACAATGTTCTCCACCCCTCCTCCTTTTTTCTAAAGAAGGAGCATGAGGGTCGAATGATAAAAGACGGCCAAGACTCTGATCGACCTCGTGTGCACAAGGCTCGAGGGCTCGACCGCAAAAAGCTAGACCTCAAACGAAAGAGGGCGAGACATGTCACGATGCGAGAGCATTCCTCGATAAAACGTACAAAAGTCCTCGGAGGAGTCAAAACACTCCACCGAGGCCTCGGGGGCTACACCCGGTGGGTGCGCTCGCATGCACCCACCGGAAAAAGCTATGACGCTACGACTCCAGTTCATGACTCACTGAGCCTCTGCGAGAGTGACCCACACTCACCCAAAGGCTTGGGGGCTACTGTCGGGTACCAAAAACAAGGGGTACCCACAATCAACGATCAAGAAAAACAAAACCACGCCAAAAGCTCTGCCCACAAAAACGGGATGAGCCGAAACAGCGAACGAAATGCCTCGACCATGTTCTGACTCGCACGAGGCTCGCTCGACAGGACGCCTCGACTACCGAGAAATCTCTGACTCGCACGACCCTGGGTCAGGCCGGTCGACCCACGTCACTCACCAACTCTGAGACAAAAGTCAGAGCATTTAATGCAACTGCCAACCACTTCCTAACCCCATGGCTACAGCGGTAATCAGCATGGAAGCAGTACCGGTGTCAAATCTCACTTTTTACTGCCCATCCCAGGATGGGCGGTGAAAACTTGTCACTGTACGTGCCATATCGGGCACTATTCCGCCACTGATCACCCTCGAGGGGGAATACAACGAGTACCGTACCCCGCAATTCCGGGGACTCGACCTTATCCATTCATCATCGACCCACCTCGACCCAGCCTCGATCAACCGCCGGTCAAACATGAAAACAAGGCTCGCATGCCATAGGATCCGAAGTCTTTTCACCGTCTCTTCCTTTACGTCATCATGGTATCCGGGGATGGCCGGCCATTCTCGAGGAACGTCGCTACAGCAGCCTCTACAGCGGTCGACAAACTTCACCCCTAAGGCACCCTCGGCATCCCTGCCTCCTCTTGACCCTATAAAAGGGCAGGCAGGGGACTCTATGAAAGGGAGGGGATAGGCGGACGACGGACAAACAAAAAAGCCAGTCACCATCCCACCGTAGAAGATCAACATCTCAAGCAATCTCCTCTGTACTCTTACTTTTTCTCTCTGAGACCTAGGATCGGCTCCCTCTCTCACAGCTTGTAACCCCTACACAAGCACTTAGGTGCAAGGAAATACAATACTCCCCCTCCCCGCTGGACGTAGGACATTCTTTTGCCCGAACCAAGATAAACCTCTGTGTACTCTCCTTGCATCACCATCCAGATTAGGGACATGCAGCATTGATTCACTCATTGGCTTAGGATCCTCGCAGGACCGAACGCCGACAACCTGAGACTTTGTAAATCTTGTATCATGTTTGGTATTGCTTTCTTTGCTATCTTAGCATGATAGATTGTGTGATGTTTAATTAAGCGATGTGAAGTTCTTATGTGTGTTTAGTGTAACCTCATGTTTGTCTTACTTACTATAGTAATGCATTGTCTATTGCACTTCCATGTGTTCATGCACTTGCATCTTGCATCTCATCTAGGTACGCTAGATGCACCACGTGAAGGCCATGATGTGGAACTGAGCCTGAAGATGGTGTTGGTGGATCCGTCCCGAGGATGGAAGGACCCTGAAGTGCATGCCTAGAGTGGAGACGTTGTCAAGACGGTGCAAGCTAACTTGACTGACTCGTGTCAGGTTCCAGGCAAGCCCTAGAGTATTCTAAGCCGCCTACCCTCTCTTTTATAAATGCGCATGAGTATAACTTTTGGATGATGCATTAGGTAATAGGAGTTGGATGAAACCGTTGGTGCATTTTGCCCTACCTTGTCCACTATATATGTATCTGCACCCTTACTAGATGAGTAGGTCGATCTATGCTTAGCCAAGCATAGATCGGTAGAAGTCGGGTGATTTCTTGTCACCTGCGAGATATAGGTGGATATCTGGTCATGGTTGGCTATATTTGCTATCATGGAAAATAACCATATGGTGATGATATAAATTGAGGCCGAACAGAGTCTATATTGTAGGTTGACTCATGTGATTCCGTCTGTGCTGATTAAGGACCGTATCGTTGTTGGGCATCGGTCATTTTTGAACGCAGCCTCTCACTTAGCTGGCCGGATAAGTCGTTCCGACCGCGAAGCCTAGTAGCTCTATTTGGGCCGGGAACCATTACGCTTAGGCGCGCATACTGGAGGTAGGAAGGATGTGCGGGGACACGGATCTGACCGTGGGCAAGCAGGGCTTGAGCTACCTAGCAACCGTTGGTCCCTGAGTATGTAGCCTTGTTCGAACTTGCGACAGACCCCGAACATTACCAACAGTGACCCAAAGCAACCCCAACAGGGGAAGTATGGTTTGTGTGAGGAAATTTCACCAGCTGGTTAGGAATCGATTCGAATCGTCGTGTCTCCCGGATAGTGAGAAACTATGACTGAGTTACTTCATCATAGTAATGTGATGATGGAATATGATGGTTATGAGGATGAAAATGCTAAACCTGATATGGTTACTAATGTGATGCTTATAAATCAAATGATTGCTATAGACTAGGTGCAATTCTAGCTATTATAAGCTTCACCAAAATGGATGCTAAAATATCGACTAAAAGATTAAAAGTAAGGACTCATGATAGTAATGCTCTTTTTGCAAAGTTATGTTATCCAACCAACTCCACCAAATAAGCCTTGCATATCCTTGAGAGTCTTTTTATTTCTCTCCTATCGGGTAAGTCTAGCTGAGTACATTCGAGTACTCAAGGTTTATCCCACCATGTTGCAGGTGAAGTTCTCGACCTGTTAAAGATGGTGGCTAACCACCAGTGGGCTCGGTGATTCCGTACAACATTCTCATCTACATGCTTTTATCAGAGGATGTCCCTTATGTTAGCAATGTATTTGGAACTTATGTTATTGTAATCTTTGAAAGCTATGTTGTTTTCACAAATCAAATTTGAACCCAAACTTGTACTATTAATTGTGAACTCTTCTATAATACTATTCCACTGCAACTTCATGTATGTGATGTGTATTTCCTTAATCATGCGATCTTGGTTGTGAAGTTGATTTATCGAGGTCCTTTGTAACACTCGGCGGACTACCGGGTTTATATAAGTGAAAGTATGTGTGTGTCAACGTGTTAAATGGGAATAGTCGTACTGGAACTTGTATAAATTGGGTGGTTTTGTCACAGGCGGCAGGTGGTGATAGCCCTGTCCATCCTTCGTAATCCCCCACATTCGGCCATGGTGTAGGAGTATGTAAATTGTCACATGAGGTTGCTGGCAGACCAGTACTCGGTGGCCTCCTGATCCATCTCACATATGCCTAGTTCTAGCTCATGTACATGTATGATTACTTAGCTCATAACATATAACTGTATTAGGATCATCTACTCCTGTTAGGACAATCTTTTATTCTTTATTCATATTTCCTCTATCCCCTAAGTATAGTGTCAGATGTGTTCGTGTGTGTCCACTATCTATACTAAAACCGTTTACCCATGTATGATCATATGGATAGTATGCACGTATGTCTGTTTTGCTCATATCCATGTCAGAACTCTTGTTACCAAGACTTCCTTTGGGAAAATATAAATAATGATACCCTGATAATACTTTCGGGTGAAATGCTACAACGATAGATCCATGCATTTGCGGATAACATCTGTAAACATTATGACCTATCAGTTGACATTCCTTGGTATTGTCGCTAGGATACACCAATTCTAGTGGCAGTGCTAAGAAATGCCAACAGGCGTTTCTGGTACCATTGCCGAGGATAGATTCTATATCTATTCTTGGTAGTGATGCTAAGAAACGCCAACAAGCATTTATGGCGCCGTTGCCGGGGAAGGCATAGGTTAACAAAATTCTAGCATGATATGCCCAAGACAAGCATGCATGTATGGTAGCTATTTGCTCATATAGGCTAATCTTCTATGTTTTCTCCCTGTTGTGGATGAAAATAGGATAGTGCATGAGTGGTTTTGACTTACCGGACAACTTCATTCTAGATCCGGAGGCACTCCTAAGGAAGAAGGGGACTCATGCCTCTACTTCTTCTGCTACTCCACCGACAACCAAACCGCTCATTCCTGTACCAGCTGCTACCAACACTATGGCCCAGAAGTCACTATGGTGCAGGCCAGTCCATTTTGTGGACTGCCAAGTGAGGATAGCAACGCTCACCTTCAGACCTTCCTTGAACTGTGTGACACTATCATCATCAAAGATGTCACACCTGAGGCTATCAGGCTTCGTCTATTTCCTTTCTCCCTTGTGGGGAAGGCAAAGTAGTGGTTCTACAAGGACAAGGAAGTTGTCGATACATGGAGAAAATGCTCCGTTGTGTTCCTCGCTAAATTCTTCCCTATCAGCAAAACCAATGCGCTGTGGGGAAGAATCGCCAACTTCCAGCAGACATCAATGGAACCCATCCCAGAGGCGTGGGAGAGGCTGCAAGAGTACATCCAAGCATGCCCTCACCATAGGATGGAGAACTGGCTGGTGCTCCAGAACTTCTACAATGGGTTAACCCCATGTCAAAGGGGCACCTAGATGTCGCTGCTGGTGGCGCATTTCTATCACTCACCACCGATGGGGCTACGGCCCTTATCGGGAAGATGGTGGCAAACCAGGGCTGGGGTGAAGATAGAACCCCAGCCAAAACACAAAAAGGCATGCATACCGTGAAGGAGATGGATTTGCTTGCCGCAAAAATAGACTTGCTCCTCAAGAAGTTTGACGAGCGTGCCACTGACATCAACACCAGCACCGTCAAAGCCATGGACTCACAAATGACGTGCGAGGTCTGTGGATGTAACACCCCCAAGTGTTTGGCTTGCATTTATGCAATTGCATTGCATAACATAAGCGCATTCATCTCATTATCACATGTGCATCATCCTATGTTTCAATGTTGCAACATGATGCTTCATTAGTGCTTGTGTAGGTGTGTATCATATGTGATGTCCCTATGTTATACCTAGCACCCTATAGGGTTGTAAATGTCCCATGTACCATGTTTCAAGTGTTGCATGTCTCTGTTTCAGTGTTTCAATTAATTGTTTCACCTATTTCAGTTGAATGTTTTGTATGTTTCAAGTGTATGTTTCAGTTGATTTGAGAAGTTAGAGTACATGTATCACATGCAAATAAATGTGGTGATCCACCAAAACACCCTAGCTACATTTAGAATGTAATTAGGAACAATGTTCATGAAGGTCATTAGTCCTAACTATGCTTCTAAGTACTAGTTTGACTTGTGTTGACCCTAGAGCTCTTTTGTTTGTCTATTTAAAAAGTGTAGCTAGAAGTCAATGCATGTTTGTGCACCCTTAAAGCAAAGTTGTAGTAAATTTATTAAGGAACAAAAGTTATTTAATGGTCATCTCATGAAAATGGATAGAACATGCTAAAAAATGGCCCACAAGTCAGTTTAGGGGGTTGTTTTGGACATAGCAATTTTGGCTAAGTCAAAAATGTAGTTACAGTTTCATGAATGCCACTTTGGAGCTCTTTAACTCCCAAACCAAAATGAATCAGCTCAGTATCCAATTTACAAAGTTGTAAATCTCGCATAGCTCTACAAGTTTATTAATTACCACTTTTGCTGATTTGACCTGGATTAGGCGCTAATCACCTTCAAAGTCGGGCTGTCAGTCGGGTTCGGTAGCTCTGAATGCAGAGCCTGACCTTGGCTCAGTGGCCTACCGGCCACAGGCCGTTGCCGCCGTGTGTCCATGCCGTGGCAACTGTACGCCGGTCACGGGTCCACTGGTTAGGCCAAGGTGGCCTCAGTGACCTCCACGCCCCCGCGCTTGCCTCTGCCTCGCCCACTTCGCCCCTACCTCTCTCTCATTCTCTCCGAAGTGGAGAACCGAGCGCCACTTCCTCCGGCGAGCTCGCATGCCGTCGTCACAGCTCCACCGCCCATGCCAGCTAGCCTATAGCAGCGCCATGTTCCGCTCTTCCTTGTGCACCACTTGTTCTCGCTGTTAGCGCAAGGGTAAGGGCCAATTGGCCGTTCTAATCTCCGCAGAGCGACGGCCGCCATGGCTATCTTCTCTGGCGAAGTCCAATGTCGCGTCCTCCTTTTCCCTTCCTTTGATCTGCTTCACGTTAGCTCTAGCTCAGGTCAAGGCCTAGCCTCTAGGATGACCTTACGGTCAGTCGTCGTGTCACCGGGGAGGAACACGGCGAGCCGCTCCGCCATGCTCACCATCCCGCTCCGGTGCTCCGTCGGCAACCCTGCTCGGAACCTCCATAAAAACCCTAGATAGCCTTGGTAGGTCCGCTAGGGGTCCATGAAGGTGTAGCCGCCTTCGCCTAGCTTGCTTAGGGTTGGGAAGCATCGGCTTGCCGTAGCGCAGCACCGTCGCACCGCAATCGTCGGCGACAAGCACGCTCCAGTGCACCCTAACCCTAAACCCTTACCTCTATTGGTGCGGTTCGCCGAGGGGAACTCAACTGCGGTGACGCCATCGCCGGAGACCTCGCCGTCGGCAAGCTAGCACCGGTCAAGCCCCTCCTCTGTTTCCTATCTCACTGTTGGGTGGGGCCGCTGACCGCTGCGGGTCCTGCGTGTCGGTGTAACCGTTAGGGTTGGTTTTAATTCAAATTCTAGATTTTGATGCTAAGTTCAAAAATTCATATCTAGAGTTCTGTAGATCCAAATGAGATGGTTCAAATTTTTTTGGGTTCCTTGTGGACTCTAGTTTTTAATAAAAAAATATAAACTAGGTATGTTTTATAGAAAAAAAAAGATTTTTATTTATGCCTTTTATTCATGCATGAAAAGAAGAAAATCATATCTCTCAGTAGACAGCTCCAAATCATGTAAAATTTTTATGGGGTGTTGCTTATACCATGAGTAGCTTGTAGTTTAAATTTCAGAAATTTTTAATACTGTGTGATTTAGTTATGCATTTATCTTATTTAATTAGATGGATCTTGTGCTAATTTTCAAAAATTATCTATAAGTCCAATAAAGGTGAAACTTGGTGAACAATGGTCTTATGTTAGTAAGAACCTAAGAAAAATATAAAATCTGTTGTTTGACACTTTTCAATAGGATTTCTCATTTATGTCAAAATCAGTCTTGCTATCTATTATTTTTTATACAGGAAAATATACTTTCTCAAATGCTATGAAAATTTTATGGTAGTCTCCTGGCAGTATGTTGTAGCTGCTGTAATTTTTATAGGATATATTGTGTATTTTTGATATATGTTCCTTTATCCACCTACATATCTAAATAAATTAATAAAGGGCTTTAAAGAATTTATTTAGATGTTGGCACTACACTTTCTGGTGTTCTCTTGATATGTGTAATGAGTTGGTAAAGTTGGTTTAGCCCATATGTGTTTTTGCTACAGCTCTAAATGTTTAATTTTCTAAATCTGTCAATTCTGGACAGATCTAGGGACTTGGCAAAGTTCTCCATGATATTGTTTTTTTTTGTGAAATTTGTTTATACAAAAGTTGTAGATAACTTATGCATCTTTCTGTTGTTAAAAATTGGTGGCATTTGGCCATGTAGTTTAAGAGTTATAGCTGTTCAAAGTTAGAACTCAGTTATATTTGCTCTCTGTCTTGCATAGACCAGATTCTGTGTTTAGTTAATTTCGACCTGGTAAACTTTGGAATCATGCTGTGATATTTATGAATGATATGTAGACAATTTTATAGGATTTCCAGAATGTCCTCTTGTAAGTCATTTGGATTTATAGAACTTCTGCTGTGATTTATTAACTGAACTGCTCACTTGCATGTTAAACCTGAAGTTTATGTTGAGTGTGCCTTTGCTATACTTAAGTATGTTTGTGATGTTACTAGGTGCTTAAATTGATTAAGGTGAGTTTAGGTGCAGGTGTTAGGCCTCTAACAGAGGATGAGCATGTATACCTTAGATTGTGCAAGTTGGGTAAGTGTGCTCTTACTCTCTAGAGAGGAGATATGCACCAACTCTTTAAAGTGATTTGAATAGAGCGTTGCACCTACTCAGTCAACGAATGTCCAGTGATGCTTTGTTACTTGCTATTCTTTATCCATGAGCATCATGTCATTTCTTATGCATCCATGATATTTATCTTGTGCATATACATGCAATAGGTGTACTGGAAGGAGTGACCCTGTTGGAGTTCGAGGGATCGTGCCAGGAGGAGCAGCAACAGCCAACATCGGAGGTTTAGGAGGACAGCCCACAGGAGAGGTGCCAGACGAGGTCATGGTTGATTGCCCGGACCATACCCCGTGCAATTTTGTCAAAGGCAAGCCCCGGAGCATTATAAGTCTCCTAATTTCTAAAATACAATTAAGTATTATGTTATATATATTGTTGTATTAAGTGATAGGTGTTGGGTGAAAGCACTTGCTGCATATGTACCCTATCCTTGTCCGGAAAGTATACCATGAATCCTATGTAGCTCAGGCTCAAGTAGATGCTTAGCCCTGCTTTAAGCGGTAGAAGTCGGGTGATTTCCTGTCACCTGCGAGCTATAGGAATATACATGTGGCATGGTTGGCTATATTTGCTATCGTGGAAAAGAACCTGGTATAATATGAATGAAGACTGGGCGGGGGCTTGTAAGGTTGTAGGCTTACAGTGACTCCTTCTGTGTCGTTTAAGGACCGATTCTTGGAGCCTTTCTTTGTCATGTTGAACGCATGCCTCTCTCTTAGCTGGCCGGGCCCGAGTGCTTGACCGTGAATCCGAGTAGCTCAACTTAGGCCGGGCTCTGGCAAGTATAAAGTGTGCCTCAGAAGGGAGCCGTAGGCGTGAGTCCAAGGGCAGGTGATTTAAAAGTCTTGATCGTCTTGGCAAAAGGGTAATCCCTAAGAGTGCTGGTGCTGACCGAACCCGCAAAGTTAGTTCCTGAGTTGTCCCAAAGGCGACCCACGGCTACCCTTGCAAAGTATGCCAGGGTGAGAGTTAGGAATACCCCCTCAGTTGAGTTGTAATTCGATTCGAGTCACCGTCTCTCTCTGTTAGTGATAAATTGATGGGCTTATCTCCAAAGTAGATGCACTAAATAACTTGATGGTTCAGGAATGATGATATGATGATGGTCTTATTATACCTACTATGGTTAATATTGTTTGCTCCTAATAAAATGAGTGCTCTAGTATAGGTGCTAATATAGATGACAGGTTAATGATTATTAACTTGATGCTAAGCTTTAGATAGTTACTTAATCTATGCAAGCTTTTATGCAAAATGTGTCAAGCTGGCCCCTTTATATCAGCCTTGCATAATCCTTGGTGTCTTTTATTTCTAATTTTTGATGGGTAAGTCTAGCTGAGTATCTTCTCATACTCAGGGTTTATTTCCCACCTGTTGCAAATGACCTCTTTTATCACGGATGCTGCAAATACTGCCTTCTCCCGGCTGGGGATGAAGACTAGGCCGTTGGGCGCGGTCTCTACTAGTATTCTCACCTGCACTGCTTTTGTGGAATATGACCTTTAATCTGGCAATGTATTTGAACTTATGAAGTTATGTATCGAACTATGTTGCTTCCACTAATCAAACTTAGTTTGTAATATTTTATTTCGAACTCCAATGGATGTAATCTATATGCTACTTGTGAACTGTTGTAATGAGTGTTGTGTTATATTGAATCATGTATGATCTTGGCTTCTATGTTGAAAGTTGTTTGAAATCCTTCGAGATTTCTGAACTACCGGGGTTATGAGATGTAACATGACCGTCCAAATTATAAGAGCACAAGTTCAAAGACAATCACCAAAATGATCAAATTCTCAAACTTGAGCCCATATAACTCCGGTAGTCCACGAACTCACGAACGATTTCAAACCAAACCGAGAGCAATCAAGATCGTAGTGATTCAACATAACACAACACTTGTTACAACAGTTCGTAAGTAGCTCTCATACATCGGAGTACGAATAATTTTATTACAAAACTAAAATAAAGATTAGCGGAAGCAACATAATTTCTGAAATCATTTGAAATCAAATACTGCCAGTACATAGTCACATCCTGCAAAAGCATACCAGAAGAGATACTACAGAGACCATGCCCATATGGTCTAGTCTTCACACCCACATGGCGAAGACAATACTTGCAGCAACAAGTACGAATCTGCTACCTACAACAGGTGGGAATAAACCCTTAGTATGAGAAGGTACTTAGCGAGACTTACCCGACAAAAACCAGAAACAAAGGTGACACCAAGGATTATGCAAGGCTTTATAAGGTGGGCTAGCTTGACTCACTTGCAGAAAAGCTTATTACAGATAAGTAATCATTAATGCTTAAGCATCAAGTTAATAATCATTAACCTGTCATCTAGATTAGCACCTGTACTAGAGCAATCACTTTATTAGGAGCAACCAATATTAACCATAACAGGTATAATAAGGCCATCATCATCATTATCATCAATTCTGAACCATCATTAATAATTAGTGAATCTACGCTGGAGATAACCAGTCAAGTTTCTCACTATCCGGGAGAGACAGCGACTCGAATCGATTCCAACTCAACTGAGGGGGTATTCCTGACACTCACTCGGCAAACCCCGCTAAAGGCAGCCGTAGATAACCTTTGGTACAACTCAGGGTGGGCCCGAACAGTGCCGCGTTCTCGGGGATACCAGTGGCTAGGATGCTCAGGACTTTTAACTCACCTGCCCTTGGACCCTCTGGCTCCCTTCTGAGGCGACTTTCACTTTTCGACTTCGCAGCCTGAGTTGAGCTACTAGGCTTCACGGTCGGCAACCTCAGGCCGGCCAACTAAATGTCAGGCATGCGTTCAAAATGACATAGTGAAGGGTCGAGATGGCGGACTAGAGGGGGGGTGAATAGTCCTTTCTAAAATTAATCGTGTCGGCAAACCGAAACAAATGCGGAATTAAAACTATCGGTCTAGCCAAGACTACACCCCTCTATCTAAGTTCACAAGCACCTCACAAAGATCCTAATTATATAACTAAGGTGCTTTCCTTAGCAAGAGCTCTCCTAAACAATTCTAGAGCAAGGTCACACAAACCTATGCACTAGTACTTTAGCAAAGCCAGGGAGCTCTTACACAATTCTAGTAAGCAAAAGCACGAAGCCACCTATGCTCACTAGCAATGCTCAATAGCAAGGCAACTAATGCCAAACTAGAGAGCGCAAATTACTTAGCTACACAAACTAAGCAATATGACTAACAAGGTTACACAAACCAAATTAGCCACGCAACGGGAGCTACTTCTATGCTACACAAGCAAGAAGGTAACTAGCTAACTACACAAGAAAACTAGTTACAAGAGCAACTACACAAGCACAAGTATATGAATGTAAATACAAGCTTGTGAATCGAAAGCAAACCACCGAGAAGATGTACACAATGTTGACACGGCGGTTTTTCACCGAGGTTCACTTGGTTGCCACCAAGCTAGTCCCCGTTGTGGCGATACACCCACTTGATGGATCACGAGCTAATTGACTTTCAAGAGTCAAACCCTCAGCGGGTGCCGCACATCCACTCTCAAGATGGGGATCCTCCAAGCCACGAGCTTTACTAGAGTTGCTCTTCGCGATCCCCGCGGGGTGAGCACAATCCCCCTCACAAATTCTCCTCCGGAGCCACGCACAATCTCCACGCGTGCTTCAACGGAGTCGCAAGCCACCAAGCCGTCTAGGAGGTGGCAACCTCCAAGAGTAACAAGCACCACCGGCTTGCAACACGATCACCTAGTGCCACTCGATGCAATCCTCTCGATGCAACGCACTAGAATCGCTCTCTCACTCGATCCGATGAACACTATCAAGCATGAGTGAGTTAGAGGGCTTCCAAGCACTACCACATAACCCACCAAGGCCAAAGTGTGCTTAGCTCATGGCCAAGGCCGGCCAAGACATCTATTTATAACCCCACGGTCAAATAGAGCCGTTACAGACGACGCAGCGAAAATCGCGCTGACCGGCCGCTCCGGTCAGGGTGACTGGACACGTCCGGTCACTACACGACAAACGTGAACAGTGCACATCAGAACTAGCCGTTGCCCTGACCGGACGTGCTCAACCGAGTGACCGGACGCGACAGTGCCAGCGTCCGGTCGCGTTCCAGTAAGCTCCAGCTGTGACCGGACGCGTCCGATCGCACGTGACCGGACGCGCCCCGCGTCCGATCGGCGCTACGCTGCGCTCGGCCTCTCTGGACGCTTGACCGGACGCTCCGGTTCCGTGAAGGACCGGACGCGCCGGTCGCGTGCTTTTCTTTTATGCCTAGTTGAACTGACCGGACGCGCTGGTCAGGCCAGACCAGCGTCCGATCACAAACCCTAGCGCTCGCGCCACGATGAGCTGACCGAACGCGTCCGGTCAAACCGTGACCGCGTCCGGTGCAGCGTCCGGTCACCACAGTGACCTCTGTTCGCCTCCATTTCTTTTCCGACTTTCGGCGCAGTAGAAAATAAACGTTTCAACTTCTCGAAAACGCCTGAATCCCGCCTCGCAAGCTCGGCGGGAGGGAGAGAGGAACCCAAACCCTCTCTACCACTTAAACTCCACCGCCGTCGCAAACGTACTAACACCATCATGTGTAAAACACCATGTGCATGTGTGTTAGCTTTTCACAAACATTTTCAAAGGGTTAGGCACTCAACTTGCCTCGCCACTCGATCCTAACACGTATGCAAAGTTAGATCGCTCAAGTGGCACTAGATGACCAATATGCAAACAAGTTTGCCCCTCTTAATAGTACGGCCATCTATCCTAAACCCGGTCATCAACTTCTCTACACACCTATGACCGGTGAAATGGAAATGCCCTAGGTTATACCTTTGCCTTGCGCATTCCACTCCATCTCCGACGTTGATGCAACACATGCACCAACCATATCACAAATGATATGATCCACTTCATATCATCACGTGACCGTATTGGTTCATCGATCTTGACCTCACTTGCTCTTCACCGTTGCCTTGGTCCTTCGGCGCCAAGCAATCACACAACTTGCCCTTCACCTTAGCAACCGGTCCATCAAGCCAAGCCTCATCTTGATCTTCTCCACCTTGGTCACATGACTCCTTGTCATGTCTCATGTGCAATAGGCTCCTTCATGACACAATCATCTGTGGACTAATTCCCTGTGTATCTCACATAAACACAATTAGTCCACCTAAGGTTGTCACTCAATTACCAAAACCAAACAAGGACCTTTCAATCTCCCCCTTTTTGGTAATTGATGACAACTCTACAAAGATATGGAAATTAAGTTCTTTTGGACTTTATGCCACTTATCCAACATTTAAGCTCTATGTTAGGATTTGGATAAGCACCATAAAATCCGACTTGGTAGTGATAACTCTCCCTACATATGTGCTCAAATGGTTTGGTTTCAAGCTTGCATATATGCATAAATATGAAATTTGTGGGAGGGTTAGCACTACTAAGTGATGCTAAGGTGTATAGAATAAACCTTTGTAGTTCGATACCATTTGATAGCTCGATATCATTTGAAAATCACAAGTTTGCCATCATCCTTAGCATCATGAGTAGCTAGACATCAAAAATACTAGAAACCCCGTGAGATCAACATTATAAGCAAGGTTCTAGTTTTTCATGATAAACACAAGTCTAGCTATCATCCTATGCATGCTAGTTATCATATCATCATTCAAGTTCTATAACTAGCATACAACACTCAAGCATGCATATTAAATATAAAACTTATGCAATGCAAGCAAGCACATGAATATGCACATGTCAAATGCAACCAAACAATGTTCATGAGCTTGCTCCCCCTACTTGTGTGCTTCTTTTGTCCAAGAATTTTGATCATTCTTATTTCTTCAATGTTGCTCCCTCTTTGTCCATCTCCATGTCTAAACTCATCTTCTCATGATATCTTTGTTCAATCTCTTCCCAAACCTCTCTCTCTTGGTGTATTGACATATCTTTGTTCCAACTTCTCCCCCTTTGTCATCAATTTCCATAAAGGGTGTACTTCTCATTGATGCAAAGGCTTGCATTGGGATAGATGGTTGAGACTTGAATATTGCGTTGTTGATGGACATCATCGCACATGTTGGAATGACATTACTTGTATGTTGCTCTTGAGATACTACTTAGGATCTTTGACCTTGATACCATTAGGTGAGGCTCCTCCCCCTATGTCATAGCATGGGTCATTCACTTGATAATCTTGAGCTCTTGTGTGTGAGGGAACTTTCTTCATTTGATGATCACTTAAAGTTGAGGATCACTTGTGGAACCACCGTCTTGTATAAATGATATCATGTGTAGAAATACCACGAATAAGTGTGTGATACCAATTTGAAGAATCCTCTATCATGGAACCACTTGTAGGATTTGTCAATATGATCTTTTCTTGAACATTTGCTATCTTTATGAGTACCACTTGTAGGATATCACTTGTAGATCATGATCTAGACACCACTTGTAAATACCAATTGAAGAAATATTTTGAGTCTAGATACCATTTGAAACACCCTAGATATCCATTTGCATTGTTGTCTTGTGCTTGTACCCATATCATTGTCATGAGCTTCTAGTATGACTTGAACTAAGTTGATTTGCCTAAGATTCTAAGTCCGGTTTGATCCAATGACAAGCTTCTTCACTCCTCATACTAAGGGTTATCTTGCCAATGTTGTACTTGTCACTTGTTAGCAATCCAAACTAGATCAAGTACTTGGGTTCACTAGCTCATGAACAAATTCATACACATACCACTAGATCATTTAAATAATTCAAGCAATAGTGGTAGGCTATGAATTTAAACATTTCATTTGTTATGCATGATCCTAGTAAGCATGTACTATATGCACTAATCGCATACTAGTAAGGGATGAAATGATCATGCACATTACAATGATACCTTTGTTATGTTGGAGTAGAGGATAGTCACATAGATTCCAATTCATTACTCCGATAGCAATGTGAAGTCCAATTTATAAGCTTGGTGAAGACCAATCATTATAGAGAAATCCATTCTTCATCCATATGAAATGAGAACCACTAATAATCAAGTGCATTATCTCTTGTTGTGGTTGGCTTGCTTTTTCTCTTTGATCAATGCTTGCATGAGAGAAGTACTTATGATACCAATTTTATAACTATGACTAGCTCTCTTTTGGGTGTTGCTTGCTTTTCTTGATCAACCCTATTGATTGCTTCAATTAAGCATCTCAAATGTCCCTTGAATTCATCACTTCCATGTTAGCCTTCCAAGCCGGTGCTCGATTTACCCACCCATGGGCGGCAAGCCCCCTCAGCAGGGAGAAGTGACCTCTCTCCAAAGAACCATCCTTGACACTTACTTGAATTGCCTTTGATTGATTGATCTATGGACTTAACTTTGATGAGTAACATTAATTTATTCTTTAAGTCCTTTTCTTTCTACTAAATGATCTCCAATCATTACTAGAACTTGAACCTCATCTTCATCTTGAGTTTGATCTTCATTTTCAAATTTAAGTACCAAATTTGTACACTAAGTACATTCCACAATCAATGTCCTTGTACTCATTTCTTGTCATGCTTCTAGATCAATTCAAAACCAAACTTAGGTGCCTCAAACACTTATAAATATGTTTCCACCTTGAGGACCTTTCACTTAAAGTGACTCTAGATCAATCCAATAATTGTCACTTTTCTGACACATTCTGTACCCTTCAAAGAATAATTCATATCTCCCAATGTACAGATCCAAATGCCATAAAATTTGGTGGAGATGTGATTCACTAAGTCATCTAGCAGCTTGGTTAGCTCATGATCATCCAATAGCAAGCTTTCAACTTGAATATTTGCAAGCCATCAAATATATCCAATAAATCACCACAATCTTTAACATTGCACTTGTATGTTGTAGCACATGGACTTCACTTATTTTGATTTAGCATTGGGATTGGATATGCATTGAGCTTCATAACTTGACTCAATATATGATGAGCAAAATGAAACTAATTGAATCAAGCCTCCAATGCCGATGGTACCTACAAATAATCATCCACTCTTTGATGGTACCCAAACAAGTTTGGGTCCTCTCAAGTTAGGTGCAACATACTTAGGCATTGCCTTAGTATGAATAGCGGGATGTTTTACAATAGCAACAATAGAGGTACCATTTACATCCTTTCTAAGCACATTAGTATCATTAATTGAAATATGCTTAGAAATGTTACCTAGGGGACATGAATGTGCCATGTGTCCCCTTTCCCGGCATGAATAGCATCTTCTCTTTGATTGAGCCTTTTCTTCATTGCTCATGTGATGCTTTTCATTGCCTTTCCTCTCATGAGTTGCTTGAGCCTTCTTCTCAAGCTTGATAGGACACCCCGAGGCAAAGTGTCCTATATCTTCACACTTGAAGCACTTGATGTGAGCTAAATTTTTTTTCTCAATTTGATTCTTGCTCATCATCTTGGTATCTTGGATTTGCATTGGATGCCTTCCTCTTCCACCCCTTCTTGTTTTCTTTTTCTTCTTCTCATGATCAACATGTGGCTTTGGTTGAGGCTCTTCTTGTTGCTTCACTAGTTTCTTGCTTGGGCACATTGAGGTGTAGTGACCCCATGTATGGCACATGAAGCACTTGCGTTTGAGCCTTTCTTCTTCTTTCTTCAACTTGAGCTTCTCTAAGTTGGGGCATGTTTGGTGAAAATGACCCACTTCATGGCATCGGTAGCACATGAAATGAGAGAGCTTCTCTCGAGCTAGCTTCTTCATCTTCCTTTCTCTTTTCTTTTCCCCTTTGGTCATATTCCTCTTGCTCTTGTTGAAACCAAGGCCACTCTTGTCACCAAAGTTTCTTTGAGTTTTCAATATATGCTCAAGGGTGACTTTTGAGTTGTAGCACCTCTCTAACTTGTTGCTCAATTTCTTCACTTCACTTTTGAGCTCATTGTTCTCCTTAAAAATGTTAGTCTCACAAGACATAAAAGTAGAACAAGCATATATATGTGAAGAACATAGCATATCTAATAAGTCATCACAAGAGGTGGATACATGCTTTCTCCCTACGTCACATGGGTTAGTCACATTTTGCAATTGATCATTTGATCCATGTGACGAGCTCTCATTAATTTTAATTTTCTTTAATAACATCTTAAAGAGAGAAGCATGTTCTTGTACCAAATTATCATGAGCAACACTAAGTTCCTCATGAGCCAATTTTAGCTCCTCATGTGAACAAGTAGTAACATAAAGTAGATGCTTTTGTTGTTCACATGTGGTTTTTAGAAATGAGTTTTCATTTTCCAATTTCATGGTTTTAGCTTTCTCATTTTCTAAAGACATGTTCATGCTAGCAAGTCTACTAACAAGCTCATCATATGAATCAACATGATCAATCACATTATCATTTGATACCTTTGTGTCACCTAGTGACATGAAGCAATGTGATGTAGTGGATGGGCTTGTAGTAGCATCATCAAGGCCCGAGCATGAACCAACGTTGTCACCATCAAGTGTGCTTGGGGTAGAAACATCACTTGCAACACTTGATGCATCATCACCATTCTTGTCAAGTGAACTTGTGGTAGATCGATCATCATCATCACTTGACCATGAGGTGGAGCAATCCTCCACAACCATCGTGTTGTGGTCATGCTAACATCATCATGTGCATCCTCCTTGGGCTTGACATCATCATCATCATCGGTGATAGCTCCATACTTTTCATTGAGATAGGCCCATATCTCATGAGCGGATTTGAGGTCCATGATCTTACCAAAGATGCTATCATCCAAAGATCTATACATGATGTTAGTAGCTTGGATGTCAAGATCTAGGCATTTCTCTTGTGCTTGAGTTAGATTATTTTCATCCAACACATGAGAAAAGCCTACATCTACCATCCACCACATTTGAGGGCAAATAAACTTAAAATTGCATATCATCCAATTTTTCCACCGTGCAAAGTGTGTGCCATCAAACATGTGAGGACAATCAACATCTAGTCCATATTCCGCCATCCTCTCGGGTCGGTGAAGACCACAAATGAGAGACCGGGCTCTGATACCAATTGAAGGGTCGAGATGGCGGACTAGAGGGGGGGTGAATAGTCCTTTCTAAAATTAATCGCGTCGGCAAACCGAAACAAATGCAGAATTAAAACTATCGGTCTAGCCAAGACTACACCCCTCTATCTAAGTTCACAAGCACCTCACAAAGATCCTAATTATATAACTAAGGTGCTTTCCTTAGCAAGAGCTCTCCTAAACAATTCTAGAGCAAGGTCACACAAACCTATGCACTAGTACTTTAGCAAAGCCAGGGAGATCTTACACAATTCTAGTAAGCAAAAGCACGAAGCCACCTATGCTCACTAGCAATGCTCAATAGCAAGGCAACTAATACCAAACTAGAGAGCGCAAATTACTTAGCTACACAAACTAAGCAATATGACTAACAAGGTTACACAAACCAAATTAGCCACGCAACGGGAGCTACTTCTATGCTACACAAGCAAGAAGGTAACTAGCTAACTACACAAGCAAACTAGTTACAAGAGCAACTACACAAGCACAAGTATATGAATGTAAATACAAGCTTGTGAATCAAAAGCAAACCACCGAGAAGATGTACACAATGTTGACACGGCGGTTTTTCACTGAGGTTCACTTGGTTGCCACCAAGCTAGTCCCCGTTGTGGCGATACACCCACTTGATGGATCACGAGCTAATTGACTTTCAAGAGTCAAACCCTCAGCGGGTGCCGCACATCCACTCTCAAGATGGGGATCCTCTAAGCCACGAGCTTTACTAGAGTTGCTCTTCGCGATCCCTGCGGGGTGAGCACAATCCCCCTCACAAATTCTCCTCCGGAGCCACGCACAATCTCCACGCGTGCTTCAACGGAGTCGCAAGCCACCAAGCCGTCTAGGAGGTGGCAACCTCCAAGAGTAACAAGCACCACCGGCTTGCAACACGATCACCTAGTGCCACTCGATGCAATCCTCTCGATGCAACGCACTAGAATCGCTCTCTCACTCGATCCGATGAACACTATCAAGCATGAGTGAGTTAGAGGGCTTCCAAGCACTACCACATAAGCCACCAAGGCCAAAGTGTGCTTAGCTCGTGGCCAAGGCCGGCCAAGACATCTATTTATAACCCCACGGTCAAATAGAGCCGTTACAGACGACGCAGCGAAAATCGCGCTGACCGAACGCTCCGGTCAGGGTGACCGGACGCGTCCGGTCACTACACGACAAACGTGAACAGTGCGCGTCAGAACTAGCCGTTGCCCTGACCGGACGCGCTCAACCGAGTGACCGGACGCGACAGTGCCAGCGTCCGGTCGCGTTCCAGTAAGCTCCAGCTGCGACCGGACGCGTCCGATCGCACGTGACCGGACACGCCCCGCGTCCGATCGGCGCTATGCTGCGCTCGGCCTCTCTGGACGCTTGACCAGACGCTCCGGTTCCGTGAAGGACCGGACGCGTCGGTCGCGTGCTTTTCTTTTACGCCTAGTTGAACTGACCGGACGCGCTGGTCAGGCCAGACCAGCGTCCGGTCACAAACCCTAGCGCTCGCGCCACGATGAACTGACCGGACGCGTCCGGTCAAACCGTGACCGCGTCCGGTGCAGCGTCCGGTCACCACAGTGACCTCCGTTCGCCTCCGTTTCTTTTCTGACTTCTGGCGCAGTAGAAAATAAACGTTTCAACTTCTCGAAAACGCCTGAATCCCGCCTCGCAAGCTCAGCGGGAGGGAGAGAGGAACTCAAACCCTCTCTACCACTTAAACTCCACCACCGTCGCAAACGTACTAACACCATCATGTGTAAAACACCATGTGCATGTGTGTTAGCTTTTCACAAACATTTTCAAAGGGTTAGGCACTCAACTTGCCTCGCCACTCGATCCTAACACGTATGCAAAGTTAGATCGCTCAAGTGGCACTAGATGACCAATATGCAAACAAGTTTGCCCCTCTTAATAGTACGGCCATCTATCCTAAACCCGGTCATCAACTTCTCTACACACCTATGACCGGTGAAATGGAAATGCCCTAGGTTATACCTTTGCCTTGCGCATTCCACTCCATCTCCGACGTTGATGCAACACATGCACCAACCATATCACAAATGATATGATCCACTTCATATCATCACGTGACCGTATTGGTTCATCGATCTTGACCTCACTTGCTCTTCACCGTTGCCTTGGTCCTTCGGCGCCAAGCCATCACACAACTTGCCCTTCACCTTAGCAACCGGTCCATCAAGCCAAGCCTCATCTTGATCTTCTCCACCTTGGTCACATGACTCCATGTCATGTCTTATGTGCAATAGGCTCCTTCATGACACAATCATCTGTGGACTAATTCCCTGTGTATCTCACATAAACACAATTAGTCCACCTAAGGTTGTCACTCAATTACCAAAACCAAACAAGGACCTTTCACATAGAAGGCTCCAGGTCTCGGTCCTTAATCGACACAGATGGGGATAGATCCACACCCAAGACCTCCATGCCTTGTTGCTTCACTATCGTCATCTCGCCCAGTCTCATTTCATTCCATTAACACATGGTTCATTTCCACGATAGCAAAAATATAGCCAACCGTGACCTGACAAAGCCCTATATCTCGCAGGTGATAGGAAATCACCTGACTTCTACTGGTCTAATTTAGCAGGGCTAAGCATAGATACGATCTTGTCTACATAGGATTCAAGGTTTGAATTTCTGGACAAGGAGTGTTATCAATGTAGCAAGGGTTTCCAACCAACTCCTATCACGTAATGCAACAATACATATAACATGTATATATAGATACTTGCTTTAAAAGTAGGAGGCTTATAATGCTCCGGGGCTTGCCTTAACCGAAATAAGATAGATCAAGGGTCAGCTTCAAGAACGGTTTCCATGTCTTTTCCGGCTTCATCGGACTGGACCTCCGGCTCCCGAACGGACTTCAACTTCAGGTTCCACGTCCAGCGGGACTTTGCTCGTAACACGATTCTCGGCACACCTATTGCATGTATATGCATCCAATGAATTTCATGTATGCACCAAGGATGACATGATGATTTGTGAACATGTATGATTGATGCAACAATCTAAGCAATAAAAGTCAAGCTACAAGGTTAAGACTAAACACACACATAACAAGATTCCAGCAATTTAACATTTCCAACAAGTTCTCAGCAGTAGCTAAGAACATTCATAACTGGAGTTCTAAAAATCCAAATGACTTGAAAGAGGACATTCTGGAAAGCTTATAAAATTGTCCACAATTAATTTATAAACATCTAAGCATGATTTTATCATTTACCAAGTTGAAATAGCACATGTACAAAATCTGTTCTAAAAGACAGAGAGCACTTCCAAAACTGACCCATTTTGGGACAGCTGCCATTTCTAAACTATATGTTCAAATGCTACCAAAATTTACCAGCAACTAGTTCATGAAATCCTCAACAACTTTGCTATAGATCACCAAACATGAAAACATCATTAACATAGCCTAACTTACTTAACCACCAAATCTGTCCAGAAAAGATAGATTTGTACAATTAAATATTAAGTGATGTTGGGAACATCACAAATGACTTACCCAACTTTACTAACAGTTAGATCATGTTTAAGTAACACCAAATCAAGTCATGGCACTAGCATAATTATTTATCTAATCCCCCTTTTCTATTTATTTAAAGTGCATGAGTATAAATGGCATCACATATAAAATGTAACTAGAAAATTCTAATAAAATTACATAGGCAAACACATGCTAACAAGAGGCTACCATAAAAATTTCACCTCAATTTGACAAGTAGAATTGGAGATATCAAAATAACAAAAAGATAAGTGCTAATAAAACCTATAACAAAGGAATTTCATAATTGGAGCAATTGACCTCCAACAAGGCTAAACATTTAACTAGAGCATCATTATACCATGACTAGCATCTCACAAAATTTTCATGGCCAAAGGATTAACACACAGGGAGATATTGATTTAACAACTTCATATAATTAAATAAAGCACTTAGTAAAAGTAATTATTATCTCCAGAAAACATAAACTAACATGTAACATTTTAATAGACTACTGCATAGTACACTACATGAGGATTCCAAAAAGTCCTCATTTTCCTTTTTATGATTTTTCTACTATTTTCTATGATTTTACAAAGTTCAACAAATATTTATCACAAATCGGAAAAAAAAAATTGAAACCTAAACAGGCCGAAAGCCACTCGGCCCGTGAAGGCCATGGGGCCAACCCGGCCAGCCGGCCCACCCGAGGCCCAGCTAAGGAACAGAGGGGGAAAGGCCTGCGCTGACAGAGGGGACCCACATGCCATAGACTCAGAGGCAGGGGAGTAGTTCCGGTGAGCAAAAGCTCACCGCCGGCGGCTCCTCCGGTGGTGCAGCGGGCGCAGACGCGCTCGCCTCGGTGAGGCAAACCCGATGGTGGTGCTTTTGTGGCTGACGGTGGGCGGCTACCATGGTGGCGCCGTGCTACGGCGGACAGCGGGGCTGCTCGCCATCGGTAGCACGACCCCGGCCACGACGGGTCAAGTAAAGGGCGCAGCAGGCTCACAGGATCATGGTGATGTCAGTGCACGTGAAGAGGGAGAAGAAAAGGTGACCAAGCGGGCCGGCGGCACATGCCGCGGCGGTGGCTCCGCCGGAGGTTGGGAAGACGACCAACCCGACCTTCTCACCTTGGCTATGGCTGCGATGGTTGATGTGGTGGAGCGAGGAGGTGCAGACGCAGTTCGGGCGCGGCCATATCGGTGCTCAGGAGTGGCCGTTGCATGCAGCACCAGCGAGGAACACGGTGGTGCGTTGCGGACGCGGCTGCGCACTGGCGTGGCGAGGCGCTGAGGCAAGGGGAAAAAGTGAGCAAGCAAGTGAGGGCGACTATGGTCTTCACATTTTGTGCACACACTCGTGACATGGAGGCACCGGCAGAGCATGAACGCCACGTGGCAGCACCGCTCTGAGCTCGGTCGCCACGACAGCGTCGCTGTCTGAACCTCTGAAATGGAACCTGAGAGGATTGACTGATAGTGTGATTTTGGTGTTGATTAACTCACAAATGAGCTCGAGTTAGTGAAATCTCTAATTAGCAAACTTGTAGACCTATGTGAGTACTACAAGTTTGTCAAAAAGATCATGGACTGGTTCAGCTTTGTTAGTGAGATATAGTGCCCTAAAGTGAGGCACATGAAAACTGAAATGGAGTTTCAGTTACACCATGACTGAAACCCGATTTTCAAAGCACTCTAGCTCCTAAACCCTTGAGAACTAGGTGATGATGTTATTGACAATATTGTAGAGCTAAGTGATTGCTACAAAAGTGTCAATATGGGTTAGAGCTGGTTTGGTCTGGTTTTCAAACTACAAGCTCCCAAAGTAGGCCACCATGAAACTGCAATGTCACATTTCAGACTTAGAATAATTCTAAGTGTTGGGCAGCCCTCTAACTGACTTGTGGGCCATGTTAGGGCATGTTCTAAGCATTTTCATGAGTTGACCACTGAACAACTTTTGTTCCTCATGAAATTTGGCACAAACTTTGTTAAGGTGGCACAGCCATGCAAAAACTCTAGGCTATACTTTTTGTTAAGTCAAACAAGGAAGGTCCTAATGGTCAACTAGTCAAAGCATGAGTCAAGATGGAATTAGGGCATGGTATAAACATAAACCCTAGGTCAAATTGCTTAACTAACATGTTAAAAATATTTCCAAGCAACACTTTACCCAATAGCATCTCATATGAGCCAAAGTCACATCAAAGTGCATTGAAACATCACCAATCAAGCTAATGCAACATTATGTTGCATGCATGTGTTGCATGGTTTAACTAGGCATGTTGCATGTGTTTCATGATCATGTTTCAAGGTGTTGTGTCACACATCACACTACTACAAGTGTTGTACACACATAAGCTAGCATTAATAAACAAACATATACCTACACATGCATTCAATCGTGGATGTTGCAACTGTTGCAAGGTCATGTTTCAAGAACAAAGCACATGAAATGATAGTGCACATGTTCATGTGGATGCATAGATGCAAGGCAAACACCTGGGGTGTTACAGCCCTCCCCCTTATAAAAATCTCGTCCCGAGATTTGAAAGTCGTACCATTTTTCATAAAAAGCGGAATAGTTGTCCTTTAAATAATCCTCTCTTTCCCAAGTTGCATCACGTTCACCGTGATTACTCCAAACCACCTTGTATAATTTGACTACTCGATTTCGAGTTACCCTTTCCAGAGTATCCAGAACATATATCGGTTTCTCCTCATAAGAGAGATCAGATTTCAACTTGATGCGTCTCACTTCTACTCTTTCCTCGGGAAGACGGAGACATTTCTTCAATTGAGAAACATGGAAGATTGGAAAGATAGCTCCTAACTCACGAGGTAAACTAAGCTTATAAGCTACTCTTCCACTTTTCTCGATGATCCGATAGGGCCCAACGTATCGAGGCTCAAGCTTTCTTTTGATCCCAAAATGTTTTACTCCTCTCATAGGGGACACCTTCAGATAGACATGGTCACCTACTTCAAACTCAATAGGTTTTCTTCTCTTGTCAGCATAGCTCTTTTGTCTAGCCTGAGCGGCTGCTATATTTTTCTGTATAGCACGAACTTGCTCCTCGGCTTCTTTTACAAAGTCAATACCATAGAGCCTTCTTTCTCCTGGTTCCACCCAGTTCAAAGGAGTTCTACACTTGCGACCATATAAAACTTCAAATGGAGCCATCTTGATGCTCTCTTGATAACTGTTGTTGTAAGAGAATTCAGCGAGAGGCAACCATTTCTCCCAAGAGCCATTACAAGAGATGATGCAAGCTCTAAGCATGTCTTCCAGAATCTGATTCACACGCTCAGTGTGTCCCGACGTCTGTGGATGATAAGCAGAACTACGGACCAAATTAGTTCCAAGATTCTGATGTAGGCGCTCCCAGAAACGAGTAGTAAACTGTGGCCCTCTGTCAGAGACAATAGACTTAGGCACTCCATGAAGACGTATAACTTCTTGGAAGTAAATATCAGCATATTGGTGTGGGTGATAGTTACTCTTCATAGGGATAAAGTGAGCAGACTTTGTCAAGCGATCTACTATAACCCAAATAGAGTCAAAACCTCTTTGGGTGGTCGGTAATCCGACGATAAAGTCCATAACAATGTCGTCCCATTTCAAACCTGGAACAGACAAAGGCTGGAGTAAACCAGGCTTCATGTGAATGGCCTTAACTCTACAACAATTATCACACCTAGCGACGTAGGCTGCAATTTCCTTCTTCATCTTGGTCCACCAATAATACGGCTTGAGATCCTGATACATCTTACTGCTGCCAGGATGGATGGACAACTTAGAAGAATGGGCTTCAGATAAGATTTGATTTCTGAGCTCTCTATCTTTTGGCACAACGAGTCTATCCTTGAACCAGAGAATTCCCTTCTCATCGATTCGAAAATGCTTAGTTTCTTGCTCTTTCATCTTTCTCTTGATGTGAAATACACTAGTATCAGTCTTTTGTAACTCAATGATTCTACTTCTCAAAGAACAATCCACAGTGATATGATGGAGTACAACGGGATGCAAGAGATGAGACAAATGAAAATCTTCTTCTATCAAAGAGTTGCAATGAGATTTTCTACTCAAGGCATCAGCAACCACATTTGCTTTACCAGGATGGTAATGCACCTAGAGGTTATAATCCTTAATCAACTCTAACCATCTTCTCTGGCACATATTTAACTTAGGTTGAGTAAATATGTACTTAAGACTCTTGTGATCTATATAAATATTGCATATATTTCCAAGCAAATAGTGTCTCCAAATTTTCAGAGCATGGACGACAGCAGCTAACTCCAAGTCATGAGTCGGATAGTTAACTTCATGTTTTCTTAACTGACGTGAAGCATACGCAATAACTCGTCCTTCTTGCATAAGTACGCCACCTAAACCAGTACCCGATGCATCACAATACACATCAAACGGTTTCTCAATATCAGGTTGCGCTAATATAGGAGCTGATGTCAATAAGGTCCGTAGAGTGTGGAAAGCTTGCTCACACTCCGGAGTCCAATCAAACTTTCTATCCTTCTCAAGAAGTCGAGTCATAGGCTTAGCTATCTTAGAGAAATCCAGGATAAAACGACGATAGTAGCTAGCCAATCCAAGGAAACTCCGAACTTCATGGACTGTAGTTGGTGCCTTCCAATCCAAAACTTCCTGTACTTTAGTCGGGTCTACTGAAATCCCCTCACCAGACAATACATGACCGAGGAAAGGTACCTTCTTTAACCAAAATTCACATTTGCTGAACTTGGCGTAGAGCTTATGTTCACGTAATCTGGATAAAACAATTCTCAGATGCTCGGCATGTTCTTCTTTATTTTTAGAATAGATGAGGATATCATCAATGAATATCACCACAAACTTGTCCAGCTCTCACATGAATACTGAATTCATTAGGTACATAAAATGTGCAGGAGCATTGGTCAGACCAAAAGACATGACAAGATATTCATATAACCCATATCTGGTAGAGAAAGCGGTCTTTGGTATGTCTTCCGGACAGATTTTAATTTGGTGATAACCAGATCTTAGATCAATCTTTGAGAATACCTTTGCTTTAGACAACTGATCAAACAAGATATCAATACGAGGCAATGGATACTTGTTCTTGATAGTGACTGCATTGAGTGGTCGATAGTCTACACACATACGCAGAGACTGGTCCTTCTTCTTCACAAAGATAGCAGGACAACCCCATGGGGAAGAACTAGGACGGATCAGCCCTTTCTGTAAAAGTTCACTAAGTTGTGTCTTGAGTTCAGCTAACTCATTCGGTGGCATTCTATACGGTCTTTTAGAAATTAGTGCGGTACTCGGAATTAACTCAATCTTGAATTCTACATCACGATCTGGAGGTAATCCTAGCAAATCATCGGGAAAAACATCTGAAAATTCACACACTACAGGAACTTCTATAATCTCTTTTGATTTTGCTATCATAGCGTTAAATGTAGTCTGAGGACTAACATCTCGAGAAAGTTGCACTAGAAAAGCTTGTTGATCTTTTGGATCCCTCAACATAACCACTCTTGTAGAGGTATCGATCAGAACACTATTTCCACTCATCCACTTCATACCTAAGATTACATCTAGGCCCAATCCTGGTAATACCACGAGATCTAGATCATACAGACGTCCTTCTATCTTGATCTTTGCTCCTAAGACCAACTGGTTGGTTGAAATATTATTTCCGGCAGCACTAATATTATAACCACTATTATCTAAAGTAACGATCTTCATACCATGCTTGGCTACAAACGTTGAATTGATAAAAGAGTGGGAAGCACCTGAATCGAACAGCACGATTGCAGGATGTTGGTTCACTAAAAATGCACCAGCAGTGATAATCTCACCCGTAGGAATGGATTCCACCGTGGTGTATCGAACCCATCCTTTACACACATCTGCCTTATTATCACTTGATTTCTTCTGCGGAAGAGGACAATCTTTGGCCCAATGACCTGACATCTTGCAATTCCAACATGGTCGGTTACCTAGTGGTGCCTTAGGCTTTCCTTTCTTAATACTGCTCCTCTTGACCAGATCCTGTGTCTGATATGGGTGATATCTAGTAGATATGCCAGGCGAATAATACTGAGGTGTAATCACCACCAGAGTATTGGTCGTTGGTGCATTAGATTCATGAGATTTCTCATGGCTCTTAGAAGCAGCGTACACAGCATTACAGTTCTCTTGAAGGATAGTATCACTGACAAACTCGTTGAAAGTTGCACATTTGCTATTGCACATGGCCTTCATCAATTTGGGACACAACCCTCTTTTAAAACTTGCGATCTTCTTAACCTCCGTATTAACAAATTCCGGAGCATATCTTGATAAGCTGATGAAAGCATGTAGATACTCTGTTACGCTTTTGTCTCCTTGGGTGAGCTTCATAAACTCAGTGTGCTTGATTGCCATGAGGCCAGCAGGAACGTAATGTCCCCGAAATGCTTCCTTGAACTGATCCCAAACTACTTCCATATTCTTAGGCAGGGTATTCTGATGGTGACACCACCAAACACCTGCAGGTCCTTGCAATTGTTGCGAAGCATATTCTGTTTTCATATTATATGCCACCTTGAGCACATGGAACTTCCATTCGATAGTGTTCAACCATTCGTCTGCGTGAAGTGGTTCTTCTGCTTCTCAAAAAATAGGAGGCTCAGTATCCAAGAAATCCTTATAGTTGTTGTACTGGGCAGGCTCAGGTTCCTGATGGACATGGTTTCTGATACTCTCGTCCAAGGCTCGCTGACTTTCGGCAAGCATTTGCAGCAACTCAGCAGAGGTAGGTTGCGGAGGAGACGATGGTGGTTCTGTATTGCCACGACTCCGACTGCTAGAGCGAAGCTGACGAGACATCTGTAAGTAGGTGAAACTAGTAAGCATTGATGACGTCGGAAGGCTGCTGACAAATTATATAAGCATGCGGAAGAGATTGTACCCAACTATCCAATTTCCAATCTCAAAAGATGGGAATTTCTTGGTTTGAGGTACGGATCTTCTAACAAGATAGGGAATGACATCCAAGGAAAAAGGTTCACGAGAAGATAACACATTGGTGTAGCTCTATAATGGATCATGACTAGCAATCCTTGATACCTGCACGTGCCGAGCAGCATAACCTTGTGTCGTGCGCCATAGAAGGCTCCTGGTTTCATCACGGCACCATGGAGTACTAATCGCAACACCATTACCGAACACACACCCATGAGGAATCCTCACGTGTCAGGAATTAGGCGTGTAGGAACAGTATCATCCAAAGAAGGGGTAGCAAACAAGGATGGATACAAGGGTAGAAGCAATGGAGAGGTGAGTTGTAGATCAAAACACATCCCCACTCGAGGAGATACATCTTGAAATTGTGTCTTGCTATCTTTCATGGGACAGGTATGAATTGGGCTTCAAGGCTGACACTACTGACCACTCCACTGGGTTGGTTGACTACCACAATTTTTCATGAAAAAAATGCAACTATTTATGGGACAACTATTTGGAGGAAAGAAAATTTTTAAAGAACGGAATAAGCAATTTATAAGGGAGGGAGTAATGCAGAATGCAATGTATGATGCGAACATGGTGCATGCACGAACCGTACGTCCTCACAAACCTAGGAAGAATTTGAAATTTCTAGCGTATATTTCGGTGGCATACACACGTTCTCTCAATAACGATAACTAGCCGCTCTACAGGAAACGTTGTTAGTGTACCTGCAGAAAATTGCATTTTAGCCCAACAATTCCTAATATAGCACACAAGAAAGCAGTAAACTAAATACTTTCCATACATACATCCCCTGATGTATATACTTCAGTATCAAAGCTAACCGACAGATTCACCCATAATTAAGTACCCTCATAGATACATGGTTGGACATGTAAGTATGCGAGTATCCACAACTTCTCTCCCCTAGACCGACGGTTGAACGATCATGCTCTCACAACTCCCACTTACCAGGGCATAGAGGTATTTTGATCCATACATTACCACCCAAATGGATGGCATCCATACAATAGCACGCCGTATGGACAACGAAACAGAAAGCAAGTAAGAACCCCCAAGTTAGTACCTTAGTAAGCCATCTAATATTCCTTATTTGGGCATATAGGATATGACCACTGGCACTCTTTAGATTAGAATTAAGATTATTCACAAAAACTTTGGTTTAAATACACAAATGACGTGTTTACTGTTGAATCTTGCTCCGATACCAGCTGTAACATAACCGTCCAAATTATAAGAGCACAAGTTCAAAAACAATCACCGAAACGATCAAATTCTCAAACTTGAGCCCATATAACTCTGGTAGTCCACGAACTCACGAAGGATTTCAAATTAAACCGAGAGCAACCAAGATCATAGTGATTCAACATAACACAACACTTGTTACAACAGTTCGTAAGTAGCTCTCATACATCAGAGTACGAATAATTTTATTACAAAACCAAAATAAAGATTAGCGGAAGCAACATAATTTCTGAAATCATTTGAAATCAAATACTGCCAGTACATAGTCACATCCTGCAAAAGCATACCAGAAGAGATACTATAGAGACCATGCCCATATGGTCTAGTCTTCACACCCACATGGCGAAGACAATACTTGCAGCAACAAGTACGAATCTGCTACCTGCAACAAGTGGGAATAAACCCTGAGTACGAGAAGGTACTCAGCGAGACTTACCCGACAAAAACCAGAAACAAAGGTGACACCAAGGATTATGCAAGGCTTTATAAGGTGGGCTAGCTTGACTCACTTGCAGAAAAGCTTATTACAGATAAGTAATCATTAATGCTTAAGCATCAAGTTAATAATCATTAACCTGTCATCTAGATTAGCACCTGTACTAGAGCAATCACTTTATTAGGAGCAACCAATATTAACCATAGCAGGTATAATAAGGCCATCATCATCATTATCATCAATTCTGAACCATCATTAATAATTAGTGAATCTACGCTGGAGATAACCAGTCAAGTTTCTCACTATCCGGGAGAGACGGCGACTCGAATCGATTCCAACTCAGCTGAGGGGGGTATCCTGACACTCGCCCGGCAAACCCCGCTAAAGGCAGCCGTAGATAACCTTTGGTACAACTCAGGGTGGGCCCGAACAGCGCCGCGTTCTCAGAGATACCAGTGGCCAGGATGCTCAGGACTTTTAACTCACCTGCCCTTGGACCCTCTGGCTCCCTTCCGAGGTGACTTTCACTTTTCGACTTCGCAGCCTGAGTTGAGCTACTAGGCTTCGCGGTCGGTAACCTCAGGTCGGCCAACTAAATGACATAGAAGGCTCCAGGTCTCGGTCCTTAATCGACACAGACGGGGATAGATCCACACCCAAGACCTCCATGCCTTGTTGCTTCACTATCGTCATCCTGCCCAGTCTCATTTCATTCCATTAACACATTGTTCATTTCCACGATAGCAAAAATATAGCCAACCGTGACCTGACAAAGCCCTATATCTCGCAGGTGATAGGAAATCACCCGACTTCTACCGGTCTAATTTAGCAGGGCTAAGCATAGATACGATCCTGTCTACATAGGATTCAAGGTTCGAATTTCTGGACAAGGAGTGTTATCAATGCAGTAAGGGTTTCCAACCAACTCCTATCACGTAATGCAACAATACATATAACATGTATATATAGATACTTGCTTTAAAAGTAGGAGGCTTATAATGCTCCGGGGCTTGCCTTAACCGAAAGAAGATAGATCAAGGGTCAGCTTCAAGAACGGTTTCCACGTCTTTTCTGGCTTCGTCAGACTGGACCTCTGGCTCCCGAACGGACTTCAACTTCGGGTTCCACGTCCAGCGGGACTTTGCTCGTAACACGATTCTCGGCACACCTATTGCATGTATATGCATCCAATGAATTTCATGTATGCACCAATGATGACATGATGATTTGTGAACATGTATGAATGATGCAACAATCTAAGCAATAAAAGTCAAGCTACAAGGTTAAGACTAAACACACACATAACAAGATTCCAGCAATTTAACATTTCCAACAAGTTCTCAGCAGTAGCTAAGAACATTCATAACTGGAGTTCTACAAATCCAAATGACTTGAAAGAGGACATTCTGGAAAGCTTATGAAATTGTCCACAATTAATTTATAAACATCTAAGCATGATTTTATCATTTACCAAGTTAAAATAGCACATGTACAAAATCTGTTCTAAAAGACACAGAGCACTTCCAAAACTGACCCATCTTGGGACAGCTGCCATTTCTAAACTATATGTTCAAATGCTACCAAAATTTACCAGCAACTAGTTCATGAAATCCTCAACAACTTTGCTATAGATCACCAAACATGAAAACATCATTAACATAGCCTAACTTACTTAACCACCAAATCTGTCCAGAAAAGATAGATTTGTACAATTAAATATTAAGTGATGTTGGGAACATCACAAATGACTTACCCAACTTTACTAACAGTTATATCATGTTTAAGTAACACCAAATCAAGTCATGGCACTAGCATAATTATTTATCTAATCCCCCTTTTCTATTTATTTAAAGTGCATGAGTATAAATGGCATCACATATAAAATGTAACTAGAAAATTCTAATAAAATTACATAGGCAAATACATGCTAACAAGAGGCTACCGTAAAAATTTCACCTCAATTTGACAAGTAGAATTAGAGATATCAAAATAACAAAAAGTTTAGTGCTAATAAAACCTATAACAAAGGAATTTCATAATTGGAGCAATTGACCTCCAACAAGGCTAAAAATTTAACTAGAGCATCATTATACCATGACTAGCATCTCACAAAATTTTCATGGCCAAAGGATTAACACACAGGGAGATATTGATTTAACAAATTCATACAATTAAATAAAGCACATAGTAAAAGTAATTATTATCTCCAGAAAACATAAACTAACATGTAACATTTTAATACACTACTGCATAGTACACTACATGAGGATTCCAAAAAGTCCTCATTTTCCTTTTTATGATTTTTCTACTATTTTCTACGATTTTACAAAGTTCAACAAATATTTATCACAAATCAGAAAAAAAAAAAATTTTGAAACCTAAACAGGCCGAAAGCCACTCGGCCCGTGAAGGTCATGGGGCCAACCCGGCCAGCCGACCCACCCGAGGCCCAGCTAAGGAACAGAGGGGGAAAGGCCTGCGCTGACAGAGGGGACCCACATGCCATAGACTCAGAGGCAGGGGAGTAGTTCTGGTGAGCAAAAGCTCACCGCCGGCGGCTCCTCCGGTGGTGCAGCGGGCGCAGACGTGCTCGCCTCGGTGAGGCGAACCCGATGGTGGTGCTTTTGTGGCCGACGGTGGGAGGCTACCACGGCGGCGCCGTGCTACGGCGGACGGCGGCGCTGCTCGCCATCGGTAGCACGACCCCGGCCACGGCGGGTCAAGTAAAGGGTGCAGCAGGCTCGCAGGATCATGGTGATGTCAGTGCACGTGAAGAGGGAGAAGAAAAGGTGACCAAGCGGGCC
This sequence comes from Saccharum hybrid cultivar R570, assembly GCA_038087645.1. NCBI lineage: Eukaryota > Viridiplantae > Streptophyta > Magnoliopsida > Poales > Poaceae > Saccharum > Saccharum hybrid cultivar. The sequence continues at coordinate 82,358 of JAQSUU010000071.1, read as the reverse complement.
GGCGGCACACGCCGCGGCGGTGGCTCCGCCGGAGGTTGGGAAGACGACCAACCCGACCTTCTCACCTTGGCTATGGCTGCGGTGGTTGATGTGGCGGAGCGAGGAGGTGCAGACGCAGTTCGGGCGCGGCCATATCGGTGCTCAGGATTGGCGGTTGCGTGCGGCACCGGTGAGGAACGTGGTGGTGCATTGCGGACGCGGCTGCGCACTGGCGTGGCGAGGCGCTGAGGCAAGGGGAAAAAGTGAGCAGGCAAGTGAGGGCGACTACGGTCTTCACATTTTGTGCACGCACTCGCGACGTGGAGGCACCGACAGAGCGTGAACGCCACGTGGCAGCGCCGCTCTGAGCTCGGTCGCCACGACAGCGTCGCTGTCTGAACCTCTGAAATGGAACCCGAGAGGATTGACTGACAGTGTGATTTTGGTGTTGATTAACTCACAAATGAGCTCGAGTTAGTGAAATCTCTAATTAGCAAACTTGTAGACCTATGTGAGTACTACAAGTTTGTCAAAAAGATCATGAACTGGTTCAGCTTTGTTAGTGAGATACAGCGCCCTAAAGTGAGGCACATGAAAACTGAAATGGAGTTTCAGTTACACCATGACTGAAACCTAATTTTCAAAGCACTCTAGCTCCTAAACCCTTGAGAACTAGGTGATGATGTTCTTGACAATATTGTAGAGCTAAGTGATTGCTACAAAAGTGTCAATATGGGTTAGAGCTGATTTGGTATGGTTTTCAAACTACAAGCTCCCAAAGTAGGCCACCATGAAACTGCAATGTCACATTTCAGACTTAGAATAATTCTAAGTGTTGGGCAGCCCTCTAACTGACTTGTGGGCCATGTTAGGGCATGTTCCAAGCATTTTCATGAGTTGACCACTGAACAACTTTTGTTCCTCATGAAATTTGGCACAAACTTTGTTAAGGTGGCACAGCCATGCAAAAACTCTAGGCTATACTTTTTGTTAAGTCAAACAAGGAAGGTCCTAATGGTCAACTAGTCAAAGCATGAGTCAAGATGGAATTAGGGCATGGTATAAACATAAACCCTAGGTCAAATTGCTTAACTAACATGTTAAAAATATTTCCAAGCAACACTTTACCCAATAGCATCTCATATGAGCCAAAGTCACATCAAAGTGCATTGAAACATCACCAATCAAGCTAATGCAACATTATGTTGCATGCATGTGTTGCATGGTTTAACTAGGCATGTTGCATGTGTTTCATGATCATGTTTCAAGGTGTTGTGTCACACATCACACTACTACAAGTGTTGTACACACATAAGCTAGCATTAATAAACAAACATATACCTACACATGCATTCAATCATGGATGTTGCAATTGTTGCAAGGTCATGTTTCAAGAACAAAGCACATGAAATGATGGTGCACATGTTCATGTGGATGCATAGATGCAAGGCAAACACCTGGGGTGTTACATGAGAGACTAAGTACATGAATTTGATCACTTTGGTGATTGTTTTTGTACTTATATTCTTATAATTTGGTTAGTTCTGTTACGGTGGAAATATTGGCCACTCGGGGAATGACTGCCCTGAGACCTGTGAAGAAGCCTCGTACATCAACAATGGGTATCACCAACAAGGAGGAAACAATAATGGCTGGAGTAACCAACCTCGTCCACCATTCCAAGCTAATTCGAATTACAATTCAAATTTTAATTCGAATCAACCTTCACTTAAGGATTTGGTTTTTGGCCAAGCTAAAATAAACAAAAATCTTACCAAAAAGATGATGAATAATGACAAAATGTTAGAAAATATAAATTCAAAACTTGAAAGTTTTTCTACTTCTGTCCAAAATCAGTTGAGCTTTAATAAAACACTAGAAAAACAAATAGCTCAACTTGTTGCCGCTACACCTGTCACCAATTCGGGGAAACATGAAACCCCACTCGAATCGGTTAACATGGTCTCCATGAACTATGGTAAGTGTAAATGCCAAAGAAGGCAGGGCTACTTTGTAGACCCACCTTTCATCACCAAAATGGGAGACCCGGGCCGCCCAACCATCACATGTGCGGTTGGCCCGCATGTCTCCATGAATGCCTTCTGTGACCTTAGGGCCAGCATCAATGTGATGTCCAAGGTAACATACGATAAAGTTCTAGGTGGGCCTTTGTCCCCCCCATAGATTTTTGATTATAGATGACAGATCAGTCATCACGAAGGTCGGTGGGGGTAGCCAAGGACATTCTGGAAGATCAATATGTCCCCACCGACTTCACCATCCTAGACATGGGCCAGAGTAAGGAAGTTCCCCTCCTGCTAGGGCGACCATTCCTTAATACAACACATGCAAAATTACATGTGGGAACAGGGCATGCCCGCTTCTACATTCAGGGGAAAACATTGAGCCTTCCATTTAATGGATTTAACATGTATAAACCTGATAGCAACGGGCAACCAAAGAAACAGAGAAACAGAAATGTTAGACAGGTATGGCAGGTAAAGAAGGAATAATGTTCCATGATATGCATAAAGTATGGGCCAAACCAACAAGGCATCAAGGAGGTTGAGATCCAACCTTAACTGGTGGGAGGCCTCACCAAGCAACCCAAGCAAAACAAAAGGAGGCCGGAGCAGAAGATGAAGAACAACTTCAAAAAGCAAGAAGAAGCTCCAAAACCCACCACCACACCACCAAAGAAGATCAAGATGGTGTGGAGGCCCAAGAAGGAACAAACATCTGCACCCACTCCCCCGAGCACGGATACTCCTTCATCAAGCAAGAACCGAAGGGGGAGACAGTCCTGTTCATCAGACTTTAAACCATGGACCCTCACCTAAGGTAATCGGTAGTTATCCTTTTTATATTTCTAATAAATAAATACTGCTAGTATAAATGATAATAAAAATAACAAAAACATTTTGCTTCCCAACCAAAATTTCCACCTCTATACAAACTATTTTGGCTTGGGGAAATGATGTGTGATCCATCATCACCTCATAGTTCCATAACACAAGCATGGTGCTTGGGTTATTCAACCTGCTATGATCATACTAAGATTCTTAGTTTGATCATTGAACTAAAACTCTTTGCATATGATGTGGAAAATAAAATAAAATATATATAATATATTTTGCATCAATTGATAAAACTTTGGTTAATCTTCAAAGTTTTGCATAAGGTATGTTTTAGTTTGAAGTATGGTTTGTGCGTGACCATGTCTTCATAGGCTTTTAAACTAGCATGGTGCTATGGTTAATTAGCCTACCTTGATTAAATGTTACATTTGATCATTGTCCTAAAACTTACTAAATGTAAACTTTGAATGATAAACCAAAAACATAAAAACATTTACCTTTCAATAAACTCTTGTTTGTGCTAGCATGCTTTGGTTTGAAAATATGATTTGTTGCAATCATATTTTTCATAGACTTTTCAAATTAAGCATGGTGCTTAGGTTGACATGTCTACCTTGATCAAATTAGACAACTGTTTAGCTTGATCACTGTCCCAAAACTACTAAGTATAGAACAAGGGCAAAACTACAAATTTAAAACAAAATAATGTACCTTCCTCGAAGTCTTCATCAAGCGACCTCGGACCTCCGGCCTTGAGCTAGCTTGGGGGAGGGCCCCGCAAAGGTATCATGCATTGCATATTTAGTTCCTTGCATTCATTTTTATTTCCTTTGCATATTTATTTACCATGCATATAAAAAAGATAAAATAAAAAAGACCAAAAATATAATTACATTCTATATATATGTGATGTAGAAATGTTGATTCTATCCTTGTCGAAATGATGAACAGTTGTTGTCTTATATTTCAACTATGCCTAGCTTATAGCTTAGTTTTCTCCAAGATTTGAGTTTACTGGCTAAAAATGACTCATCCTAAAAACTTGAAACTTGTGGGTTGCAAAAATCTTAATCTAGTCTAAGTAGTTGCTTGACATGATAAAGTGCAATAGACCTTGCTATGACTTTGGTCCAAGAAAGACTTTGACATCCGGAGATTTATTTTTAAAATGCTAAAATCAAAAGTTCTTCAATGATCAAAATTCCTACCAAAGCCATATGACACAATCTTTACATATACAAACCCTTAGTCATATGCTGCTTGTATTCATGGTGAGCTTTGTCAAATTGTTGTGACCAATGTTGAGATTCTTTTCATGCACCCATGATCAAGATTCACGTACACCCACAAAATAAAATGCTAACTCTTACACTAAGAGTTACACAAAAACATGACATGCCATGCCAAAGAAGCATGAGCCAAAAAAAGAAAGAGAAATAAAAGACGCCATGCCAAAGAAGCATGAGCCAAAAAAAGAGAGTGAGAAAAGAAAGAAAAGATACCCAAGCTTTCAAAAGTTTCAAAACAAAAGAGAGAGAGGCATGACATTGGAGTGCACAAAATTCAAAAATATATTTCACACACTTGCACAATCTTGATCAAAGTGCATGACTAGTCTCTCCTATGGTCCGATTTTTTACTTAGCAACATGACATGATACAAGTATGCTACTTTTATACCTACCAAGCTCCTCATAAGCCTTATTAGATGGTAGGATAAGAGAAAGGCAAAGTCAAAATCCTTTGGTGAGGAAAACATACACAATTGAGCAATTGAGTTTATCATTTGAGGAACTACATTTTATTTCACAAAATTTTTAAAACATCCGGAAAGGTAGTCAATCAAAGAATGAATGATAAGCAGGTTTGTTAATCTATTCTGTCTTGCAACCACCCAAGACTTGGAGAAGGCTAAAGAGCCCCATAGGTAACAATGCCAATTTATTCAAATTGTGGAAGAAAACTTTGTTATAAACCTGACATATTTGAAATGTAATCGGCATAGTAGCAACTCCTGATCAACAACCAACGTCTTAGCTTTTGCTCGAGGACGAGCAAAGGGTAAGCTTGGGGATTTTGTTGGTGGTCATTACTGACACATTTATATAGCCAACATAAGTCCAAAAAGGAGAGAATTGGACACTTCTATACACATATACCTTTACTACTAACATATTTCCACTTGTACCAGTAGAGTTGATATATTGCAGAAACATACACCGGAACAAGTGAAACATAAAAAAGGCATGATTTGAGAAGGCGCAAACAAGCAAGAGGATGAAGAAGCCCAAATCCAGAACCAAAACCGGGTTAGCCCAAATCAGCACCGAGTCATAGGCCTAGAATGCAGCCCACCGTGCGAAGGAGGAGGCGGGACGGTCCACCACAAGCGCGGGCGTGCCCTCCCCCCTGCCATGTGGGCCCTCCTTCAGCTGGCGGTGCGGGCATTCAATAGGGGCTGGCGGTGCGAGGTGGATTTGGGCAATATTCCCCCCACTGACCAGGCCTGGCCCCTATATAAAGAGAGGAGAGCCCCCCCTCACTCAACACACACCTCACACACTCCACACTTGCTCAAGTGTGCTCCCTCTCCCACCTCTCTCATTCTTTAGGCTAGGAGTAGTACTAGAAATTGTAGAAGAAAAGGAGTAGTAGAGCTATCAAGGAGGGCTTGGCTCCTTGGAGAAGAATTGGTGAGAAACAAAGAAGTATCTTTTCTCCAAATAGTCATGCTCTCATTCTATCTATATAGTTGTTGCTATGAACTAGAGTATAGTCATGTTGATATGATCTTGATATATGAACTAGCCTATAGTCCTTATGTCATGTTCATACCATATGTGGCTCAATGCTTCCATGTTCATATTATGTTCATGAATAGAAATAGTTCTATGTTGAGGTGGTGGTTCATCATGCTTTCGGGTGTGCCCAAGTCCTTTACCTGTCGATCTGTAGGGTCAGGGACCCGGGGGGACTTGGGTGGTCTCTATGTATGCGGGTGAGGTGCCCGGGTATATAGGGGTGGGTGAATGCATTTCATGTCCCACGGTTGAGGGGTGGGCGGCAGGTGGTGACATCCCTGTCCGTCCTTCGTAATCCCCCACATTCGGCCATGGTGTAGGAGTACGTAAATTGTCACATGAGGTTGCTAGCAGACCAGTACTCAGTGGCCTCCTGATCCATCTCACATATGCCTAGTTCTAGCTCATGTACATCTATGATTACTTAGCTCATAGCATCTAACTGTATTAGGATCATCTACTCCTATTAGGATATTCTTTTATTCTTTATTCATATTTCCTCTATCCCCCGAGTATAGTGTCGGATGTGTATGTGTGTGTCCACTATCTATACTACAACCATTTACCCCTGTATGATCATATGGATAGTATGCACGTATGTCTATTTTGCTCATATCCATGTCAGAACTCTTGTTACCAAACCTTCCTTTAGGAAAATATAAATAACAATACCCTGATAATACTTTCAGGTGAAATGCTACAACGATAGATCCGTGCGCTTGTCGATAACATCTGTAAATGTTATGACCTATCAGTTGACATTCCTTGGTACTGTCGCTAGGATACTCCAATTCTAGTGGCAGTGCTAAGAAATACCAACAGGTGTTTCTGGTACCATTACCGGGGATAGATTCTATCTCTATTCTTGGTAGTGATGCTAAGAAACGCTAACAATCGAACATGATCCGTCAGCTATATATGGCGCCCCAGTCGCCGTAACCTCGCTAGGGTGCTACAGTACCTTACTCTTACATGCCCCGACCTTGCCTATGTGGTCTAGCAGTTGTGCCTCTTCATGCATGAACCCCAAGAGCCGAATCTTGCCCTCGTCAAATGCATTCTCTGCTACATCAAGGGCACTCTTTGTGCTAATCTACACATTGGCACTGGTCCTGTTGCAGTCTCTCATAGCATACTCGATGCAGACTGGGTAGGGTGCCCTGACTCCCTCCATTCCACGACGAGCTACTGCGTCTACCTTGGTGACAACTTGGTGTCTTGGCTATCCAAGCATCAGACCACTCTCTGTCGCTCCAGTGCTGAAGCGAAGTACCATGCCATCACCCACGCCGTCGCCTAGTGCTGCTGGCTACGCCAGCTTCTCCGAGAGCTCCATCTATTGCTACTCTCTACCACGGTTGTCTTCTGTGACAACATCAATGTTGTATACATGACTATTAACCCCGTTCATAACCGACGAATCAAGCACATCGTGATCAATATTCACTTCATCTATGAGAAGGTCGCGCTTGGTGAAGTTCATGTTCTGCATGTGACGTCCTCGCATCAGTTCGCGGATATCATGACTAAAGGCCTACCTATATAGTTGTTCACTGATTTTTGTTCTAGTCTATGCATCAATGAACCTCCTGCCATGACTATGGGGGAGTGGGTGTTAGATATGTATATCTAGGGGTCTAATTGTAACTATACTGAAGTCCATTGTGCCTATATATGTGAGATCCACCCAACCAAGGGGTGTGAGGTGTTCTGCTATCTCTCTATATTCTCTTAGCTAAATGCCCTTTGAAGGTACACCATATAGGCACTAATCAGCTGTCATCAATACTTATTCTCTGCAAGAAAGGAAAAGACATTCATATTAAAGATAACACGTCAGAATATATTGTTCTATGGATAAGACTTTAGATGATCAACCAAACTTACTCGATAGATAAGTTAGGAAAAGACATTCATATTAAAGATAACACGTCAGAATATATTGTTCTATGGATAAGACTTTAGATGATCGACCAAACTTACTCGATAGATAAGTTATCATCGGCACTAATAAATTAACCCCCACCATTAGTATGTTGGATACGAAAAGAGATAATGAACCATCACATGTTCCAGCCACCCAATGAGATGCATGTCGTGCTAGAACGAGTGAAGGAACATGGGCGTTACGGAGTAATGCATAAGACCAATTTGCCAGCGGTTGAACTGGGGCACCACTGACACATCACCGGCTTGAGTAGCCACCTCGCCACAAACCCCAACACACGGCGGGGGAGGGGTAGGAAGAGTTGAGGCCTCAAAGGCCAGAGACATACTCGTTCCAAGCCATGAGTAGACGGGTTGCGATGATAGCGGAGATGGTGATACACTTGTACTTCACGCCTCCTATTCCAATAGTTGTAACTACTTGATATGTATGATATGTAGAATAAATCCATAATTCTATAACCCATTTTGCATGCAAAAAAGAAGAGAGAATATCACATTAGGGAACTCATGGGATGTAAATATGACTATTGATGATTGATAGTAGTAAAATAAAAAAATGTTACTCACGTGTTATTGTTTTGAACCAGCTGATGCCACTGAGTCCTAGGCAGGAACTGTAAGAAACCAAGAACTCTCCAGTAACCGTTGAGATCCATGTTGACAACCTTGTTGATTAGCTCCTTGTGCAGCCTCAATAGAAAATCAACACGATTGAAGATGGGTACAAAGAGGAATGATCTTGTCACAGGACACATTTGAAAGTCCTCATTTTCGAGCATCCTGAGCAATCCATCTTCAGCTTCAGCAATTGGCACTAGCGGCTGATTATTGAAGACGTTGGTCCTAATGAAGGCTCCTAGCAAACGTAGATTCAAGTTCCTCTATGTATTTCTTTGTTGCTCATAAGGAATGTTTGCAACATTTTGTCAACCATGTGGGCTTATTATGTTATTAGCAGAGAGCATGAGGAATGAAGGAAGAACAAGCAAAAAGACGAGAGCGACGAATTGACAAGGTCAGGTTTCCATATGTTTAAGTGTTTGGTTTATAAATTGCATAAGTCCTCTCCTCTCTTAAGTACTCTATTCCTATTACAACCACTCTGGGCCACACACACGCCTGTTGGGCTGTCGCTCCCATGCGGGCCTTGCACCTGCTTCTGGCAAAGGATCAGCTTCACTAGCTTTAGCATTGTCTGTTGTGTGACGAGTAGCGGTGCTCACATTTCCTCCCTCTTGAGAAACGTCATGCCCCCATGCCAGAGCATGGGGAAATTGTTGATGCAACTTCTCCAAAGGCTCCCACGTCACGAGAGATTCTGGCATATGGGACCACTTGATCAACCCTTGCTCCATGTGATGATTGCTCGAAGACCAGCGACGTTGGAGAACGTGTTTAGGGACATGAAACTCAACAAGTTTAGAAGGCAAGGAAGGAGTCACCGGTACAACGCCATGGGAACTCTTAAGATGGGACACGTGGAAGACGGGATGAATCACTGATGACTGAGGAAGATCCACACAGTATGCCACGGCCCCAATCTGTTCTAGCACGCGATAGAGGCCGAAGAAGCGGAAGGCGAGCTTCGGCGAAGAGCAGCGAGCCAACGAAGATTGAGCATTGGTTGCACCATCAGAAAGACTCAATCGCCAACAGTGAACTGGCGCTCAGAGTGGTGTTTTATCTGACTACCGTTTCATATGGGCTTGAGCGCAGAGCTTCTACAATTATAAGTCTTTTTCGTCCGTTTTCATCCCTATTTGTATCGGCATTTGGTAGGCATCAGGTCACATGCTACTCAGGGTGAGACACTTGCAGGTTGCCATTCTATTCATTTACTTCACGTTTCGCTGAGGTCTGGTTGTTCTAATTATGTGCTTGGATGTGCCATAGGACATCTCATTTCGCTGAGGTCTGGACGCCCAAAAACTGGATCTTGGCAATGGGCATTGATGATAACATTAAGAGAGTTATGGTAACCTGCTTCTCGTTTTGTTTCTGCCCTTTTGGGCATCATGGACTGGTTCACTCAAAAGAGCAATAATTTTGTTTTCCGCGTTTCTGTATGCATTGAGCGGTCAACATTCGTGTCATACATTTGAATTTTGCAGGAAGGTATGGAATTTTCGATGAAGATCTCCCCTAAGGAACTGGTCAAGATTAGCAGCAGACCATGACTGCCTTATGCTTAAGCTTGTGCACTGGTTGCAGCGGGAAGCTATCGGCTACAGCCTAGTGATTATGCTAGGTTGATTCAGGACCAAACGTTTATAGACTGTTAGCAAATACACAGATGAACTAAATGTAAGAAGGCACGGAAGAATGTTGTTTTTCCCAGCAAGTTACTACTCCTAAGTGATAGTGGAAATCTAGAAAGATGAAGATAGCACATTTCTCTCTTGAGGTTGGAGGCACATTTCTCTCTTGAGGTTGGAGGCTGGATAGTGGATAGGGTTCTTTTTTTAGTAGTCCTTACGTCCACAAAAGAATACAATTATAGGATCCATGCCAGTCAAACCAACTCAATTTTGACCAAGTTTATAATAAATAGTATTAGTATTTACGTCTCTAAATAAATTTACTATAAAAATATATTCTATAACTATTCTAATGGTACTTAATTGTATCATGAATGTTAGTAACTTTTTAAATAAATTTAGTCAAAGTTTAAACTGTTTGACTCCTCGAAACGTGAGAATTGCATTCTTTTATCGATGGAGGGAGTACTAATAGAAAGAGTAGTACAATCTCTTTGTGGTGTAACTAGTACAAGGCGCGCGCCCTCGCGCACGTTGATGGACAGAGGAAAAAAATTAGGTTGTAGTACATAATCTGTCATGTAACACATTTAGTTTGTCTAGGAACTATCGACCATGGTGGATGATGTAATAGTCTATTATTGATACATTGTCATGTAACACATTTAATTTGTCTAGCAACCATCGACCATGGTGGATGATTTAATAGTCTGAAGCATACATTGCCCTTTTCCGACAGCGTCTGATTAGCGAGAAACAAGCTCGCCAAAGAAAGAAACACTAGATTTGAGTATGCAAACCACTCTAAGGCCTCACATATGGACGTCGCCTGGCTACAAAGGAACTGAGGCAGTTTGACGTTACCATCGTGGATCGCCGTTGGTTGTCGCGGTCGATCAAGAGACAGCATGGCCTCGATGGACATGTGCTGGTTCCTAGAAAGGAACAGAGAATTTGATAAGTGCTCTTTATACATAGAACTGAATTAGTGAAGCTAAAATAATGAAACAATGTAATATAAAGCTGCATCTTTAATAGGATACAGAAAATTATGAATCAAATTTTGTATTGATCTATATTTGGACCAAATAAAACTCATAAGTAAATTTACTTATTATTTTCAATATACTTGGTGAGCACAACCTATATAATTTCGTAACATGTACAAAAGATCGCCAGGCAACACCAGGAAACGTTGCCCTGCTTAGCAAACCTATTTTAAGTAAAGGTAAAATGGGAAATCAGATTCGTAGAATTTACAACTACAGACAATATGATATGTGAACTTTGGAAATTTTGGCAAAAAACAGAACTTCCAAAGAAGTGTGTGCTAAGCGTGTTGGGGGTAGAGAAAACTAACGCAAACGCATTGATCCAACAACTGAATCAAGATAGTACATGGAGTAAGTAGCAAGTAGGCTGAGTAAACAGGCACACAATAAAATGTATCATAGAAAGCAGCTCAGGGCTATGGACCGCATTCGCAGTCACTTGAAAACCAACTGAGGGATAGACTGGGGAAACATACTCACGAACCACAATGTTGTTGCGCCTAGCTGATGAAGCAGCCATTCTCAAACCTGATCAAATATAGGGCATTTTGTGAATGAATGATCCAGCAGAAACAAAATCTGATATCTGAATGAACGATTTGTAGATAATATGGTGTTAGATTGAGGGAAGTATAGAGCCATCGCTCCTAATTGGTATTTATTTCTAATTTGGATTGCCGGTACTCGTGGCTGCGGAGGGTTGTTCAGTGTACTGTAGGAGGATAAGCATGTATAATTGCAATATTCTCTGTGGAGGCACTTAGGCAAAGTGGTGGGAAAGGGCTATAGTAAGGAAATGGATTTCGTGGAAGTGGCACATGAAGAAAAGGTGGTTTTCATGGAAGGAACACATGAAGGGAACCTCTGTTTGCACTGTACAATTACTGTGACAATAACTGAGAGAATACTGTACCAAACACAGATGTGTAACACGGCTATTGCCCATTAGCACTATACCGTGGTACACACTGAAGTATCAATGTGCCAAAATACAAGCCACGAACACTTAACTTTATTCTGCAGCGAAAGCCGGTAAAAAAGTGGCATGACTGCCTAACGATTGAATTAAGCGAGGAAACGCGTCTCATGTCGAATGAATGTGTAAACAAAAAGTTTGCTTGCCTGTACAGCAGCATATGTTTCATTCTTCCTGATCCATGAGTTCATGACCCCATATTCCATCTTGACAAACAAAGATCGACCTGAAAAAGGTGAAACAAAGTGTTGCCCAGATATGAACTAGATCTGATCTAGAGCAAAGCTCAGAGGGCAGCTTGGCCTGTGGCCGCTTGGATTGAATTAGAAAATGGCAAAAACATCTCTCTGTTTACAATGGTGTGCTGCTGCTTTATAGAGCAGGGCAGCACCTGGTATATTCTTGCATAAAGCAAGATGTCTTTAGCTACTTGGTTGCCAAGGCTTCTCCATGACCAACTTGGGAGCCAAGGCACCTCCTAACTGCAGTAAAGTAAAAGTGCAGAAATTAAGATACAAGTATTTAGGCTTAACCATCAATCTCCCCCTAAGCCTAGTACTGAGTGATCTGCTTCAAGTCAATCCTCCTCCTCATCTCCTGAAACTTGGCCTTGCCTAGGGATTTGGTCAGAATATCGACGAGCTGATCAGTAGTGGCGATTCCAGACATTCTCTGATGAAGTGTGAGGTGCTTGCTTCTGTCATGGAAGACTGGATTCTTTGCCAAGGCAAGGGCAGACTTGCTGTCCACCTTCAACTCCACCACCTCCACCTTCTTGCCCAGGAGCTCCTCGAGCAGCCTAGACAGCCACAGGGCTTGTGTTGCAGCAGTAGTGGTGGCAATGTACTCTGCCTCGCAGCTAGACAGAGCCACCACCTTCTGCTTGATGGATTACTAGCTGACCAAGCAGTCACCCAAATAGAACATGGTTCCACTGGTGCTCCTGCTTGTATCGATGTCACCGGCGAGATCACTGTCGTAGTAGACGACGAAGCACGCCGTGCCGGGAGCCCTTCTGTAGTGGAGACCGTAGTCCAGGGTCCCGGCCACATAGCGCAGCACGCGCTTGACAGCCTGCTGATGCTCCATATTGGGCCGCTCCATGAAGCGACTCAAGTACCCGACAGCGAACGCCAGGTCCGGCCGAGTGTGCACAAGGTACCGCAGGCTGCCGACGAGCCGCCGGTAGTGCGTAGGATCCACCTCCTCCGCCTTGCTCTCCCTGCTGAGTTGCAGCTTCTCCTCCATTGGTGTGGTGGCTGGATTGCAGCCCGCCATCTCTTCCAGCTCGAGAATGTGCTTGGCATAGTGTTCTTGGCGGAGGGTGGTGCCATTGGCATCCTGGCGCACCTCGACGCCGAGGTAGAAACAGAGGAGACCGAGGTCGCTCATGTCAAACTGCTCCTTCATCATGGCCTTGAAGCCCTCCACTTCTCCTAGATCGACGCCGGTGATGATGAGGTCATCGACATAGATGCCGACCAGCAGGACAGTGCGCCCGCTGCCCCGCCGGTACACCGCTGCCTCGTGCGCGCTCTGCTGGAAGCCCATCTGCTTCAGGGTGGCGTCCAGCTACGCGTTCCAGGCACGCGGCGCTTGTCTTAGCCCGTAGAGCGCCTTGCGCAGGCGGTACACCTTGCTTTCTTCTCCGGCGATGGCGAAGCCTGGTGGCTGGCGCACGTACACCTCCTCTTTGAGGTCACCGTTGAGGAATGCGGACTTTACGTCCATGTGGTGCACCTTCCATCCTTCTTGGGCCGCCAGGGCGAGGAGAACCCGCACGCACTCCATCCTCGCCACCGGTGTGAACGCATCGTCGTAGTCGATCCCCTCCTGTTGGACAAAACCTCGCACCACCAACCTCGCCTTGTGCTTGGTCACCATCCCCTTCTCATCCTTCTTGAGCTTGAACAATCATTTCAGCGAGATCGGGCAGTGGCCAGTGGGCAGGTCGACAAGCTCTCATGTCTTGTTCTTCTCCATAGACTCGAGCTCTTGCTTCATGGCAGCCTCCCACGCTAGATCGCCCTTGGCTTCCGTGTAGTTGGTTGGCTTGCCGGCGTGTGTGAGGTGGAGCTGGGCAAAGAGACGAGGAGCCAAGCCTAGAGGTGACTCGTCGCCGATGATGTTGGTCACCGTGTGGTAGCAGATTGGCTCGTCATCGTAGAACACGTTGGGCCGATCTTCATCGCCCTCCAGCGACGTGGTGAGCTCGATCTGGGATGTGCTCGGAGTCGTTGCTGCCGTTGGTGTGCCTTCGAGCTCCCCCGGAGCCGGTGATTGCGACGTGGTCAGAGCGCTCGACGTGGTCGGAGCACTTGACGTAGTCAGAGCATCCAACGTGGTCGGGGCACGCAGCGTGGTCGAAGTAAGGTGCTCAATGATGAAATCCTCATCCACCGGAGCTAGACTCCCTCCTTCCTTGTTCTAGTCCCACCCGCGACTCTCGTCGAAGACGACGTCGCGTGAGACCCGCACATGCTGAGTTGCAGGGTTGAGGACGCGATATACCTTGGCGCCGTCCGCATACCGTCTAGTTCGTCCTCTCCACGACGTCGTTCTGCTGCGGTGAGTAGGGGGCACTATAATGGCGCTCAATGCCCTCCTCCACACAGTAGGCCACAAACTCGGCGACGGTGAACTCGCGCCCATTGTCAGTGCGCAGCGCTCGGAGCTTCTGCCTGCTCTTCTTCTCCGCCACGGCCTGGAGATGCTTGACGGTGTCCACGGTGGCATCCTTGGTGGTCAGCAGCGCCACCCACATATACCGCGTGGTGTCGTCGACCAGCAGTAGGAAATAGCGCTTGCCGCCGGGAGTTGCCAGTGAGATGGGCCACAAAGATCGCCGTGGATGAGCTCTAGCGGGTCTTGTGTGTGGTACTGGGCTTTAGCCGGAAATGGGGTGCGGCGGTGCTTGGTGATGATGCACGTGTCGCAGAATTGGCCGATGTGGTCGATCGTCGGCAGCCCGCGCACCATGTCATCCCTGGCGAGCTGACGAAGCGCGTCGAAATGGAGATGGCTGAAGCGCTCATGCCAGCGCCACGCCTCATCGTCCTTGCACACAGCGAGGCAGAGCGGCTTGGCCGTGTTGAGGTGGAGGATGTAGAGGCGATTGGCGCCGCGATGGACCTTGACGAGCAGCTGCTTGCGTCGATCCTAGATCCTCAACACGCCATCCTCAATCTCCACCTTCGAGCCTCCCTCGTCCAACTGACCGAGGATCATGATCAAGTTGCGGAGCGCCGGGATGTAGTAGACGCCATGGAGCACCCGGTGCTCGCCCGTCTTGGCCTCAAAGATGATGGACCCAACGCTGTGGGTCTCCACCTTTGACTCATCGCTGAACCACACTATGCCTTTGGCCGAAGTGTCTAGATCGGTGAAGAGCTCGTGATGTCCCGTCATGTGGTGGGTGGCGCCGGTGTCCAGGTATCATCCGTCAAGCTTGTCACTGTTGGTGCAGGTGTTGAGGAAGACATGGGTCTGTGGCTCGTCGAGGTTCAGGTTGGCACCGGCGGCGAAGAGGGTCGGAGCTAGGCGCTTGTCGTCGCTCCCTACTTCATCCAGCTCGGGGAAGCCGTGTGCGGAAAATAGAGTAGCGTCCTCCATGCGCCACTATGCCAACTTGCTCATGATTTCCATGATCACGCCGCGGATGGGGGCAGTCCCTGGCCCAGTGGCCGGCGCGGTTGTAGTTGAGGCAGAGGTCATTGCGATTCGCCCTGCGTTTGCCGTCCGCACCTCCTGCCCTATCCGCTTGCGCCCCGCCGCCACCTCCAGCTCCTCCGCTGTCGCGGTCGCCGCGCGGCTTGTTCTTCTTGCCACTGCGGGGATGCCGACGATGATCCTTGGATGGCCTGGCACCTTCCTTCTTCTTTTAGTCGAAGGCCCCGCCACTGCTCGGCGGTGTATAGCAGCTTGCTGCTTACAGCGGTGGAGTCATATTATGGCGCCTGCTCTCGGACCTAGACCGACTTGAGCCGCCTGGTGACGTCCTTAGTGGTGACCTGCTCAAAATCTAGCAGTGTCTCGATCGAATTAATGATCTGTGCGTACCTCTTTGGCATGCTCTGGAGAAACTTCTCGACGGCGCACTCCTCCGTGAGGTCGATGTCGCCGTTGCGCGCCATCTCGCCCATCAGGTTGGTCATCCACATGGCGAAGTCCTCGACTTGCTCACCGGGTTTAAAGGTGAGACCTTCCCACTCTCCTCTAAGCCGCTGCAGCGTGGCGCGGTGCACGCGCTCGCCGCTGATCCACCGTAGCGCGATGGTTGCCGCGACGTCGAGAGGCACGACAGCGTAGAGGGCCTCTAAGGCCCGGCGATCTTCGTTGTACTCGACGTCACCGATGTGGACCACCTCCCAGAGTTGCCGCGCCTGCAGCTTCACCTTCATGAGGAGGCTTCACTCGTGGTAGTTGCTCTTGGTGAGCATCGACCATGGCGTGCCGGCCCTAGAGTCGCGGTAGACAATCTGCTGCACTAGCGATCACCCGTGACGTCCTCGGCGCCGACGGGCTACGGCGATGCGGACTGAGTGACCTCCCTCCCGCTGACGCCGCGTCCTCCTGCTCCATCTCCGCGTGAAGTGCAGCAGCGGCTGCTACCACGGCCTGAGCCGTGGCTACTGCCTACTGGGTGGTGGCGGCCGCCGCCGCAGCCGCTGCCTCAGCGGCAACAAGGCACGTCGCGCGGTCACCCGCTCCAGCCCCTGCTCCACTAGCGCCTCCACCCAGAGGGTTGATGACCACTCCTCCTCTAGCAGTGGCCGCTGTGGTGGTACGCGCTCTGGAGCTCTCGATGGACATGGCAGCGGCGCTCTAGGCTACGCTCTGATATCAATTGTTACCCAGATATGAACTAGATCTGATCTAGAGCAAAGCCCAGAGGGTAGCTTGTCCTGTGGCTGCTTGGATTGAATTGGAAAATGGCAAAAGCATATCTCTGTTTACAATGGTGTGCTGCTGCTTTATAGAGCAGAGCAGCACCTGGCATATTCTTGCATAAAGCAAGATGCCTTTAGCTACTCCATGACCAAGGCTTCTCCATGACCAACTTGGGAGCCAATGCACCTCCTAACTATAGTAAAGTAAAAGTGCAGAAAGTAAGATACAAGTACTTAGGCTTAACCATCACAAAGATCAGCATAGGTAGCTGATTACCTAAGGCACAAGATTATCATCTATGACCTATCAATGTGTCATTACAGAGCACAGCCACTGGGCAATCCTTTTATCATCTTTGGTTTGAAAGGAAGGAACATTATCACTTTGTCATAATACTAAAAGGGAGAGCATACATACTGATTGCAGCTCTTCACTTCCTCATAACCAAACGACCCGTAGATATCAAGGCTGCATCGAAGACTAACTCATCAAGAGTAGCACTTGTTACAATCAATGGTTGCAGGTTTTTAATTGATGTGCATGGTGTATTTCATCTAACCAAAACATGCAGGACAAGAACATACTGTTGAAGCAAGCTCACTGTAATCGTGTCAATAAGTATCTTCATGTAGTTGCGTTTAGACTTGGCATTAGTTTGTTTTTAGTAACACATGTCATGGTTGTTTAGCATAGAATCAGGGCAGGCTGGTGATGTGCGAGGTCGTGCTCTAACCGCTTCTTCTGTAACTCCCCTGTCATGGCCATAGGCTCGCATGTCTTAAGGGTGCTGAGAATCCCGGCACACCTCACAGCTGTGGAACCGTGACAGGGTGGAGGGCGAAAGCCCATGTATCAAAACCTTTTAGAATGCAACCATAAGTGCTGCACATCGCAGTGTGTAAAAAAACAACTTTGTGTTCATCGTTCTCCCTGCGCGCTCTCTCTCTCTCGCTCTCGGGTAGGGTTCTAGTGTTCGTGGTCACCACCTGCCGGTGCCGCGGCATCGCCGGAGCTTTGGTTCTAACATTTTGGTATCAGAGCCGGTTCATGTACGCTGGTGGATCGATAAGTCCCCCGCGTGAACCATCGAGGAAGAAGAGAGTTATCCCAAGAAGATCGGCGCCGGAGAAGATGACTGGAGAAGGGACGTCGAGCTTCGGATCCGGCGTCAAGGAAAGTTCACTGGTCTGGCCAATGCTGGATCAGGCGAACTACGCCGAATGGGTGATGATCATGCAGTGCAATCTAGAAGCATTGGAGATCTAGCATGTGATCGATCCAGGCACCGACGTGAAGCGCGCGCATGATCGTCAGGCCATGGCAGCGCTCCTGCGATCTGTGTCGCGTGACATGTGGCAGATGCTGGGGCAGAAGAAGATGGTGAAGGAGGCTTGGGAGGCGGCTGAGATGATGCATCTCGGCGCTGATCAGGTCAAGGAGGTGAAGGCCCAGATGTTGCTGCCCGAATTCGAGAACGTCACGTTCAAGGACGGTGAGTCCATTGATGAGTTCAGCATGCGGATCTCCAACCTCACCGCCGAGCTCAAGACCATGGGGGAGACCATGGAGGACTCACGCGAGATCAAGAAGTTTCAGCGTGTGGTGCCCTCGCGGTTCAGCCCTATGGTCATCACAATCGAAATGTTTTGCGACATGAAGAAGATGACCATGGAGGAGCTGGTGGGGCGGCTGCGCGC
This sequence comes from Saccharum hybrid cultivar R570, assembly GCA_038087645.1. NCBI lineage: Eukaryota > Viridiplantae > Streptophyta > Magnoliopsida > Poales > Poaceae > Saccharum > Saccharum hybrid cultivar. Next base: position 63,898 of record JAQSUU010000071.1, on the reverse strand, counting down.
GGCGGAGGAACGCCTCAATGATAAGGTCAAGCAAACCGTCGACAAGATGGGCCGCCTCTTACTGGCCGAGGAGGACTGGTTGGAGAAGCACAAGCACCGCTTCCAACAAGGTCCAAAAGAAGGCGGCAGCGGCTCCAGCAGTGGCGGCTACAACGGTGGACGCGGCAGCCATGGTGGCCGTGGTGGTCACCACCGAGGCAAGGCACTAGCGCGCGGCGAGAACAATGGCGGCGAGGAGGTCAAACTCACCTCTGAAGGCACGCCAAGGCGCAAAGGGCGGTGCCGAAACTGCAACATCTACGGGCACTATGAGCAGGACTACAAGCGGCCCAAGAAGGAGAAGAAGAAGGATGTGAAGCAGCAAGAGGCCAATGTTGCTGTTGGGGACGGTGTTCACGGTGGTGTACTCATGTTGGCCGAGTGCGACGTCATCGATCACGGTGACAAGGCACTCCAGACAGTCCATCTGTTAGAGAAGATCACTCCTGCTGAAGTCCCTGATGGAGTGTGGGTGTTGGACACTGGTGCCAGCAACCATATGACAGCCACCAGGTCGACACTGACACAGCTGGACATGGGGGTGCGCTGCACTGTCAGGTTCGGCGATGGATCACGCGTCGAGATCGAAGGGCTTGGCTCCATGGTGACGAAAGACCGTCAGAATGGTCACAAGGTATTGACAGACGTTTACTATATTCCTAAGCTTAAAAGTAACATAGTAAGTCTGGGTCAGTTAGAAGAAAAGGGCTTTGCTGTTACCTTGGGGAATGGGAGGCTATGCGTATTTGATCAAGATGGCACACTGCTCATATCTGCACCTAGAACAACAAATAGGATGTACCTTGCTAAGTTTGGACTGGCACCACCAATCTGTTTGCTTGCACAAGTAGAGAACCAGTCATGGCTTTGGCATGGCAGATATGGCCATTTGAATTTTAAGGCTTCGAGCGACCTTAGTGCAAAAGAGATGGTTCAAGGAATGCCAATTATCAAAAGGGGTGTAGAACAAATTTGTGATGGGTATGTCTTGGGGAAACAGTACATAATACCATTCCCAAAACAGTCAAGTTTCAGAGCAAAAAACAACCTTGAGCTAGTGCATGCTGATTTATGTGGGCAAATATCACCTAAGTCCTTGGGGGTGCTTCTTACTTCCTGTTGGTGGTAGATGACCATAGTAGATTCATGTGGGTAGAGTTTCTTAAGACAAAAGATCAAGCTCTGGAATGCTTCAAGAAGATAAAGACCAGAGCAGAGATTGAGTGTGACAAGAGGCTCAAGAGATTAAGAACAGATAGAGGGGGTGAATTCATCTCTAGTTTGTTTACTATTTTCTGCAATGACAATGGTATCAAGCATTTCACTACCACACCTTACACACCCCAACAGAATGGAGTGGTTGACAGGAGGAACCAAACTGTGGTAGAAATGGCTAGATGTATGTTAAAGGCAATGAAAGTACCTGCTGCATTCTGGGGTGAAGCTGTTTGTGCTGCAGTTTACACTTTGAATAGGGCCCCACCAAAAGCCTAAACAATATGACTCCATTTGAAGCCTGGCATGGAAGAAAGCCAAGTGTGGGTCATCTGAGAATTTTTGGGTGCACTACAAGTGTAAAGATAGCTGGTCCAAACCTATCAAAACTGTCAGACAGGTCAAAGAAAATGGTTTTCATAGGCTATGAAATAGGAACCAAGGGATATAGGTTATGTGATCCCTCTACTGCTAAGTTAATGATGAGCAGGGATGTGGTGTTTGCTAAGAATGAACCATGGTCTTGGGACAGCATAGTTGACAGTGCAGTGCAACAGCCAGATAGTTTCATCGTTGAGTATGAAATGTCTGACCAAAATCTGACAACAGCTGGTACAGCAGTAGAACAGCAGCAACATGATGCTGATCAGGTGCAGCAAGGGCCAGCTGATGATGTAGATGGTGTGAATGATGATGTGTCATCTCCAAACTCTCAACACACTCCAGAACCGGCACAAGCACACAATCATGGATGGGCAACTCCACCAAGCCAGTACTCAGACAGTTCAACTGAAGGGTCTGTCAGATTTAGAACTGTGACTGATTTGCTTGACTCAACTGATGAAGTGCTTGACTATGAGTACAGTGGAGTATGCATGTTGGGAGCTGATGAACCAAGAGATGTTGAACAAGCACTTGAAGAAAAATACTAGAAAGATGCTATGGATGCAGAAATGCAGTCCATTCTGCAGAACCAAACATGGACAGTTTTAGAATTGCCTAAGGGCCATAAAGCCATAGGACTGAAATGGGTGTTCAAGGTGAAGAGAGACCCTGCTGGTAACATTATGAAACACAAGGCAAGGTTGGTTGCAAAGGGTTATGCACAGATCCAAGGAGTTGACTATGATGAAGTGTATGCTCCTGTTGCAAGGCTTGAAACTGTGAGATTCTTTCTAGCTTTGGCAGCACAAGGAGAATGGGAGGTCCACCACATGGATGTGAAATCAGATTTTCTAAATGGTGAGCTCCAAGAAGAGGTGTATGTTCAGCAACCACCTGGGTTCTCTGATCCAAAAGCACAGGGAAAAGTTCTAAAGCTCAAAAAGGCACTCTATGGTCTCAAACAAGCTTCAAGAGCTTGGAATGCAAGACTGATCAAGAACTGTATAAATTGGGTTTTGTGAGAAGCATGGAAGAAAATGTTGTTTACAGAAAGGGTTCAGGCATGTCACTTCTGTTTGTGGGAGTTTATGTAGATGACTTAATCATCTGTGGGCCAGACAGCAGGTTAGTTGCTGCATTCAAGCAACAGATGAAGAAAAGTTTTGACATGAGTGACCTTGGCTTACTTAGCTACTATCTGGGGCTAGAAGTGAAGCAGAAGTCTGGAGAAATCTCAATATGTCAAAGTGCATATGCTGAAAAAATTCTGGAAATATCAGGAATGAAGAATTGCAACCCTGTTGACACTCCAATGGAACAGCATCTGAAACTGTTGCCAGGCAAACCAGAACTGGTGTCCAATGCCACTAAGTACAGAAGTATTGTGGGCAGTCTGAGATACTTGGTGAACTCAAGACTTGACCTTGCTTTCTCTGTAGGCATGGTGAGCAAGTTTATGGAATCCCTAAACTCTGAACACTGGTGTGCTATCAAGAGGATTCTCAGATATGTTGCAGGGACCACCAAGCTGGGGTGCAGATATGTCAAAGGGAGAAGCAATGAGCTGCTTAGCTATACTGATAGTGATCATGCAGGAGACTTGGAGAAAAGGAAAAGCACATCAGGGGCTGTATTCTTCTTGGGTGGCAACATTATCACTTGGAGTTCACAAAAACAAAAGGTGGTGTCATTATCATCTTGTGAATCTGAGTATATTGCTGCTGCTTTAGCAGTCTGTCAGGGTGTTTGGCTGAGCAGGCTCCTAGCTGAACTGACACACTCCAATGTAAAGAAGTTCAGACTTATGATCGATAACAAATCTGCTGAAGAGCTGAGCAGAAATCCTGTGTTCCATGAGAGATCCAAGCACATTGATACTAGATATCACTTTATCAGGGAAGCTGTAGCCGATGGTGTTGTTGATCTGTAGCATGTGAGCACTGATAACCAGTTGGCCGATATTCTGACAAAGCCATTGCCGAGGATCAGGTTTGCTGAAATGAGGAGGCAGCTGGGAATGATAAGAGTTGATCACGATTAGGAGGTGATTTGTTGAAGCAAGCTCACTGTAATCGTGTCAATAAGTATCTGCATGTAGTTGCATTTAGACTTGGCATTAGTTTGTTTTCAGTAACACATATCATGGTTGGTTTAGCGTAGAATCAGGGCAGGCCGGTGATGTGCGAGGTCGTGCTCTGACCGCTTCTTCTGTAACTCCCCTGTCATGGCCGTAGGCTCGCATGTCGTGAGGGTGCCGAGAATCCCGGCGCACCTCACAGCTGTGGAACCGTGATGGGGTGGAGGGCAAAAGCCCGTGTATCAAAACCTTTTGGAATGCAACCATAAGCGCTGCGCATCACAGTGTGTAAAAAACAACTCTGTGTTCATTGTTCTCCCTGCGCTCTCTCTCTCTCTCTCTCGCTCTCGGGTAGGGTTCTAGTGTTCGCGGTCACCACCTGCCGGTGCCGCGGCGTCGCCGGAGCTTTGGTTCCAACACATACATCTCTGGCTCTGCTATAACCGAGACAAGTGTAATTTTGGTGACAAGAACTAGTGAGGATAAATGGATATTCATCTCTCGATGTTCAAACTGAGATATGTCTAATTAATTCATCAGGTAAATAATAATAAACGAGGAGATTCATCAACTGACAGCAAAAGGAGACCAGTCTAATTCAGATGAATATGTACCAGTATCCAGTGAGTAGGACATCCATCAGAAGACAATCAATCAAACAAAAAATGCAGACCTCAACCACAATATTAAGTAACTATTAAGACATATCTCAGTTTGAACATCGAGAGATGAATATCCATTTATCCTCACTAGTTCTTGTCACCAAAATTACACTTGTCTCGGTTATAGCAGAGCCAGAGATGTATGTTCTTGTCCTGCATGTTTTGGTTAGATGAAATACACCATGCACATCAATTAAAAACCTGCAACCATTGATTGTAACAAGTGCTATTCTTGATGAGTTAGTCTTCGATGCAGCCTTGATATCTACGGTTGTTTGGTTATGAGGAAGTGAAGAGCTGCAATCAGTATGTATGCTCTTCCTTTTAGTATTATGACAAAGTGATAATGTTCCTTCCTTTCAAACCAAAGATGACAAAAGGATTGTCCAGTGGCTGTGCTCTGTAATGACACACTGATAGGACATCCATCAGGTAAATATTAAGTAACTATATTTCCAAAGTTACCAAAGTGCTAGAGCTCATACAACCAGAATATTAACCATCCTTCATACTGTGCAAATTTGAAAATGGATAAAGATAGCTTTGACAAATTTAAATGGATCCATATTTACATTGACACTAATCTACGAATGCATAAGAGCTGAGTTTTGACCTTACAAAAAAGAGCCGAGTTTTTACATGATCATTTCAAACAACAGACAACCAAAATAATGGTCATTCATTCCTGCTTTGCAAATTTGCAATGCAAATTAAGATAGGTTTCATAGAAAAATAGGTCTATAACTATCTTGACACTATTCTGTGAACACATAAGAGCTGAATTTTTTTATGATTCATTCAGACAAGAAGATGCTACACAGATGCTAGGAAATTAACTACAGCCACAAGGCTACATAATCATAATCATCAATGTATTGGTATCACATAACTTCTTGTGGAAATGGTTCTGTCAAACAAAGGCAGACCATCAATGGGCATCCAAGCTAAGAACACAGAAAGTAGGAAAGCACCTAGTACTGTAGCGGGCAAACTAAACTTTCATGGCAGACAATAGGATAGAACACATGGTCAGGGTAATCTGGGGTAGCCTCCTGTGATGATGAGGGTCTCAAACGCTGCTGTCTTGGGGTCATAGTATCCAGTGGCGGAGCCAGAAACTATGGATAGGGGGGCCGGTCGAACAGTTTTAACCATAAAATAATTGAGTGTAGCTTATTTGTTTGAATTTTTATATTATGGATGGGCTCATTCAAAGATAAAATACAAATTTGTGTGATTTTGTTGTTCAGAAGCCATCAAAAAATATATGACAAAAGCTTTTATTATATCTTTCTAATATGGATTATTGAATTATATACTACCTAAAATTTTTTTTGCTGTGATGTTGGTGGGGGGGGGGGGGGGGGGGGGGGCCTGGCTCCGCCAGTGATAGTATCCGTCCATCTGTCGGGTCAACAGCCAATGGTGCAGCCTTCTCTGGTAACTCGTCAAGCACTATATGATACTCCATTAACCAGATGCCATCATCTTTCATCATCCATAGATCGATCGTGTTTCTGCTCTGACCTGAATATGAAATACAGAGTGTACCATAGAGCTCGAGGATGGTCATATGTCCAACGCCATGGGTGCATGGTGGACCTTGCAGGACTTCAAATTCCTGTCTTGACATCGAACGCAACGATTTCACATGTCGCAGAAACAGGTCCAAGATTAGGCTCTACTATCCAGTAGATATTGCCATTGACAAAGGTCGGTTGTACGGCAGCTACTGGTCTAGGAGGAGGGTCTATTGGACGCCACTCCTCGCCGTTCACATGCTTCATACATCACTTCAGCTCATAAGATCTTGTTTCTAGGTTCTTATCTTTGTAGTTGATATGCACCAAGACATGCTCGTCAACCTCAGCCCAATACGACCAGCGAAGAACGTGTCGTCGCTGTCATCAAATGTTATGGGCTGACGGTACCTCATGATAGGATTGGATATGAAATCCGTTCCAGACCAACTCCCCACATTAAGGCCGTGGTAGGGCTGGGAGCACACAACAAACTCTAGCGGCAGTGGCATTAGTAATCTTGGATCACGAATGCATTCCTCTAGATGCACATAGTGACCCAAGCTAGGGTCGATGATGAACATGATATGTGGGCTCCTCTCGAAGTTTGCATGGATGGCATGCGACCGGACGAAACAATCACTCATGATCATTTTCCACGCCACTCCCTGCAGACCATTCTCAGCTCCTAAAGCGAGCGTGCTGGCAGCCACTTGAGGATGTTGAACCAAGCTGCGGTTGTTGGCGATGAGAAGATCATGTCCTCAATTGTGCGGCCCAGGGGCACGAGACTCTCCTCATATAGACCGATCGTCGGTAAACAGTTAACCTGCACAGCTCCCAATGATGGTATCCTCCGGCATGAATAGAATCTCTGTTTCGCCACCGCCATTGGAGTCCACTGCAAACACCTTGCAAGAGCCTGTCCCAAACATGATCTTCAGAGCACCAACATGTTAGGAGATGCTTATGGTACGGAATGGGCCGGTGAGTACGTACGTGGGCTGGTATACAGGCTCTAGGCCCAAGCAAGGCAGGTGGACAGATTACATAAGGCACAGCAGACATCAGGAAGGGATCATCGAACATTACAGAAGCCAACTCATCTTCTTCCGCTAGCTACTGTTCCTCTTCCCCATCTCCCTATTCCTCTGTACCTAGCCTCCTGCTTCTCTTTCTCTCTCCGATTTCCCCCTGCTTGCTACTTTCCTCAACTCCATCTCTTATTGTATCGGTTACCTGGGATCAGTGATTGCGTTCTATCCAGTGGGTTGCTAACACAACAGCCGAGTAATATACACTTACTGGGGCAATCCAGAGTGACTTGAGAAGCATGGGCTCGGATTTCGGCCACGCAATCCGATCAAAGCTTCTCCCACCGGGCTTCCTTGTGGTAATAAACACATAGAACTAAAGGATCGTCACTGTCCGGCTCCCCATGGCACACACAAACGTCCGTCTAGCTCTGTGAGCACGGACTGTTGAGGGACAGCGCCCAGACCCGCACGACAACCACCGTCGCTGACCAGTGCTAGTGTGCAGTGACCACGCGCACGGTGCGCGCACCTAGAGCGCCCACGATGTACACTAGCCATAGGCAGTTGCCAATTGAGCAACACTTGTTGTAACTCATATATATATACACATCAGAGACGAATGAAATCGTTGTTGGCTCCTCTATATTCTTTCTACATGGTATCAGATAGCTCAGGTTGATATTCTTCTCGACAACCGCCGCTGCTCATCTCCGGCGACCTCGCCACCATGCCCACCATGGATGACAATCCACTCTTCGATGCCGACCAGTCTGATACCTCCTCCGAGGCCTCCTACACCTCTTCCGTCGCCATCGACGGCTCCACTGCCAACACCCCTCCCACTTCATTTCTTCAAACCGTGAACATCAAGAATCATGTTCCGGTTCTTCTCGAGCTCGCCGAGCCGAACTACGATGAATGGCGTTGTTTCTTCGACGCATTCCTCGGCAAGTTCGGGCTTACTTCCCATGTCTCCTCGCCGCCCACCTCGGCTCAGCGCCACGATCTAGATTGGCGCATCGTCGATCAGTGTGTGCTGAGTTGGTTATACAACTCGATCTCCAAGGACGTCCGCGCCATCGTCCGGTCTCCCCACGCCACCGCCTACCGCGTCTGGGACGGCATCAACGCTCAATTCCGCGACAATAAACTACATCGCGCCGTCTACCTCGAGTCCAAGTTCAGGAGCCTTGTCCAGGGAGACATGGACATCACACAGTACACCGGGCGGCTCAAGCAACTCACTGATGCTCTTCGTGATGTTGGTCAGCCAGTGCACGAGACGAGCCAGGTGCTCAACATGTTGCGCGGCCTCAGCTCCAAATATCGCCACGCCATCCCCGTGATCACGGTGAGGGAGCCGCCGCACACCTTTCTCTCGGCGCGTTCCTACTTGCTGCTGGAAGAGAAGTACGATCGTGAGCATGACAAGACCGCCGCACAGCATGCCCTCATCGTCGTGGGGAGTTCCAAGAACACAAGCGCCGGCAGCAGCTCTAGCGCACCTCCTGCTCCCAACCCCGCGCCTGGCACCGGCGGCTCTACTTCACGCACTAACGGCACCACGTTGCACAACAACGGTTCCGCACCGCGCAACGACGGCTCCTACCATGGCGGCCATGGTCGTGGCCGCAACCGCGGGCGTGGCCGCGGGTACAACAATCAAGGTGGCGGTTCCTACAACCAGGGGCATGGATCTCTGGCCTGGCCTCCCGGTGTCAACCCTTGCACCGGGATGGTCCAAGCCTGGCAGATGTCGTTCCGGGCACCCGCTGCCGACGTCCTCGGTCCACGTCCTGGCACACCCCCATAGCAGGCGTACTATGGCGGCGTGCCTCCTCCTGACCCGAGCGTGTACAGTGCTTCACCATCCTCGGCAGACGTTTGGAATCAGCAAGCTCTCCTCGCTGCCTTGAACATCGCGGCCAGCTCACCGTCGGGGCCATAGACCGCCGAGTGGTACCTCGACACCGGCACCTCGTCTCACATGTCATCGACTCGTGGTAATCTCATCTCCCCTCAACCCACCTCCAATTCTACTCCTATCACCGTAGGCAATGGATCCACTATGTCTGTCACCCATCGTGCCCACACCATGATCCCCACTGCTCGGTCCCCCCTTCATCTTCACAACGTCTAGTCACACCATCACTTGTCAAAAACCTCATCTTAGTTCGTGCTTTAACTAGGGACAACAATGTTAGTGTGGAATTTGACCCTTTTGGTTTTTCTATTAAGGATCTTCCAACACATACGGTGCTCCTCCGATGTAACAGCCATGGCGAGCTTTACCCTTTGACACCTCCATCGCCAGAGGCCCTCGTCACTACTGCACCTACCATCGAGTTGTGGCATCAGCGACTAGGACATCCATGACGTCGCACCCTTCATCAGACTTTGTGTCATCTCGACTTTGTTCCTAGTAAATTAGCACCTGTTTGTGATAGTTGTCAGCACGGCAAGCATGTTAGGCTGCCATTTCCATCTTCAACTTCAGTTACTTATATTCCCTTTCAGATTGTTCATGCTGATGTTTGGACGTCCCCTGTATCTAGTTTTTCTAGATTCAGATACTACCTTGTGTTGATGATGACTTCACCCATTATATCTGGACTTTTCCTTTACGTGCAAAATCTAATGTGTTTCAGTGCCTCATTGCATTTCATGCTTATGTCCGCACACAGTTTCAGCTTCCCCTTCTAGCTCTACAAACTGACAACGGTAAAGAGTTTGACAATCTTGCTCTACGACGCCACTATGAACAGCATGTTATTGTTCTTAGATTTTCTTGTCCCTACACATCTTCTCAAACGGGAAGGCCAAGCGTATCATCTGAACCCTTAATGACTGCATTCGCAGCATGCTTCTACACGCCGGCCTGCCCACTGAATTCTGGGTTGAGGCTCTTGCGACGGGAACCCATCTGATCAACCGTCATCCGTGTCGCACAAGTGGCCGCGCCACCCCCATGAACTCCTTCTTGGCGCACCTCCCACCTATGATCACTTGCGTGTCTTTGGATGCCTCTGCTTCCCTAACCAGTCAGCCACCATGACTCACAAACTCAGTCAACGATCTACGCCATGTGTGCTTCTCGGATACCCAACAGATCATCGAGGGTACCGTTGTCTTGACATTCACACACGCCGTGTCATTACATCACGTCATGTTGTCTTCGATGAATCTCGCTTCCCTTTCCTCTTTGCGCAGACTGAAACAAATCCGAAAACAGCTGAACCGCCTACAGTGGATGATGATAGCCCAATTCTGATTCAGCAGCGCAGACCCTTGCCCAACCCACCGGCCACTGATTCTAGTGGCACAAACCCATCTAGTTCATCACCGTCTACCCATCCTGTCACACCTCCATCATCATCTGCATCACCATCCTTGGCTGCAACCAATCCACCCACCCAGCCAACCTCGGCTGCACCCAGCCCACCTGTTCAGCCAACGGCTGCTCCTGGACACCGCATGCAGACACGATCCCGAGCCGGCATATACAAACCCAATCCAAGATATGCACTCAACAGTGGTCCATCTTCTAAACCCACAACCATTTCCCCAGTTCCCAAATCTGTACGGGCAGCTCTCCAGGATCCCAACTGGAAATCTGCCATGGATGCTGAGTTTGCAGCTCTACAGCGCAATCGCACTTGGCGTCTTGTTGATCGGCCTAAAGGCGCGAACGTTGTCACTGGGAAGTGGCTATTTAAGCACAAGCTCAACTCTGATGGATCACTTGAGCGATACAAGGCGCGTTGGGTGGTGCGTGGTTTCACCCAGCGGGCCGATGTAGATTTTGGGGAAACATTTTCACCGGTGGTCAAACCAGCCACCATCAGAACTGTCCTCACCATCGCGGCTTCGTGGTGCTGGCCAACCAAACAACTTGATGTGTCTAACGCCTTTCTTCATGGACATCTTCAAGAACATGTTCTATGTCAGCAACCTACCGGATTTGTTGATCCTGCTCACCTCGATGCAGTATGTCTTCTTGACAAATCTCTCTATGGCCTCAAGAAGGCGCCCCGTGCCTGGTACACTCGGTTCGCAGAGTATGTCATCAGGCCCGGATTCCGGGCGACAAGGTCCGACTCATCCCTCTTTGTTCTGCAACGTGGTGCTGATATTGCCTATCTCCTACTCTATGTCGACGATATTGTTCTCACTGGATCCAGCTCCATTCTCCTTCGCCACATCGTCGACAAACTCCGTGCTGAATTTGCAGTACGTGACATGGGTGCACTCAGCTTCTTTCTCGGCATTGATGTCAAGCGCACCAAGACCGGCTTCTACCTCACGCAAGACAAGTATGCCGAGGATATTCTCGACCGGGCTGGTATGACAAGCTGGAAGCCTGTTGCCACGTCGGTCGATGCCAAGGGCAAGCTTCCTGCTGACGGGCCTCCAGTTGAGGACGCCCACTCCTACCGCAGTCTCGCAGGTGCTCTCCAATACTTGACGATGACACGGCCCGACATTACATTCGCCGTGCAACAAGTGTGCTTACATATGCATGATCCGCGGACACCACACCTGGCGCTGCTCAAGCGTATTCTCAGGTACGTCCGTGGCACCACATCGCACGGGCTTCATCTTCGGGCATCATCAAATTTCAGCGTCACCGCGTACTCTGACGCGGACTGGGGCGGCTGCCCTGACACCAGGCGTTCTACATCGGGCTTCTGTGTATATCTCGGCAACTCCCTCGTGTCATGGTCGTCGAAGCGCCAACCGATAGTATCTAGATCCAGTGCCGAGGCCGAGTACCGTGCGGTAGCGAATGCAGCTGCTGAGTGCATTTGGCTTCATCAGCTACTTGGTGAACTCCGGTGTGACTTCAAGAAAGCCATGGTGGTCTTCTGCGACAATGTTTCTGCAGTATACATGTCGTCAAATCCAGTTCATCACAAGCGAACAAAGCACATTGAGCTTGACATACACTTTGTTCGCGAACGAGTGCAGTTGGGACAACTCAGAGTTCTGCATGTGCCAATAGGAGAACAATTCGCGGACATCATGACGAAGGGATTGCCGACGACGTCCTTTGAACATTTTCGATCCAGTCTTTGTGTAACGCCACTGCATGAATCGACTAGGGGGGTGATCATTCGTGCATCGTAGTTCACCCATCAGACTGCGGGGGGTGTTGAGGGACAGCGCCCAGACCCGCACGACAACCACCGTCGCTGACCAGCGCCAGTGCACAGTGACCACGCGCACGGTGCGCGCGCCCAGAGCGCCCACGATGTACACTAGCCATAGGCAGTTGCCAATTGAGCAACACTTGTTGTATATATATATATAGAGAGAGAGAGTATACTCTATAGCTAGCTACAAATAAGTTATTTTGTAGCCACCTCTATTTACGATAATTTTATATACTAATTTACGATAATGTCAATATATATTTACGATAGTTGAATTACTATAACACGTGAGGATATTTACCATAATGTTATAGTAAATCACATAGTACGGAGTTACTATAATCTCGTAAATTAGCATAGCAATTATCGTAACTCAAAGTGGCTACAGAATAAGTTATTCTGTAGCTAGCTGTAGGGTAATATATATATATATATATATATATATATATATATATAATGAAATCGTTGTTGGCTCCTCTATATTCTTTCTACACGGACGTTGCCACATTGCTGAAACCTGTGGGCTTCAGCAGCGAACCAAAGGTCTCGTCGTCGATGCTGAAAGTGACGATGCCACCGTCAAAGTATAGGAAGTGCAGATACCCGTCTAAGAAGACGCCTCGGTTCCACTAGGCCTCCAGTAACCAGTTCCAGTTGTGCCGAGGACGAAGACCTTGCATGTTGGCCTAAAACCACCGCCTCCATCTCCAGGTTAGGGTTGGATAACAGGTCGGAGAGTAAGCGCACGACTTTGTACTCCTTCCTCGTCGTGCAGTAACCAAGGCCGTAGGAGACCCAACAATAGACGGGTGGCTCCACGCGTCTTTGCCATCCTGAAGTTTTTAATGCCATCTTAAAAGGCACCTGGCTGTCTGGCAGAGCTAGGGCCTCGCCGGGGCAAGGGTTGACGACGTAGTAGCCGCCACAGTCGGTGACTCGGATTAGAACGAGACCACGGCAGGGCTTGGTGAGAGGCACGGCTGACTGTAACCCGAAATCGTCTCGCATCAGCTTCTCGACCGCGCCGGTGCCGCCGGTCTGCCATGAATGTAGGTAGCCGTCGTAGGAGGACCCAACCGCGGTGAGGAGCAGCCTGGGGTGCTCCGGTCTGTTGGCTCGCTGGCGGTGGAGGTCGATGGAGTAGTCGGAGGAGAGCATGGTGTACCACCCGCGGGAGACGCAGCGGAAGCGCCCCGGAAACTGGCTTCTGGGGAACAGCACATTTTCTTCCCCTCGGGTACCAAGGTAAGCTCCCTAGCCCACCCGCCGATGGCCACCCCGGCCCCGCCGGCCAGCTCATCGCCGGCGACTGTCCCTGTCCCGCCGTCCACCTCCTCCCCCCCCCCCCCCCCCCCCCCCCCCCCCCCCCCCCCCCCCCCCCCCCCCCCCCCCCCCCCCCCCTTTCCCTCCCTCCTCCTGATGGAGAATGGCTCCCCCTCTTGCCGCTCCTGGACGGACGAAGCGGATGAGGAGGAGCTGCCTTCGCCAAGGTCTCTCAGTGTGGGGTCCCCTGGCCTCTTCTCGGATGGCGTCTTCGGCAACAGTCGTGAGGCCCGGATCTCCTTCAGCGACTCGGACTGCTACTCCGACTCTGAGCCGCCCTCGCCGCCACCGCCTGGCAAAGGGAAAGCGGTGGCCGAAGCCAGCGGCCGCCGACGGCGGGTGCGCCATCACCGGCGCCGCAGGCGGCCTGAGGGCTTCATGGCGGCGGCTCGTCAGCCGCAACCTGATGGCCCTCCCTCACCCTCTCCTACGCGTCGGCATTCCCCCGCATCTCACCCCGCATGTGCGTTGGTGGAACCGGACGAGGATGGTTTCTTCGAGGTCCGCAGCAGGAGACGCTGGCCGAGGCGCTCACCGCCCAAGCCGGCCCGGACGGTACCGCCGGAGTTGGTGGGGCTGTGCTTCAACTGCTTGGCCAGCACACATGTCAAGGCGGAATGCACCTACCCCGCCAGGTGCTTTAACTGCTGGAGCGAGGGCCACAGGGCCTATGCTTGCCCGCTTCCGGCGTGGTCTTCGGGCGCCGAGCGTGGCCGCTCCCCGCCTCAGGCGTCGCGGGGCCGCCGAGTCTCTCGTCACCACCAGACCGCTGGTGATCGCAGGGCTCGGGATGCGGAGGATGACACCCCCTCCGCGCGGTCTGCCTCCACTGCTCGTTCCACGTCGGTCCCTCAGTGCTACAGGCCGCCGACCCCTCCACCGCCGCCTCTGCCTCAATCCCCTCCACTGCCTCCCAGCACCGTGGCGGCGAACCCAGCCCCGGGTCCGGTGGGGGGTGCTCGTCGCTGCCACACGAGGTTTGTGACCATCCCCCGCTCTGCCGAGCTTCAGGCGTCGGAGGACGCGCTCAGATTCACGCTCGTGGCCATGGGGGGGGGGGGGGGGGGGGGGGGGGGGCGGGGGGGGCACGAGGCCGGCGGTGTCGCCAGGCATGGTGGCCTCTTACCTACTCGAGCGCTTCGACATCATGGCCGGGGAGGCGACCATCCGCCGCCACGACCAGGAAGATTTTTTTTTAAAACAAACGGGGAGAGAGCTTCCCCACCTAAATTTCATTAGAACCAAGCAAAACTCCAGTTAACCGGAGCGAGTAGCAGTGATACAAGATAGAAAGTAGCTACGCTAGTCGTTCAGACTATTTTCAAGTGATCATTTTTTATGCGTTTCCGCCAAATTACGAAGTCATCGCAGACACGAGTAACGATGAGTCGGGCATTGCCTTTTTCACTTCTGAAGATCTCACCGTTCCTGGCATCCCAAAGCCTCCAAAGAATAGTGAGAAGGACGAACGGCCAGAGATTTGTGTCCAAGTGAGGAGGAGCAACAAAGTCCCAGATTTCTTCAACATTCAAGTATGAGATGCCATGGAATTTGATCGTGCGCCACACCGCCGAACTTCTTGCGCACGTGAAGAAGGCATGAAGTCTGTCTTCAATGCCGTGAATGCACCGCTGACACTGGTCATTGTCCAGGATGTGCTTGGAGTATAGATTCGCCCGAGTGCTTAACTTGTCTTTGAAAAAGAGCCATGCGAAAATCTTCACCTCGTTGGGAACGTGAGTACCCCAGATCCTGCTGCCAGGTGATACAGGGAATGTTGTGTCGAGTCCAGAGCGGCATAGGCATCTTTTGTTGTGAAGGGCTTCCCTGTCATTTTGAGCAGCCGGATGTCTGGACCATCGCTATGTCTGAAGTCCTGCAGAGTAGACAGTAGATCATCTAGCTGCTCGCTAGCAGCGTTAGTCAGTCACGGCCTTAGGCACGCTTCAAACCTGTTCTGTAAAACATACTGCACCGATATATTAGGCCAAATAGCGTGAGAGAAGAGTGCAGAATGAGAGGAGCAAATGGGACCGCTTGGAAGCCAGTGGTCGAACCAGAAGGAGGTGGAGGAGCCATCTCGGATCTGAAGATATGTGATAGAGCGATATGAGTTGAGTTCCTCATTGATGATCTTCCAGAGGTAGCTGTGGAGATCATTAGCTGGGGCATCGAAGCCATTAGTATCTCGTAGGAGCCACTCTTTCCAAGCCGCTGGCTCATTAGAGAAAAGCTTATTGATGAACTTCATCAGCAGGCAACGATTCTGGAGGTGAAGATCTTTAACACCGAGCCCACCAGCATTCTTGCTTGCCTGAACATTGTCCCAGGCAACTAGGCATTTCGAACCGTGGCAGGACTCCTCTCCTATCCAGAAGAAAGCGCGTCGCCTCTGATCAATAGCTTTGATTACCTTTTTTGGGATGTTGATAGCAGACATGTAATGCAAGGGGACAGCACTTAGCATAGAGGTAGTAAGCGTGAGTTTGCCAGCACGGTTGAGAAGGGAAGCTTGCCAACCGGAGAGGTATTTGTCGCAAGATGAGATCAGAGGGAGGCAATCAGTGACTGAAATTTTGTGAGGTGAAAGGAGGAGGCGGTAAGTTTGAGGAAACGAAGAAACCGTCGTACCGAAGGTGGTGGCGAGGGTTAGAGCGGTATCGGGTGGCACGCCAATAGGCAGAAAGTTGGTTTTGTGATAATTGATGGAGAGGCCCGCAGCCTCTTCAAAGAGTTTCAGAATGCATTTGGTTTGATTGATTGCCTCAGGAGAGCACTTAAGGAAGAGGAGGGTGTCGTCCGTGTATTGAAGAACAGCACACGGTGCATCGGGGATGAGGGGATGCTTGATAGCATTGGCGAGCTGAGGGTGATGAAGTAGTCTGCGCAAAATGTCAGCAATGATAATAAACAGGTAGGGAGAAAGAGGGTCTCCCTGACGGAGGCCATTTCGGCAATTGATCCATTTGCCGGGGACGCAATTAAGAAGCACTGCAGTTTTTCCAGTCCTCGGAAGGTTTTGAATCCAAATGCACCATTTGTTTGGGAATCCCCGGTAACACAGTACGCGATCGAGGCTGTCCCAGTTAACACAGTCGAAAGCTTTGTGAAAATCAAGCTTCATAATGATGGTTGGGGAGTTCCGTCAATAGCAGCAGTGAAGGAGATCGGCAGCCTGGGCAAAGCTGTCAGCAATGCATCTTCCCAGCACGAATCCAGATTGGTCAGAGCTAATGAGACTAGGGATGAGAGGCTGTAGCCGTGCGGTTAGTACCTTGGAGATGCCTTTAATAGTGGAGTTTTGGAGAGCAATTGGTCTGAAGTCCTGTGGCTTGCGCGCATTTTCTTTCTTGGGGAGGAGAACTAAATAGGAACGATTCAGACGTTCAATTTCAGAGGATTCAGAGTAGAATGAAGCAAACAGGGAGCAAATGTCAGGAGAGACAGTAGACCATGTCCTTTTGAAAAAAAGTAGACCAAACCCATCTGGGCCTGGGCTTGCGTTACTATGCATGTGCCAGTAGGCTTGCCATATCTCAGCATGGTCGAAAGGAGCAGAAAGGTGATTAAGAGAGAGCTCCTTCCGGGTAGAGGTCGCCAATGGAGAATCTCCAATGTGCAGGTCGGGCAGTACCCAGGAGGTTAAGATAGAATGAGTGCAGGACGGTTGCTTTCTGTTCGTGGTTGTCTAAGTCACAGCCATCGTGCTCAATAATCTGAATCACATTCCGACGATGGCGCTGGTTGGCACAGGCATGGAAGTATCTCGTGTTTTCATCACCATCGATTGCTGCTCTTATTTTGCTGCGTTGTTTCCAAAGTTGAAGCTTTGCACGAGTGACCCTGCCCAAAATGCAGACGATGAGAGCCTGAAGGTTGTGCTCACGATGAACAAGCGGACGGCTTTCTTCTACACGGTCAAGGAGGTTAATCACAATCCTGCAGTCCGTGTCTTGTTGGGATAGGTTGGGCTTTTGTTTTCTCCACGCCCGTAGTTCAAACCTGGTATTTTTCAGCTTAGCAGCAAGGACTGCTGAAGGGTCACTGTTGTTGGTCTGACAACTCCAAGCAGCATTCACAACAGTAAAGAAACCAACATCTTGGGTCCAGAAGTTCTCAAAACGAAAGAGTTTTGAATTTGGGATGAAAGAGGCAATGTCGATCTTGAGGGGGACATGATCTGAGGTTGTTCTGGTAAGAGAAGAGAGGGTGGTACTAGGAAGCTTGTCATCCCAGGCTACATTGATGAAGACTGTGTCCAATCGCTCAAGGGTGGGAGAGCAACGCTTGTTGGATCAGGTGAAACTCCTATCAAGGAGAGGGATCTCAATGAGGCATAACTGATTGATACAGTCATTGAAAGCTTCGGCCTCTCTTATTCTGAAGTTGGAATTGTTTTTCTCATGAGCATATCTGATCATATTGAAATCACCACACAGCATCCAGGGAGTACTGGGGGGTGGGCTGATGCTTTTGAGCTCGTCCAAGAAATCAAGTCAAAGTTCAGGAGACGCAGGAGCATAAACATTTGTAATGAGCAGAGAATAATCCAAGTTAGGGGAGGCGAGGTGGATAGACAAGGTATTAGGAGTAGAGCTAGAATCGGTGCATGTGAAAACAGCATCAGACCAAGCTGAAAGGATGCCACCAGAGGCACCATTCGCATTATTGCAGATAGAATTGTTGAGGCGGCGAGGAAGGAAGGAGTAGAGTTTTTGAGTGGAGATGTTAGCAAGTTTAGTCTCTTGGAGGAACACCAGGTCAGGATTGGAGGCAAGGAGCTCAGAAAGGACATCACCACATTTCACATGATCATTCAAACCTCTAACATTCCAGCAACACACCTTGATGCTTCTATTCATCAGGAATTTGTTCCACACCGTACACAAGACAGCATTCAGGGCCAGCTGTCGCACTATTTACATTATTTAGATGACATCCAGCAGAGGGGGTACATGGTGTAAGAACACAAAAGACATGCTTAGCTCTAAGAAGCATCACAACAAAGGCACTACAGAGGTTGCCCCAAACGCCATTGCTAGGACCAAAATTGGGAGACCTCGGCTCCCCAGGGCGTCCAGCGGCACCTCCAGCATGGATAGTTGCATGGAGACTCATCACTGACCAGTGGAAGCCGTCACACCGGAAAGGCCTGCGATTTCCTCCTCACTTGCACCGCAGGCTACAGCAATGTCAGAGAGATAGTCGTCATCATCAGAAGGATAAAAATTATCAGATAACAGATAAGAACGTGAGAGGGCTTTACGAAGTCGTCGAGACGCACCACTGTAGTCGAACTTAGCTTGCTGCACACGAGCAGCTTTGTCCTCAGGGAGCTCAAAGTTGGTTTCCTCTTTCTCCTTCAGCCTCAGGCTCCTGCGGATCTTGTGGGCGCTATCCTTGGCCCACTTCCGCCTGGCGCGCCTCTTCTGCGCACTGCTCTCATGCTCGCCTTCAGTGTGCCCATCGGTGGGGTTGGGGGGCACATCCAAGCAGAGGGCAGCCAGGGCAAAAGCGGGCTCCTGTTCTGAAACAGAGCTCAAGATTGGTTCCTCCAGCACTTCTTCTTCCTGTTCAGGTACCCCTCCAACACCATACCAAGGCAGAGCAAGCATGTCTGGGTCGCGAACACAGGGGTGGGGTAAGGCGTGGGCTGCCTAGCGTGCACTGGGCGAAGGGTGGGAGTATCAGAAGGGATTCCCATTCAAGGACAGTAGCAACAAGATTCTCAGGGTGAGCAGGCAGCTGAGTTGGTGGGTTGCCAGTAGGGTGGTAAGCAGGCGAGGCGTGCATATCTGGCTGTGGGCCAAAGGTGTAATTTCTGAAATCAGGAACAGTATTAGCATCAAGCTAGGAGCGAATAGCATAAACTGTAGCAATGGAAGCAGGACCGCTATGGTTGCGCACAAGCAGCTGTTCTGGAATCTCACGGTCATGATCAAGGCGAAGGACAGCACGCATGGAAGTGAAATCGCGGATGGAATTGATATCATCATCATCAGGAAGGCAGTCAGGATCAATGCAACACACATTATCGATGGCTCCCAGCGCTTCCCTGGCGAGCGGCTCCGTCCAGTGCTCGAGGGGGAAGTCGACCGCGGCAATCTCAGCATAGATGTTGTAGAAGGCGTAGAAGCGGTTGTCTGCTTCCTCGTGCCTCTCCACGGTGATGTTGTTGCCGTCGTAGATGATCGGCGACATGGCGACGACCTGCTCCCTCGTCTCCTGATCGCTGAACATCATGATCCCCGCTCCACGCGCCGACGCCGCCAGGCAGAAAGCGGGCGCGCCACAGACCCGCTCCATGGCCTGCCTGATGTAGAGGTGTGGGCAGTGCACGGAATGCTCCAGGTAGATGTAGGCGTAGACTCTGGACGCCTCATAGTTGCCGTTGCTCACGTGCGCCTCTACGATGGCCTGCCTGGCAGGGGTCTGGTTGGTGGACTCTGCTCTAGGCGACGGAGGCGGAGCAGGGGGCTGAGCGGGAGGGGTAGGATCAGGCATTGCGGTGGGGGTATGGCGAGCTGGATTGGCGAAGGCGGAGCGAAGCGCGTTGGCAGTGGCAGTGATCATGGCGGAAGTGGTGGGAGAGCGAGCATTGGTGGAGCGAGCAGTGGCGAAGGCGGAGGATTCAGAGGAGTCGGACATGGCTTTGTTCAGAAGAGTCTTACACTGAAAGCTTCGATGACCAGAGCGGAAACACCAGGCACATTTTATAGGGTCTCTGCAGGCGGAGACTAGATGATCGGTGGCTAAGACTACCTGCACCGCACCGGGTACTCTATCTCATACTCCGGTACGAAGATGGCGTAAAAATTGTTGCACTGTGCTACGGTAAAGCCCACGCCAAAATAGTGTTGCCCCCTCCATCCGGCATCTATGGCGGACGTACGGACAGCACGGTATGCTTGTCGTGGGACCACGTCGCAACCACCACGAGGAGAGAGAGGGCCCGCGCCAGAGCAAGGAAGCCGTGACCTCACGCGCCAGCCCGCCGCGACCTCGCTGGCCGAGGAGAGGAGGCCACTGGGACGCCGCTCGGAGAGGAGGCGCAGGGGAGGTTCACGGCGGCCCGTCCATGGCGACGCGGCCCGCTGCTCCCATCCCAGACGTGGATGCAGCGAGGGCGGCTCGCCGTGGCCGGGGCCGGGGCGGAGCTCCCCGCGCCACGTCTGGGACGGGGCGGAGCTCGCCTGCGCCGCACTAGCGTGTGGAGGAGGAGCTCGCCCACGAGTGAAGGAGGAGCTCGCCCGCGCGAGGAGGCCGGCGCCGCTCCGCCGCTCGCTCGCCAGCGCGCGCTCCCTCTCCGGCACAGACCGACGCCGGAGCCGAGCTCGGCCGCGCTCGCCCACTGCGCCGCTCCGACCGCGCAGCCCCGCCCGCTCGATGGCCCGCCTGGTGCTGCTTGGACGCCGGGGATAGCAGCACGCGGGACTTCCCGCTGCCGTGGCTCCCAATCGGGGACAGAGAGTAGTACTGCGAGAGGATGGGGACGGAGATGCCGAGGGAGGGCGGTGGACAGTTGAGGAAAAAAGAAAAAAAAACTAATTCGTGGGTCCCACTTTGTGATATAGAGTAAGATATAGAGGATGGATGGTTACGGACAAAAATGGTATAGAGGAGAGAATCTTGATGACCAGGACAGAATATTCCTTATAGAGGATGAAAATAGAGTATCATGAGTGCGGATAGTTTAAGCATCCGAAGCACTTCTTGCGGAATCGGGTAGCCTGACTAGGAGAGAGCAGTCTATCACCAGTTCACCACGCACCGGAGCAGAGACCAGAGACGTCACCGGTGATCTGGGTACGTGCCTGACGTTCCCAAGCATGGTTGTTGCGGTGGCAATCGCGCTGAGCACCAGCGCAGGTAAGGCACCGTTTAGATGCTAAAAATTTTGCTAAAATTTTTAGATTTTTCGTCACATCGAATCTTTGAACACATGTATGAAGCATTAAATATAGATAAAAAATAAAATTAATTACACAGTTTAGACGAAATAGACGAGACAAATCTTTTAAGCCTAATTAGACCATGATTAGACAATATTTACCAAATAACAACGAAACTGCTATAGTAGCGTTTCGCTAAAAATTTTGCCAACTAAACAGCCCCTAAAATGAGATGAGCAAGGCGGTGTTTGGTTTGAGGAGTTAAAGTTTAACAAACACTGTAACACTTTCGTCTTATTTGACAAAAAGTTTCTAATCTTGGACTAATTAGGCTTAGTAGATTCGTCATGCATGCAATTAGTCTATATTTAGTACTTCATGCATTTGAAGGAACATTGATGTGATAGGAGTTAAACTTTAACACATTGAAACCAAACAGGCCCTAAGCAGGGTTGTCTCCATCGCTTGTCAGAGGAGTGTATTTGGAAGTGTAGCTAGGGAGCTGAGGCTATCCGCACTCATGGACCTCTATATTCATCCTCTATACGTTCTAGTCAACAAGATTCTCTCATCTATACTCAATTCTTCCGCACCTATTCATCCTCTATATTATCATCTATCCACTGTAGGACCCACTTGTCACTTTATCTAAATATATCCATGTGTGATCTAGTTTTGAAGGATTTATTAAGACGAATTTAATGGTGCAATCGAAATTTAATTTGGATTTTTGGTTTGTGAGTTATAGCATTTTTCCTTTGTTTAGCTAGTGGGGCCGTCACTGCCCACTATAGAGTAAGCACTGTACCACTCTAAATATAGAGTGAGAGAAAGGATATAGTATCGTTTTAGAGTACCCAGTGCAGCAGTTTTTACTCTATATTTATACTTTAAAGCTTTAGAGTATCCTTTAGAGTATCCACCGTGGGTAGTCTGACAAGTAGCTGTAAAAGCAGTAGCATGAGCAGATGAGGCATTAATAGAGCAGACAGATAAAGTACTTTTGACTGTGTTCTTCTTGCTGGGCTCGCCGCAGTTCCTGTTGCGGCGACACGCAGAGGCAGCAGCGGTGGCCTCCAGCTGTGTGACGGGGGAGTGGGGAGGCAAGTTGCTCGCGCTCAGTGCTGGGCTGCGACTGGGCTTGGACGTTGGGGCCATTTTCAATTTTTGAATTGGAGCCCACTTTGCTGTTGCCCGCCCAGTATCTGACGTCACGCACCGCAGCATCTCGGTCACCATGAATCCTGAAGATGATGCCGTCGATTGCAAAGATGCCGATCCGAAGGAGAAGATTCTTGACCACATTAGTGGCAACCAAAGAGGAGTAGATGCAGGGGTGATCACTGATCACCATGAACAGAGAAGGCCTCAGGGTGGGAGCAGAAATGATAATTGAGGCCTTTGGCCACAAGATCAACAGAAGAAGGTAGCATCCCATTTGTTTGGGTAATCCAGAAGACATGAGAGGTGGAGATAGCACACATGGGCCTAACAACCGGGCAATAAAAGTTTTCCAGGACAAAAGTTTGAAAACGCGTTCCAGGATCATCACGAGCAAGACATTGCTGGCCCGGCTTGATTGTTGGCGCGGAGGAAGCCCCGACGACTGGTGTAGTCATGGCTGCTCCAGCGGCCCGGACGATGCTTGATGTCGCTTGTGGCCATTCCGTCGAGCGTCCGGTGCGCACACCAGGCGGAGGTGGGGGAGGGGCACCGCCGTTCTGCTCGAACACGATCAGGATCTCTTGCCTCTCCTGCCGCGCGGGCTCGCCCGCTTCCACCTGGGGCACCGCCTGCCAGCGCCTCATTGGAGCGTGCAGCGGCCGCGGGGAGGAGGGGAAGAGGGGGAAGTGACTGTCGGGCGCGAGAAGTATGGGGTCCAGAGAGCCGAAGCAAGGGGGATGAGCCGTCGTGGGGTTTGAGAAGGGGGGTGGTGGTTGGGTGCCACAGCGGCGGTGGCGTGGGGTGTGGGCGGCGTCGGGCAGTGGGGTGGGTGGTGGGGACGGGGTAGAGGGGAGAGGGAGCGAAGCTCATCCGCGCACTCACTCCCATCAGGCCGCCACCAGGAAGATTTCATCGTGCGGTTTCAGCGCCGAGAGGATCGTGACCGCGTCCTGGCCTCGCCGCCGGGCGGGGCGTTACTTCCACTCATCTGGCGTCCGTGGAGGCAAACATCGCTGGCCAGCGCCGCCACTTTCCGATACCGAGTGCTCGTGGGAATGAGGCGCGTTCCTCTCCATGCTCGGAGCGCGCCACGGCACAGCCATCCTCGGCCCGGCTTGTGCTGAAGTGGAGGTGGTCCATCCTACTGATGTCCCGGATGACGATGACAGGGAATTCTTCATCATGGCCTGGTGCGCGGATTCGTGGTTCATTTTGTACCAGCACGTCTTGTTCATCCCGGAGCCCCGCATCCTTAGTCCGGAGGAGGCCTCCCGTTCCGTGCTCCCAAGCCTAAGTTACCTCGTGCGCCTCCGGCTCATCACGTACTAGGACTGGAACACACCGCCAGCGTCTCCGCCGGCCGACGGGGGCGACGATGGTGCTGATGACGATGATGCCGGTAGCGGGCCAGACGGCCATCATGACTCGAGTGGCGGCCATGGCGGCTCGTCGCGAGGAACCCTGGAGGAGGAATTCTCCGGCCGCCGTGACAGCGACGACGATGGCTCCCAAGATAGCAACTACAATCGCTACCACCCCGGAATCGATGGTCGCCGGCGGTGCCTGGAGTCGACACCGTCCGTACTAATCGGCGCAGTCTCTTGCCCGTTGGTCCATGCCAGGATGGGGCCCACGTTCCAGACAACCGCTATTGATGGTGGGGGTGGGATCCCGGATGTCTCGTCACCATGACCTAGAGTACACATGACTGAGCCTACGTCGCCTAGGGCGCATGCGTCCCCCTGCCCGTCTGACCCCGCTTCGCCTCGGGGGCACGCGCATCTCCTCGGGAACGTGCGCCAAAGATCCTGCTAGGTGTCGGGTCCCCTCAGCGGATCCCCTGCAGGACTCCTGTCGCTGGAGCATTGACATCGGAAGGCGCTAGCATCAAGGCTGCCTGCCGCACGCCAATCCCGCCTAGCCATTCCCCCATGCTGCTATGTTGCCCCGTTGCAGCTCCTGGACTAGTGGGCCACTTCCCGGGGGGTTGCCCCGATGCTTCTCCAAGATGGGCACAGCACCCAGACCCCGCCCACAGCGGGCCGCAATGACTGGTGGGCTATGTGCACTGAGATTGAGCTAGCCGGCCCATGCTGGGTCGAACCGGCTGATCAACCTGCGTCGGCGGCGGCCCTGGGGGCACATGTCGCCACAGAAGGGCCGGTTCTAGGGTGTGACCCTGCCTCCACCTCGCTGGGCCTTAACTCCAGCCCGCACACGACCGCTACTACACCCAACGCCAACGGTGGACCGGCCACCCCTACTGCCGGTTCTCCTATAGTGTCGCCTACCCCGGCTGCGCCTCTCTCCGGCACGACAACAGCGCCCCTAGTGGCCGCCTTCATCGAGTCCATCAGGCTATCGCTCCAGGAGCCCCTGATCAGCTCCCCTCCTTGTGCCTGATCTGCATGGGTCCTCGATGATGACTGGGTTCCTCGCCGCAGCACTCACCTGGCGGCCAAATCTGTATGTCACGATCCACAACCGGAGAGGCAGGCGCGCCGCGTCCTGCTAAACAAGTGAAACCAGAAGCCTGAGGACAGCACCCACAACACTCCAGACGCTACAATCGCCACCAAGTTCCATAAGACTTTCGCCGGCTCGGTCTCTTCTTCCAAGAGAGAGGCCATGCGTGAGCTCCTCCCCATGCGCGGCGCCCACTGGACACGGACTGCAGCCAAGCTGGCCTGAGGGACCGCTGCTGTTGTCGCACCACCTCTCTCCATGAGTGCAAACCACCTTGTCATCTGGAACGCACGTGGCTTGAACAGCCGTGCACATCGCAATGTTGTGCAGGACATTGTTAAGCAGTAGCGTGCCTCGATCGTTTGTCTGTAGGAGTCCAAGGTCGCTGACCTCAATGTATCTTTCAATAATGATCTAACTGGATACGACTTTGACTACGCCTTTCTCCCTGCTGCTGGCATGGCTGGAGGTATCGTCACCTCCTGGCGTCGTGACCTTTGGCATGCCACCTCGTCCACACATCGCTTCTCCATTACCACTAAGCTCACGCTATTGAACAGCCCTGGCGAGCCATGGTGGCTCACAAATGTCTACGGCCCCACTACGCAGGCAGACAAGGCTAAGTTTCTCCTTGAATTGCGTGACGTCCGCGTAGCCTGCCTAGGCCCCTGGCTTCTTTGCGGCGACTTCAACTTGATATACATGGCGCACAATAAAAACAACGGCTGGCTGCACCACGGCCTCATGCGTCGCTTCCGCAGGGTCCTCGACGACCTACAATTGGACGAGATCCACCTCTCCGGCCGATTGTATACTTGGTCCAATGGTAGGGACCAGCCAACGCTGGAACGCCTTGATCGAGCCTTCGCCACGGTTGATTGGGTCGAAATGTATCCGAACCATCAACTCTGCTGCCTCTCCTCGGATTGCTCCGATCATGTGCCTCTGCTACTTGTCCTCAACTCTGAGCCGTGGGCGAAACCGAGATTCCGGTTTGATCAGTACTAGGCCAAGATCGACGGCTTCCTAGACATCATCCATGCCGCCTAGGGCGACCGGCGCGATGACCTCGACGCCTGCAGGAGCTTGGATATCAAGCTGCAGGCCACGGCCAGGGCGCTCAAGAGGCGTGCAACCTGTGTGGGCAATGTACAACTACAACTCGCTATGGCCCATGTGGTCATCTACGAATTTGACACCGCCCAGGAGAGCCGGCAGTTGTCCCACGGCGAGATCGAGTTATGTCGTGAGCTAAAGGTCTGCGTCCTGGGGCTGGCGTCGCTTGCCAGAACCATGGCAAGGCAATGCGCCCGGACCAGACACCTGCGGGATGGTGACGCCTGCACCAAATACTTCCACCTTCAGGCATGCCACCGGTGGCGGAAAAACTACCTATTCGCGATCACCCACCAGGGCCACACCTTTAGCGAGGAGGAAGCGAAGGCTGGTTTAGTGTTCTCATACTACAATGACCTGCTCGGCAAACCCTTCTACCACCAACATCACATTGACCTATCCCATCTGGACCTTCCTAGGCTGGATCTGGATGACCAGGCTTCCCCTTTCTCAGCTGATGAGGTTGCTAGAATCGTCCAGGAGACACCGCCCGACCGCGCACCCGGCCTCGACGGCTTCAACGGGGCCTTCTACCGGGCGGCTTGGGAGGTAGTTGGCCCTGACATGGTGTGGATATTATAGGCTCTCTGGGAGCTAGACTTCAGGAGCTTCCATCACCTCAATGAAGCAAACATGGTTCTTCTCCACAAGACCCAGGCACCGAAAGGCCTCAATGATTACCGGTCGATCAGCCTTATACACTCTGTCGCAAGATGTTTGCCAAGGGCCTAGCTCTCCGCTTGGTCCCCCGTATGCCGGATATCGTCAGGGCGAACCAAACGGCATTCATCCGCGGCAGGAGAATCCACGAGAATTTCTGAACGGTGCAGCTTGCCTGCCGTTGGCTGCATGCCCGCCGCTGCCCCACAATGCTGCTCAAGGTCGACCTTGCCAAGGCCTTTGATATGGTGGCCTGGCCCTTCCTGTTTGAGGTGCTCAAGCACATTGGCTTCCCCTTGAGGTGGCATGATTGGATCACGACAATGCTGAGCACGGCTAGCACAAAGGTCCTTGTCAACGGACGGCCTGGGCGACGCATCTGTCATGCCCGCGGTCTTCGCCAGGGTGACCCATTGTCGCCGTTCCTCTTCATCATCGTCATGGAGCTCTTGAATGCGTTGATCGCCAAGGCCGACCGCAGGGCGCTGCTCACCCCTCTACCGGAGAACGGGATCAGATATCGCGCATCGATCTATGCCGATGACCTGGTCATCTTCCTTGCGCCTTTCACCCAAGACTTCTGCTGCATCCGGCAAATCCTCGAGATGTTCGCAGGCACGTCTAGGCTTGCCACCAACTTGGACAAGTGCGCGGTCACCCTGATCCGCTGCACTGAAGAAGAAGTCGCGGCAGTAAGACATGTCTTTCCCTGCCGCCTACAAGACTTTCCAACGAAATACTTGGGAGCGCCATTGTCCCTCTCCAGGCTTAGCCGCTCTTGCGAGCAGACCCTGGTCGATGCGGTGGCGGCACGAATCCCCACTTGGAAAGCCAGCCTCCTCACTAACGCGGGCAGAGCCACGTTGACACAAACTACCCTCTTGGCGATCCCGGTGCATGTCTCCATCTGCTGCACCTTATCCCGATGGGCTCTCGGGGAGATCGACAAGAGAAGATGGGCGTTCCTGTGGGCTGGCACCGACACTGTCGCCGGTGGCAAGTGTCGTGTCACCTGGCCCATTGTCTGCTCTCCGAGGGATCTTGGCGGCCTCGGGTTACCGGACCTTAGGACTCTCAGCTTCGCTCTCCGCCTGAGATGGGAATGGCTACGCCGTACCCAGCCAGACGCGGCTTGGGCGCACCTCCCCTCCAAGCAGTGGCGGAGCCAGAAATTACGGATAGGGGGGGCCGGTGAAAGAGTTTGAACCATAAAATAATTTAGTGTAGCTTATTTATTTAGATTTTTGAATTGTGAATGGGCTCATCCAAAGATAAAATACAAATTTGTGTGATTTTATTGTCCAGAAGTCATCAAAAAATATATGACAAAGTATTTATTATATCTTTCTAATATAGATTATTATATCTTTCTAATACATAATATAGTGTAGCTGTCATGTTGAGGGGGGGCCATGGCCCCTGCCTACCCCTGGCTCCGCCAGTGCCTCCAAGCCGGAACGCGTCGTTTATCACATGTTTCGGGCCTCTGTATTCGTTCAGCTGGGCGATGGCGCCACGGCGAGGTTTTGGACTGACAGCTGGCTGCCGGATGGAGCTATCTGCAACTCCGCGCTGAACCTGTTCCACGCGATTGGATGTTGCAGACGCGGCCGCTCAGTGTGGGATGCTCTTGCCAACCGCCAGTGGGCACGGGACATCTCCGGCGCGCCAACGGCAGCGGTCTGGATTGAGTACGTCCAGCTCTGGGACAAGGTCGACGGCATTCAGTTCCAGCCGCACACACCAGACAGACTTGTTTGGAAGTGGACTGCTAGCGGTGAGTACTCCAGCTCCTCCGCTTACCGAGCCTTCTTCGCCAGAACCACCTCACTACTCGGTGCCAAGGAGGTTTGGAAGGCATCGGCACCGTCAAAGGTGAAGTTCTTCTTTTGGTTGGCGTTGCACGGTCACCTATGGACAGCAGAACGCCGGAAACGCCACGGCTTGCAGCAAAACGATGTTTGCGCTCTGTGCGACCAAGCTGTTGAGTCCACCGATCATCTACTAGCTGCATGCGTCTTCTCTCGGGAGGTATGGTATCGGCTACTTCTGCTTGCTGGCCTCCATCACTTGTGCCCGGGAAGCGACTCCTCCCTGGTAGACTGGTGGCATTTGGTCAGGACCCAGGTGCCGAACCTCTTCAGACGTGGCTTCGACAGCCTCGTCCTCCTCGTCTCCTGGGAGACGTGGAAGGAACGCAATAGGCGCACGTTCGACGGCATCACCAAAACACCGGCAGAGGTGCTCGTCTCCATTAGCGAGGAGGGGGACTCGTGGATCGCGGCAGGATTCAAGAGCCTGACGCCGCTATTCGCACTTGCCGGCTGATGGTGCAGGGCTTCCTTTGTCGCACAATAGTTCTCTTCTAAGTACAACCCTCTGAGCTCTACCGTTCAAGGCGGTGACTTGTGTATGTGTCCGCTACCGCTGTTGGCCCTTGGCAACTCGCCGTCGTGCCACACAGGTTTGTAACTTGTTCCAACTTCTCTTAACGAAGAACGTGGAGCGTACGCTTTTGAAAAAAAAAAAAGTGCCCCACGGACTTGGCCGGCAGCCGGGCGAGGATCTCCGTCACGACTACCTCGTTGGGCAGCGCCTCAGCACCGATGTCGCTGTCCGCCGCCATGTCGTCCTCCGAGTTCACGGCTCACGCCCGAACGAACTTGCCCAGCAGAGGAATCGTCGGCGGCGTGGTGGAGTTGGAGGGCAACACGGCTGGCGTTCCAAGAAAACGGGGAACCGATTCAACGATACGACGATGCAATGATGGAACGGGTTCTTGAATTAAATAAGCTACTAGTACTATACTACGTACTAGACTACTAGTATTACTTATCAATGCTTCGAGTCGGGTATGTATACTATCCGGAAAGTGCAGAGATAGAAACGGGTGCAACACGGTCTAATATAAATTCGTATAGCCTTGTACTACCCGATATAGAAGAAGAGATAGAGAGAGAAGTGAAGAGATTTGCACTAGGAAAACCCGGCCCAGCCCGTATCCGAGCCGAGTACCTCATCAGAAAGCCGACTTATCTTTCTATAAAAAAACAGAAAACTGACTAATAGATTCCGATCGAGGCCGCCGGGCACCCCTTACAAATTGCCGACCCTGGAGGCGGCACGCTGGCATCGATTCACACGTTCTGCATCGAATCGATCAGCCTGCGCGTGGCGGATCGGAGATGGCCGTCGACAGACCGCTTTTGGTGCTCCACGACGCGGAGGAGGGCCACCTCGTCTACGACCTCCTCGTCGACGGTGAGGAAGAGACTCTGACCTGCTTCCCATGTCCGGTCGCACGGTTTACGTCATTGCAGCACTGGTGCTGCTCCTTCGCCGTCTCCGGCGGCTGCGTCTTGGGCGTCAAATACGACTGGCATGACACTTGGTTCCACGACACCGTCATGAAGGTTGGCGGCTACGACTTCTGGGAGAGGCATCCCAGACCACGGTGCCGCGACTCCGAGGGCCGCCTCGTCCGATGGTGGCCCATGTTCCGCAGCTACGCGTCGCGACCCCTTGGTGGCCGCCACAGGGACAGGCCTGCCATGCTTCCCATGGGAGACGGCACCGTGGTCAGGATGGACACCATCCTCTTCGACGGCATCTACAGCTTCGAGACGCTCCGGCTCGACCCCAGCGGCGGCTGCCATGCCGCCCCACTGCCGAATCCACCGGTGGGGCGCTTGGCTGAGAATGAGATCGTGTTTATGTCGGCGTACTTGGCTTTGGGCACGCGCGTGTGGATCTCCCTGACCCGCAAGGGCACCTTCTCCTTCGATACCGAGCACGGCACGTGGCAGAGGGAGGGAACCTGGCTGCTGCCGTTCGAGGGTCGGGCGCTCTACGTGCCGGAGCTCGGCTCGGTCATTGGCCTCACCGCCGAGACTCGTCTCCTGTGCGCGTGCGACGTCAAGACCGGGACGCCGCCGGTCGTTCGGTACGTGTGGAGGGAGACATTCCCTTTGCCCTGGGAGGAGTGCATCAGCGACGGCCACCATCCGCCCTCCAGGCCCAGGGACATGCCTAGTCTAGCGTACCTGGGCAAAGGCAGAATTTGTATCTGCAGGCCCATGAGCACGACGGAGCCCAACGATTATGGGCCCCCTACTACCTACAGTGCCAGCTCCTTCTTGGTAGTGGCGGTCAAGCGCTTGCCAAATGGCGAGCTACTGTTGGCCAAACGCGGGAAGATGACCTACATGTGGCCGCCGCATGGCCGGCAATCCCCATATATAGGCTTTATTCAGCCAGCCATCTAAGTGCAGCTCTAATAATAAAGCAAGTGTTGGGGTATAAACCAAGTTGTAAGAGTAAATTATATATATAATATTATTATTTTTTATCTATGCCATCCCACTCGCTGTTCGGACTCACCACCATATACGCTGCTTGTTGCTCACATTTTTTCACGAACATGCGTCCGGACGCAAAGAGAAAAGGATTGTTGCCAAAGCAACATTACAGCTAGCGTTGAAAACGGACGGAAAAATTCTCGTTCCGTCCCGTTCCGTTTTCCACTTTTGTACGTTTGTTTTCGTATTTGTGGGGTCTCGTTTTCGTATTTACGGAAATGGGAGAGGAGTTTTTCCGTCCGTTTCAGCGGGATCCCGTTTTCACCCGAAATTGACCCGTATTTATTCCATTTTTCGTCCCGTTTTAAATCTATATGAGATGTGTAGAAATTAATATGTTCATAAACCTATTAATCACCGATTATGTATGTTAACACAAAGCATGCTAGTAAATACTAGACCAATAACTTCGTATGTGTATATTAATTTATGACTTTACTCATGTATATTCATGAATATTTAATCATATTATTCTAACTTAATTTTTCGGCTCTCCATCCGTATTTGTTCGTTTCCGTGCATCCGCATATCTTGATTCCGTTTCCAAACCCGCATTTTCCGAATCCGATCCCGTTTCCGCTAAAAAATATAGAAACGGAAGTAGAAATAGGGTTTTTCCGTCTGTTTCCGTCAGTTTTCATACAACATAGGCTGAAACAGGAACCCAGTGCTGCAAGGTGTAGATCGGGGCAACTAAAGGCCGAAACCCAACAATGGCACTAAGTTTCTCACATGAGAGCCAAGTTCTCCTATCTCTCATTCCTTCTCTCCTCCATATATCAACAAAAGTGCTAGTTAGCTTGACTATAAGAGCACCTCCAACGAGTACATATCAGCTAGCTCATAGAAGTCTATCTCAATTTTTTCGCTTACATGGAAGAGAGAACATGAGGGGGAAGAGTTTGACTCTTGTTTCCAGGCCATGCTCGGAAGGGAATACGAGGGTTTCTGGGCCCCACCCACCACCCACGATGTAGCCAGCCATCTCTATCTATGTCGCTTTCTTGCTTCCTTCTCCGTCAAGGACGGATTGGCCAGAGGTCCATTAATCAAACGTTGTGGGTGCATAACGTGAAGCGAGCACATGGCAATGGTGACCTAGAGTGGAGGAATGTGCACAACGACAGTGGCTGAATGCAGGACGATGGTGGCCTAAGCAGCGCATGCAACGGACATGGAGGATCATACACAGATGCGGTTCCCGAGCATGGAGGCCTAGTGGTAACCTTGGTGACCTCCACCTTCCCAACGAACACCTCATTGCCCGCCTTGTCCTCTTCATCCACGGGTCCTCCCTTCTTTCTCATAGGCGATGCGATCGACATGGGGTGGGGCGGCGATGCAAGAGGTTAGAGGCTGGCGTGCAGCGCACTTGGAGTGCGAGGCTGGTTGCCTATCGACAGTCGGTGATGTCCCATGGGGAAGACAACAAGCAATCATAGAGAAATGGTTGGGGAGGGATGTTGCTTCAGAATTTAAAAAAAAAAACTGACATGTCAGGCCACAATCTTTGGAGGACATGAACCGTTGGATGGGTAATTTTGTGGGTTGCATTAGTTGCTGACACCGATGTCACTTAGCTAGCAGAGATCAACTCTATTGTTGAGGGTGCCCTAAGAGTATTATTGGGCTTTGCTCTATAGCACCCAGGGCCGGCTCTAAGGGGTGGGCAGGCAGTGCGACCGCCGGGGGCCCATGGAGCTAGGGGGCCAGGATCATATAGGTAATTAATACATATACTTTTTTATTTGGCATAATAAGCATTTGAAGGCCCATCACAAACTAGCTCAAGTCATAGGTAACTCTTCCTTCTAGTCCTATTCTACGTAACCTGGATCCATCGTTTGGTTTGATCGTTTCCTGCTACCTCGACCCTGCTCATCAACGCGTTATCCTGATGAGGAGATGAGACGCCGACGCATCCTCACCCGGCGACCGGCAATGGCAAGGATGTTGATCTGTTTTTTTTGTTACACTACAGTTATGTTTTACGAGCTATACATATATTGCAAAGTAATTTTTATTATTTGTACTATACATACTGTAATTTTGATATTAAAAATTATTTTAACGGACCCTTATCTTCTTGCTTGCCCAAGGGCCCTTAAAATTATAGAGCCGGCCCTGATAGCACCACCACTTGTACCAATAAGAAAACATTGCCACTTGTACGACCTATCTTTGATCTAAGTAGGACTATTTATCTTCTACATAGGTGACACATTCTGATTCCTTTTTTGTGCTGCCACATGATCAAAAGCTACATCAATGCACGGCTATAAATGAACTTGCATGCAAATCCAACCAGGAGAGCGTATGAACAGTATTCACGAATACATAGACTTGCGACATCGTGAATATGCATTTTAGGATACTAGAAACTGAAGAGTGTGGAGCATACCAAGTATATTCAACTATGTAATTCCTTTATCTGTATGATATTGAACATGACATCTGCATACTCATCACAAGAACAAGTCATTCTTATCGTCAACGAATTTCCTATTTAGGTTCTAAGGTTGGCAGCATTATATATAGTTCAACAATAACATGAAAAGTAAAGTTGAAAACATAAGCAATAGAAGATATTCCCTACTGATGATGGACATGAAATTATATTAGGCATTGGTGCATACGTTGTGAAAGGATCAAGATGACGTCCAGATAGAGGGAGGGTAAACATGCACTTTATACAAAATTTACAACTTGAAATGTAGTGGATTAGTCAAGCTCCAAAAGTTTCACAGATTTGTCCAGAACTTCCGCACGTCCGGAAGTTGGTCGGGAAGTTCCATATAGATCAAATAACTTGAAATGAAACTACATATAGAGAGTTCTAACTCAAACCGGACTTTGAGATATGTGTTTGGAGATGTCCACTAGCAAGTCCACAAAGCACCTGCACTCATAAACACACACAACCAACTAGATCAAGAAGGAGACACGAATCAAAGTAAGAACTCAAGGATACTCAAACAAAGTGAAGTCACTATGATTCGTTTCTTGAAATTTGGCTCCTTCCAAGAAGGACCTACATCTCCAATTAAGGAAGCCCCAATTTCAACTTGTTTCCTCGATCCACTATCTTGGTCTCTTACCTTGTAGAGGCGAAACAGGGCCTTCACAAGCTTCCTACAGATCACCACATGCATATGAGCTCACAAGGTGATGCCTAGCCGTCTAGGAGGTTTCACCTGTAACAAATGCTTCCCGAATGATTGACGAAGCACACAAATTCTCAGGTATTTCGATTGCTCTATTGTGCTCACAATCACCCAACTCAAAGGAATATCACAAATCACATATACTCAGAATAGGGGTTGAGGAGAGCTCAAAAGACTTTTAGTATAGTTAAGGGCATGGGAGTGCAGTAGCAAGCCCTCCAAATGATTGGGAGGGGATATAGATACCCCACAATCACAAACACCATTATGCCATTCAGAAAACTAGTCGTTCGAACCCCAAAACTAGTCGTTGAACCAGGAGCTTGCATATAGGCCCGGAGCACGAGTGACAAAACATTTTTCCTATATAACTAATCATTTGAGCTACTAGTACATGCATCATGCGGTAAATCAATAACACGAGTACCAAACCACTTTTCCTCTATAATGTATCAAATTTGGACATGAGCATATTCATAGCGTGACAAAGATGGGAAACCCTCCATTGTTTCTTTTAGATTTAATGTGGGCATGACCCATATTTTAATTAATAATTAAATCAAATAAATTATAAGGCCATATTAGATGCTAGATGCAATAAAATGGTGGAGTGAATGTAGTTGATGGCTGAACTTGTAACGGTCATGCTTATGGCTGCGGTTACTAGTAACCCATATGATTATGGCTCCAGTTAATGATAACTCCTATGGTTATGGCCATAGTTATTGGTAACTCTCATATTCATATCAGCAGTTACTAGTAATTCATGAGCATTTCATGACATCAAGGTTCATCCTCTCTACACGTCACCATCCACCTTCTGCGACTATAAGAATTGTGTGTTCGCCTTCAGCCGCACAAAAAAAAGAGACACAACATCCAGCACCATCCGTAGCAGACCAAGATTTCCAAAATAGAAATTCCGACCTTTTTGCCTATCTATGATAGTCCTAGGATTTCTTGGCTATCACGAGCATCCAATTTACAACTGATTACAGAGTCATACAACATCAAAGGGCATAAATAGTTATATTACAATAGTTTGGATACAGCTAACCACAATCAAAACACTGTTATTCTACCATGAAAGCGAAGCTTGGCGAATCTCCAATCCAGAGGCATCCTTGAGTGTAGAACGAAACCAGGTACTAATCTCAACATCATTGCAAGTCAAGAAATCTGCACACCGCCAGATGTGTGCAGGTCATGGTCAGCACCGATGAGCTTTAGTGGAAAATAGAAAATAAAGGGATCTGGTGATTCTAATAGTTTGGTTGTAGTTTGCATCCTTAGCGAATGCAAAGTAGCTGTAACACCCTAAATTTTTGCCATGTTTTGAAAACCACTAAAAATTTGAACTTTTAAATTTTTCTATAAACCCCACAACCGCGTGGGATTATTTTGACACGAATAAAATTTGTCAAGTTATAAGCGTGAAAATTGTTTTCTTTTGTGTGTTGAACTTATCGCGGTACAACTCCTTGGAAATTATTTTCGGATTTTAATTTCTCTCTAGAAGTTTTGTTTTGTATGGAATTCTGGGAAAAGAAAAAGGGAAGAGATACTTCTAGACAGCTTGGTCCTATTCCCTCTCCCTCTCTCCTCTGGGCCCAGCGTGGCCCACTCCTCTCCTTCTCCCTTACCCTCCGTGTGGGCTGGGCCCCGGCCGCGGCCTAGCAAGGCGCAGCGGCTGCCTCTCCCTGTTTCCCTCCCCCTCCCACCGACACGTGGGACCTGGCGTCGGCTCCGTCCCCTCCGACGCACCTTTCATGTCTGCGTCCGCCAAACCGGCCCGCCATGGCCCCGAACCGGTGTTGACGAAGAAAAGCGCACAGGCGACATGCTGACCACGGCCTCGCACTATCCCATCACCCCTCTCCTCTTCTCCTGTGCTCCACAGCGCGTCAACGCCTTCAGAGAGGCCGGAGCGGAAACCCCGCCAGCGCCATTGACGCGACCTTACCTAGCACCGACTTCATCGGAGCACGAGAGGATGTGGAGGCGTCCAGCTCAGCGTACAGATTTTTCTTCAAGATCAAGCACGTGCGTGGAAGGCCGGGAGAGAAAATATCCGCCGGCGGGCAAGAAAAGATCTCGCCGCCGCCACCGACCTCGCTGGCTACAAATAGGCGTCACCGGTGAGCTTTCACGTCAACCACCAACGCTCCAAGCTCCGCTGAAATCCGGAGCACGTCACCTCCCCCATCGCATCCCTCCTTCCTCCCTATCCCGAGCCTTCTCTCATTTTTCCACAATTCGGGTGCACCACCGCCGCCATAGGATTGGAGCTCGTTCCTCCCTCTCCAAAGCTCTACCGCTCAATTAGGAAGCAGGTGAGCTCCCTAGACCTCTCAACCACCTCCACCACTGCTCCAATCTCACCCTCTAGCTCTGTGTTGCCCTGCCACCGTGTAGCACCCGCCGCCGAGCCGTCATTGCCGCCCCGCCATCGGCAAGGCACGGTCGGCCTTGGTCATGTCTTCTTCACACTCCACCCACCCACAACCACAACACGCACACACCGCGTACACCTAAACACGTCACGCGAGAGCAAGCACGTCGCAACGCCACCGCCCTCGCTCCGGCAGGCCGCCATCACTGCCCCGAGCCCGCACTGTCGCCACCACCTCCACCAGGGGTCGTGGGTTGGCCTCGGGAGCATCGTCCACCTCTAGGAGTCAAGCTCCGGCTAGCGAAGCCGTCTCCGGCGAGCTCGGGGCCGCTGCTCTATTTCGGCGCCGTGTCGGACGCGCCCCGACGGCCCTTCCTCTTTCTCTGCCAGCGGGCCCCGCGCCTTAACAGCGCCACCGTCCGGCTGAAACAAGAGGCTGAGAGGGCCCATGTGTTAGCAACCTGCGAAGCCAACAACCCGGCCCCACTTGTCATACCCACCAGACTACGCACGCAGTGCACTACACGCAGGAAATTTGCTAGGGACACATGGGCAGTGTACACACAAGGCTAGAATTTTTTTCCCTGCATAGAAAAATTCTCATAAAATTCCTAAATAAACTAGAGATACCCCAGAACCTGCCCATACCCTTGGCACGATTTCCCCATTCATCCAAATATTCCCGAAAATTTGCACAAAATTTTTCAACCCTATTTTTAAATTCCTAAAAATCATAACTTCCCCGTTCTAATTCTGTTTTCCTATAAAACCACCACCAAAATCCCTCTAAAATCTAGCTCTATTTATTTTATCTAGTACCACCATATAGTTCTATGTTTGTTTTTACGTTACTTTTGTGTTTACTTTTATGTCGAGCGGTTGTCTCATTTATTAGCAACGATCGGCAGAGGGCGGTGACTACCTGGAGGGCGAGGACCCGGACTACGTCGGATCGGAAGGAGAGTTCAACGAAGGCAAGTCCTAACTCCCCCTATTTCACCACCATCATGTTATACTATTTCCATTATAAACTGGAATTTATGATAATGTGTGAGTACTGTAATATATGAATTAATAATGATTGGTTATGTTTAAAGAACCGAACTGTGTGAATATGGTGATAAATGAAACTTAACTTGTTGACGGGAGCGAGTCAGAGTAATTTATGTGGGATAAACTACTTTAACAGGTTCGCCTGTGTGGGTTCCTGTGGGAGATACTCGCTTCGGTCGTATAAGGACCGGTTCATAGGCCATCTCACCTAGTTCGATATACGTACAGCCACATGTTTATATGGGTAGACCTGATCTCACAACCCGTTGGGTAGAAGTATAATTTCCACTAGGAGACCGGCGTGGCAACAGACTAGCAGGAGAGGACACGGTTGCTAAGTGATCTTCTGTGGTCTGGTCGGCATGGTTGCTATGTTGTCTTCCATGTAAAAGTTATTGTTGTGCTACGTGCGAGCACCTTTTAATAGAACTGAATGCTATGTGATCATCCAAATGGATGTTGTGTGATCATCCAACCACTAGATATCCTGGGGTGTTATGTGATCATCCTGATGTCGTGTGGGTTCCGATCCCTGAGTAGACCGTAGTGCAATTATATGAAAGCCTGAGGTCGCATCATCCGGGTATGGGATCTTGTTAGGCCTATCCTACCACTGATCATGGTCGGACTGTGTCTATCATGTGGGGAAAAGTGTACCCCTTTGCAGAGTATAATAATCCTATTCGAATAACCACGTCTTTGGAATGGGCAACCACTAGGATGAGGTCTCCTTTGATTAGTTTTTCATATGATAACTATGTTGATAATATTAATTAATTATTATTGCAACTCGGGACTGGCGGAAAGGATAATGCTCTCCCAGGGCCCAAAACCCTTTCTTTTAAACAATACTACTGCCTCCACCATCCACATCGCCATATCCTTTGTTAGGGCTTGTTGAGTACTTCTTGTACTCACCTGTTGTTGACTCACTGTTATCGACCCCGAGGAGGATTACGACATCGACGAGGAGGCGAACCACAAGGACTAGGAGTCACGCGAGGACCTACGGATATGCTGAAAGGAGTTTTTAGGACATAGGGCTTCGACCGCACTCAAGCATGCCTGTGGAATAAAGTATCGCTTGCTTGCTGTAGTGTTCGTTGTAGTAGCCACCACCCATTGTAATAAATTGCCCTTTCGCGGTAAAAGACCATCGCTAGTTAAGTAATGCCTATGGCTATGCCATTTAAACCTTGACTATTGTAAAACCTTATTATTTCCGTTATTAATAAAGCTCAGTGTTTTGTATTAAATCAATCTGTGTGTTATTTCTGTTATTTTGTGCGTATTTGCGATTGATCCTGGCACAAATATAAAGGCATGTGGACCATCAACATGAGGGTCCAACAGAGTGGTACCAGAGCCAAGCTTGATCATAGGACGAAGCCCTAGGACTGGACCGCATTAGTAAATAATTATAATCATCATCATAGTAGTAGTAGTAATAATAATAATACTAATAATAGTAATAATAATAATAATAATAATAACGATAATAATAAGGATAATAAAAATTTGTGATCGTTGTTTCTCATTTGTAGTGCAAAAATCTTCTAACGATCGTTTCAAATTTTTGCAGCAAATGGAGGACAACTGGATCCGTTCGGACTGTGTGACCGCTGAAGGCTTCCCACAACTCCTTTGGAGACTTTCCAGCACTTGGGTTATACCGAGCCTCCCATGTACTGTGGTCGCGAGTACGAGGAGGACGATATGCTCAAATGTGAGGTTCACTTACATGTTCCGCAGCACCCGTCATGCCCAGGAATCAAGTCACGGTGTGTTCCAGCCTTTGGGAGAGAGCTAAGTGACACTTGTCAGATCGCAGCACGACAGGCCCTCATGGACTACTGCCAGATATTTGAGGAAGATGTTGAACATACCCTGCAAGGTTTTCCCCCCGTAGCGGATCAGACTACTCCAACATAGAGTGAAAAGATTGCCTTGGAGGATGTTGAACGACAGCTGCCTGACTCCATCCTGCCATTCACAGTTAAGGGCCTGTTTGGTTTGAGTGTTAAAGTTTAACAAACACTGTAGCACTTTCGTCTTATTTGATAAAAAGTTTTCAATTTTGGACTAATTAGGCTTAATAGATTCGTCTCGTAAATTACTCCTAATCTGTGTCGACATGCATGCAATTAGTCTACATTTAGTACTCCATGTATTTGCCGCAACATTAAAGTGATGAGAGTTAAACTTTAACACGTTGTAACCAAACGGGGCGCATCTCCAATAGTTTGGAAAATTTCACTTGGTAAAAGTAAAGATTTAGCAAGTTGCAAAAACTTTTGACAAGTGAAATTTTGTTGTGTCTCCAATAGTTTGGTAAATTGGGCTTGGTAAATTAGAAAAGTAGACCCACTTGAGTAACAGACCAACTAATTTTGGCCGTGCCCCCCGTGCCGCGCGTGGCCGCTCCGCTCAACGCTTCGCCTGGCCGCTCCGCTCGACGTTTGGCCTGGCCTGCCGTCGCCGTCCCTCATCTCATCCTCCGCCGGCCATCTCCCAGCAGACGACGCCAACAACTCGACCAGGCGCCCAGCTGCTGCCGATCTCTAGGTGATGGATCATCCTCCGCCGTCCCTCATCTCATCCTCCTGTCCCCCATCTCTCTTTCCACCGGCCTCCTGTTGATCCAGGTTTTACGTATTGTAGTTCATATGTGAGTCACGAATCATGCCGAGGAAGAGATCCCTTCTTCGAAGACAGTTGGATGAGGAATCATCCGATGATGATGACCACTTTGAGATAGTAGCGGCTGCTGCAATTGTGAACACCTTTGCCAATGCCAAAAAGAAACATGGTGCCTCTGTCAGAGGTCGTAGATTTCTTCACCGTGATAGAGAAGGCGAGCATGAGATGATGTTTCAAGATTATTTGGCGGTGAATCCTACATATGGCCCCGAAATATTTCGTCGAAGGTGGATGTTCTTTCACTTTGGATTGATTTGTTGTACGTGGTTAAAACTTATTCTAGTTGTTGAACTGTAGTTTTGTTTTTTTTTTCAGGTACAGGATGTCTAGGGAGCTTTTCTTACGCATAATGAATGTCGTAGAAGCACACGATGATTACTTTGTGCAGAAAAGGAATGCGGCCAATGTACTTGGATTGTCTTGCTTCCAAAAAAATCACTGCCGCAATGCGTATGATGACTTATGGGGTTCCTGCTGACGCTACAGATGAGTACATTCGCATCGGCGAAAGTACAACACTAGAGAGCTTACGGAGGTTTTGTTGATGCAATTGATGAAATATTTGGAGAAGAATATCTTAGATATCCCAATGAGGCGACACAGCACGCTTACTTGCAATGGGTGAGCAAAAAGGCTTTCCAGGAATGCTAGGGTCCATAGATTGTATGCATTGGGCGTGGAAGAACTGTCCTTATGAGAAACAAGGTCAGTACAAGGGTCATGTGGAGAAGGCCACTATCATTTTGGAGGCTGTTGCTTCGAACGACCTTTGGATATGGCACACTTTCTTTGGAATGTCAGGGTCTCATAATGATATCAATGTTCTTCATAGGTCTCCTTTGTTTGATAATTTGGCAGAAGGTAGAGCTCCAGAAGTCAATTTTTCTGTTAATGGCCATGATTACACAATGAGGTATTATCTTGCAGATGGCATATACCCCACATGGGCAACATTAGTCAAGTCCATCACTGCTCCTATGGGGAACAAGAGACAATATTTTGCCAAAGCACAAGAAGCAGCCAGGAAGATGGTTGAGAGAGCTTTTGGGGTCCTTCAATCTAGGTATGTCATTGTTCGAGGGCCAGGTCGCATGTGGGATATAGAGACATTATCAAAGATCATGAGAGCTTGTGTGATCATGCACAACATGATTGTGGAAGATGAAGGATTCGTTGTCGACCCTAACGAGCGTTTTGATTACGGTGGTGAAAATGTTGAACCTGAACATGGAAAGCCTACTCGTTCACTTGAGGAATACATTGAGGCTCACAGAAAGATCAGAGACAACGCCACCCATGTGCAACTGAAAGAAGACCTCATCGAGTATCTATGGAACCGTCATCCAGATTTATATTAGCTAATTTTCATCTTATTTTATTCTACTATCAAATAGTCTTGGTTTTGATTAAATATTGTTACGTTATCTTGAGTATTAGAAGACCATGAGCTGTATAATTATTGTACTGATATATCAGTCTCTATTTCATGCTGATCGGTTATGTTATCAAACTCATTACTTGACAGAATTTGCACAGCAATCAGTAGAGATTTGCCGGTCACATCACTTGACGATTAGAGGAACAGGCCACATCACTCAAATAAGATGAACTAAAATAAGATGAACTAAACTTAAGATAATTTGAACTCGGATAAGATAATTTGAACTCGGATAAGATGAACTAAACTTAAGATAATTTGAACTTAAAATAAGAGGAACAGGTCACATCACTTGCCGGTCACATCACATCACTCAAATAAGATGAACTAAACTTAAGATAATTTGAACTCGGATAACAGCAACTAAATTTAATTGGCAAGCTCGTTCTCCATGATCTTCTTCTGCATCTTCTCAATCCATAAACGCTGCATAGGGTTGAGGGAGGACATGTCAGCCAACATAATTTCTTTTTGCTCTTTAAGTAGCTTGGCTTCTGCCTTCTTTTCTTCATTTGCCACCCGCTTCTTCTCTAGCTCTAGTACAGCCTTCTCTAGCTCTAGTGAAGCCATGAACCTCTCCTCCTTGGCCTTCTCCTTTTCCTTGTCCAAAACCTCCTTCTTTGCCATCATCTTGTCCAAAGCTTCCATGCAAGCCTCGCCGCCACCACCACGCCTAAGGTTTTCTTTTGCCTTCTGTATCCCTTCTGGCCTTTTCTTTGGTGTGGTTTCTTCAGCATCAACTTCTTGAACTTCATTATTTTGAGTCTCTTCTTCCTCCCTCGGCCTCTTTTCCTTGGTGGAAGTCTCCTTTTTTTTCTTGGCAGCTTGTTTCTCTTTCTCAAGCTCGGCAAGCTCTATCATCTTGGCTTTCCACTTGTCTTCCCCCTTCAATATCTTCCAACAGTGCTCAAGACCAAAACTTTTCTTCTCTTTGTCCAATTCAACATACAATTTTTTGGCTTCAACAACCTGTACAGAAAAACAAATAATCATAGTTGAAGTAAATAGTTGAAGTAAATAATCAAAATTAACATACCTTGTCAGCAATAGTTGTCCCACTTTGCTTCCTACGTAGAATGGCCTCATAGCATG
Source organism: Saccharum hybrid cultivar R570 (assembly GCA_038087645.1). Classification (NCBI taxonomy): domain Eukaryota; kingdom Viridiplantae; phylum Streptophyta; class Magnoliopsida; order Poales; family Poaceae; genus Saccharum; species Saccharum hybrid cultivar. The sequence continues at coordinate 20,993 of JAQSUU010000071.1, read as the reverse complement.
AACAAAACTTGTTAACTTGCAACTGAATTGCCAACCACCTATGCATAATCGAGCTCTCTGTCCTCACAGTGGAAGCCTCATTATGTTCTTCAAAGAAGGCATGAACTCTTCCCCAAAAGGTTGATTTGGATTGATTGGCACCATTAATGGGATCTTTGCTAACATTCAACCATCCCGAGCATACAATTTCATCCTCCTTATAATCAAAATTCTTTTTCCTGTGGCCCTTGGAGCTGCGGGTAGCTGGCACTTCCTCAAGAGTTTGAGTGGCTTGAGTGGCTCCAAAATCCAAGTCGTCCAAACCAGCAACAGCTCCAAGATCTCCACGCAACAGAATGTCTGACAAGAAGTTTCCATCTCCTTGCATCTCTATACCTCTACAGAAAATATTACAAAGAATACTAGGATGCTGAAAAAAAAACAAAATAATACGTTGCTGAAATATAAACAATACTAGGATGATTCATCTATGGCATACTCATGATTCATCTATGGCATACTCATCTATGGCATGTGACAGCACCCTTCTTCCTCTACCTATTCCTGAATCCCTAGCTATCACGCAACAGATATGTAACCCAATCAATCACTGTGTGAACACGAGCACACAACAGATATGAACCCTGCTAGAAGAATCAAATCGATGAATGGAGGGACTGCCAAGGGATCAGGGAAATCCATACCTAAAGACCGGACGAGAGGATGGAGGCGATGAAGAATCAACTCGAAGACCGGGTGATGAAAGGACGAGAGGATGGACGCGATGAAGACCGGAAGAGAGTTGGAGTCCTCTCGATCCTCTCGTGACGAAGAAGACCGGCCTCTCGATCTTCTCGTGCCGGGCGATGGTGGAACACCGGCACTAGGAGGAGTCCGATCGACGCAAGGAGGTTTTATCCTCAGGGTCGCGCGTGGGAGGGAGGCGGGGAACTTTCACTTCGTGCGCGGGAGAAGTGGCGGCGGCGGCAAAAGGAAAAGCTACGCCGGATAGCAAGTGACTTCGACCGCGGATATATCCGCGCGCGGTTCCCTCCGTTCCCAAGTTGGAATAATTTAGCAAGTCATATACCAAACTGTTGGAGCAAGATTTTTCTTCTTTTCCCAATAAAACAAGGACAGCAAGTCATTTTTCCAAACTATTGGAGATGCTCTAAGTATCTGCATGCTCTGGACTCACTTTATGAAGACCAACACCGGGAACTAAATAGATGTATTAAAAAGGCCAAAAAAAGCTGAAGCCGAGACACAGAAGCTAAGACTGGAGACATCTGTACTGAACTCACGAGTGGCAACCATGAGGAAGGAAAGGTAACAGTACATGCAAAAGCCGCACGAGGTCCTGAATCACCCACGGTACAAGAAAATTGCTAAGGAGATTAACAACAGAAAGAGGACCTTCGCCATGTCACCTGAGCAGGGAATAAGGATTCCTGGAATAGACCCGCGAGGAAAGGCACAGGCTGTTCCTGCATATGACCCAGAAAACCCAATACTTAACCATATTGAGAGCAAGGAGTCTGTTGCCGACAACTTTGACAACATGAAGGCCACCAAGGATGCCATGACCACCGGACCTTCACAAATTTCCCCAGGGCAAGGTGCTGACGATGGATATGTCAACGACCTCTATGCGTTGTGAGAAGATCAGCTTGCCACGGTAGAGGCAAAGCTCGAACCTTCACGAGATGCAGTTCGTGTAAAATAAATAATCTGAACTGTAGCGTCTAGCTTACGATCCTTGTTTACCAAACAAAAAAACCCCGTGCAGCCCCCCCTTTAAATTTGTAATCATGTAACACGGGCCATATATCTATAAAATCAGGTGGGGTAACACCCCCCATTGAAGTGTTCAAAAAAAAAAACCCCGTGCAGCTGGCACAGCGCCGTGCGAACCCGCTGGTGCACTTCGCGCTGTGCGACGCGACGCGACGCGGTCGAGCCCGATCGTGCGGTTCTACACGACGCAGGGCGTGGAGCCGGAGCTCCGGCACGCGGAGAGGGAGTTCTTTCTCCACGGCGGCGTGGAGATAGACTTGGAGAGCAGGACCGTGCACCTCACCAGGATCATCAAATGGTGAGTTGTCTTCTCTACCCTGTCTCTGTTAGTCTTTCAGAAGTTGATCCCTGTTTTTTCGGTCATCTTGTGAGTTTGTTGTGGTTTCAATCAAGAAGAGACCCTGATCAAGATCGCCATGGCTTGTTTGATTGTCTCAGGTACAGCGCTGATTTTGGGCACGACAGGGACATCCTCCGGTGGCTCCTCAACTACCTCGACCCGACCAAAGCAGACGCATCTCCTGAACGACGGCGGCCCGATCAACATCTCCTACATGAACTACGACTGGACTGGTCTCTGAACGTGTGAGCAGAATTCCTCCGGCATGGGTACAGTGGTGAAGTCAACTTGGGGTAGTGCCACGGTACATTCAGAGGTGCAGTCAGTCTGATCAGCGGTTCGTTAATGGCCAGTTGGACGGATCACAGAGCGCGCGGACGCACACATATATATGCCATTAGCATACTGAGCTTATTCAGTAGAAAGTGTGTGTGTATATATATATATACACACAGAGAGAGGGAGATATATATATATATACACACAGAGAGAGGGAGAGTATACTCTGTAGTAGCTATAGAATACCTTATTTCGTAGCCAGGCCATCCCACCGATTCATTCACCCCGCCGCGCCAACCAGGAAGCAGACCCGTAAATGCAGGCTGAGCTGCCACCGTGTCCGTGAGCTACTCCGTAGATGGGAAATAAAAACCGTAATTAGTAATTACTTCTTGTTAATTAGTGCATGCAGATCACGGTGATTTCGGTGGTGTCCCAACAAGCTAGCGGACTACTTTCAGTGGTTGTTACGAGAATATGTGAACTAATCTACACATGCAAGCATACCAGAATAGATCATGAGCTTTAATTTATTTTTTGTCCAGCCGCATGCAAATATTCTTGTTACGAGAATACAACATACCTTAAAAGGTTACGAGAATACTATTGTGCGCAAAAATAGTAAAGAATATATTCGAGTAAATCGGAATGGGTTACGAGAATACTCTACATGCTGGGTAACTGAAAAAGATGTACCATAATTCCATGAACAAGTTACTATAATAATGCATATTGACATAAATTCAATTTACGAAAATACTAATAATATTTACAAGAATTTGCACTAATATTTACAAGAATTCTATTTATGACAATACTAACATTATTTACAAGAATTTTCACTAATAATTTTTACAGCAAGACTCTCTTGTTCACGCATCAGCTCATCTTGCACTCCTTCTGCTGGTGTTCGCCACTCCTGCCATTAACAAGAAGAGTAGGCTTCTATATAGTTTTAACACAGATCATCAGCTAAGTTAGTTCGAGCGGTGTGTGGCGCAGGTTCAGCATAGAGCTTCTTGATCTTCTCGGTGGTTTGTAATGCATTCAGAAGAGCGGCTTTGACCAAACCTGAGGTACTTTTTTTTTGCATTAGTAATGAGACACAGTTAGAATGAACAAACACATCAGTGATTTACATTATAAGCTAACGAAGATACATGATAAATCATTAACAAGAACAAATGAATTTACTGTAACCTTGGCATAAGTAACCACCAGAATTAATTGCGGCAGTTCAGTTCTGGTTTCTAGATCAAATCGATTTCAGTCTGCAAGGGTGAAAAGTAGAAAACATCATTGAGAATGGAGGTGTCACTGGCAAAATAAGAAAGCAAGCTTGTTTCAATCTGCAGGAGCAAGAAAAATTGAGGATAGTTGAACCATGCACATGCAGGCTCGTCAATTGGTGGACACAGTTACCATGACACAGAATTGGTTACTGGATCAATATGTTATTTACGATAATTTTGTACCATAACAGGAACTAAGTTACAATATATTAGTAAAAAATACAGTAACTCCACAATGCTTTACGTCAAATTTTGAATATGATATGATGCTACTAACATCAAGAACTAGTGAACTGCTAGTAACTAAATCCAAACATATGTTATGATGCACAGAATCCTAATCCAACTGACAAAATTGAGAACCACCGGGCAGTTAAAAATCAGCTCGATTACAATCCAGTGCGTGGCGGCAACATAGTCGTCAATCCGGCCCGAAAATTATGGACCAAACTGTACAGCAAGACACTAGTACAGACCAAAAGCAAATTGACTCCATGCTAATCGAGGGATGCGGATTTGTGCGGGGCTCACCTCGAGATATTGTCACCGCCGGAGATACGACGGTGCCGGGCCGCTGCATCCTGATGAACGAATTATAGTAGTAAAAATTACCATAATTTAGCGTTAAACTATTCTAAGAAACCAATTACTATAATGATACTAGTTACAATTTACAAGATTTTACAATGAAATAGTTGCCAAAATTCGAATATAATGATATAGTAACTAGGATATGTTAAGTTACAATAGAACGTATATAATATGTGCTTAGATCGACCACCACTGTGAAACCTAAAGAAATCAACATTCGAGGAAAAACAGTAAATTACTAGATTTATGAACTATGCAGCAAGAAATTTCTATGAGTGCGCACAGAAGTTCAATTTCGATTACTAAAAATCCATATCCATATAATAGAATAAAGGATGGTGCCAGGTGCAAATTTGATGTATCGCATGCTAACCAGAACTACTATTGAAAAAAAAATGAACAGTAACAGCTTGCCTGTATGGGGATAGAACGAGAATGTGGCCATTCACGTACTGGTGAATGGAGCCAAGTATGTCTTGCGGACGTCTTCAGAGGTAACGCTGCGAGGACGAGGAGTAGAATTCCGGCGGCGCCGTTGCACAGACTGCAGGATTCCCATCGACAATGCATGAGACGGCGACCGACGGGAAATTAGAATCAGGTTATCGCTGGGGAAAGGGACTTCACAAAATGGGGATCCAGATCCTCGATTGCGTGTTTCCATTGCTCACCTGTCGGGCGCAGCTCGAGAGAGGACCAGGGGACGCAGATCTGCGCGGTGAGGTGGAGGGCCGGCCGCCGTCGCCGCCAGGAAGGTTCAGGGGCCACCGGCTCGTCGGGAAGGCGGGGATCCGCCACCGCGCAGGGAAGGTGGAGGAGGCGCCGCCGCGACACGGAGAGGTGGCTGGCCGGGGCAGCGGCGCGCCGAGCGGGGTGGGCGCTGATGTGCTCGGTGGGTTTGGAGCGGACGCAGGTGAGGTGTCGGGGGAGGTGGGTTTGGGGGCGGACGCGGGCGAGGTCTGCGGGGAGAAATAATGTGATCGTTGATTGTGGATTTGTGGGGGACCGGCAACGTGATTAGGCTATCCGCACTGGTGTTACTTTAAATTCATCCTCTATACATTCTAGTCATCAAGATTCTCTCATCTATTTCAAATTCTTTCGCACTCATCCATCCTCTATATCATCCTATATCCACTGTGGGGCCCACTTATCACTTTATCTAAATATATTCATGTGAGATCTAGTTTTGAAGTATTTATTTAAACGAATTTAATGGTGCAATCAGAATTTAATTTGATTTTTTTGGTTTGTGAGTTATAATATTTTTTTATTGAGAAAAAAAGTTGGCTCGGTCTTCCACGCAACAGGCAAGCACATCGTCTCTCGCGCGCGGCCATCCTCTCCGAGCGGTGCTGCCGCGTATAAACAGTACCACACCAGATATAAAGGACAAACTCTCATCCTGTATGATAGAGTAGGATATATAGTATACCGCTCTAGCTGATTTTTCCTCTATGTGTTATTGCAGGAGCATTTCCCGGACGCCGGTGCGATCGGTCTTATGGCCTTGTTTAGATGTCATCCAAATTCTAAGTTTTTCACTCTTTTTCCGTCATATCAATTTTTAGCCACTTGCATGAAGTATTAAATATAGGTAAAAAATAATTAATTACACAGTTTAGTTGGAAATCACGAGATGAATCTTTTGAGCCTAGTTGGTCCACGATTGGACAATATTTGCCAAATAAGACGAAAGTGATACTATTTATCAGATTGAAAAAATTTGCAAAGTGAACCAGGCCTATTATCGGAATTGTGGGACCGGCCAGAAGGTGAGAGATGCATGCAAGTCAGGTGATTTTGGTGCCCCCGGGAGCAGGTGGCTCGGTCGTATGGCCTGGCTACAGAATATTCCTATTCTGTAGCCAGCTACAGTTATATATGCGATTGTTGATTTTGTACTCAAGACAATATGCCCCACGTGCATGGCTATCGGAGAAATCTCTCTCCGAATGAAGGCATGTCGTTAAGGGCAAATTTTCTGTATCGAGTTGTGAATGTTGATTTTGCTCCGATAGTGAAGAAAGAGTAGATTTATATCATTTATATATTCTGGGGAAATGCACTGTTCTGGTCGGCGTGAAATTTCCGCAATGAAGAGTGTATGCGTTTTGGTGAAGTAGTAGTGCAGAACGTTTTGGAGTTTATATATGTGCATTTCTGCTGTTCTTCAGGGGAAGAAGTATGGTTTTTGTTCTATTCTCAGTGATATCGGCAGTGTCGTGACAGTTCTCTACCTGTCTATTTTGGTCCTGATACTTGACACTGGTCTGATGATGATAGACTGATACTAGCAGTGTAAGGCCAATTGAACCGGTTCGACTGCATTGTGTAGCGTCGTCGTGCACATATTCGAGCTGTCGTGCGGGAGCGATGATATCGTGGACAGCCAGACCCAGGTTGCCTCATGAGTGTATCGACGGTCGTCGTTTTGCTAGATTGACTGATCGAGAGAGAGCATGCATGCGTCAAGGGAGAAGCCTTTGCTTGCATCTCATCTCATGTACATGCATGCTTAATGCTTTGCACGGTCAGTCATGCCGTTGGAGAACACGGCACCGTGCCACCGTCCATCCGGATTCCGGAATCAGAGCGCGTTTTCCCCAGGGAAATCCACGCAAAGGCGTAGAGCTAGCCCTTGTTGCGCGGAAGGCTCGCGCGGGTCTGCCGGCCCCTCCCATCCATCATCGATAGTGGCGGATGCAGGATGAGAATCAAGGGGGGGCTAAAATAATGGAGATGTTGATTTGCATGAAGATTTAACGGTGATTTAAGGGTTTTGCTACAGTGTTTTTAGTGGTAAATCCAGTCATTAGGGGGGCTGGAGCCCACCCAGCCCCCTGTAGATCCGCCGCTGATCATCGACCCGTTTACGCATTCCGAATTTGTTTGGAACCGTAGTGCATCCTCCTCCTACTTTGCGAAAATGGCGAGAGATACATGCCTGAAGATGCAGGCACAAATTCAAGGAGGACGCATACGGTTTGCCGCGAATAGGTAAGTAATATAGCCGTATAGGTAGCCGTAGGGCTCACCCGTCATCAAGCCGCGCACTTGCCCATGCGCAGCAACCAAACCGTGCTATACTGAAAGATCAAAGACCGGTTGCCCAACATTTTTCCAGTTCCATGAATCGACTGCCTTTGCCACGAAGGTTGTCGCGACACGGAAGACCACTGGCGGCCAACCACGGGTCGTCTTGGCTCCTTGCCACCCGACTCCTTGCCACGCACTGATCACTCATGGATTCTTGATCAAGCTATAGCTAGCCAACCACCCGATTCCTCCGATCTCGCCGGCGCGCAGCTGCGAGACTGTGAGCCACCGCCACTGTTTTCGTCGCGGCGTCGAAGATGGAGTACCCAAAGCCCTCCGGCGTTTCCGCGCTGATCCTCCTCGTCCACGTGATGGCCGCGGAACCAGGGATCGCGCTGAAGCTGGACCCGACAGGCACGAGCAGCCACATCCCGCCTCTCGTCGACTGCGCTCCGGCCCCCGCGGCGCGCTCTAACAACCTCAGCGCGTTCCGCGGCAACGTCCTGGCGCTCCTCGGCGCGCTTCCGGCGGCCGCCGCGGCCGCGCCCACGGGCTTCGTCGCCGACGCGCAGTCCGGCGGGGCCGTCGGCGACGACCGCGCCTTCGCATAGCCCGCCGCGAAGTCACAACGCACTGACATTAGTGTGATGATGATGGAGCTTTTAATTTTGTCTCTGCACTCTGCAGCCTTGGGCGTCTTCGACGTGGTTGGGGTACTGCTCATTGAAATAGGCGGCATAGTGTATTGCGTCCGCATAGCCCGCCAGTTTAATCCAGCTGCATGAGGATGAGGTGGCCGCTGCGAATCATGCATGTTGCCAGCAATGGAGTATTTTAGTTGAAACCTTAGGCTTTCAACTTTTGATCCAATGTCTATCATTCTTTATGAATTATGATAATTGGAGTGAACCTAATTACAATGACCAGATGTTCGTGAATAATTATGGGAATTTCTGTTGGTCTATATTTTCTTAACACATCTTGTGAGGAATAACGTGCAGCCTTTATCGAGTGCCTCTGATTATTAATATGGTATGTATTGCCATCTTTACATTCATCAACATATATTTAGTTACTAAAATTTGCTTAAGTTATATCATTTCTTATTGCATTTTTTACAACGTCATGAATCTATAAGTATATCACTTTTTATCTTATTAGTTGTTGTATCTTTTCTGTCCACGTGTTAAGTTAAAACTCTAATGCTTACTGTATGTTTTATTCAAAATTTTCCTTTTGTATTTTATTTAAAAATTATTTGAGACCGTAGACTACACTCTTTGTTACTATAATGGCATAAACAATCGTTTCAGCCTCATTTAAGATATTGAATTTGCTATATTGAATAATTATGTGTGTAGTAATGTTGTTCTATAAAAACATATAGTGCTTAAATTGTTTTACCAGTATCGAATTTCATAATGTTTCTATCAACATCTATGAACTTATCTAAGAAAACAACTTATAAAATTTATTCCCAAAGAAGTATTAATAGTACAATTCAAAGTGAATTGCTTGTATCATTGCTATGTTGTTTATTAAGGGGAATTGTTTTCACGATTCACGAACTATTAAAATAAATATTTATCCTAATGTATGCACGTGTTTTTGGCCTACATGGTGGAACATGGCATTCATACTTACTTTGAATTTAATTAACATGGTAGGGGTAATTTAAAAACATATCTAGCATAATTTATGTTTATTCAATATTTTATAGTAGCTTACATTTACGGTCTGGACGAAAAGACATGGGTTATCAATGAAAGCTAACCTCTATTTTTTTCAATTAACTAAAGAAATGTGTAGAATTAGTTAGTAGCAGGAGTCTCATGAAACCGATCAGGCAAAAGACAGGCATTGACATGTTTATTGTCACTTACTCGGTCACTCTTGTCAGTTGCTGTTAGAACTCTTGTCAGTTGCTACTCAACTGCTAAAAAGATGACTCACTAAAAGCTATTGCAGTAAACCCGTGTCAAACCTTTTGAGCCGCATGAACCCCATGTTATATTTGTTGAGTTCGACATGGATTCACTCTTGCTATTTCCCCCATCTCAGGAAGGGTACCAGATTTCTAGATTCTGGAATTGTTAGGCTTGTGATCAACCAGTTAGTTTGATCCTGGAGTGAAGGTTACACCCGGTGCTCGGAGTTGTCTTTCCGCTGTGTTGTTCTCTAAGGTATATTTTATACTATTGTGTTATGTATATTAAGCATTTGTCTCTTGATATTACACTTATCTGCGGCTATATGTGAGATTTGACTTCTTTATTTCACATATAGTGTAAATCTGGTTTTGTCCTTTAAAACCGGGTGCGACAGAAGCCATTAACTACACAAACATTTACCACCAGCGCGAACTACACTTGATCTCGGTTGATCCCCGACAATATAAACATCAACGCAGCATATTACTGATGAATATATCCAGCTTTTCTTGGCTCCTTCTCGTCTGGCGCCGCTAGGACCAGCCGACCAGACGGAGAGGCAGCGGAGGCGCATAAGTCAAGATGGCAACGGGTACGTACCCGACGGGTAGTGCTCACCCGTACCCGTACCCGCACCCACAAAATTTTACCCGTCGGGTTACCCGTACCCGCATGCGGGTACAAAATAGTTCTATACCCGTACCCGCCGGGTAATTCTCACCCGACGGGTTACCCGTACCCGATACCATACCCGAAAATTACCTAAAAATATCAAATAGTCACATGCAAAAATAAATAATTCTAAGCTTCCAACAAGTTACAAACATGCTAACAAATATTATTAGCATCATTACAACAAAGACAATATACTAGAAATATAGTGGATGTCTCAATGGGCCAAATTCATGACTTATATGCGCTAAAATAACTGAGATTGGCTAGTTATTTTTGCGGGTATGTCTTACCCGCGGGTATGCGGGTATGGGTAGTATACACCCGCACCCGTACCCGCATACCCGATGGGTATAGGATTTTGCCCAATAACATACCCACGGGTAGAAAATTTATTCCATACCCGTCTCTTTATCGGGTAATACCCGTCGCGAACGGCGCGCCGCCATCAAGCGGCCGGACTCACCATCATCAACTATCTTAACCGCGCGGTGGAAAAGATTACCGATACTCTAACACGAGCTTATCAATGTAATCCAAACCGGAAAACGATTCGAACTCGAGGAGCCGGCTTCCTCTCCGAATTCGTTTCGAACTAGTACTCCGACACCGAAACGACCTGGAAACATCCCGTATACAAAACCCGATACAAATACAAATCCAAATCCAGACTCAAAAACATCCCATAAAAAAAGAAGCTCCATCTGCCAACGGCAAGAAAACCAAAGAAGCAGAGAGAGTCGTGTTGCAGAGGAGAGACAGGTGAGTCGACGGCCGAGCTGCGGCGAAGGTGTACGTCAACGTTGATTTTTGGTTACCACAATCATGTCGGTTTTTTTTTTTTGTTCCAAAATTGCAGGAGGAGCAGGCCGTGTCGTCGTCGTCGTCGGCTCGGGGAGCGCGGCCCATCCCTGGCGGAGGCGGCGACCCAGAAACATCAATTCCTCCTATTCTCTCTCCCACTTGGGCTCTCTCTCTCCTCGCTTGGGCTTTCTCTTTCTTGCTTGGGCTGTTGACTAACTTGGTTCGTTTCTTGTACCAGGCTGAGATTGAATGGACTGGGTCACCATTTCGGCCTACTTCGGCCAGAATCCAAGAATTGAGCAGTTGATTGTCCCAGGAGCAAGAGCACCGCCAGCTCCTCCTCAAGTACCGCCAGCTCCTCCTCAACCCCCGCCGATGGTCACCGTACCGACTTTGGCGGTCCAAAGAGTGACCCACGGAATCTTATCTGAAGCTGATGCTGTATTCATGTCACTACATTGTTTCACAGCGATTGACGCGGGTAAGAAACCAGTTTGTGTCGTTGTCGTTGTGTTTTTTTAGAGAGAAGGTTTCCTCTAGTTTTTGCCATTTTGCGTGTTTCACTGCTTCCAAAGCACAATTAGGAGCGCGTGCGCGGCTAACCGTCGCGGCGCACACGAGGCCCCGCGCGCTGGAATCGAAGAAGAAGGGGACAGGGGCGGGGTCAGCGGGCGGGCGGTGGGCGGAGCGGCCGGCGGCGAGGTCTCCGTCGGCCGGGGCGGTGGACGAGGCGGCGGCGGCGCCGACGAGGACGACGGAGGTTAGGGTTAGGGTTAGGCCTCTCTCTCCCCCCCCCCCTCTCTCTCTCCCCGGCTATAGATTTTGGCCGGCCGGTTGGCCGGTGGTGGTGGTGGTGGCCGGTTGGCCGCCGCGCTCCCGCTGCCTGCGCTGTCGCGATCCAGCTCCTTTGATTCAAGCCGCTGGCGGTGTTGCTCGCTCATAGACAAGCCTATTAGAGCATTAACGGGGACGGGGACGGACATGGAGAAATTTCTTCGCCACGGGGGACGAGGATGGGGAGGTGTTCCCGTGTCTTTCTTCCAAGATTTGCTTTTCTTGTTTTAGCTGTCTTTCAATGTTTGCAATTCCTATCTTATAAACTATTCCTATCTGTGTGCAGACTCATTTCAGGTGCATATACGGACTGGGATGGTGCTGTTAAGCCCACATGGCCAGCAAAACACTGTAGAGGTTGTTGACGAGCAGCAGAGGAATGTGCAGAGAAACCAAAATCTCCGTTGGCTCGGAACCTTCATCAGGACAAATGTTTTCAACAGTCAACAGCCTGTGCCAGTTGAGGAAATTGAAGATGGCTTGCTCTCGATGCTGGAGCACGATGACTTTCAGATGTGGCCGGTTATAAGGGACCACTCCTCCTTGCTGCCCATCTACAACCGTGTAGACTTTGGGTTGAGGCTGCACGACGAGTTGGTCAATGTGGTGGTCAATGTTGATCTGAACGGGTATTGGAGGGTCCTGGGTTTACTGCAGTTTCCGCCTGGCAATCAGTGGCATCGGTTGGTGCAAAACAGCAACATGTGTGTGGTCATTTACATATTTTTGCATTGTACTTGGTCACATTTACATCCCTAGTTTTGTAATCTGATGTTCTTTTCTTTTTTTGCATGCAAAAAATGGTTAGCTATCTTGACTTATTCTACCAATCAAGCGGTTACAATCATCGGAGCAGGACCCGGGAAGTACAGGGATACAATCTGGTCCGATACCACCGCAATCCCTCTGCACATGGCCTGGAACAGGCAGTGCCCTCTGGCCCTGTTGAGGCAGCGACTCTCCCCGCAGCTCCGCTCCCACCTGCTGGTCTGCCACCGAGGTTTGTGCCACGGGTGGCTGCTCAAGCCGGCCAGGTGCCGGTGGAGGCTGAATTCAGCCGTTGGCAGATCGGTCTGATGCACTATTCGGTGATACCAATGTTTCTTCACTCATTCCAGCGTGGGATGCATCTTATTGGGCGGCTGGATCGTGTGAAGATCCAGTATCTCTTTGCTTATTCACCCTATGGATAGTGTAAGTTTAGCTGATCATTTAATTTTCTGCACATAAGACATGCTATCTATAATATGAACGCCTTCCTTTTCCTGTCTTACAGAGACAACAACAAGAAGAAGAACACAGCCACTTGGCCAAAGGTGATGCTATACGTGACTTACCTTAATTAGAATCATGTCTATCGCACTTAGACCTTGGTTCCTTTATTTTAACTAGTCCTTGACTGAACAAAAATTATAAAGATGCTATCCTGTTCTCAAGTACTCTAAACATACAACTCTCATTTTGCTTCTGTCCCCCCTCTCTCATTATTGAGGTTGTTATTTTCTTATTGTTTGTTGCATATGTTGGTCATTAGCTTCCTCGGTATGATGAGTTTTTGTTCTTTGATTTGGAAGGTATCATAAAAAGAGGCTTGGTATTGGAAGGGATCGAGCAACAGTATTTTCTTTTCACAAAAATGAATTTGTGGGTGCTGCACTGCATGGCATGCCAAGGCCATCTGGAGGTAAGCAAGTACCTGATTGAGCAACTTGAAGGTTCTTCTCTGACTCTTTCCTCCTGGCAATCGGATGCTTGGCACTTTGCAGTGTTCCCATGCCATATTTTCGCTTACAAGCATTATGGGATATGTAAGTTGTGCTTTTAACTTTAGATCACAGGTATGTCACTGTTTATAGCATCTGCTCTGCAAAAGGATGCACAGTTCTACACCATTCTGGGTGCACAGGTTTGTGTTATCAAATATTTTGATGCGGCATTACGAAAGTTCTTTCAACTAGATATCTGCTTGTTTCATTTTTCATGTGTCATGTGGCTATATGTTACTGGTCACAGTTGATTGAATTGTTGTTTTATAGCATGCTTAATTGTAACATTGCAATTTGGCTATTTTTCTGCTCTTTCATGCTTTCCTTTTTTCCCAAATCTTGGATTTAAACTTTCACCCCATTAATGGGGCAAAGTTCAGGCCTGCTGAATTCCTACCGTAGTTTTCCTTGCGGGAAAAAAAAGTTTGTTGTTTGGTAATTTGTATCGGGTTGGCTTCTTATTTTCAGCTGAATGCACAGTTCTGCTTCTCATGATTTACGAACGCATTACACTCACTGCAGGAAGCTGTAATGTAACAATGTTCCTTTGTCCAACACCTTCATTTGAGAAAAGAAGAATACCTGTCAACATATACTGTCATGCTGCTACCAATGAGCAGGAGAAGACTCTGAAGCTATTTACCAAGGCCAGTATTTTGTTGATTCATTTCATTCAACTACTGCTGTGTTTATCATTTTGCTTACTAAAGTTGTCTGTACCAACCTTTTCTAAAGTTGTTGCACAATCCTTTCCACAGGTTGGTGCAGGTGTTAATGGCAAATGTTCTGTTCTGCCTCATCTACTATTTGCTACAGAGGGTGGAGGTTATACCGACTTGGTTCGGTTACTGTTGACAGTTAGAGCTGACCCTAATACTCTGGATGATGTATGTGTTTTCCATATTTTTTAGTTGTTCTCCTGAATCTGGTATCTGTTCTTTAAGGATCTAATTATACCGGGTATTATTTAACTTTTCTCGTTATACTGGTCTGCTTTAATACCATACATGATAATATTTGCAGTAACTTCGCTGGTTAGTCTGAGAAATAGAGGGATCTGGATAGTGCTGCTGACCATTTAGTCCACAGGCATTCTTGCTATATCAATGCTATTAATTTATGGTATGGTTATTTCCATATTTACTTGCATTTTGTACAAGTTTACTGATATCTCGTTGGTAACAGCATGACACAGTATGATAGCCATGTTTGTTATGTGCTACACATCTATCTATAACATTGAAATGTTTCAGTTTTTTTAAAAATTTGTGTATGGGGTACTTCAATCCAAGTAAGCACACCATGTACTCTGTTAGTGTTTGTAAGGTGCCCATGCATTTGAAATCTCAAACTGTAGAAACGTTTGCCAACCAAACATATGTTTACTGATATAAAAGTAGCACCATCAGGTTCTTATTAAAATTGTTTTCATTTTATGATTTTGAAATCCTTAATAGTACGTCATAAAGTACTCTAATGCTCAGTTCAATTTTAGCTGGAGACCATGCCAAGTCATAAAGCTATCATGGAGAGACACAATTAAAAGATGCTTTCTGCTTGGTGCTGGCATGGATCAATTGATGTAGCTACGTCTTGAATAATAATTATTTATTTAGTCTTAGACCATATACGACTATACCCTTGCTGAAATGTATTTCCTTGATTGAATCTTTGGTGACGGAAGAGTTTTACCCATGTTGCTACACAAACTAATTGGTAGCATTTTTAACAGGATGGTGTTGTATTATACCTCATGAAATATTGACTACATAGGTTTGTGTAGTTCAGTTTTCTTCCTAATTAATTTGGCGCGTATGCTTGTTTTATTTTTTTTTTTAAAATGAGTACATGCTTGCTGGTTTAAGTCATGGTCAAAACTTCTTGTCCCAGTATTATATAGATCTTCATTCTTTCATATGGTATCGTAATTTATACATACTGTTTCTTTATGTATGTCTCTCCCTGGTACGCATGATTTTCCACATTAAGTTGTTAATTTTCACAGGAATGATATGTTTTTTCCCCTCTTGTTGCAGCTGGATAGGCTGCCAATAGAAGCTCGCTGCTCTACTGTGAGTGCAAAGAAGTTGAAATGCTGCTGCCAGTGACTTCGCCAATTCCAAATGTTCGAAACTGAAGTATCCATGGAGTAATTTCTCATGCAAAATTTAAAAGTACAAGTCCATTGGTATGTTATGTGTAGCCTTTTCGAAACCATATGCTATGTATTGCTTGGATGCTCTTGCGTAAAATATCGTTTGGATGCTATGGATAGGCTGTGGTCTGCTATTCTACTTTGAATTAGAGGAAAGACATGTTTTTATTCCTCAACGAGGATGCTTCTCCAAACATTTAGTTATGCAGGATTCCCATCTGAATCCCTTAATGCTCGAATCTGGCCCCTTATAAGATCTTGACTTTCAGGTTTATATCCAAGTAGTATCCAGCATGAAACAATATGGTTAATAACTGTGTCATTTACACGTTTGCACTATATGTCTATTAGGCTCGCTGCAATTTACTTAGAAAGTTTTATTTAGAACAAAGCTGAAAATTTGCTGCAATACCAAGATGTTCTTTCCCTTCTCTAGTATTGATATTGAGGTTTTGTGGATGATGAAGAGCTGTTTGAGCTTAGCTCTCGCCTCTTGGATTATCAGCATGTACACTCGCATTGCTGCATAAGTGTTTGGAAGAGCTGGCAATCTATTTAGAATTTTGGAGACAAAGATGATGTGATGCGCGTGGATTGGTTGGGGTTGGGGGTAGATGGGCCCGATTAGACCCATGACAGATGATAACTTTATTTTACCATTAAATTCATCCTAAGTAAATGTTGTTGTGGTATAAAGTTGTAATGCTTAATTTGGGCTTCATTAAGTTTTGTCATTATCCTGTTTATTTATTTTGGATTTATAGGATAATAAAGGGCATGTTGATATAAGAATAGCTGTGTTCAAATCATATCAGGGGCAGATCTGGCGTTCAGGCAGGAGTATCCCATGGCATTAATGCTTTATACCTTGTTAACTCTTTGCATTTTAGCTATAATAATTCAGAAGGAAGCATTATCCTGCTTCCTAAGTAAGTTTCTTCTGAAATTTCCATCCGTTGAAGAATAGTCTGGCAACTCAATAGTGAGAATGATGCTTGCACTCTATTTTAAAGTGAATGGATTGGTGTCGTCTTTTATTTGACCGAGTGTGTACTGTCATCTTGAGTAGACCCAGTTGTGGACAAACTAGACTCGGTACTAGCGTGAGCCCTTATCTAGTTAAGAATGCTCAGAAATACACAATTTTTCATTATTTGAATTAGAATGGAATTATACTAGCACAGATCTCATGTTGGGCAACTGGAAGTTGTTCACATATGGCATCTAGTTTGTATTTGTGTTACAGTTTGAGCTTGAAAGATATATAAATGTGTACGTCATAGAGTACTCTAATGCTCAGTTCAACTTTAGCTGGAGACCATGCCAAGTCAAGCTGTGCCTTACTGCCTTGCATGCAGCTATCATGGAGAGACACAATTAAAAGATGCTTTCTACTTGGTGCTGGCATGGATCAATTGATGTAGCTACGTCTTGAATAATAATTATTTATTTAGTCTTAGACCATATACGACTATACCCTTGCTGAAATATATTTCCTTGATTGAATCCTTGGTGACAGAAGAGTTTTACCCATGTTGCTACACAAACTAATTGGTAGCATTTTTGACAGGATGGTGTGTTGTATTATACCTCATGAAATATTGGCTACATGGGTTTGTGTAGTTCAGTTTTCTGCCTAATAAATTTGGAGCGTATGCTTCTTTTAATTTTTTTTTAAATGAGTACATGCTTGCTGGGTCAAGTCATGGTCAAAACTTCTTGTCCCAGTATATATTATATAGATCCTCATTCTTTCATATGGTATCATAATTGTCTATATATAGTGTTTCTTTATGTATGTCTCTCCCTGGTATGCATGATTTTCCACATTAAGTCGTTAATTTTCACAGGAATGATATGTTTTCCCCCCTCTTGTTGTAGCTGGATAGGCTGCCAATAGAAGCTTGCTGCTCTACTGTGAGTGCAAAGAAGTTGAAATGCTACTGCCAGTGACTTCGCCAATTCCAAATGTCCGAAACTGAAGTATCCATGGAGTAATTTCTCATGCAAAATTTAAAAGTACAAGTCCACTGGTATGTTATGTGTAGCCTTTTTGAAACCATATGCTATGTATTGCTTGGATTGGATGCTCTTGCGTAAAATATCGTTTGGATGTTGTGGATTGGCTGTGGTCTACTATACCACTTTGATTTAGAGGAAAGACCTGTTTTTATTCCTCAACGAGGATACTTTACCAAACCTTTAGTTATGCAGGATTCCCCTCTGAATCCTTTAATGCTCGAATCTGGCCCCTTATAAGATCTTGACTTTCAGGTTTATCCAAATAGTATCCAGCATGAAACAATATGGTTAATAACTGTGTCATTTACACATTACACTATATGTGTGTTAGGCTCGCTGAATTTTACTTAGAAAGTTTTATTTAGAACAAAGCTGAAAATTTGCTGCAATACCAAGATGTTCTTTCCCTTCACTAGTATTGATATTGGGGTTTTGTGGATGATGAAGAGCTGTTTGAGGCTTAGCTCTCGCCGCTTGGATTATCAGCATGTACACTTGCATTTCTCCATAAGCGTTTGAAAGAGCTGCCAGTCTATTTAGAATTTTGGAGACAGATGGTGTGATGGCCGTGGATTGGTTGGGGGTGGATGGGCCCGATTAGACCCATGACATGTTTTCACAGGAATGATATGTTTTCCCCCTCTTGTTGTAGCTGTATAGGCTGCCAATAGAAGCTTGCTGCTCTACTGTGAGTGCAAAGAAGTTGAAATGCTACTGCCAGTGACTTCGCCTAGAGACCGTCTAGCGCCTTTTGGAACCTTGGCACTCACAACCTGTGCATATATTAACTTATGTGGAGTAATTACTCTTTTGATTTAACTGGATCATTTTTGCCAACCTTTGTTTATTTACATGTGCCTGTTTTTGTTTTTGTACATGAACTTGCCTAAAGTAATTTCTTACTTATGGTACTGTCTGCAGACTTATGCAATTTTACCTGGTAATACGCTATGATCTGAAATGGTAGTCAAATGATGTTATATAGTTCATATCATGGTCTACTCAAGAACTTGCTTTAAATTAGCGCATAATCATACTCGTGCTGGTGCTGTCGTATATATGAGGCCAATGCTGTCATATGTATCGTACCGGTCTAGGAAAGCCCTGGATTCTGTACTTATAATTAGCTTTGATTGGTGGCAGGAAGAAGGCAGTTCACAAGACTACAACCACAGATGACAAAAGGCTTCAGAGCACCCTGAAAAGAATAGGAGTGAACACCATTCCTGGTATTGAAGAGGTCAACATCTTTAAGGATGATGTTGTTATTCAGTTTGTGAATCCTAAAGGTAAGATACTCCAGTACCCAACAACATTAGTGCTTCACTTCTTTTCTAACAATGGTTTTTTTGGTTCCCTTCCAGTGCAAGCTTCAATTGGTGCTAATACATGGGTGGTCAGTGGAACTCCACAGACGAAGAGTATGTTCTCAAGACTTGCATTGTCTGCTTAATTAGGTTCTGTTAAGATGCTTTTAATGGCTTAATATTATTCGTTCTGTTGTGTGCCAGCTTTGTAAATGATGTCCTATATAGTCTTGTTACATTGGTAGCTGGTTCTTTGTGTTGCGCATGGCTTTTTGTCAATTTGAATTTTCAAGGAGAAAATAGTTATAAACTTCTTTGAGCTAGATTTGCATAACAGTATTCTTATGTTAGTATTTTTGTTATTTGAACAGAGCTGCAAGATCTGCTTCCGTCCATGATCAATCAGCTTGGTACGTTTCTCTTTACTCATTGAGTTCAAAATCTTTTTGTTTCAAAATCCATATAGACTTGAGATTTACTGAAATCATGTATGTAGTTACGACTTGTGAGCTCCATTACTATGCTGTACAATAAATGATTTTGGTTACCTCCTATTCAGGCCCTGACTACTTGGACAACCTGCGGAGGCTTGCGGAGCAATTCCAGAAGCAGGCCCCAGGTGCCTCTGGTGCAGAGGCTGGTGCCAGCGCAGGTGCTGCTCAGGACGACGATGACGATGTTCCTGAGCTTGTCCCTGGAGAGACATTTGAGGAGGCCACGTAAGAGAAAAAGGAGGAATCATCATAATTTTGCTACAGTCCTGCTGTTGTTGTGAAGGGGTTATAAGTGAAGCGTTGCCATTAGAAGAGACCTGTTGAGAACTCTTGACCTACCTTATTTGTGCCTGTGGCCCGGTTATGTCGTGAACGAGAATTTGGTAGTCTACCATTTTACTATAGTTTCTGTATACCAACTTCTGTCTCTTCAAGGGTCCACGTCACCGGCAAACGTCGTCCGTCCCATAACTCCGTCAAAGGCCCAGATTGCTTCAAATGGTTTCCCATCGAAGTAGCTTTAGCTTCTCCACCGGTAGCTTCTCATCCAGCCCAGAAAACATCTGCTGATCTGCTCAGCCTCCCTCTCGCTAGCTCCCGAAACTTCTCATCCCGTCCCGCAACCTCGACGCAGGGCGGGCGGCACCCCGTTGTCCTCCGGCGCTGCCCCCGGCACTCCTCCCGCAACCTCCAGCTGCGGCGCGCCACGTCGCTGTTGCCTACCCCGCGGCAGCGACACCCGCGACTCTGCCCTCTTCCTCGCATGGAGACTGCATCAACTGTCCCCCTCGAGGCCTGGAGCCCCCACCACAGGTATGGCTCCATCTTCTCTCTTTTGATTTCCCCAAAAGTTCTGATGATTTCTCAGCCTGCCCTCCCTTTGAGAATCTATGTGCAGTCCTGTCTGATCTCGATTTTAGCCCGTACAGTGTCAGCGTTATGCAATTAGCAGTGACATCGTACCAACCTTTGCTTCAATGAAACCACCTTTTTTGGCTTCTGTTCTGGTGTAGCCGTGTAGGCAGAATGAATGTCCACTCTTCCCTCTACTAGTACGTGGGTTTGACGAGCCCGAAGTTTGTTGGTGTGGCTACATAAAATAAAAAAGTAAAAAACAATTGGGTTTGATTAAAATGATAGTGCATGGTAAGCTTTCCTTCTAGGAACCGGTCAGGTGGTGATATAGTTGTTAATCTACCATTCTTCCTAACTCATACTTTATTAATTAATAAAACAAGAGGAAAAATTATCTTGCTGCTTACCCTGTCTACCCTCTTCACAATTGAGAGTCATTCATTTCCCTAGCTGTACCACTAGGAAGCCACTATGTTATTTCAGGGATTGGAAACTAAACAGCAAGAAGAAGATGTCTTCCTTTTCATTGGTTGCTGCATCAGGCAAGC
The DNA here is from genome assembly GCA_038087645.1 of Saccharum hybrid cultivar R570. Classification (NCBI taxonomy): domain Eukaryota; kingdom Viridiplantae; phylum Streptophyta; class Magnoliopsida; order Poales; family Poaceae; genus Saccharum; species Saccharum hybrid cultivar. Next base: position 288 of record JAQSUU010000071.1, on the reverse strand, counting down.
TCCAACAGCTTCAAAAGGACACCAAGATAGCAGCATCAACACGGTGGAATTATCAGCTCACAGCATCTCAAGTTATTTGTCATTCCAGATTACGTTACTTCCTCCCAAATTATTCCGCTTTCAAGGATCTCAGCACCGAGATTGAACTTGACGTCTCCTACCTATCAGTAGCATTTCAATATATACCGTCCTTTTCGCTTGGGCTTATCTGCCGAATCTGTCAGCCATTTAGCGGTGTTTTTCTCTCACAACAAATCAGCGAACAACACTTTTAGCCATGCATATCGT